>JAMPIV010002477.1:0-647007 GCA_024509875.1 Oreohelix idahoensis
CAAATTACCCTACTACATATATATTTATTCAGAAGTCTACCCAGGCGTCGTTGTAATGTTGCAACAATAAATCGTTTGTCTGGTCAGCATTGTAGCAAAGTTTAATTTGCTGGAGAGGTTATGATGGTAAAAGATAAGAATGATAGAGTTAGATGTGTTAACCGTGTGAGGTCAAGCTATGTAAGACCTTGAGTCTAGTGGTTGAAGAAGATGAGTTCTCAAGGGACCTAACGCTACCTCTCAAGATCTCACACGGTGCTGTAAATTAATTTTAATGTATGGTGTTTGATGTGGCTAGTGTCTAGGGGATGCAATGAAATGATGGTACATCAAAACAACACAGTATAACTCTCTAATAGAATCTTACTAACGCTGTTGTTTAGTTTTCAATTTGGAAATATTTTTTTATACAATTTTATTGTGCCTGTCCTGCAACCTCTTTTGGACAGGTCTTTAAAACTGAAGAAAATGTACGTTACACTAATAAGCGAACTGAAATTAAGGACTCTTGGTCCAACAATAATACTATTAATATTAAAATGTTCCGTAAGGTGTTTCACAGCCTGTTAAGTAATAATTAATAATGTGAGTCAGTTATTGGAGAGACTGTTTATGTCATCATTTCCCCGAGAGTTTCTGTTAATGGGTAGGGAAACAGTTTTCTCCAGATAAAGTGTCAGATTGCCCAGATTGTGGCACATAACCTGAAATTTCCTTCGTGAAGATTCAATCGTTGATATGGCTCTGTAAAGAACATCAGCTCTCAGAGCTCCATTTGACAATTATTATACAGAATACGCTGTACTGGAGACGTTACTGTCTTCACTCGTACTTCAGCTTTCCTGTCACCGGCTGGTAACAGGAAATAAAACCCTGCAACATAAAAGACACCCTGGCCTTTTCATATCTGTTATATTTTTCCCTCAGCTCTCTACATGACATGATGGGGTTCAGCCTTGTGTGCATTACAAGTGCACCAGCCCCTAAGTTTTTTTGAACTCACATTATATTGTGACCATACCTCAGGTCCATATAGCAGATACGCCACTGCCATTTTACATATTCTTCTTCTTCAACACAATTTAATAGGAGTATGTACATCTCCTTATATGCATATAATTTTCTTCTATTACAAAACATAAACGATCGAGGCAATCAATAGTGTTCAGCGAACACAGAGGATTGCTATTTTACTTTAGTCTTACAATAATTTTTAATTCCAACATTGCAATATTCAAACATAAATCAAATATGTATACCCAAACTGTCTCTTTAGGCATGTCATACACTTTCCCACTTTTTGCCTTTGCACATATTACATAATAATATAGATATTCTTCTTACCAGAATTCAATGAAATAAGCACAGGTGCGATGGATGGCACAAATTCAGCTTTGCTGCTGGCTAGACTATGACAAATACTTTTAGTTTTAGTTACAATTAAAAGTCAAACTTCTAGGATCACATCGACCTGCTTCAGGGACAGCTTTCTACAAAATGGCAAAAACCTATCTAAGTTTTCCCTAATAAAAAATGCGTTGGCCAATCAGATCGGAAGACTAAGCTTTTCAATTTTGAATTTGAAAATAAAGTCAAAATTACATCTCAATTTTCAAATGCACGTCGGTCACATTTTGGCATTAAAAGTTAAAAACAGTCTTGGTTTTTTACCTAACAAGTTCTGCCTCTCATTCACTTCAAGATTTCCACTACCAAAATATATTTAGTTTTAGGCCATCCCATAATATCTCTCCCTCCTGGACTTTGACCCTCCCCTCTTCTGCCTCTTTTTAACAATGCGTGAAAAAAAATTGTCACCGATAGTGAATGCAAAAACAAGCGTCTGTTCGTTCATCTGTCTGGGCATATCTAGTCTTTTGTCAATATCTTTCTTATTATCTGGGGGATTTTGTATTTTTAAACATATTATTTATCAGGAGATCATAAGCTATAAAACTAACCAACTTTTATGGCCCTAGTATTGGAAATAAGGAATTCCATATATTTTCCATGTGAGTTTCAATCGCTAATATTACATAAACACGCCATCTCTCTCCCCGCTTCTGTGTAGTTCAATTCGAAACATCATGTCTGTGACGTCATAAAATGTACCAATTTGCAGACAGAGCGAGGCGTGTGTGTTTATACCAGTCACTTTGCGTGCTTATGGAACGAACAAATATTGGACTTAGTGTCGAATTTTCCATCTGCCGCTAACAATATCGCCAGCGTTTGCCTACAATTTTGCGTGTTTCAACCATTTGTGTCAAAAGTCTCATTCTAAAAATACACTTGCCTCTCTCCTCCTTTTCCCCCTTTTGGTCTGAACCAAGGCTAATTCCTCAAAATTGTTACCGATATTTTCAAGGTCACTGGCAAACGATAGTACCCTTACACTACGCCCTGTCTTGCTAAAATCAACGCGCTGTCTGGCGTGGGGAAAGAAGACGCGTCACAACTTAACTATTTTTATTTCTATACTATCTTACTTTATAATTACAAATAATAATTTTATCGGTGTATCAATGCAATTTTATCACAAGCATCTTAAGACGCCTAGCACTCCATTATCTTCTAATTGATATGCCATGAATCAGAAGTTGTGATAAAATTTTCGTTTTTTTTTTTTAAATCTTTAATGTACGTGATGAGCTCGAAACGTAGGACACTGGCCGTTAGAGTCATATGAATTAACAGTGTTTATATGTCCCTTATATAGTCACAAATGACCACATTCATAGATAGATTAGAGGGCAAGTTCCGTATCCTACTAGTGACAGGCGGTTGCTACTGATGTCAGACTGTAGCGGCCCGACCGTTCCTCTGACGTCCAGGCCGGGTCTTGCTGCATGGGCAACAGCTCGATCTATACTACTCGTCAAAAGTCAAGGGCCACCCTATTATTTTCAATACACTTTTATATAAGCGCATAGAATGATTAAATGAAGGAAGTTTTTAGTAAAAATGGGTGCAATGTCTTCCTCTGACAACCATGGTGATCACGTGCAATTTGGTTTGCTGACCATAAATTCACATTTTTAATCTGTTTTTTCAAACTTCCGTACAACCAAACAGGTGAAGTAATCGTGCTGATTGACATTCCACGTGCAATGGCGACTTTTCGTGAACAGAGTTCACTCTTAATTTGTTTTACAATCAGCAGACTTAGGGTAGTTTCATCACTTGCAAAAACCATACCACCGAGAAGAAATCTTGACACCTTACAAAGAATGAGGGCTATAGCGTGGGTTCAAAGTGGTTTATCTGTCCGTGAGGTTGCTAGACGGCTTGCAGTGTCACACTCTACTATCCAAAGAATTTTGGAGAGATTTCAGGCCACAGGAAGTGTGGAGGATCGCCACCGGCCAGGTCGCCCTAGATGCACCAATAGACATGATGACCGGTACCTCTTGTTGTCAGCCCTGCGCCATCGAACAGTGACTTATTCCACTCTAAGATGTCAGCTGAGACAAACTGTAAACGTTAATGTCAGTCAAAGCACCATTCGCAGACGTTTACATGAATTTGGACTGGCTGCTCGACGTCCTGCAGTCAGAATCCCTCTTACTCCTGCTCATCGCAGAGCCCGTGTTGCTTGGTGTCGCGAGCACATCCGATGGACAAGGCAACAATGGAGTCGAGTTCTCTTCACTGATGAATCTCGCTTCATTGTGTCATTCAATGATGGCAGGATTCGAGTTTGGAGACGACCAGGCGAGCGATTTACTGATGACACAATTCGAAAGGTGGATCGTTATGGTAGGGGTTCTGTCATTGTCTGGGGAGGCTTCTACAGACACGGCAGGACCCCACTCTACATCATCCAAGGCAACTTGACCGGCCCAAGATACCAGAACGAAATCTTGAGACCAATTGTTCAGCCTGCTCTGGAGGCCATAGGTAGTAATGCCATCCTCCAAGATGATAACGCTCGACCCCATCGAGCTCGTGTGGTGAATGAGTTTATTCAGCAACATGGGATCATCAGGATGGCGTGGCCAGCTCATTCACCTGACCGTTCTCCGATTGAGCACCTCTGACATGTCCTTGGTCGAAGATTGTCAACAAATCACCCCCTGCCAATGGATGTTGCACAGCTGACTGCATTTCTGCTTCAGGAATGGCAAGCTGTTCCTCGGGTTATTCTTCGGACCCTTGTGGACTCGATGCGTCTACGCTGTCTTGAATGCCTTGCTGCAAACGGTGGTCATACCCGATTTTGAAATGTCTATTTGTCCAATATCTATTGTGTGACTTTTGAAAAGGTGGGTGACACACTTCACAGCTTCATTGCGTTGGAATGTGTGCTTCCTGTAGTGGTGTTTGATGGTATTGTATGATGGTGTTATTACTAAATGTAAATTGTATGAGGCCAGCTGTGAAGGCTCCTGAGATAAAATGTAGTGGTGAATTGTCAGAAGGCCTTTCTTGCTACCACTACGACCTCACACTTCATTTTTTTTTTTTTTTATGAATGTGGCTACGTAAAGTGTCTAGGGTTATGATATGTAGTGTGGTGTAATGGATTATAAATATACCCACAGATATTAACAAGACTAATAATATTAATAAATGTTAAAATACACTGAACTAACTCACGTGTGTAAAATTTTTTGATATAAGTATATTACATTTATTTTGTTCTGTGTCAATTTTTTAGGTTGACCAGAACTTAAAAGGATTTAGAGATTATGAAAAGAAAGGCATAGAATATTATATCATAAATGCAATAGTGTACATATATATGTACTATACTAGTTAGTTTTATTAAAATGTTCTAGTATTCATCTACTTGGGAGGATAGTACTGTTTGTGCTGTTGGGGTGGCCTCATCACACCTGTCTATATTGACTACACAGTGTCCAGAAAATGGTGGGAATTTTTATGGGGTTCTTAGTAACTAAAGGGCGTTGGTGAAAGTCCAGCAGACCAGAGGCTCACTCATCTGGTAGTTGTCGCTCTGGTGCTGAAATCAGATGGTCCCACCTCTCCGTGCTGGCGGGCAATAATGGTGGTCTCTGTCACAAATACTGCACAGATACACTCGAGTAAAGTCACCAACTGAATAGACCCTGCTTTGTGGACGACAGAAACTCGCAGCTCAGATTATGAATAAATAACACAGAATTGCTAGCAAAACTCAGCTGAGCTGCTGGCTATAGTATGGCGTCCCTAAATTTATTTCACTTGCTTTCATATGGAATCACCACACTTTAAAATCTGTGTCTATCACTGAACAACTATTGAAGAATGGCCCCACTTTCGCGTCTGAGCGCTAATGATATGATTGTCTGTGGCCAATCACTGCCTCGGTTTATTTTAAATTTCAAATTTCCTACCATAAAGTCATTTCAGTCATGCTTCAGTCAAGTATGGATGTTTATCTGTTAGTCTGTCCGTCTCTACTTGTGTTTCTAAAAAAAAATGTGCTTGGTTTTTGAACCAACCTTTCTCTCCCCTCCAAAATTTTGTCGTTAAAAGTTATTTTTAGACACAGCCACCGCTCAAAAACCCTCTCCTCCATACTAAGTAAATTTGAACACCTGCGTCCAAGGTCGTGTTTTTGTGTGCAAATTGTGACACTTTTTTATTCAACACAGTCTGTCGATGATGTGAACTACACTGTCTTTTGTCATTATCTTCAATATTATCTATCCGTTTGTAAAATTAAGACCATCTTAGTTCACTGCTCAGAATAGGCCATCCGGCCAGCTAATTTTTATATTCCTAACATTAATATTAAGAAAAAATTACTTTTTAATTTTTGTAATATTCCTAACATCTGTGTTTTACCGCTCCATTCAAATCAAAAGCTTGGTATCGCAAAAGCGTCCAATAAATGACTGTGGCGTATTATATCTAAGGTCCCTTCTGTCGAGTTGCTTACTTTTTATGTCAACTTGGGAACGTGACTTTTCTCCGTTTCCCCCCCCCAATTGCGTCTCCTTAGCCTTTCCAGTCATATTTTTTTTTCTTTTTTTTTTGATCCGCCGTTCCCCTCCTGTCTAGCAAGTCAATTATTATGGAGGATGATGACCCGCGGTCTAGGCGATCATGTACATCAGCAGCCTACGCATTATGTTTTTATCCTTAAATGTTATCTTTGGAGGGATTTTACCGTTGTATCTCTGTCAATTTCACTACACATCTCCCCACTTGAAAACATGCCTATGGCAAGTTCCAAAACCAGCGATACACATAGGTAAAATTACTCCTCACGTCTGCCACTACTCTAATTTTGATCACAGGGGTGCCGACTGAGGAAATCTGCACCGACATTCAATTTGCCTGGGATATATTGGATACTGAACTGATAAGGTTGAAGCAATAAAGACCACCTCAGCAATCTTGCGTTTTCATGCTTAGCCTGAGACAAGAACACGAGAGGCTGATGGTCCGTCTCCACCACAAATGTCCTACCATACAGATAGATTTGAAACTTCTTTATTGCCCAGATTAATGCTAAACATTCCTTTTCGCTTGTGGAGTATCCTTGTTCCGCCTTATTCAATTTGCGGCTTGCATAAGCGACTGGTTTAAGTTCCCCATCAGGTGAAGATGATCTTTGCAACAAAGCCCCTCCGAGTCCTACATTACTTGCATCGGTTCTTAAGACAAAGTCCTGTGTCAAATCAGGCAGTTTGAGAATAGGCTTGCTAGTGAGTTTTTCCTTTAACTCTTGAAATGCTAGTTCACATTGTGCAGTCCAAATAATTTTATCTGGAAGTCCCTTGCGAGTCAGATCAGTCAGAGGAGCACAAATAGCGTTAAAATTTTTGATGTATTTCTGATAAATCCGCATAACGACACAAATGATCGCACGTCCTTTTTTGTTTGCGGCCTAGGTGCTCTCTGCAGTTTTTCCAAGTTCTTAGGATCAGGGGTCATATTACCCTGATATACCGTGTGTCCCAAGAATTCCAACTCTTTGCATCCAATACAACATTTTGTTGGCCTAGCAGTTAAATTCGCCTCCCGAAGTCTATCAAACAACATCTCCAGAGCTTCAATGTGTTCTTCAAATGTCTCTGTGGCGACGAGAATATCATCCATGAAATTCGTGATACATGGGTTATTCAGGGGGTCCAACAATTTTCGCATCATCCTTGAAAACACACTCGGAGCATTTTTCAGTCCGAATGGTAGCATATTGAATTCATAATGTCCATCCGAAGTGCTAAAAGCCAAATAAGGTCTCACTTCAGGCTTCACTGGGATCTGGTAATAGCCTTTACTAAGATCCACCTTTGAAAAGTATTTTGCCTTGTTTCAGTCTGGCAAATAGCTGTTTTGTGTCTGGTAATGGATCCACTTGTCCTTCTGTGACAGCATTCAGTTTCCTGTAATCTATGCACAGTCTGTGTTCCCCAGACGGTTTTTCTCAACAAAACGACACTAGAACTAAAAGATGATTCACTGTGCGAAATAATCCCCTCCTTCAACAAATACTCTATTTCTTCCTTCAATGCCTTCTCCTTCGCGAACGGAATAGAATAGGCTCTCATACAGATTGGGTTTGAGTCTACCAGTTTCATGTCATACTGTAGCAAATTTGTATGGCCTGGTTTATCTGTTAATACATCTGTATGTTCCTCCAGAACCTTTTGAACTCTCTCCCTCTGGTTTTTAGTCAGGTGCTTACTGACTTTTACCTGTGCTGCTGTTTCACAAGGATGTAATGGGTATTCATGTGAGGTGAGTGGTTCTTTTTGCATCTGGGTTGCAATAGCCAAGGTCAATAAGGGGGTGCTTTCCTGGAGTGGTCTGTCCAGATACTTCTTTAACAGGTTTACATGATAAACTTTTTCCTTCCCCTTTTTGTCAATTTTATAGTTTGTTCTAGACACCTTCTCTAGAACCGTATATGGACCTTGCCAACCAATTTGTAATTTATTCTGGCTTCCGGGTAGTAGAAGCAGCACCTTCTCTCCGACTGCCAGTTCCCTGTCCTTTGCCTTCCTATTAAAATATGCTGCATGTTTCTTCCTGGCTTGTTTCAAATTATCATTTGCCAGTTTCCATCCAGCTTTCAAACGAGTGGTCAGTTCGTTCACATATTGATACGATGAGGTAACAGTCTCTTCCGCCTTCTCATCTGTCCAGGTCCTTAATAAAGCTTCTAAAGGACCTTTTATTGGCCTCCCAAATAGCAGAGTTGCGGGAGCCATCCCGGTTAAACTATGTGGTACCTCCCGGTACGCAAACAATGCGGCGGGCAGGAATTGATCCCACAGATCCGGTTTTTCGTGTGCCAGCTTTCTCAGGATAGAAATGAGAGTCCCGTTGAACCTCTCTACCTGGCCGTTCCCTTGTGGATGGTACGGACTACAATGAAAGTGTCTGGCTTGAAATAGTTTAAAAACTTCTTCCGTTAGTTTCCCCTTGAACTGAGAACCATTATCCGTCAAGATTTGATGTGGGAATCCTAATCGGGTAAATATTGTAAGTAGTGCCTCTGCTACATGTTTTGAATCAATTGATGGCAGGGCTACCGCCTCTCCCCACATAGAACAAGTGTCCACCAGAGTAAGGATGTAACTGTTCCTCCTCTTGGTCCGAGTGAGAGGTCCTACAATATCCACTGCAACCCTCTCAAAAGGTGTTCCCACTATGGGCATTTCCCCTAGAGTTGCAGGAGCAGTCCAGTGCTTTGGAGCTACCCTTTGAAATTCTGGGCAGGATTTGACATATCTTTTTATATCCTCCGTTATCCCTGGCCAGAAGTAATGACAAGCTATACGCTGTCCTGTGGCGCTGATCCCCATGTGACCACTGAAGGGAATCGCATGCCCGAGTTCCATCACTTTATCTCTATATGAAATGGGAAGAACCAGCTGGTTGTGACCATTTGTTCCAGTTCCGGCCTTCCTGTATAAGAGTTTGTTCTTCATGAAATATTCCCCCTTGCTCGGAGGTGTGTGGCATTTGGGCAATTTTTTTTAAAACATGGCTTGAGTGTCCTATCCTCAGCCTGCGCCTTCCTCATCTCCTCTGGATGAGCATTTATAGGTTCACCTTCTTCCTCCTTCTTCTGTGACCTGGTCTGCACTGTCGCCATGATCACAGGTTTCTCGGGGTTCCCCAAGAAGACGTATCTACACCCCAATATCAGAGGGTAGATTGGTTCATCTATCACTGCTGCTCTGATTTCTCCTTCCACATAGCGAGTTTTCACCGTTATCCTTGCGATGGGAAGTGTCATGAGTGGTATGTCCTTAGTCGCCCCTTGTATTTCCACTGTTTCTGTGGTATACTGACTTGGGTCCACTAGGCTAGACTTCACAACTGAATCATAATCCAAACCTGTATCATAAAGGCACCTTATGGTGACCCCATTACAAATAACATCCTCACAAACTGGGGGGTGATAAGGTTCCTGTTGTCCCTTAGGATTAACCTTTAATTTTTGCGTCCCCGACTTCATTGCAGCAATGTTTGAAGGTTTCCTTCTACAAAATTCGGTGTTATGGTTATCCTTCTTGCACCATTTACACCATCTTTTTCCTTGGTTCAACGGTTTTCTTTCATTGAACTTTTGGTCATTGAACTGTGAGTTTCTGTCGCGATAGTCATTTCTTGGCCGCTCAAAGTTTGTCCTACCTTTATTTCCCTGCTCTCTATTATCAAATTTATTAAATTGCTGTGGAGCTTTAAAATTGTCTATGTGCTTCTTCTTAGCACCACTTACCTCTGCCTGAGCTGCCTGATACCTCTCAGCAACATTTAAAATTTCCCCCAACTTCTCTGCACCTTGTTCCATGAGAAATTTTCTCATGTCTGGAGCCATGGACTCTCTCAATTGCTCAATCATGATCATTTCCTTAAGATCTTGGGTCTTCCCCAGAGCCGTCCATTTCTCCAAATAGGTTTCTAGTCTAGCAGAGAATTGGTGGTATGTCTCCCCAGACAACAGTTTGGCATTTCTAAATTTCTTACGATAAAATTCACCATTCTTCTCGTACCTTAATAACAAAGCCTGCTTTAACATGTCATAATTGTCTTGGTCTTCCCTGTTCATTTTAGCAAATACTTCATAAGAAGTACCTCTCAATCCCTGTGATAGCTTTAAGCTCCACCTCTCTCTCTCTAACCCATATGTAGTAGCTAATAACTCAAAACGTCCTAGGTACCCCTCTATGTCATCGTCTTTCTCAACAAAATGGTCTAAATGAAACCCCATAGCTGAGTTTGAGGCTCCCAGACTGGGCGTAGCATCTGAGGCAAAAGGGCTGGCACCATTTTCAGGAGCCTGGCCTTGTAATTCCAGCTCCCTTAGTCGTAATTCGTGCTCCCTCTGCAACCTTCTATCTTCTGCCTCCCTTTCGGCAGTCAATCTTTTCTCTTCTGCCTCCCTTTGCTGTCGTTTTTCTTCGGCCTCCAATGCCTTTGCCTCTTTGTCAGCCTCAATCTGCAACCTCTTAATTTCTCTATCAGCCTCTAACCTCTTCTCTTCAGCTAACCTCCTTTCTTCCCGTTCAATATATTTATCACATTCAGCCGTTACGTATTGTATTAAAATTTGACCATCCATTCCCATCTCCTTCGCGGTGAGCACAGCAGCTGATCTAAATTTTGCCAGCTCCGCCATACTTTTTAGACAATATAATAATATACAAGCTAAATCTCTAACCAGTAAATACACTAAGTACTTCTTATGACTATAGTCTAACTAATTCTAACTAACCAGTTAACTAATTAATTATTACTGGCTGTGAAGATTCACCAACTTTTATCTACAGGGACACTTTTAATGTTAAAGGGAATTTTACAATTTATTTCCCTACTCTTATTTCTCCCACCAGGAGATCCTAATATTACTGTTGGGCTAATTATCCCGGACGAGCCCCCAATAATGTAGTGGTGTTTGATGGTATTGTATGATGGTGTTATTACTAAATGTAAATTGTATGAGGCCAGCTGTGAAGGCTCCTGAGATAAAATGTAGTGGTGAATTGTCAGAAGGCCTTTCTTGCTACCACTACGACCTCACACTTCATTTTTTTTTTTTTTTTATGAATGTGGCTACGTAAAGTGTCTAGGGTTATGATATGTAGTGTGGTGTAATGGATTATAAATATACCCACAGATATTAACAAGACTAATAATATTAATAAATGTTAAAATACACTGAACTAACTCACGTGTGTAAAATTTTTTGATATAAGTATATTACATTTATTTTGTTCTGTGTCAATTTTTTAGGTTGACCAGAACTTAAAAGGATTTAGAGATTATGAAAAGAAATGCATAGAATATTATATCATAAATGCAATAGTGTACATATATATGTACTATACTAGTTAGTTTTATTAAAATGTTCTAGTATTCATCTACTTGGGAGGATAGTACTGTTTGTGCTGTTGGGGTGGCCTCATCACACCTGTCTATATTGACTACACAGTGTCCAGAAAATGGTGGGAATTTTTATGGGGTTCTTAGTAACTAAAGGGCGTTGGTGAAAGTCCAGCAGACCAGAGGCTCACTCATCTGGTAGTTGTCGCTCTGGTGCTGAAATCAGATGGTCCCACCTCTCCGTGCTGGCGGGCAATAATGGTGGTCTCTGTCACAAATACTGCACAGATACACTCGAGTAAAGTCACCAACTGAATAGACCCTGCTTTGTGGACGACAGAAACTCGCAGCTCAGATTATGAATAAATAACACAGAATTGCTAGCAAAACTCAGCTGAGCTGCTGGCTATAGTATGGCGTCCCTAAATTTATTTCACTTGCTTTCATATGGAATCACCACACTTTAAAATCTGTGTCTATCACTGAACAACTATTGAAGAATGGCCCCACTTTCGCGTCTGAGCGCTAATGATATGATTGTCTGTGGCCAATCACTGCCTCGGTTTATTTTAAATTTCAAATTTCCTACCATAAAGTCATTTCAGTCATGCTTCAGTCAAGTATGGATGTTATCTGTTAGTCTGTCCGTCTCTACTTGTGTTTCTAAAAAAAAATGTGCTTGGTTTTTGAACCAACCTTTCTCTCCCCTCCAAAATTTTGTCGTTAAAAGTTATTTTTAGACACAGCCACCGCTCAAAAACCCTCTCCTCCATACTAAGTAAATTTGAACACCTGCGTCCAAGGTCGTGTTTTTGTGTGCAAATTGCGACACTTTTTTATTCAACACAGTCTGTCGATGATGTGAACTACACTGTCTTTTGTCATTATCTTCAATATTATCTATCCGTTTGTAAAATTAAGACCATCTTAGTTCACTGCTCAGAATAGGCCATCCGGCCAGCTAATTTTTATATTCCTAACATTAATATTAAGAAAAAATTACTTTTTAATTTTTGTAATATTCCTAACATCTGCGTTTTACCGCTCCATTCAAATCAAAAGCTTGGTATCGCAAAAGCGTCCAATAAATGACTGTGGCGTATTATATCTAAGGTCCCTTCTGTCGAGTTGCTTACTTTTTATGTCAACTTGGGAACGTGACTTTTCTCCCTTTCCCCCCCCCCCCCCCCAATTGCGTCTCCTTAGCCTTTCCAGTCATATTTTTTTTTCTTTTTTTTTTTGATCCGCCGTTCCCCTCCTGTCTAGCAAGTCAATTATTATGGAGGATGATGACCCGCGGTCTAGGCGATCATGTACATCAGCAGCCTACGCATTATGTTTTTATCCTTAAATGTTATCTTTGGAGGGATTTTACCGTTGTATCTCTGTCAATTTCACTACACATCTCCCCACTTGAAAACATGCCTATGGCAAGTTCCAAAACCAGCGATACACATAGGTAAAATTACTCCTCACGTCTGCCACTACTCTAATTTTGATCACAGGGGTGCCGACTGAGGAAATCTGCACCGACATTCAATTTGCCTGGGATATATTGGATACTGAACTGATAAGGTTGAAGCAATAAAGACCACCTCAGCAATCTTGCGTTTTCATGCTTAGCCTGAGACAAGAACACGAGAGGCTGATGGTCCGTCTCCACCACAAATGTCCTACCATACAGATAGATTTGAAACTTCTTTATTGCCCAGATTAATGCTAAACATTCTTTTTCGCTTGTGGAGTATCCTTGTTCCGCCTTATTCAATTTGCGGCTTGCATAAGCGACTGGTTTAAGTTCCCCATCAGGTGAAGATGATCTTTGCAACAAAGCCCCTCCGAGTCCTACATTACTTGCATCGGTTCTTAAGACAAAGTCCTGTGTCAAATCAGGCAGTTTGAGAATAGGCTTGCTAGTGAGTTTTTCCTTTAACTCTTGAAATGCTAGTTCACATTGTGCAGTCCAAATAATTTTATCTGGAAGTCCCTTGCGAGTCAGATCAGTCAGAGGAGCACAAATAGCGTTAAAATTTTTGATGTATTTCTGATAAAATCCGCATAACGACACAAATGATCGCACGTCCTTTTTTGTTTGCGGCCTAGGTGCTCTCTGCAGTTTTTCCAAGTTCTTAGGATCAGGGGTCATATTACCCTGATATACCGTGTGTCCCAAGAATTCCAACTCTTTGCATCCAATACAACATTTTGTTGGCCTAGCAGTTAAGTTCGCCTCCCGAAGTCTATCAAACAACATCTCCAGGGCTTCAATGTGTTCTTCAAATGTCTCTGTGGCGACGAGAATATCATCCATGAAATTTGTGATACATGGGTTATTCAGGGGGTCCAACAATTTTCGCATCATCCTTGAAAACACACTCGGAGCATTTTTCAGTCCGAATGGTAGCATATTGAATTCATAATGTCCATCCGAAGTGCTAAAAGCCAAATAAGGTCTCACTTCAGGCTTCACTGGGATCTGGTAATAGCCTTTACTAAGATCCACCTTTGAAAAGTATTTTGCCTTGTTCAGTCTGGCAAATAGCTGTTTTGTGTCTGGTAATGGATCCACTTGTCCTTCTGTGACAGCATTCAGTTTCCTGTAATCTATGCACAGTCTGTGTTCCCCAGACGGTTTTCTCAACAAAACGACACTAGAACTAAAAGATGATTCACTGTGCGAAATAATCCCCTCCTTCAACAAATACTCTATTTCTTCCTTCAATGCCTTCTCCTTCGCGAACGGAATAGAATAGGCTCTCATACAGATTGGGTTTGAGTCTACCAGTTTCATGTCATACTGTAGCAAATTTGTATGGCCTGGTTTATCTGTTAATACATCTGTATGTTCCTCCAGAACCTTTTGAACTCTCTCCCTCTGGTTTTTAGTCAGGTGCTTACTGACTTTTACCTGTGCTGCTGTTTCACAAGGATGTAATGGGTATTCATGTGAGGTGAGTGGTTCTTTTTGCATCTGGGTTGCAATAGCCAAGGTCAATAAGGGGGTGCTTTCCTGGAGTGGTCTGTCCAGATACTTCTTTAACAGGTTTACATGATAAACTTTTTCCTTCCCCTTTTTGTCAATTTTATAGTTTGTTCTAGACACCTTCTCTAGAACCGTATATGGACCTTGCCAACCAATTTGTAATTTATTCTGGCTTCCGGGTAGTAGAAGCAGCACCTTCTCTCCGACTGCCAGTTCCCTGTCCTTTGCCTTCCTATTAAAATATGCTGCATGTTTCTTCCTGGCTTGTTTCAAATTATCATTTGCCAGTTTCCATCCAGCTTTCAAACGAGTGGTCAGTTCGTTCACATATTGATACGATGAGGTAACAGTCTCTTCCGCCTTCTCATCTGTCCAGGTCCTTAATAAAGCTTCTAAAGGACCTTTTATTGGCCTCCCAAATAGCAGAGTTGCGGGAGCCATCCCGGTTAAACTATGTGGTACCTCCCGGTACGCAAACAATGCGGCGGGCAGGAATTGATCCCACAGATCCGGTTTTTCGTGTGCCAGCTTTCTCAGGATAGAAATGAGAGTCCCGTTGAACCTCTCTACCTGGCCGTTCCCTTGTGGATGGTACGGACTACAATGAAAGTGTCTGGCTTGAAATAGTTTAAAAACTTCTTCCGTTAGTTTCCCCTTGAACTGTGAACCATTATCCGTCAAGATTTGATGTGGGAATCCTAATCGGGTAAATATTGTAAGTAGTGCCTCTGCTACATGTTTTGAATCAATTGATGGCAGGGCTACCGCCTCTCCCCACATAGAACAAGTGTCCACCAGAGTAAGGATGTAACTGTTCCTCCTCTTGGTCCGAGTGAGAGGTCCTACAATATCCACTGCAACCCTCTCAAAAGGTGTTCCCACTATGGGCATTTCCCCTAGAGTTGCAGGAGCAGTCCAGTGCTTTGGAGCTACCCTTTGACATTCTGGGCAGGATTTGACATATCTTTTTATATCCTCCGTTATCCCTGGCCAGAAGTAATGACAAGCTATACGCTGTCCTGTGGCGCTGATCCCCATGTGACCACTGAAGGGAATCGCATGCCCGAGTTCCATCACTTTATCTCTATATGAAATGGGAAGAACCAGCTGGTTGTGACCATTTGTTCCAGTTCCGGCCTTCCTGTATAAGAGTTTGTTCTTCATGAAATATTCCCCCTTGCTCGGAGGTGTGTGGCATTTGGGCAATTTTTTAAAACATGGCTTGAGTGTCCTATCCTCAGCCTGCGCCTTCCTCATCTCCTCTGGATGAGCATTTATAGGTTCACCTTCTTCCTCCTTCTTCTGTGACCTGGTCTGCACTGTCGCCATGATCACAGGTTTCTCGGGGTTCCCCAAGAAGACGTATCTACACCCCAATATCAGAGGGTAGATTGGTTCATCTATCACTGCTGCTCTGATTTCTCCTTCCACATAGCGAGTTTTCACCGTTATCCTTGCGATGGGAAGTGTCATGAGTGGTATGTCCTTAGTCGCCCCTTGTATTTCCACTGTTTCTGTGGTATACTGACTTGGGTCCACTAGGCTAGACTTCACAACTGAATCATAATCCAAACCTGTATCATAAAGGCACCTTATGGTGACCCCATTACAAATAACATCCTCACAAATTGGGGGGTGATAAGGTTCCTGTTGTCCCTTAGGATTAACCTTTAATTTTTGCGTCCCCGACTTCATTGCAGCAATGTTTGAAGGTTTCCTTCTACAAAATTCGGTGTTATGGTTATCCTTCTTGCACCATTTACACCATCTTTTTCCTTGGTTCAACGGTTTTCTTTCATTGAACTTTTGGTCATTGAACTGTGAGTTTCTGTCGCGATAGTCATTTCTTGGCCGCTCAAAGTTTGTCCTACCTTTATTTCCCTGCTCTCTATTATCAAATTTATTAAATTGCTGTGGAGCTTTAAAATTGTCTATGTGCTTCTTTTTAGCACCACTTACCTCTGCCTGAGCTGCCTGATACCTCTCAGCAACATTTAAAATTTCCCCCAACTTCTCTGCACCTTGTTCCATGAGAAATTTTCTCATGTCTGGAGCCATGGACTCTCTCAATTGCTCAATCATGATCATTTCCTTAAGATCTTGGGTCTTCCCCAGAGCCGTCCATTTCTCCAAATAGGTTTCTAGTCTAGCAGAGAATTGGTGGTATGTCTCCCCAGACAACAGTTTGGCATTTCTAAATTTCTTACGATAAAATTCACCATTCTTCTCGTACCTTAATAACAAAGCCTGCTTTAACATGTCATAATTGTCTTGGTCTTCCCTGTTCATTTTAGCAAATACTTCATAAGAAGTACCTCTCAATCCCTGTGATAGCTTTAAGCTCCACCTCTCTCTCTCTAACCCATATGTAGTAGCTAATAACTCAAAACGTCCTAGGTACCCCTCTATGTCATCGTCTTTCTCAACAAAATGGTCTAAATGAAACCCCATAGCTGAGTTTGAGGCTCCCAGACTGGGCGTAGCATCTGAGGCAAAAGGGCTGGCACCATTTTCAGGAGCCTGGCCTTGTAATTCCAGCTCCCTTAGTCGTAATTCGTGCTCCCTCTGCAACCTTCTATCTTCTGCCTCCCTTTCGGCAGTCAATCTTTTCTCTTCTGCCTCCCTTTGCTGTCGTTTTTCTTCGGCCTCCAATGCCTTTGCCTCTTTGTCAGCCTCAATCTGCAACCTCTTAATTTCTCTATCAGCCTCTAACCTCTTCTCTTCAGCTAACCTCCTTTCTTCCCGTTCAATATATTTATCACATTCAGCCGTTACGTATTGAATTAAAATTTGACCATCCATTCCCATCTCCTTCGCGGTGAGCACAGCAGCTGATCTAAATTTTGCCAGCTCCGCCATACTTTTTAGACAATATAATAATATACAAGCTAAATCTCTAACCAGTAAATACACTAAGTACTTCTTATGACTATAGTCTAACTAATTCTAACTAACCAGTTAACTAATTAATTATTACTGGCTGTGAAGATTCACCAACTTTTATCTACAGGGACACTTTTAATGTTAAAGGGAATTTTACAATTTATTTCCCTACTCTTATTTCTCCCACCAGGAGATCCTAATATTACTGTTGGGCTAATTATCCCGGACGAGCCCCCAATAATGTAGTGGTGTTTGATGGTATTGTATGATGGTGTTATTACTAAATGTAAATTGTATGAGGCCAGCTGTGAAGGCTCCTGAGATAAAATGTAGTGGTGAATTGTCAGAAGGCCTTTCTTGCTACCACTACGACCTCACACTTCATTTTTTTTTTTTTTATGAATGTGGCTACGTAAAGTGTCTAGGGTTATGATATGTAGTGTGGTGTAATGGATTATAAATATACCCACAGATATTAACAAGACTAATAATATTAATAAATGTTAAAATACACTGAACTAACTCACGTGTGTAAAATTTTTTGATATAAGTATATTACATTTATTTTGTTCTGTGTCAATTTTTTAGGTTGACCAGAACTTAAAAGGATTTAGAGATTATGAAAAGAAATGCATAGAATATTATATCATAAATGCAATAGTGTACATATATATGTACTATACTAGTTAGTTTTATTAAAATGTTCTAGTATTCATCTACTTGGGAGGATAGTACTGTTTGTGCTGTTGGGGTGGCCTCATCACACCTGTCTATATTGACTACAAAGTTTCCAGAAAATGGTGGGAATTTTTATGGGGTTCTTAGTAACTAAAGGGCGTTGGTGAAAGTCCAGCAGACCAGAGGCTCACTCATCTGGTAGTTGTCGCTCTGGTGCTGAAATCAGATGGTCCCACCTCTCCGTGCTGGCGGGCAATAATGGTGGTCTCTGTCACAAATACTGCACAGATACACTCGAGTAAAGTCACCAACTGAATAGACCCTGCTTTGTGGACGACAGAAACTCGCAGCTCAGATTATGAATAAATAACACAGAATTGCTAGCAAAACTCAGCTGAGCTGCTGGCTATAGTATGGCGTCCCTAAATTTATTTCACTTGCTTTCATATGGAATCACCACACTTTAAAATCTGTGTCTATCACTGAACAACTATTGAAGAATGGCCCCACTTTCGCGTCTGAGCGCTAATGATATGATTGTCTGTGGCCAATCACTGCCTCGGTTTATTTTAAATTTCAAATTTCCTACCATAAAGTCATTTCAGTCATGCTTCAGTCAAGTATGGATGTTTATCTGTTAGTCTGTCCGTCTCTACTTGTGTTTCTAAAAAAAAATGTGCTTGGTTTTTGAACCAACCTTTCTCTCCCCTCCAAAATTTTGTCGTTAAAAGTTATTTTTAGACACAGCCACCGCTCAAAAACCCTCTCCTCCATACTAAGTAAATTTGAACACCTGCGTCCAAGGTCGTGTTTTTGTGTGCAAATTGCGACACTTTTTTATTCAACACAGTCTGTCGATGATGTGAACTACACTGTCTTTTGTCATTATCTTCAATATTATCTATCCGTTTGTAAAATTAAGACCATCTTAGTTCACTGCTCAGAATAGGCCATCCGGCCAGCTAATTTTTATATTCCTAACATTAATATTAAGAAAAAATTACTTTTTAATTTTTGTAATATTCCAAACATCTGCGTTTTACCGCTCCATTCAAATCAAAAGCTTGGTATCGCAAAAGCGTCCAATAAATGACTGTGGCGTATTATATCTAAGGTCCCTTCTGTCGAGTTGCTTACTTTTTATGTCAACTTGGGAACGTGACTTTTCTCCGTTTCCCACCCCACCCCCCCCCCAATTGCGTCTCCTTAGCCTTTCCAGTCATATTTTTTTTTATTTTTTTTTTTGATCCGCCGTTCCCCTCCTGTCTAGCAAGTCAATTATTATGGAGGATGATGACCCGCGGTCTAGGCGATCATGTACATCAGCAGCCTACGCATTATGTTTTTATCCTTAAATGTTATCTTTGGAGGGATTTTACCGTTGTATCTCTGTCAATTTCACTACACTTCCATTTCTTTACGTGACATGTCAATTTGGTATTCAATAAATGCCGTTTTGACTGATACCAATTACGTTTATATCAGATTTGTTTTATGGTTTCAACCAAGGTTTTTCTAAGTGGCTCTTGACTTTTGACGAGTAGTATACAATTGCCATTCCTCGTGCCACCGAAAGTTATTTCGGGAGGTACGCTCCTATGTCAGTAATGACTGGAAGGGAAGATAAATAAGATAAATATAAGTAACTGCAAGTGTGTATGTGTGTGTGTTTTTCATGCAGCTATAGAGCGAAAATAACGCTGTTGAATATTAATCACAATTAAGTCGCACTAACATTCGAAACTTTTTGAAGAAGGTTAATATTTTAAGTACAATATATTAACTAAATTCATGTTGTCAGTTTTCGTTGGCTGCAATGAAGAACAGTGAACAGTATCTGTTCGATAGGGCCTTAAAAGGAGACGCATTAAAAAGGGGTAAGGGTTACAGTTAGGATTAAGAATCCTAAACCTAACGCTAAATCCTCACCATAACCCCATTAACGAGACTGCAACTCATTTGGATGATACCGAGGAACACGTTCCACTGTTTTTCATGTCAATCGTGTTCTTTTTGTACAAAATATATTTGAGTTTTGAGTATTATGTTTACGAAGTTTCACCTTTTAAAATATCTGGCACATCTCGCAGCCCCAGAAGTCTGGTCGCGTATCCCAAAGGTTAGGAAGCCCTAGTCTGGAGACTGATCTTTGGACTAAGGGCTCCAGATTTATAATTTTTTTAAATATTTATTTGGAGCTTCACTCGTGGTTATTAACTCTTAAAGAACGTGATAAGTTCCCAATGTTTGACACAAGGAGTTTTCTGTGGCTCTGGGTTTTCATAAAGTGTTATGCTTTAAGGGTTGTGTTTTCCCCCAAACTTTTTTTTTTAAGTGTGTTAATTATATATATATATATATATATATATATATATATATATATATATATATATATATATATATATATATATATATATTATATATATAAATATATATATATATATATATATATATATATATATATATATATATATATATATATATATTTGTACTGAACTTGAATGAGGATTAACCAAATATAAAATTGGGGCAACACGCCACCTAACCCTGAAAACTGACCACCCGTCACAACAACCTGTAAAAATCTGCCCCGAATATTGGCCTCTCTTGCTTCAAGAGTTAACGCAAGAATTGAGACATGCACGCAACCAGGATAGAGTCAAGAATTATGATTGACGTCAACTACAATATGAGAGCTATGATATTTTTGTAACGCAATAAGGATATCCAGTTTAATGGAACTACACCTTCATTCAAGTGCTTTTTTAACGTACATTACAGAATGTCATAAGTGATGGTGTCACTACGTAACTTCCTGCACCGCGTGTTTTTTTGTTTTTTTTCTGCTGACAATTTACCGACTTTGTTCCATGTAGTTTCCCGGGACTCCCACACAAAAAAGGCAAACAATAGGACTACTGACCCCTCGCGTATGTCGTACGAGATGACTACCATGAGGTTACGCATAGTGCAGGCAATCTCATTGTGCAAAACAGAGCGCTACAGAAATGATAGCCGCAATAGCATGCGAATGCTTGGTGCAGCCTTCTTGCAAGGGGACCAATCCAATACCGTAATTCCCGCCGTAAGTACGACTGTCGATCGGTCACATCATGCACACCATCATTTGCGTCTTCTTACCTAACTCACGTGCAAAGTAAGGTACCCATTTACAGCTGGGTAAACTGAAGCGTGTCGATACCGTAAATCGAACCCGGCCACCTTTGTCGCGAGAGACCAGCGCTCTATCCACTCCGTCAATCGGACGCTCGTCGCATATACCTTGTACGAGGTCTGGTCAAAAAGTATCCGACCTTTTTTTTCGGGGAAAAAAATGATATACAGGAGGTTTCTCTGGTGGATACAGTGGAGAAGACCTTCCTGCGCATGCATGAATTTTTTCCCTCCCAAAGACAGTGTCAGTCGTCTGCAATTAGTGTACGCGCGAGCTGTGGTAGTAACAAGCCGTCGGATTTTTATTTGTCACGAAATGACGGAACGTTTTGAACAGCGGTATTGCATTAAATTTTGCCAAAAGCTCGGTGATACCCAAGTAGAAACAATTCGAAAGATTCAACAAGCTTTTGGCGATGAAGCCATGAGCATTACACAAATTAAGGAGTGGTACAACCGTTTCAAAGATGGCCGCACATCGGTGCATAGCGAGCCACGTTCCTGTAGACCATCAACAAGCCGAAACGACGTGGTCATTCACGAAGTGCGGACTTTGGTCATGCAGAACCGTCGTATCACCATCCGAGAACTTACACACGAGGTGGGGATAAACCACGGTTCAGTACAATCCATATTGACGGAGGATTTGAACTTGCGGAGAGTGTGCGCTAAATTCGGACCTGTGGACAACGGGAACTTGGCAGCTGCATCACGACAATGCACCCGCACATTCTTCGCATCTGATTCAGACTTTCTTGGCCAAACACAAGACTCCTCTGATTCGTCAGGCTCCATACTCTCCTGACATGGCTCCTTGCGATTTCTGGCTGTTCCCCAAGCTGAAAATACCGCTGAAAGGGACCCGATTTGAGTCACGAGAAGACATTATGATAAATTCGACGGCCGAGCTATACTCCATTCCCAAAGAGGCCTACCTGAAAGTCTTCCAAACATGGCGGGACCGCTGGGAGAAGTGTGTGCAGTCCCAAGAAGATTACTTTGAAGGGGATTAGGGTTTCAGACTTCCAGGTGAGTGATTGTATTTTTCCTGGCCAAAGGTCGGATAATTTTTGACCAGACCTCGTATATATACACAACAAAATAAAAATTTTCTTATATTTTTTAAATCTTATTTTTGTTTCCACGCATTCGAGATTGCGGGGTCATCACACACTTGTAACCCAACTCTCCTCCTATATTTTTTTAACCCTAAGTCTGCGCCATGTCTCGCATAGTTCCCGCCATGTCTCGCATAGTTCCCGCCATGTCTCGCATAGTTCCCGCCATGTCCCGCATAGTTCCCGCCATGTCCCGCATAGTTCCCGCCATTTCTCGCATAGTTCCCGCCATGTCTCGCATAGTTCCCGCCATGTCCCGCATAGTTCCCGCCATGTCTCGCATAGTTCCCGCCATGTCCCGCATAGTTCCCGCCATGTCCCGCATAGTTCCCGCCATGTCCCGCATAGTTCCCGCCATGAGACCGAGGAAAGACTAGAACCCCTGGTTCCTCTAGCATGTCGTAAGAGGCAACTTATATAATGTTGTGCATAGAGGGCTGTCAACCTCATCGTGTAAAACAAAAGCCTACATAAACTACCACGGCACAAGCCCATAAATACTTTGATGCAGGTTTCCTGAGCCTGGACCAGCTGTAGTGCTGGCTGCATGTTCCATAAGGGGCGAAAAAGAGAAAAGAAATCTGCGCCCCAACACTTCAAACGTCCATGCAATCCACTAACGTCATCAGACCTAAAGGTCTTTTATGTTTCGACATGATCACTAATATAACTGACTAAGTTGAACGGGACGGGCCTCGCCAAAACGGGGCAAAAATTTTATTTTATAACCCCCCCCCCTCTTCCCCTCCCCCCCACCACCCCACCCCCCCCCCCCCCCCCCCCCCCCCCCCCCCCCCCCCCCCCCCCCCCCCCCCCCACACCGCCCCCCCCCCGCCTCCCCCCCCCCCCCCCCCCCCCGCCCCCGCCCCCCCCCCCCGCCCCCCCCCGCCGCCACCCCCGCCCTCCCCCCCCCCCCCCCTTCCCCCCCCCCCCCCCCATGCAATGTTGTAGCAGTGTAGTGAATTTCTAAATACAATATATAAATTAGAATATAACAGTATAGGGCATAAGGGCAAAGATAAGAAAGTACAAAAAAGAATTTTCTGCTAGAACGGTTGGTGTCGCCTACGCCTTTAGATTATTATTTGCTAACGGATAGCCGAACTAAACGGTACCCAATTTTTCAAATTCGTCCTTGACATAAACACCCACTTTTTCTAGTTCTAAGAAATATTTGCCTAAAATGCATTGTGGAACGAGGAGGGGCAAGGATAGATGAAAATGCTAATTCGTTTCGCATTGATTTCAAACTAAAAGCCAACAATAACATAGTGGCAAGCCTTGCCTTAGGGGTTTCCCCAATACGATGGAAAAGTTAGAAATGTATACACTACGGTCATGGAAATATGTTTAGCTCTTATTGTGAATGACCTAAGCTCTCGTATTTCGCTTGAAATTACATGGAAAAAGAGTGAACGAGAGGAAGTTTAAAAATAAACAACTAACATAGAAAAAAGATAGAATTTTGAACCAAACCGCATAGCCCCTTGAAAATCGTATATTCGTGTACCTGAAGACTTGCTGATCAAGAATATGTTGTTGGTTATCTCAATAGTCCCTTAACTAATCAAATAATGATAAAACAATACATAGAGATCAGAGATACTGTCAGGTCAAGTCATATCTGCTTAGATTGGATCGCATATTTTTGGGAAAAAAGTAGGTGACAGATAGGCTAAGATAGTACAGTGAATCCGATTGGGTGGAATTTAAAGTGAGACGAAATATTATTGGCTGACCTTTGAATAAACATAAATAGCCTAGTAACGTAGAAAGGTTTGAATGATATTTCTTGAAAGACTGTTTACACTGTAATATTAATAGTGATTGGCCAACTGAGTCGATATTGTCAGAACAAGCGTTAGGGGGGACGCCATTTCTTGAAAAAATTCTACCAGCGATTGATGAGATCAGGCTGTGCTTTCAAATACAATTTCTAGGCAGCCTGGACAACAAAACAGATCGAAACTGTGTCAGTCATCGTCTCTGTGTATTTCATTGAAAATTTGTGGTAAGATTGACATTTATTAACATGTATTTTATATATATAAAAATTGAATGTGAAATAATAATATATGTCTGTACGTGAGTGGGTCTATAGCGACCATGAGGCAAAGCCTAGAGATTGATCCACCATGTGATAGACTGTCAGAGAGGTGAAAAACTACAAGAATATGTATGAGTGTCATAAAGGAGCATAAAACCTATCCTATTATATGGAAAAGATTACAGCTGGAATTGCAGTGGCGTTGTAACTATTAGGGGAAAGGAATACTGGTGTACATTGTCACATCAAAAGATAATGGTGGCATAGGTTTGTATAAGGATATGACCCTTTTTGTTTGTTTGTAATGTACCTGTCCTTAAATGTGGACTATTAGTGTATGCTAAATATTAAGAAGGATGCATAACCTTCACATTTCAGAGGTCCTGGGTACTGACGTTAATGTGGTACCAAACGCTTGACAACTGATTGATTCAGGACTCTGTCTGAATACTGCGAGCCCGTGCTAGTGGCCATTGCCTATCAAACAGGGAACAGATTGTCAAGCGAGCAGAGGAAACGTTCTACCTGTATTCTACTGCCAAGATAAGTTCTCGTTCGGCACCTGAAAGCTCAACTACAGAACTTTAAAAAGACTATAAAGTGACAGTGAATAAAACTGGGACAAATATTTAATAGTCCCACAAGAGACAAACGAAAACAAACATAACTAAAAGGGTGTGATTTTAAACAACAACCTAAGGGTACTACCAGTATTACCTTACAGTAAGAAAATATAACTACATACGTACATTAGAATAATATTTTGATGTATGGACAGAAGATCTACTGTGCTATTTGACTGATGTAAATAATTCTTTTGATTTTACTTTTGATTGTCAGTCCTGGTTCAAAATAAATTAGAATCAGGATAATAAATTGAAAAAATCATATTTACACAAATTTCAACCAGTCTTAAATAAGATAGCCTTTTAAAGTGTCGTTTGTATGTTGTTGTGGTAGTACTGTGTGCTGTTGTGAATAATAAACTATTTGTTTGTATGTTTGTCGATTATTGTACATTACACTCTACCTTCATAACCCTAGACACTACACGAAGTCATTTAATATAATAATATAAATACATTTTGAATGAGATAAAAGGGGTGGTAGCGGAAAGGTACCCTGAAAAGTTCACAATACTATTGGGTAAATTCAGCGACCTTCATAGCTAATCTCATTCATTACAATAATAATACCTAACAACAACTCATAACATCAAAATCCACCACAAGCAGTTTGTTTTATATGACTGTTTACTAGCTCCATTCACAACCCTCCTTGGTTACGAATGAACTCTGACACTTTCTCACAAACATCCTGAGAACAGGAAGAGTTTCAAAAAAAAAAAAAACCTCCTTGAGGTTTTGGTAAGCTGTTAATAATAATGTCCGTATTTTTGCTGTAGCCTGTTATATAACACTTAGCTCCAGATGCGTCCTGCTGCCGTGGTTACCGTCAATTCTTTTGGTGATGAGTACCCTTCTCCAACTAATTCGTCCACTGTAGGCGGTTAGTGGTGAAACTCCTACAATTTACCTCATATGATGAAGATGTGGTAGTATGTGCTAAATCTGCGGTTAAGTCTTAATCTCTCAGATGTGCTGTGGGCATAGGTATTTTTGTGTCTACAACCTGCACCTGTTCTCAAGATGTTTGTGAGAAAGTGTCAGAGTTCATAATTAGTCAGCTTTCACTGACTGAGCAAAATGTTGACTTTTCCTCGCGTCCCAGATAATCAACCTAACTGTACTTCAATAATTGTTTTCCTAAATAGATATCTATTGTTTATAGTTATACATTAAATACAGTTCCCTACAATGCAAAATCATCAGTCAAAGGTGTCTCTTATTGTTATTGTTAATCAGAATCGACGTCATTGCACTCCGCGCAAACCCATAGGTGCTCAGACTCCCTCAGCAAATGTCGAAGGGTATGAATGCTAATTGTTCCTGTTGCGCACTGGTTGTATACACGGTGGATGCGTCCCCTCATACGTCCATCCCTGCTGGTTTTACGTTTGATGCCGAATTCCAGCAATCTTAGCCTTGATGATTCATCGATTGCAGTGTCATTCTCTAATAGATGAACATGAATTGCCCTCAGTATTTCTTCCTTATCTATGGCCAATGCACCATTTATGGGTGCTTTTGAAGCTAGTATGTCAGCTCTTTCATTGCCGCGTGCTCCGGCATGACCAGGACAGTAGATCCATATCAGTTCTTGAAGATTCGATGCTTTTATGGAGGTTTTCTATTCATGTCGAAGCCAACTGTTTTGGACCTTTCGGAGCATGGATTGTGAGTCTGATACAATAACTGCTTTTGTTAATAAAGTCTCAGATAGCCATCTTAAGGCAGCAGTAACTGCCTCTGTCGCATAGAGATTATAATCAATAAATTTTCTATATTTCCGTTCTTTTTCTACCCGTGTCCTCCACTTTATTATCGCTCTTTTATCCTTTTCCTGTGTTTTCGCATTCGTACGTTTGCGACTATAAACATTACTATTTTCCCATTCATACTTTCGCCTGTTTCTTTTCTCATTTAGAAACGCACCCTCATGTTATTATATAACGTGTCAGTCGCTGCAGTCAGACGAGATGTGTGATTATGTTTCATACTCAGACATAGGAGCAGACTTTTGGTCTAGCATTTTCACCTGACAAGAACGTTTCTACGGCGTGAGGTGTGATAACCGACATCTGCACGGCGCGTGAATGCAGACATTTGTCCGGTAGTTTCCTCTGTCACGGCACTCTCAGACAGTTTCGTTAACAGTGAGGTGTCTAAGACGCGTTTGGCATGTTATGTCCAGCGTCTAAGGTACGTAGGTGTTAGGAAAGGGGAGAGATCGGGTTTTTTGGAAATAGTAGGATCCTTTGTCTGGTTTAAGATATTAACCAGAGTTTGAAACTAGATTTCATTCGTACTCTTAAATCTGCAGTAGACAGATCGCCAGGCTAGAAGAATATCTTGTGTATTGAAAAGTCTTTAGTTTCTGGGCAATCTTTGCCGAGTTCTAGACTACCATTATATTGAATGATTCTAGTTCGTGGTATTAATCTGTAGTTCTGTGCGGAGGTAAATATTATATTAAGTATCTAATATTTTGTGAGTGATTAAGTGTTGAATCGCCTATTTTTCACTAGTTCTTTTGTGCAGAGAGAATTAAAATATAATCTGTATTATTTTCTAGTGGCGTGTTTCAGTGGAAAGCAGAATACATTATGTTTCTAGCTTAAAATCATGCAGCTATAAATGAATTTGATTTTACTGCTAAATAATCAGACGAGAATATATTTTAAAATTAACTTATAACTGAAATGCTACATCAGTGAGTATTGACGGAATACGTATGTATTCCTAATTCATGATGATTGATTTTATGAATATAACTTATTTCATGGGAAGTTTTAAATGATAAGTCAAGCTGTACGCTTGCAGTTTAAAATGTAAGTTATAACGAGTACATAGTATGTATAATTATTTTATGTGTTTTTTCCTCTATTTAGTGAAGAAAACTGGGGGTTAACCCAAACTTTGCCAGCGTTAAGTACTGATGAGTAATATCTGAGAAGAACTAAAACATTTTTCTTAAAAGACTTGGTGTAAAATCTTTACAAGAACTTTAAAGGTGAAATGACATAACGGGCCTATTGCGCCAGATTTTATTCTTCCTGAGAAAACTTAAGTACAGTTCAGCCCTTGTGGCAAGTACACTATTACAAACAGTAACGTTCCGCAAATTATGTCAACTTTTGGTGTGACCAAGAATTGTTTTACCTGTTGATCGAAGTTACAAACCTGACATTGTTCCTAAATAGTGGAAACCTCGTGATTCTGATCCTGTGAGCCCGCTTGAAAACTAATTCTTACCTGAACTGATAAAGTGACACTAACTTAAAATCTGAACAAAATTATCGCCTGAAGAGGACGCTCCCCGGACAAATTGGATGAAACCAAGATCTGCAGAGCTGGGTATCCGCTTCATCAAACGATAAAACAGATTGTGTCATAACGTGCGCCAGACGGCGAACAGCAGCACGATTGTAGGTAAGGTTGTGTGAGACAGGGCCCTGATGAATGAACCGAGAGAAAGCAGGAACGAGTGACTCTTTTATGGTATACCAAATTTCACCCACTTTGTAATTTCTTTATGCAAGTTTTTTTGTTGCAACAAGATACTTTTCCTTAGGATAGATCATACTAATATCTAAGTCTGTCAATACCTTTAAAAGGGGAAAATCATTAGATTTCCGCTAATGTATCCTTGATTCCTTGGGGCTATCACTTTCTTCTAACAGGACTGTGGGCATACCTCGAGGGATAAGATCATACTGTGGGTCTATCATTCTTGTAGCATTTTTATTGACTTTTTGACTATTTCAAATGTATATGCTTTGATGTAATTTTATGTGTTGTGATGGAATTTTCTGATAATTAAAAATTCCCTTGAACTTAATCCGTGTGTCGGGTCAGCTCGTTCCCAAATATCTATATAATCAGTGTTATAGTTTTCCCATGTGTGTGTGTGTCTACATGTCGTCAATGGTGTGTGTGTGTGTGCACGTGAGTGGTAATATATATATTAATATATATAGTTTATAGACTGTCTGGCTCCTCTGGATCTGTTGTAGAAGATAGGCGGAGAGAGAGAAGATTCTCGCTTTCCGGGACAGCCTCTATAAATTTCTACCATCTCACTCGTGGAAATCTATTTCTACTATCATCTCTCACTGTGGCTATCACTCATTCTAATCTATTCAGAAGGGACCAACCCAAGTCTTAATTCCCCTATCAGAAATCTACGACAGCCTCTACCTCCATTCTCATGCTGGAGGTTGTTATCATATAAGCCCCGCTATGTTCAGCGACGGTTCTGCCCTTTACTCTAGCAGAGAAGCCCCACCCTGATTTATTACCACAGATTACAGACCCATCAGTGTAGACTATGGCATCATCATCCCCAGCATTATCATTTATAAGCTGATCAACTTACAGCTCTGCTCTCCCATTGGACCAAGTTCTGAATTCTCTACCAAGGCTGATGATGACTTGCTGGTAGTTCATCCAGCTCTCATCTGACTTACTCCACTCTTCTCCCTTGAATATATTTTCAACTGGGATCACCTTTCTAATAATCTCCTCTGCCTGCGCCATCCATGACATCCCCCTCTTTATTCTCGCTTCTTTGATGTTAGCTATGTTCCCATGCAGGGGATGCCTTTTGTCGTGGTTAAACGCATATACGCTTTCACCTGGGCCATCGTATATCTGGATCTAATTGACAGCAATCCAAGCATGTGCTACATCATCACCATAGGGGTATCTCGCGTGCAGCCCAAGACAATACGCATCCCTTCGTTTTGAATGCGTTCCAGTCGTTCACACTTGTGATATTGACAGCGTGAGGGACAATTTCTCTAAATATACAATGTCCAGTTCACATGCACAAGTATTTGGTGCAATGTGCTATATACATATAGATTAAATTATAACAATAGTTCCCCATAAATGTAATCAAATGTCACTAAAATTATATTACTTTGTCTTCGCTTTTAGAGCTATTTTAGAGTGCTCTCCAAAAGTGTGAGAACCACTGTATGAACTTCCAAATAACTGTCCCTCAACTGTGCTATATGTACGGCATAGAG
Organism: Oreohelix idahoensis; assembly: GCA_024509875.1. Lineage (NCBI taxonomy): Eukaryota > Metazoa > Mollusca > Gastropoda > Stylommatophora > Oreohelicidae > Oreohelix > Oreohelix idahoensis. Next base: position 29,829 of record JAMPIV010002477.1, read on the forward strand.
TGCATAAACATGAAATTCCACCCTACCACGAGAGCGGGGCATTGCGTTTTGATTACTGCTCGCAGCACAGTGACCCTTGCTGACCTCAAGTGTCAATGAACTGAACTATTTTTTAGTTTTCGTGAAATTAAAAAAGTGAGAATGAAACTTTAACTTTTAGAATGTGTTAGTTTTAAAATTGTAACGTATATATTAAACCCTCTTTCATACGAGAGCAATGCCCCTAGGTGGAGCACATGTAACGTACAGATTGATGACGCGGGTGGAGCACTCGGTCACATACCGTCTCTCCTATTGTTATTGTTTTACAGAATTGACATCATTGCACTCTGGGCAAACCCATAGGTGCTCATTCTCCATCAGTATATGTCGAAGAGTGTGAATGCTAACTGTTCCTGTAGCTCACTGGTTGTAAACACGACGGATGCATCCTCTCATACGTCCATCTCTACTAGCCTTACGTTTGATGCCAAATTCCAACAGTCTTAACCTTGATGATTCATCTATTGCAGTGTCATTCTCTAACAGGCGATCATTAATTGTTCTTAGTATATCTCCCGTATCCATATCTAGTGTCCCCACTATGGGTGCTCTTGATGCTAGTCTGTCAGCTCTTTCATTACCACATACCCCAGCATGACCAGGACAGTATACCCACACCAGCTCTTGTAGACTGGAAGCTTCTATGAATGTTTTCCATTCATGCCGCAACCAACCACTTTGAATCTTCCGAAGCATGGACTGAGAGTCTGACACAATGATAGCCTTTGTTAATGAAGTTTCAGTTATCCACCTTAAGGCTGCAGTAACAGCCTCGACCTCCATTCTCATGCTGGAAGTTGTTATCTTGTAAGCCCCGCTATGTTCGGCGACGATTCTGCCCTGCACCCGATCAGAGAATCCCCAACCGTATTTCTCAGCACGGATCACAGACCCATCTGTATACACAATGGCATCATCATCCCCGGAATTATCATGTATCAGCTGATTAATTTCCAATTCTGCTTTTCCATTTCCCCAATTTCTACACTCTCTGCCAAGGCTGATGATGACCTGATGGTAGTTAATCCAGTTCTCATCTGACATACACCATTCTTCCCCCTTGAATATATTGTCAACTGTGGCCACCTGCTTGATAGTTGTCTCTGCCTGTGCCATCCATGACAGCCCTCTCTTTATTCTTGCTCCCTTAATGTCAGCTATGTTACCATGCAGAGGGTGCCGTTTGTCTGTCGATACTCGCATATAGGCTTTTGCTTGGGTCATCGCATATCTGGATTTAATCGACAGCACTCCAAGCATATACCTCATTGTCACAATGTGAGTATCTCGCGTACAGCCCAAGACTATGCGCATCCCTTCATTCTGAATGTCTCTCCTAAACTTCATGTACCATTTATCGACTTCTCATAAAAGGCTGCTTGTGTAGAATCACCATAATTTTCCTTTACGCTCCTTACAGAGCACAGAGACACCACTGTAGATGGTTACCAAGCAGGAAGCCTGCACCAAGCGTTCACATTCTACTGTAGCAGTCCTTACTGTGGCAATTCGTTTACATGAGCTTGACAGCCCTATGCAAAACCTCAGATTAGTTGCCTTGTATATGTCGAACAGTGTGAATGCTATCAGTTCCTGTAGCTCGCTGGTTGTGAACACGACGGATGCATCCTCTCATACGTCCTTCTCTACTAGCCTTACGTTTGATGCCTTGTTATCTTGTAAGCCCCGCTATGTTCGGTGATGATTCAGCCCTGCACCCGAGCACCTGCACCATGAGGGTGTAGTAGTCTATTTCTTCTTTGTCTCTTCAGAGACTCCCCGGGAGCTAAACGGGGACGCGTAGAATAGAAGGGTTGAAATGGTTGAAATGGTTGACATGGTTGAAATGCGACGAAGATCACTAATGTGGAATTGATGGCAAGAATCAGATGAGTGCGAGAGGAACGAGATGTGTGAAGAAGACTTTAAGCTTGGATAGGTCACACACTGAGGAAACCTGCTACAAGCCTTACAAGGCAATTCTTGCTCTAGGAACCCCAGGATAAAAGAAGCAGATGGAGACACTGTCTGCGGATATTTGAAACCACGTGTTCATTGGATGCAAGTACCAGACTTGCTCTGTGTAGTCCCCGGGAGGTCTCTGGTGAGACAAAGAGATAATACGACTTTATCTCCCTCAGGTATGTCATAGGGCGTCTAATATGAGGCTGCGAGGGAGTCTGGCAACCCCATCATGTAAATTAAACTGCTGCAAGAGCACATGACAGCTGCAAGAGCACATGACTGCTGCAAGAGCACATGACTGCTGCAAGAGCACATGACTGCTGCAAGAGCACATGACTGCTGCAAGAGCACATGACTGCTGCAAGAGCACATGACAGCTGCAAGAGCACTTGACTGCTACGAGAGCACATGACTGCGGCAAGAGCACATGACTGCTGCAAGAACACATGACAGCTGCAAGAACACATGACAGCTGCAAGAACACATGACAGCTGCAAGAGCACATGACTGCTACGAGAGCACATGACTGCTGCAAGAGCACATGACTGCTGCAAGAGCACATGACAGCTGCAAGAGCACATGACAGCTGCAAGAGCACATGACTGCTGCAAGAGCACATGACTGCTGCAAGAGCACATGACTGCTGCAAGAGCACATGAGGTGCTGCAAGAGCACATGACTGCTGCAAGAGCACATGACTGCTGCAAGAGCACATGACTGCTGCGAGAGCAATTGACTGCTGCGAGAGTACATGACTGCTGGTGGTCCCATCCTTCATAAGACATGAAAAGGAAAATAAGTATATCTGTATTTGTCTTTGTTAGACTATTGCTTTTTTGTGCGTGCTTCTTCTTGATCGTTCGTCCTGAAAAGGACGTTGGTGGCGTTGTGTCCGTTTACAGCGAAGCTGCGATATTTGCGCCTTTCGGCCGACACATCCGACTTCAGCACGGCATTTTTTGGGAACGGGTTTGCCTTCCCTCTCTTCCTGTTCGATGTTGAGAACATTTGTGTGTATGTGTGATACGTAGATTGTCTTGCATATGTGTGCACATTAAAATACGTGTAAAAATGTCTTACTTACTTACTTAGTCGTTCCCCTTCTACCGTGAGGTGTAGAGGTTTGGAATATAGAGCGCCAGACTATCCTATCGGCTGTCTTCCTCCTAGCCTGGTTCCATTCTAGTCCTCAATCCTTCAAAGATTGTCTAATGTTGTCCTCCCAGCGGACTCTGGGTCGTCCTCGGGGTCTGGATCCTTGGCTCTTTGTTTCCCATGCTTGTCGTGGTATCCGATCTTCTCCCATTCTGCAGACATGGCCAAACCATCTTAATTGGGACTGTTCTACTTGGGTCTGCAGGGGGTTGGATTTAAGGCCTTGACGTATCGTCTGGTTGCGTACCATGTCTCTTCTTGTTACTTCAACCACCTTCCTCAGATACCTCATTTCTGAAGTTTGGATCTGGCTTTTATGGGTTGTAGTCATTGCCCATGACTCGCATCCATATGTCAAGACTGGGACATAGGTGGAGCGGTATACAGCCATCTTCGTCGTTTCCCCCCCCCCCCCCCCCCCCCCCCCCCCCCCCCCCCCCCCCCCCCCCCCCCCCCCCCCCCCACTTCTTACCAACCTCTCTCTTGCTGAGGAATCCTCGATTTATGGCCTGAAAAAGTCTCCCAGCTGCTGCTTTTCGAGTGGCCAACTCTTCTTTGATGCCTCCCTTTCGGTCTATATTAGCTCCGAGGTATTTAAAGTGGTCGACCTGCTCCAGGACCTGTTCTCCCAGCTTAATCTGATGTTTCTTTCTTCTCGTGATATCACCATGGATTTTGTTTTAGAGCTGCTTATGACCATCCCTCTCTTCTCCAGCTCTTCCTTCCAGACTTGCAGGTTGGATTGGAGATGTGCCTCTGATTTAGCAATCAGGGCAACATCATCATCAAATGCCAGCTCCGAAATATAGACCTGTCTCATCTTCCAGTACCCCACTGAATACTTTCTTGTTCTCTCCTTACATGCCTTGATGACATCGTCCATAAGGAGTATGAAGAGGTAAGGTGATAGGATATCACCTTGTCTTACACCAGTGGTGGTCCTGAACTCTTCCGACTTATGGTTTGCTGTCCTCACATAATTTCTGCAAGACTTGTAGAAGCTCTGTATAGCATGAATCAGAGGTGCTGGAATATTCTTCCTTGCCAAACAGTCCCAAAGTTTGCTCCAGGGGACACTGTCAAACGCCTTTTCCAGAGTGTAAAAATGTCTTTCTATGTTAATGACATCTGATGCGTTTTTGTTTGTTTTTGGGACGCCCGTTAGAGAGAGAGAGAGAGAGAGAGAGAGAGAGAGAGAGAGAGAGAGTGAGAGTGAGAGTGAGAGTGAGTGCTGTGCCACGACAATACGTGAATAAACCCCACCCTGCCCAACACACCTTTTTTAAGGTAAGTCTGCGCCATGCCCCGTATAGTTCCCGGGGGTAGGGGGTCTCTGATGAGACGAAGCAAGAATAGAGCCACTGCTTCCACAAGCACGACGTAAAACAAATGGCTACACCAACTACCACGACATAAAACAATTGGCTACACCAACTACCACGGCATAAAACAATTGGCTACACCAACTACCACGGCATAAAACAAATGGCTACACCAACTACCATGACGTAAAACAAATGGCTACACCAACTACCACGACGTAAAACAAAAGGCTACACCAACTACCACAGCATAAAACAAATGGCTACACCAACTACCACGACATAAAACAAATGGCTACACCAACTACCACGGCATAAAACAAATGGCTACACCAACTACCACGGCATAAAACAAATGGCTACACCAACTACCACGGCATAAAACAAATGGCTACACCAACTACCACGGCATAAAACAAATGGCTACACCAACTACCACGGCATAAGCACAAACGCTTTGATGCAGGTTTTCTGAAGTGGGGCCAGGTACAGTGGTGGTTACATGCTCCATAAGAGGCGAAAAGGAAAAGAAATCTGCGCCCCAGCACTTCAAGCGCTCATGCAATCCTGTAGCAAGTTGTTTTATGTCACTGTTTACTAACGCCAGTTCGGCTGCCACGGCTGGTATGAGAGGCTAAGAGACAGGGATCCAGAGCTCCAGGACGACCCAGAGTCCGCTGGGAGGACAACATTAGACAATCTTTGAAGGATCAAGGACTAGAATGGGGCCAGGCTAAGAGGAAGACAGCCGATAGGATAGTCTGGCGCCCTCTCTTCCAAATCTCTACACCTCACGAAAGAAGAGGAACGACTAAGTAAGTAAGTTTACTAACACCATTCACAACCATCCTTGGAAGCCTATCCTGTTTCATAGGATGATGTTGTAGACTTGTTCCCCTAACAGTTCCACCCACAATTCGCAACACTGCTGTTTGTATTACACTAACCACTGATTTATAACTAAACCCACACACCGACAAGAATAAGACACACAACAAAGAAATAAAAACAAAAGACATACCTTTTTTTGAGTATCTATTTACTTGGTAATAACATGAAATGACAATTTTGTAAACCATATTTCTGCTCGCTCTTTAAAAACGAATAAAATCTGTTATCAAGAAATATGTAACAGCATACGTGTGCTTTTGGCTGAATCACTGTAATGCGCCATCTTTGTCGCAAATAGGGTCAGGTTTGAGAAAACGTTACTTCTTTTTATTTGCGCAATTTCATCTGCAATGTTTGATAATGTAGTAAATTAAACGCAATATTAAGTGTATATTTAAAGTAAATAATGTAAGGGGTTTAGGGTTTTAAAAAAAGCTGCTAACTCTAAAAAGGATCCCGTTTTACACGCCCATAGAGGCATATTGGGAATACGGTGTTGGGCCCATATTTTCTCGACCATCGACACACTAGGGATGATGTGGTCAGCATCACGCCGGCCGCCTTAACTTTCCCAGAGTTGCTCTGGTGCCCAATCGGGGCTGCGTCGACCCTGCTAACTTTAACCGTAACCCTAAATCTGACCCTATATGCGACAAAGATGGCGTAAGTAAAGTGACCTGTGATTCAACGTCTCCCCCCCCCTCCCCCCCCCCCCCCCCCCCCCCCCCCCCCCCCCCAAGAACCAAGACAACAACCCATGATATACTCAGTTTTACACAAGTCATTTATAAAACATTAGCCTGTTTAAAATATACTCTGCGGTTCAGCTGTTTTTTTTTTTTTTTTTTTTGGCTGCTTAAAACATAGGCTGAGCCACAGATTAATAGACATACACCGCTATTTCAGCCTAATGGCTATCGATACACCGGCCGCTTCGCTTGGCTTGGAGTGATTAGAATATCAAAAATATTACGGATCATTATGAATGTCTAAAGTATACAAGAAGCATGAGACTGGTAAACTGGAATCACGTCAATGATGGCTTTATATGGATTTACTGAGTTTGTAGGCGGCAAGTTGATATTTTCGTGTTTGTTTGTTTGTTGTTTTTTTTTTAACATTACAATGTTTGTCGGACGTTATTTTTTTTAATTATTTTTTTCAATCTCGAAACAGGGTTGCGGTTTATGCCATCATTAACAACTATTTCAAATCAGTCCAAGCGACACGGCCGACGTATCGATAGCCAGCTAAGCAACATGGCGGTGTATGTCAATTATTCAGCGACTCTATGAAACATATACGCTGATGTTGAATCCGTGACCCTTCGTAGACACATAAGTACATCGGGTAATATATAATCAGTTATAAAAACCCACTGCCTACCAGTGTTAAAAAAAACAACAACAAACAAAAGAAGCTGCCTGTAAGATTGTTATTACTGTAAGAAAATCTGGACAGATTCTAGGTACTGTAGTTTGTTAATTATTCTGTAAAATAATGAGTAACAGTAATCACTAGTAAAATACTCCAACTTTCCTGACAACTTTTGGCATCATATATGGTAGCAATCTCCACCTGTCATAACTAACTATGGGGAAGATATGCCATTGAAGAGATAACCCTCAGCTACTTTTTCCTCCGGTTAATCTTTCGACGATCAGATTGGCAGCGTGGTTAGAGCGCTGACTTCTCTCGGCAGTGGTACCGGGTTCGAAAACACCGAGGCATCACGCTCCAGCCTACCCAACTGTAAATAGAGGGACTCTGCTCTTGCATTAGGGTAGGCAAAAGCTGCGAGGAAGGTCACGCCACCTCTCGAAACTGGACATAGTATTTGAAGTCTCTAACACTTCACTCCCCTACAGAAGTATCTGCAATGGGACTACTTTTACCATTCTTTTTAACCTTTTCTCTTCTGCTTGTTCTTTTCGCCCAATCTGAGGCCATACGTGCATACATTAGAAAAACAATTCTCTATCTAATTTATGCCCAGTTCTGTCCCGTGCCAACATCACGTGTCTTCTTCGCCCCTTTCATTTCTGCCTCCTTACCAGAAGATCCTTTTTCCTGTCTTCCATGGCTGACGTCCCAACGGGCTGATCACCCGTTTGCCAGTCACTTTGATTACGGAAACAACGACAAATGGATTGATTTGTCATTGCCCTAAAGACGCCATTAGGCGTGATGGGAACAACGGCAAAGAAAATCTATTCGCTGTTGCCCTTAAGACGCCACTAGGCGTAATGGCCACTGACTGCTTTGCCGGTCGTTGGCTAAGGACGGAAGAAGAAGAATGGCTGACGTTAATTTATTTTATTTACGTTGACCTGTCCATTGTTGAAGTTGTTGCTGCTTACAATTTCTACAGGATGGGGCAGCTGGCTCGAAGCCCAACCCTCCCCAGTCACCTTTTACGGCATAGGAACATTTTCCATGTAATTTCTAACAAAAACAGACAATTATGCTCTCGCAAGTTTTAAAATGTTACTTGCGAACATCAGTAATTTAGCTTGCTATTACCTTCCCCATCTCCAAGTGCTTTTTTTTTTTTTCAAAGGGTGTTTTTCCAAAACTGTTCAGCGTGACTTGACAGCGGAAATCTTTTTTTTTCTCCTTCTCCTGCGTTCGCCCTCACACTTCTACATTACCGACTCTAATCAAGGCAGTAGTCAGCTCAAGATTTCGGACGTCTCTAACAGTTTTTCGTGGAGAGAAGTGGGTTGTTGCCATATTCTACTCCGTTCACTGCTATTAAGTTAAGCAGGTGCCACAGGAGCAGAGATCTGTTGAACCAGTCCTGTACTTGTGATATAGATGGTACCTCAACCTATTGTGACTAGTACGTAAGCGGAAAATGATGACGTGGTCTCGCCTAGATAGCTGGTGAAAGGCATCATCTTTTATGTGACCTGGGTGTTCTCTGTCCCATTTGTACTTAAATATGGCTTTTATGGTTGTGTTAATCATTTCATTTTTGTTTAATTATGACTATTAATATAATAAAATTAACAATCAGTATTTTGAGTTCTGTAACGAAGTCCTCTTTAAGGGAGTTCCTAGGATCCTGCAAAACTGATAAACACAAACCGTTGTCACTTTTAACAGTTATCCCACCAAGACGCTTCCATGTCTCACATGCAACTGTTGGTCCATGGTGTTGCTAGTAGTGGGCACATACAAGCAATGATAAGTAAAAATATGTTTAGTAGTTTACAAACATAGACATTTCTTTTAAATGACATCGCATAACATGGTGGTCCTAACATATACACAGGTGAATGAAGAAAGGAGTACATAGGATAAGTGTGATAAATCTTTTTTTAAAACAAATATCCACGTTTAATAAGAGTATTAGGTGATATGTGTGATAAATCTACTTTTAACAATCATCCTTATTTAATAACAGTGCGGGTCCTTATCTTTGAATCCGACATGCTCAGGCACACAGCTTTCGTTTAGAAATCGAATTTCCGATTGCTCACAAAGAAATACAGGTCACCAAAAATGTGTTCTAAAATCCCACACAAGTCGCCCCAAAAAACCTTCAATTTTCAGAATATTTCGGTTTTCGGGTGTTTGGATTCAATGATACATGATATGTGTGATAAATCTATTTTTAATAAATATCCTTACTTAATAACAGTAGTACAGGATATGTGTGATAAATCTACTTTGAACAAAAAAATCCTCACTTAATGAGAGTAATACAGGATATGTGTGATAAATTTATTTTTAACAAACATTCTCACTTAATAAGAGGAGTACAGGATATGCGTGATAAATTCACTTTTAACAAACATCCTCACTTAATGAGAGCTGTGCATGGTGTGCGTGATAAATTCACTTTCAACAAACATCCTCACTTAATGAGAGCAGTATCGGATATGTGTGATAAATTCACTTTTAACAAATATCCATTTTTAATAGCAGTAGTATAAGATATCTGTGATAAGTCTATTTAAACCAATACCTTTGCTTAATAACAGTAGTATAGATTATGTGTGATAAATTAACTTTTAACAAATATCCTTGCTTAATAAGAGTGGTACACGATATATGATAAATCTATTGTGAAAAAATATTCACACAAAAAAACCAATTATTAAACACACATTTTTTAAAAAAAGTGCTTATGATCTTTATCTGAACTCCGGTTGCCAGATTTCCATTCCTCGAGATTTCTGATAAAATAACAATCTTTTTCTTGTCCTGTAAATATATCTGTTAAAAAAGAAAATGGTACCCACCAACTGAAAACATCACGTGTTTCCTGTGTACCTTTAATTTCTTAAACTGATTTCATACCATTTTATTTTTTGATTTATATATTTATTTCCTTACGAGTTTTACAGCAGCCCCCTTATTTATTTATTTACATTAATTGCTGATACCCTGTTTTCGTTCCGTGATAAATGTATTTCGTCTACTCTATTTTCATATGTGAATGTTTGTTCATTATTCCTTATCAGATATGTTTGCAGTGGCTGTAGTATTTGTCTGTTGACCTGTCTATATTTCCTGTCCTTGTCACCTGTTTGTGATTGGGGCTCACGAGGTGTGAATCCCGAAACGTCACGTGTTTCCTGTGTACCGTTAACTTGTAAAACTGATTCCCATACCATTTTCTTTTTTAAATTTATATATTTATTTCCTTACCATTTCTACTGGAGCCCTCTGATTTATTTCTTATCCTGTCTGAGCATTCTTATGTCAACAGTTTACAAAGCCAATATGTGGCATACATCTCTTTATCACAAATATTGGTCTCTTCTGAAGCAAAGAACATCAACTGTTGCTCTATTTTAGCTATTCTAACCTGAATGTCCAATTGGCAGAAGGGTTAGAGCGCCTGCCTCTTGTGACAAGTTACAAGGTCCCGGTTCAAAACCGATGGCACCACGCTAGTCTTTAAAAAAAAAAGGTAGGACGACAGCAGATGCTGCATAGGAGTGAAGTGTTATATTTAATCCAGCTTTTTTAGGAGGTGGGGTGATCAGTTGCCGTCCTTTGCCTTCCCTAACTCAAGAGAAGATCCAAGTACTCTTTTACAGCTAGGTAGTTGTCGTACAGATAGGTTGTGAGTTATTTTTGGCCCGTCTGAGTAGAGTGGATGGTGATAGGTACGTGAGAAAGGTGTGAGAAATAGATTTCACGGGTGATAGCTTAAGGAAAAAGATATGTCTATGGAATGAGTAAGTTTCTCTATTCCAGCCTATCTATACGACTATAATTTAGTACAAGACAACCTTGCCCTCCTCATACATATAAATATAAGTTTAACTACACACACACAGCTATGTGACAACAAGACACACAAACGTGAAAACTACGGTTACTTGGGTATGGGTCTGACCAACACACAAAGTTAAGTTTCTTTGTTGTTTATTATCATTAAACTTGACAACACCAATATCTAAAGAAAGATCAAATAAAATCAGATTTACATACATATGAAATAGCAGAATAAATGTGCCCTCCCCTTATGGAGAAAAGAACCCAAAAGTTAATAACCGAAAGGCGAAGGTTAGCACTATGTTACAGAGTAGACAGTAAAGTAAAAAAGTTCCTACTATATGCAACCCAGTAAAGTAAACAAGTTTAAGCAAATCCAATGTTGGTAAATTCCCTGAAACAAAGAAAAATACTCACGCACTCTTTCATACAGTGGCCACTCAATCACTCTTACCTACTCTTGGTGATATCTCTTGGAAATACAATTATTCCTGAACATATAAAATGTCAGGTTCACTTCCCAAATTGGCCCCAGTCCATCCTCTAACAAATAAAGAATAGTGAGGTGAACGCCGAATCTGGTGTTTTGTTTTCCTGGATGAACAAAATGTCACCGCCAATAGTTGATGTAGGACCGTGCTTTTGGGGTTCACAGTTAAAAGAGAAAAATACTTCCAGTATTGGGAAACATCTGGTTGCAAAAAAAATGTTACCAATGATGATGATGATAATCCTATCGGATAACTATGTTAGAGCTCAGATTCTTGCACAGCGTAAAATCTGGATAAATCCGCTTGAATACAACTGTCAGAAGTCGGGAACATTAATGTTATTTTGTACACCTCAGTGGGCTGGTAAAAATTGGAAAAAATATCTGGGTTTGGTAAGTCCAGTTAAACTTATAAGTTAAAATGTTTCTCCTGTTTCCTTGGCAAATACTCGCTCACAAATGAAATAGGTGACGCCCAAGCCAAGAAAAAGGCACAAAATTAACAAATCAGAAAAAAAAAACCGCTGGCTGCTCTTGATCGGGTCTGTTAGGAATATAAGAAAAACATTTATGGAAAAATGCTACTATTCTATATAGCTACATATATGCACACAGACGGGGACAAGGCGATCTCTTATCCACTCCGTCCGTCCTGATTAAATTTAAAAGGCACACAGTGTTTTCCTTTATGCCTAAACGGTCAGCTTTCGCTAGCGATGAGTTTTTAGGTCGGAGGGAGTTAAGCAACTCTCCCGCCCCTTGCTCGCTCCGGCAGTCACCGTACAATGTTAATTATTATTTAGTGATCCATATGCGCACTTACACAAACTATCGCCTGTCTTTAATAGCTATTAAATTGTCGGCGTCTGTTAGTCAGCGTATGGTATTAAAATAATAGGCACTCATAATAAATACGCACAATGAAATACAGCGTGAATTCTTTTCTGCCACTATCAGTCGCGCCTAGCATATAAACCAGTCAGCTAAAACCGTCTCTTCTTGTGTGAGAAAGCGTGTGGTGACAATTAAAATTATTACTGAACATCTGGTTTGAAATAGCTACGCGTTATTTTATTTCACTAGTTTTAACAGCAAGAAAATCTAAGTGAATTATAATGGTAAAAGCTCACACTTTTAAACACGTAAGCACTAGTTTCTATTACCAGAAAATCAAAATGAAAAATCCCCACGAATGCTAATAACACATTTTTCCATAATAATGGTTCTAGAACTGCGCGCTTAGACTATCCAAAAATTCTGAGTGACAACTGATAGCAGGTTTAAGAAAACTTACTTACTTACTTACTTAGTCGTTCCCCTTCTACCATGAGGTGTAGAGGTTTGGAAGAGAGAGCGCCAGACTATCCTATCGGCTGTCTTCCTCCTGGCCTGGTTCCATTCTAGTCCTCGGTCCTTCAAAGATTGTCTAATGTTGACCTCCCAGCGGACTCTGGGTCGTCCTCGGGGTCTGGATCCTTGGCTCTTTGTTTCCCATGCTTGTCGTGGTATCTGATCTCCTCCCATTCTGCAGACATGGCCAAACCATCTTAATTGGGACTGTTCTACTTGGGTCTGCAGGGGGTAGGATTTAAGACCTTGACGTATCGTCTGGTTGTGTACCATGTCTCTTCTTGTTACTTCAACCACCTTCCTCAGATACCTCATTTCTGAGGTTTGGATCTGGCTTTTATGGGTTGTAGTCATTGCCCATGACTCGCATCCATATGTCAAGACTGGGACATAGGTGGAGCGGTATACAGCCATCTTCGTTTTCTTACCAACCTCTCTCTTGCTGAGGAATCCTTGATTTATGGCCTGAAAAAATCTCCCAGCTGCTGCTTTTCGAGTGGCCAACTCTTCTTTGGTGCCTCCCTTTCGATTAAGAAAACACAGTTTATATATCATTATATTTCTCTGATCTATCGATGATGTTACTTTTCACGTTACTATGTGTAACGAAGAGCAGCAACATAGTTACAAGATAAAGGCTTACGGCCGGTCTTCCATCGAGTGCTTTCGACCGGCATCAAAAGACTTATTACGTGTAACGGGCTTCTCGAAGATTTTGCCCGCGACTTGACATCAAAGCATACTCTGGGGAATTTTGGATTTCCCTTCGTAGACTTCAAAAGATTCTATGTTTTTCACGTATCGTATGATTGACAGATAAGCTCGCGTGAGAAGACGAGGTAAACAAACCTGATTCGCTACCTTTTATGACGGGCAGGTCACGAAAATTTGTAAACACTTCGTTTGCTTATATTCAGAGAATAGAGGCGGGACGAAAAAGTACGCTTGTGTAAGTAAACACAGGCAGTAAATGCATGGTTTTGCTAGCAAATCATAGAGCGCTACGAGTTTACAAAGACTGTCAGATTACTGTAGGCTCTTTTTCCATTATACGTCACAGCAGTCGGGAGCGTGACGCGATAAGGTTTTGATCCCGGAAACCTGGTAACTTTGCCGCAAGAGGAAAGCACTCTAACCGATGCTCCAATCTACCCAGCTGTAAATGGGTATCTGATTCTGCTCGTGATTTAGGGAAGGCGACGGCAGCAAGGACGGGAATCGGTCACCCCATCTAACAAAAGCTAAGACCAAGTATAGGAAAGTCTCAAACACTTCACTCCCTTACAGCCGCATCTGCTATAGGGACTACCGTCACCTTTTTTATATTCCCATATTTTAACAAAAACAATCAACATTCTTCCAGGCTAATACACATTAGCAAATGAAAAAAAAAAATGAAATGTTGCAAACAATTTCTTCATGACGGCATTAAATTTAAAAACAAACAACAGCACGTACACTGCTGAATGAAAGCACAAGTAGATTTTTACAATAACAAGTAAAACACTTGCAGGCTGATAAACCCAACAGTGACCTTTGTGCACAGTGGCAACAGGCACTTGTTAACGCATTTTAAGTTTACTCATCATAAAAAACAAGTACAGGTCCATATCCCAGAATCCGAAATACTTAGGGACAGCCGTGTTTCAGAAATCGGATTTTTTTTTTTTTTTGGATATCGCCCAAAGTAGCCCAAAGTGCCCAAAAATCGGTTTGAAATCGCCCCAAAAAACTTTCGATTTTCGGAATATTTCGGTTTTCGGATGTTCGAGTTCTGGGATGCCGACCTGTAACTATCATTTTAAACGTACATTTGTGATAGTAAATTTAAACATATTAAAATTAACACTACTACACAAATAATTAAAGTAGTGTTAAAAACATTTATAATAATGGCTCTAAAGAAACATACATAGCACCAATGAAATATAAACAAAGAGTAAATCACTCTTAAAGAATCAACTTCATCCCAGTTTTACCTCCCCTGTTAGTAATATTTTTTCCCCCAACAATTAATGTAGTAAATGCAACACTCGGTATATTTTTCAACACTCGGTATATTTTTGAGTTCTGTGACAAAGGCCTTTACGTATTTTAAAATAACAGAATCATTCATACCACTTCATTAAGTTATGTATCTTAACGTAAGAAACTGCCACACGGGGGGGAACCAGCTGATAGAATTACAAGGCAGTCCTTGTCCTGGAATCCCCAGCGTAAGTGAGGTAGTGGGAGAGCTAAAAAATAAGAGACCTGGAGACATCAATGAAACGGGTTTGGCAAACATGGACAGACATTGAGCTGATGGCAGGGAACAGAAACACGTGAGCTGATAGCAGGGGACAGAAAAACTTGAGCTGATAGCAGGGGACAGAAATACTTGTGCTGATAGCAGGGAACAGAAAAACTTGAGCTGATAGCAGGGGACAGAAACACGTGAGCTGATAGCAGGGAACAGAAAAACGTGAGCTGAAGGCAGGGAACAGAAATACTTGAGCTGATGGCAGGGAACAGAAACACGTGAGCTGATAGCAGGGAACAGAAACACGTGAGCTGATAGCAGGGAACAGAAAAACGTGAGCTGAAGGCAGGGAACAGAAATACTTGAGCTGATGGCAGGGGACAGAAATACTTGAGCTGATGGCAGGGAACAGAAACACGTGAGCTGAAGGCAGGGAACAGAAATACTTGAGCTGATGACAGGGAACAGAAAAACTTGAGATGATAGCAGGGAACAGAAACACGTGAGCTGAAGGCAGGGAACAGAAACACGTGAGCTGAAGGCAGGGAACAGAAACACGTGAGCTGATAGCAGGGAACAGAAACACGTGAGCTGATAGCAGGGAACAGAAACACGTGAGCTGATAGCAGGGAACAGAAACACGTGAGCTGAAGGCAGGGAACAGAAATACTTGAGCTGATAGCAGGGAACAGAAACACGTGAGCTGATAGCAGGAAACAGAAACACTTCAGCTGACAGCAGGAGACAGAAATACTTGAGCTGATAGCAGGGGACAGAAATACTTGAGCTGATAGCAGGGGACAGAAATACTTGAGCTGATAGCAGGGAACAGAAAAACGTGAGCTGATAGCAGGGAACAGAAATACTTGAGCTGATAGCAGGGGACAGAAATACTTGAGCTGATAGCAGGGAACAGAAACACGTGAGCTGAAGGCAGGGGACTGAAATACTTGAGCTGATAGCAGGGGACAGAAATACTTGAGCTGATAGCAGGGGACAGAAATACTTGAGCTGATAGCAGGGAACAGAAACACGTGAGCTGAAGGCAGGGGACAGAAATACTTGAGCTGATAGCAGGGGACAGAAATACTTGAGCTGATAGCAGGGGACAGAAATACTTGAGCTGATAGCAGGGAACAGAAACACGTGAGCTGATAGCAGGGAACAGAAATACTTGAGCTGATAGCAGGGAACAGAAAAACTTGAGCTGATAGCAGGGAACATAAATACTTGAGCTGATAGCAGGCAACAGAAAAACTTGAGCTGATAGCAGGGGACAGAAATAATTGAGCTGATAGCAGGGGATATAAATACTTGAGCTGATAGCAGGGAACAGAAATACTTGAGCTGATAGCAGGGGACATAAATACTTGAGCTGAGAGCAGGGGACAGAAATACTTGAGCTGATGGCAGGGAATAAGAGAACCTGAGCTGGTGGCAGGGAATAAGAGAACCTGAGCTGGTGGCAGGGAATAAGAGAACCTGAGCTGGTAGCAGGGAATAAAAGAACCTGAGCTGGTGGCAGGGAATAAGAGAACCTGAGCTGGTGGCAGGGAATAAGAGAACCTGAGCTGGTGGCAGGGAATAAGAGAACCTGAGCTGGTGGCAGGGAATAAGAGAACCTGAGCTGGTGGCAGGGAATAAGAGAACCTGAGCTGATGGTAAAGAATAGAAAAAACGTGCGCTGATGGCAGGGGATAGGAGGACTTAGTTTGTATCTGTTGAAGGCCTATCATCCTTTGCAAGCTGGAGAATGATACATTCATGAAATGAATGACAAGACTTTTGGACCACCCAATCTTCCAATTCTTAAGTCTGTCCCCAGGATATAAGCCACAGAAAGTCAATACCTGGCATGTCTTGTCCCGGGCAATCTACTTGCACCACACATAACATCCACGCGATAAACTACTAAATGAATAACTATAACTTCAGGCACACTGTATTGAAATAAACTTTAACAAAGCTTACAAATAATTGGAATTGTTGACAGGAAAGCTCAAAGAAACATGGAATGAAAAATAAATAAACAAACAATGTAACCTAGTAATTATTGAGAGACAAAAATAAAGAAAGTTATTTGGCATTTGATTATGAAACAAGCCAGTGGATTAATCTCTGACAGTCTGAACGAGAAAGTATGACCAAGAGGCATTGTGTCAGGGTTATTAAAACCACAAAGAACAGGCAGTAATAATGCTCACATGCAATATTGTATGAACAATGTAAACATCTATGTAAACTCTTCCCCAGCAACTTTCTGATCTATGAGATTGAGACGGATGAGATTCAGGTGAAAAACAAGACAAAAACTATCTGCTGAAAGAACTGAAATTGCATAAATAATATGGAAGTTATCCAAACACACGGTATGGTTCTCAGTAAACCAATTATAACAAATCATGATGAAGTAGTGATAACAGGCAACACCAACACGTGTCAAAAAATACACTGAAATTTACTAATGAACTGTGCAACAGCAGTCATGTTGTGTGCTATATTATTCTTCTTCCTTGGCGGTTGGCTGCTGACTGACATAGCTATCAGTGACCATCATCTGACATATCATCATGGTAAATAATATGGAAGTTATCCAAACACATGGTATGGTCCTCAGTAAACCAATTATAACAAATCATGATGAAGTACTGATAACACGCAACACGTGTCAAAAAATACACTGAAATTTACTAATGAATTGTGCAACAGCAGTCATGTTCTTCAATTTTGGCTGCTGACTGACATAGCTATCAGTGACCATCATCTGGTGGCGTCTTGTAAGGTTGCTGTGATAAAGTGTTTTTAATATATTCATCTTTTACCTTGCCCTTTATCTTCATCGTTCTTATTTTATCTCTGTACTGTTTTTTTTTGCTCTTTCATCCTTTTTAAAGTAATCTTTCCTAATCAGGACTTTTACTTCAGTGTAACTTAAATCACACCTTTGATATGTCCCAAACCTTACATTTTCTTTTGGAACACACTTGGCTTGTTAGACAAGTTATTGTTTGGCGTGGGAGACAGCCACATTGGCGATAGAAAGAATTAGTTTGATACTTTAATCCCCCTTTGAACACTTAGTGTCAAGGCATCTGGACACAATAGCATGCCCCACAGAGCGATTGAAGACAAAGGACTCCCCAGACGCACAGGAGGGTTTTTATCAGATGGTAGACTGTTTGATGGCAGCTAAGGAGTTAAGATTTTTTTATATAATTGATCATGGTAAGGAATTAAACGTCCAAAGTCACTGGTAATGACAAAATGTTATACATAAAAAATGGATCCTGTTGCACGCCACAAAGGGATTAACTTATGGTAGATTTCATTGGTCATAAGAGAATAAAATTATGAGGACGGTGTTACATGATGATAATTTCAACTGCCATGACAGAACATAACCTGATGCCATTAGCCGTGATATATTATAATATAACATCATGATGATCACTTGTCATGACATAACATTATATGTGAAAGAAGACTGATCATGACAGAACATACATCATCATGATGATCACTTGTCATGAGAGAATAAGACATAAGAATAATGTTGCTGGTCATGATATAGACTGGTGATGATTACTTGTCACGAGTGGACAAAACATCAGGATGATGATCACTGATCATGATGTAACATGGAGAGGATGATCACTTATCATGAGTGAATAAAACATGAGAATGATTGTCAAAGTGTGAAACTGGCAAAGTGATGCAAAATGACGCAGCCACAATGTGATAACTGGCAAAGTGATGGAAAAAGAGCCAGCCACAATGTGATAACTGGCAAAGTGATGGAAAAAGAGGCAGCCACAATGTGATCACTGGCAAAGTGATGGAAAAAGAGGCAACCATAATTTGATAACTGGCAAAATGATGGAAAATGAGGGAGCCAAAATGTGATAAATGGCAAAGTGATGGAAAAAGAGGGAGCCACAATGTGATCACTGGCAAAGTGGCAGGGAATAAGAGAACCTGAGCTGGTGGCAGGGAATAAGAGAACCTGAGCTGGTGGCAGGGAATAAGAGAACCTGAGCTGGTGGCAGGGAATAAGAGAACCTGAGCTGGTGGCAGGGAATAAGAGAACCTGAGCTGGTGGCAGGGAATAAGAGAACCTGAGCTGGTGGCAGGGAATAAGAGAACCTGAGCTGATGGTAAAGAATAGAAAAAACGTGCGCTGATGGCAGGGGATAGGAGGACTTAGTTTGTATCTGTTGAAGGCCTATCATCCTTGGCAAGCTGAAGAATGATACATTCATGAAATGAATGACAAGACTTTTGGACCACCCAATCTTCCAATTCTTAAGTCTGTCCCCAGGATATTAGGCCACAGAAAGTCAATACCTGGCATGTCTTGTCCCGGGCAATCTACTTGCACCACACATAACATCCACGCGATAAACTACTAAATGAATAACTATAACTTCAGGCACACTGTATTGAAATAAACTTTAACAAAGCTTACAAATAATTGGAATTGTTGACAGGAAAGCTCAAAGAAACATGGAATGAAAAATAAATAAACAAACAATGTAACCTAGTAATTATTGAGAGACAAAAATAAAGAAAGTTATTTGACATTTGATTATGAAACAAGCCAGTGGATTAATCTCTGATAGTCTGAACGAGAAAGTATGACCAAGAGGCATTGTGTCAGGCTTATTAAAACCACAAAGAACAGGCAGTAATAATGCTCACATGCAATATTGTATGAACAATGTAAACATCTATGTAAACTCTTCCCACAGCAACTTTCTGATCTATGAGAATGAGACGGACGAGATTCAGGTGAACAACAAAACAAAAACTATCTGCTGAAAGAACTGAAATTGCATAAATAATATGGAAGTTATCCAAACACACGGTATGGTCCTCAGTAAACCAATTATAACAAATCATGATGAAGTAGTGATAACACGCAACACGTGTCAAAAAATACACTGAAATTTACTAATGAACTGTGCAACAGCAGTCATGTTGTGTGCTATATTCTTCTTCTTCCTTGGCCGTTGGCTGCTGACTGACATAGCTATCAGTGACCATCATCTGGTGGCATCTTGTAAGGTTGCTGTGATAAAGTGTTTTTAATATATTCGTCTTTTACCTTGCCCTTTATCTTCATCGTTCTTATGTTATTTCTGTCCTGTTTTTTTTTGCTCTTCCATCCTTTTTAAAGTAATCTTTCCTAATCAGGACTTTTACTTCAGTGTGACTTAAATCACACCTTTGATATGTCCCAAACCTTACATTTTCTTTTGGAACACACTTGGCTCGTTAGACAAGTTACTGTTTGGCATGGGAGACAGCCACATTGGCGATAGAAAGAATTAGTTTGATACTTTAATCCCCCCTTTGAACACTTAGTGTCAAGGCATCTGGACACAATAGCATGCCCCACAGAGCGTTTGAAGACAAAGGACTCCCCAGACGCACAGGAGGGTTTTTACCAGATGGTAGACTGTTTGATGGCAGCTAAGGAGTTAAGATTTTTTTATATAATTGATCATGGTAAGGAATTAAACGTCCAAAGTCACTGGTAATGACAAAATGTTATACATAAAAAATGGATCCTGTTGCACGCCACAAAGGGATTAACTTATGGAAGATTTCGTTGGTCATAAGAGAATAAAATTATGAGGACGGTGTTACATGATGATAATTTCAACTGCCATGACAGAACATAACCTGATGCCATTAGCCGTGATATATTATAATATAACATCATGATGATCACTTGTCATGACATAACATCATATGTGAAAGAAGACTGATCATGACAGAACATACAACATCATGATGATCACTTGTCATGAGAGAATAAGACATAAGAATAATGTTGCTGGTCATGATATAGACTGGTGATGATTACTTGTCACGAGTGGACAAATCATCAGGATGATGATCACTGATAATGATGTAACATGGAGAGGATGATTACTTATCATGAGTGAATAAAACATGAGAATGATTGTCAAAGTGTGAAACTGGCAAAATGATGCAAAATGACGCAGCCACAATGTGATAACTGGCAAAGTGATGGAAAAAGAGGCAGCCACAATGTGATAAATGGCAAAGTGATGGAAAAAGAGGCAACCATAATGTGATAACTGGAAATGATGGAAAAAGAGGCAGCCACAATATGATAACTGGCAAAGTGATGGAAAAAGAGGCAACCATAATTTGATAACTGGCAAAATGATGGAAAATGAGGGAGCCACAATGTGATAAATGGCAAAGTGATGGAAAAAGAGGGAGCCACAATGTGATCACTGGCAAAGTGATGAAAACAAACAAAGGCAGCAATAATGTGATAACTGGCAAAATGATGGAAATAGAGGCAGCCACAATGTGATAACTGGCAAAGTGATGGAAAAAGAGGCAACCACAATGTGATAACTGGCAAAGTGATGGAAAAAGAGGCAACCATAATTTTATAACTGGCAAAATGATGGAAAATGAGGGAGCCACAATGTGATAACTGGCAAAGTGATGGAAAAAGAGGGAGCCACAATGTGATCACTGGCAAAGTGATGAAAACAAAGGCAGCCATAATGTGATAACTGGCAAAATGATGGAAATAGAGGCAGCCACAATGTGATAACTGGCAAAGTGATGGAAAAAGAGGCAACCACAATGTGATAACTGGCAAAATGATGGAAAATGAGGGAGCCACAATGTGATAACTGGCAAAGTGATGGAAAAAGAGGAAGCCACCATCTGATCACTGGCAAAATGATGGAAAAAGAGGCAGCCACAATATGATACTGGCAAAGTAATGAAAAAGAGGCAGACAATCACAATGTGATAACTGGCAAAGTAATGAAAAAAGAGGCAGACAATCACATTGTGATAACTGGAAAAGTAATGAAAAAAGGGGCAGACAATCACAATGTGATAACTGGCAAAGTAATGAAAAAGAGGCAGACAATCACAATGTGATAACTGGCACAGTGACGGGCAAAAGGAAAAAAAAAAAAAGATATACAATCACAATGTGAGAACATATTTTATGATTTAACCACGCAACACACAGGAAAGTTAACAACAGAAATAGCGATGGTAATGATATACACCAGACATACAATCCCATACCACAAAACTTGTTTATTTCAGTAATAAATCAACAATTTTCTTATAAAAATGTGTAATGTCATTAACAGCCAAAATTACAGTAACTCTGCATCCAGGAACACAGACGAAGGTGTACATATAAACATTCCCATTTAAAGCAAATATACGTGCCTATACAACCTTATTCACATCAAAACAATTTCATTTTTTTTTTTCTGAATAAAATAAAATAACCCACACAAACATTTGTATAAGTTTGAGAACTCCACAGAAACATGGCCAATCACACTGCAGACCCGACATAATGCGCTTATTACAACCATGTTGTGGGACCGCTAGTACTGCAGTCAGAGGTTGGACCCCAAGTTTGCTGATTGTTCCCTTTTCAATTGCTTCAAATACAAACAATTCACGAGTTGATCCAGCGAATTTCGCAGTTTGGTTAACATATGACACTGCTAAAGGATAATGTGAATAGGATTTACATCCTTTTTTTGAATTCGATTATTTTTTAATTTAAAAATTTTATTTTTATTTACATGATGTTAATTTGTCGCACAGCGTCCTTTTCTTGTTGTGTGTGTAATATGCTGATAATGAATGAGTACACATACTGTAGTTCTGAACTTTTCACGTGTGAGTACGGTGGTGTACACATTTTTGGCGTTTAATTAATAATAAAAACACAAACGATTTGATTGAAATCTTTATTATAAGCATCCAAAATTAAAGATGTACATTATTAATGTATCTTTTACTTATTTTCACTCATTCACGTGTGATGATAATTGTTAGTACTTATGCTAGACACCTTCCTGGTTGCTGATTTCTGTCAAATGTTGATGCAATTACGTCAAAATGAGGAAATTCAATACAACATGGCCTCATTTAAATAGTCTGGCCCCTGCCAATCACATTATATCGGGTCTACAGTGCACGTTATGATATGTATCAAAGTGATAAAAATCTTTCTACATAATCTAGCAGCATTTCTGCACTTGCTGCTAAATGATAAATGTCACAATGATATAACAATAAGTACAAGTGGTCAGGATATGTTAACAAGCTAGCTAATAGACTGGAAAAATCATCTTGTTAGTACAACAGCTGAAACTTTTTCCCAAACAGAGGAAATCTCTACTGATGATCAGAATGCTCTCTGCTGCATGACTCTGTTTTGTTTATTTTTAAATCATAGTTGATAACGGGTAATTGCAACTGAAACAAAATATACACTGTTGTTGTTGTTGTGTAACTCATCATTCTTTTACATAGCCAATGCCAAGTTCAAGAATTAGCATGTGTTCTGTAGCGTTGAGTGGCGCTGTAAATAGTGTTTTTGTAGGGGAGCCCAACAGAAGCTTTCTTCTTTCTATGGTGTGTCCTGGGCAAGTAAGCGGCACATGCTGAACTGTCTCATATATGGACTATGCCTCATTTAAACAGCTGCGGCAATTAGGCTCAAGTGAGAGGTTTAATTGGTTTAACTGGAATGCAGATATGTTGCAAAACCCTTCATGTCCAAACAAGTGAAGGGTTGGCCTATGGAGTAAAGGATTACAAACAAGGATATATGCTTATGGTATGACAGGAAACACACAGAAGACCAATGATGTGCACATCATCCTCTTTATCACCCTTCAGCATAGGCCATCAACAAACGTATGCCAAACTTTCTTGTCCTGTGCCATCAGCTCAAGGTCTTTCCCATAAGTTCTTGATCCCCTTTGTGTTTGTCTCCAGTTCTCTTCTCCATGTGTTCTTTGGTCTTTCTCTACCTCCCTTACCCTGAGGATTCCAGAAAAAGGACTCTGGTAATGCACTCAACAGGTGCCCTCGATGTGTGTCCCATCCATCTCCGGCATCTTCTTCTCATGTCTTGTTCCACTGGCCTGTGTGTAGTTCTTGTCATTGGTTCTACATCAGTGATCTTGCCATACCACTTGAATCCTTCTATTCTAAGCAAGCATCCATTTATTAAAGTCTGTCGTGTTTTGGTTGTTTTTGTTGTTCTATTCCAGAACAGTAAAAAAAAAAAAGGTAAAGGATCCCGTTACACGCCCATTGAGGCATACTGGGAATATGGTGTTAGGCCCATATTATCTTGACCGTCGGCACACTAGGGGTGATGTGGTCGGCATCACACCGGCCGCCTTAACATTCACAGAGTTGCTTTATTCCAGAACAGTGACTGCATTTTAATCTTTTAGGAGTGCTTAACTGGCTGTGTGTCCCTTCATGAATCAGTCTCACAGTGAGGCGATTGTGTCATTTGGATGGTCCCTGGCTCGATTTCATGGTGGGCCTATCACTTACATTTTTTAATGATGTCTTGTGTCTTACGACCACCTGTTATTTACCTATATTTATTTATTGACTACGCTTAACTGATATCAACTGGTTTTCTAAATGTACATCCTATCAATGCCAGCGTGTTCTCCTCACCTCCTGCTCCAATGGTGATTGTCTAGTTCTTGTCATCAGCCAGCCAGCCAGCCAGCCAACCCCCACCCACACACACATATATATACTTTTCACAGCTTACTGCTTTCAATTGTGTGTTCATAATGCTCCAAGTATCCTCCAGTCTTCTGTCCAAATCATGAGTTTTACACATAAACAGAACTAAAGTTTATTTTTTTTTTCCTTCAAATTAATTTTCTTGTCTGATTTATAACATTTTTCTTGTGTGATTTATAACGCATGAATCAGGGAAACAAAAATATTATGTGCAAGTATAAATTAACACGTTAACACTGAAACAATAAAAATAATATTTTTTAAAAATAAACAGAATAAACACTTTTACTTACTTTATTCTAATGAGCACTTCCTCTCTCAGATGGAGACAACCCCAGTGGCTTCGTCCTGGATGTATGATGCCACATGTCTCACATGATTGGTTAGGTGTCAAACGATAGAATGCTCGTGACAGACCTAGAATTTTCTTTGCACTCCAGGTAGCACCAAGGTCTAGTATTCCATGTGGGGGTGAATGAGTAATCAGAACATCGGTCCTGGACGGTATTTCTCTCCAGTGTGCTGCTATCTTTCTAGACGTACGAATAAATCCTCTTGCATTGGTCATTAGTCTGAACGGAGTGTAAGGAGTACCATAAAAATGTATACCCTCATACGTAAATGATGAATTGAACAGATAGACAGCTGAAGTTAGCCTTTCTTGGACTGCCTGTAATTTTTTCTTTTCAAGACATGCCTCGTGATTGCCAGCAACGAAAAGTTTCACTTTGTGGGGAAATCTGTCAAAAAAATCATTCATCAATTGTACAATCTCTTCAAAATTGTCAGACCGAAACATGCCTCCAGAATGCTTCGACCAATCAAAATCTCCAGAGTGCACAAGAATATCTCCATTAGGAATTTCATACTCACTTGCCCGAGATCTGCGGACACTGCTTAGAAACACTCCACCTTTATGGAAAACATCATCAGAAGGCTCAGAGAGTGAGCCAGACCTTTTCTCAAAAGCATCAATTCCTTTCTCATCGACAACCTGGTTCGAAACATCTGAATCGCTGCCTCTCCTAATGGAGATGTTACCACTGATTGGACGTGGAGGTGTCAGCACATTGTGCCCCAAATGTGTATCTGAGATATGAACTATACGCACAACATGAGATGACGATGTTGCTCCAGCAAATAATCCAACAGGAATGACATCCAAATTGTGCATTATGGGCAGGATGCCACAATCCAGTGACCTAAAACAATAAAGATTTAATGGTTACATGATGTTTTTCCATTAAAAATTAAAGAACATATTTATTCAACAGAGTATTTAAGGGTACAGTCAGTATTTTGTCACACCAATTCCCAAGATTTCAATTTGCGAGTTTGTGATAATGGAGTATAGATCCATTACATTATTCAGGATATACACACAGTAAGGCCCCAATCTCTTCCACTATGGCCAGTAGTTATCACTTTCTGTGATCAAATATGCCTCTAGTGTGCCACCCACTTTGCTGCTTCACTTCATGAGCTGCTGATCTTTTCAGATTCTTCTGTCTCACAGTGTTTCTCAGTATTTGTGATCTAGTGATGGGCATTCCCTTAAGTGGGATTTCACCTATCTCACGCATGAGTTATACCAGTCAGTCAAGACTGCTATCTGGAATGTGGCCACTGCTTTACACAAGTGATATTTAAGTCTTAACAACATTAGACAGATACTAACATGGGGCCTGATAATGATGTTTGCAATAATGAAAAACTGCAAATTAATATACTGATGATAACTGTGAAATCTGTATGGATGAAAATAATCATTCTAGCTAAATAAGAAAATGGGCGGTCATGCACTGCGTATGCTATATTTCATTGTAATTAATTATTATTACTGATAAGGCAATTACAGCCTCAATAGCAAAAAATGAAAAAGTGTTACAGAAAATTATTGGTACAACAGTGACAGAAAGTGAAAATAAATGCCTTAGTTTTAATAGCAAAATAACTTTCCTAGAATGTACCATGTATGTTTTAATACATCTTCTTCGTACACTCTCAGACATCCACTTGGGACCCAAAGATGCAGCAACAGAGAATGCAGTCAGCAACCGATAGCTTGACTGCTTGCGTGAGGGTCAGTGAATCAGAGCTGACCAAGACCCTACTCCACCTCCAAGTGGTGGTCCTGGAACCAGGCTGCATCACTGCAGTCTGGCTGAGAGAGTAGGGATTGAAGTGGGAAGGCAAACCCAGTCCCAAAAATTGCCGTGCTGAAGTCGGACGTTCGGCCGAAAGGTGCAGATATCGCAGCTGCACTGTAAACGGACACAACGCAGCCAACGGTATTTCAATCAGTTGAGGCCAGTGCACAGTCTGAAGATTACCACTTGTTCTCTTCTGTTGAGCTGTTAGTATGCATCATTTTGTGTTTAACCTGGATGCTCTACATCCCATTTGTTTCTGTATCTGATAAAACTCTTTGCCTTCTTGAAAGTTACGCTTGCCTCAGGCTGAGGTAGATTTCCACATTCTTTTGCCAGTCTGTCAGCCTCTTCATTGCCGGTGATGTTACAATGAGATGGGATCCATTGGATCAAAACACTTTTGAATCGTCGACATAGTTCATGGAGAACTATTCTGAGGTCATCCAGGTCTGTATTATTTTGGCTTTTCAACATTGCAATTACTAACTGTGCATTGGTAAAGAAAGCAACTTGTCTCTCTGTGCTTTCCTGTGTCATTATAACCTCTGCTGCAGTTTTCAATGCCTCTGCTCTGAAGTTACTTGAGAATTGTCCTGTTACCACTGACAGTTTTATTTAATACAAGACAATAGATTCAAATACCTAGGCATGTTAATGGCATCAGATTATGCATGTCAAAGGTGAAGCGTGGAACAGCCCAGGAAAAAAAAATGCAAGGTTTAGTCAAATAAAATGTATTTCATGCAACAACAAATCATTGTCAATAGAAGTAAGTAAGAGAGTTTGTCAGTGTTATATAGAGCCAATCCTGACATTTGGAAGTGAGTCATGGACAATTAATAAACAAGCAGGAAAAAATATTGTAGGCCACAGAGATGTGGCTTTACAGACAACTGTTAAGAACACCAAGGACAGCTAGAAAGAGTAATGAGATGTCTAAAAGAAGTCAATGCACACAGGGTGTATATTATTCATGTCAGACGGAAGCAATCCACTGTCTGTGGCCACGTAATGAGAAGATGAAAGCTGAAATATATTGTGACAACAGGAAAGATTGAAGGAAATAAGAGAAAGAGAATGACAAAGACAGAAGATACTGTACAGTACCTAGGTTTAATTTTTATATTTATTTAGGTTCTTATGTGTTCTATCTAGCCTTCACTTTCTTTCCTTTCCCTGACGAAGGCCTTGTGGCCATAACGTTGGCTATTTTCTTTGTCTTTTGTCCTCGTAAGACGAATCACCTTTTTTCGATTTTTTTTCACACCCATTCTACAGTCTGACATCGTGGCATAGAAATGAGTTCATAGAATTGATAAACAGTACTGGAGACAGGAAGATGTAGCGGCACATGATCACCTAGCAATAAGAAACGTATTAAGACTGCAACTAGGAATGGGCTATTTTAGAATAGAAGAACCTTACTGTGCATAGTGTCTAGAAAAAAATAATAGAGCATTTCCTACTAAAATGCAGGGGGTATGAACAACAGAGAAAACCAATATTAGATTATTTACAGGCATGCAATTCATCCTTAACTGTGGAGCAGGTGTTGAGAATAGATAGACCTAGAGAATTGCACAATATGGTAAAACAGTATATAACAAGAACTAAAATTAATATATAAGGATCAATGATGGTGTGAGGTTAAGGGGTAGTCTGATGGGGTGCTCGTGTGGATGATGACAGACAACTGGTGGATTTGGTGTAATCTCAAACACCCCTGGGCTTTTTCACTCCTTTTCACCTTGGTAACACCATGGTAGTTATGCTACACTTTACTTTGTTTGTTTAGTTGTTTTTTTTTTTTTCATTTGTTTTTATTTTTATTGTTTGTTTCTTGGAATGGGTAGGTCACACACACATACACAATTCTTATTTACTCAATTCGGACTAAGTGGAGAGGGGAAGAAATTATATTGTCTTGAATTTATTTCACTATATATCCTAATTATAACTCATTGAAGATTGAATGGGATGCTCGGTTTAAAAAAAAAATATGATCACGTTACCACCAGGCATGATACTTGAAGAAGAAGAGACTTATAAACAAATCTTATCTAACTTAACTGAATACTAGTCTTGCAGGGTCAAATTTCGAGGATAACACAAATGATGCCAGCAGATTTGTGAATGTAAGCAATAAACATGAAAAAATATCGTTTCTCCTAATTATGCTGGTTAGGCTACATTCGTGGTGCAATATATGATTCAAATAAAATATGGTAACAATGCCTATTCCTCATATAAATAATGATTTGTGTAGGCCTATAGTTAGCCTACTTGTTAATTAGGCCTAATTAGTAATTTTTTCACATGTGTAGGCCTACAGTGTCCCATGCAAACTCACAGTTTTATATTATCTCCGATCTTTGTTTCCTCTTCGTGACGATTGAAATGAAAAAGTGTGGGACGTCTTCTTCGATGCCATACAAGTAAGTCACCAACGTCGTTAGGATTAGGATTATGCTTAGCCTAGGGTTTATGTAGGTTTTCAACCCTTTGCAACTGTGGCTGAAAGAAACCTCCAAAACGTCCCGTCTTCCTGGTGTATGCCTCATTTGCAAAACTAACTCCAACTCCAATACAATTTTTTTCGTTTTTTATTTTACTTTTCATTCCTCATAGCCTACATTACGAATGTGTGAGCTTGTGTATTATGAATAACTTTGTACACGAGAAAACAAAAGTTAAAAATTACTCTGTCAGCATCGCCATTGTCATTAAATAATATATCAACAGAAATGCAAAGAATATTCTAATAACAGTTATTTAAGTCTAACTTTTCATTTTCGATTGGAATTCACTGTTTCGCATTTTTCTAGTTTATCTAGGATGTTTAGATTTAAAATTACGTGTTTCACAAATTTCAGGTGACATCAGGAACGGCCTGGACCTAGCGACCGTATCGATATCAGTGTTGCCAGATAGTACAACCGACAGCAAAAACTAAACAATAGTTTAGTTGTTCCACGTGACACGTTTAGTAACACTATTTTCACGCACTTTTCGCTCCTACCTCCTTTTCCGAAATGTCCCCCATTGACGAATACAGTTATTTAAAAATAATAAAAAAAACTTAAAATCGACATGTTATGCCTATAAAATCTGAGAAAAGCAAACATTACTGACATAATAATATAAAAATTATGACGTTTACAATGCAATGAAAGCAAGTTAAAAGGTGATTTGTCAGCCTGGCATATGTAACTTTAATGTCTCAGAGAGGTAAAATGTGCATGTGAAGTAATATAATCAAAAATTTGCATGGCAGAACTAACATTACTGTTGGGAACTTCAGATGTCAAGCCTTTTACAGTTAGTGTATTCACGGACCTAAGCATATGTTTCTTATTCATATAACAATAAGCAGCAATTTCTTTTTATATAAGTGTATTACCCCCATGAAGTTCCCCCCCCCCCCCCCCCGGATCTCTTAAAAGCAAAAGAAAGAATATGGTTACTGCTCCCTCATGTATGCTGTACACGGCGACTAAAAATGAGATTGTGATGCAACCTCATCATGTAATACAAATTGCTACAGAAACCACCGCTACTAGAGCACGTGAATGCTTTATGACGACTTTCCTGCAAGTGGGTCAGCTACAGTGGTGGCTCCGTACAGAACGAAAAGAATGTTTTGCTGATGATTATTACGTAAGTAAACAAGAACATTCACATTGTATGTGTCTTCTGTCAGACACTCAACATTATGAAGCAGAAACATTAATGAATATGGCAAACAGAGTTGAATAAGAGGACATGTACTAATTTGATTTTTCCTCTTTTGATTTGTGTGGTTCAACGTCTGTACAGTTAAAATGTAACGATATCCATAGCGGACATATCAGTACTATTAGTTGGTGGACATAATATAAACAACTTGAGATGTGCTGAAGATACTGTCTTAGTAAAAAATTTGAAGGAAAAAAAAAGGTTATAGAGAATATTGATACAGTAGTGATAGAAAGTGGAAATAAAGGCCTTATCCTAAATAGAAAAAAAGACAGAAGTAATGCTTATCTATCACAGTGACTTCTCCAGAATGCATTATCAATATAAGTGGAACCGTTTTAAAACAAATCAATAGATTCGTGTACCTTGGTAAGTTAATAACATCGGGCGGAAGATGCATCTCTGAGATGTAGAGTAGAATACTCCTGGAAAAAAACAGCACTCCATACCATGAAAAGTATTTTATGTAACAACACTTTGTCAATGGAAGGAGCTCAATGGTGTTATATAGGACCAGTCCTAACATACTGGGTGAGTCATGGATAACAGTAAACAATTAACTAGAGGCAAAGATGTGGTTTTACACAAGTGTTAAAAATGCCGTGGACAGCTTAGAAAAAAATAATGAGGATGTCCTGAAAGAGATCAATGCGTAAAGGACACTTTTCACTCACTTTAGAAGGAGGCAATCCACTTTCTTCGTGCATGTCGTGAGAAAAAGAAATCTGGAATATATCGTGGCAATAGACAAGATTGAAGGAAAAATGGATAAAGGATGACAAAGAAAAAATACTGCACAGATTGACATCATTGGTATGGAAACAAGTCAACAACAAAATTCATAAATAGTACTGGAGACAGGAAGTTGTGAAGACACATAATGGCTTATTTGAAGAAGAAGAAGTTTCTGACTCTGGTGTTGACAGTTCTAACCACCGCACGTTATATTCTTCTTCTTCTGTCCTTAGCCACCGACCGTCAAAGCAGTCAGTGGCCATTACGCCTAGTGGCGTCTTAGGGCAACAGCAGATATGTTTTCTTTGCCATTGTTTCCCATCACGCCTATTGGCGTCTTTAGGGCAACGGCAAATCAATCCATCTGCTGTTGTTTCCGTAATCGAAGTGACTGGCAAACGGGTGATCAGCCCGTTGGTACACGTTATATTGCATGAATATATTGACATTCCTATTTGCACTTCAAACAGTAAAGTCTTTCTGCTTGGAAATTCTCAAGGGTATCGAAAACACTATCAGCAATTTCCATATCAAAGGACGATAGGAAAGTTACTACAAATGGAACTGTAATATTTTGCGATGACACATAGTTGTTTGTCCACAATTAAGCCTGTACTTTAATTGATAATAATCGAATGTGATACGAACCTGTTATTGAGATTTAATTATTTTACGCTGATCAACTCAGAACAAGTCTTTGCACGGTATATCCTTTTTTTTTTTAATTAATGAAGAAAAATATCCCGTTCATCCTCTGATGGGTTATAATTAGGATATATATTGTTTTCAATTCCAAATAATATGAACAACTGCCGATATGAGAAAGTGGCATCACATTTGTCAAATCATTGTAAATAGGGACAATCACAATTATGCTTATACGTTAAATAAATTAAATAAAAAATTTAATTTAAAAAATTAAAATTTAAAAAAAAACGAACAAAATCAAGAAGACACTCTGAACAAGAATAATATTAAAGTGGAGTGGTGTAAAGGCCTGGTGGTTCCAGTTATATAACTGACTTTAACAGATATTTAATTGACTTTCATTTATGATATATCCTTAATAATCTTATCCAGACGATACATTGTGAAGACATTACTGTGACCAGAGCCGGCCCTTGGGCGGTGGTAGCATAATTTTACGGCAGTGCAAATTTATTGATTCGAGAAAGCTCACAAATCCATAAGTGTAAGGAAAAACAAGCTCAATATAGCTCAACCCGCCGACATCAGTAAAAAGTCCGCGGCCCGATTTTCCAACCAGACAAGGCGGAAGCGAGAAAACTTGGGACTGGCAACACTGATCAATATATATATCTCCACAGTGATGCAAAGTAGAAGCACCAACTATTCAACAAGAAGAGTTCAAATATTACCAAATGTTTGAAATTTCACATAAAGCCAACACTATATGAAAATATATTTTGGTTCATTCATAACCCTCCACTCCCAAAGGAGCATAGGCCTTCAACAAACACATGCCAAGTCCTCCTGTCACGTGCCATCATCTAAAGTTCTTTCCACGTTCTCCTCATCATCTTCACCTCTGTTTCCAGCTCTCTTCTCCATGTGCTTCTTGGTCTACCTCTGCCTCTCTTGCCCTGGGGGTTCCAGAACAAGGACTGCCTCGTAATGCTATCAACCGGTTTCCTCAGTGTGTGTCCTATCCATCGCCATCGTCTTCTTTTCATCTCTTGTTGCACTGGCACTTGTCTAGTTCTTGTCATCAGTTCCACGTTGGTAACCTTGTCATACCATTTTAATCCCTCTATTCTACGCAAGCACCCATTTATGAAAGTCTGTAGCTTTTTGGTTGTTGTCTTTGTTGTTCTCCATGTCTCAGAGCCATACAATAGGACTGACTTCACATTTGAGTTGAAGATTCTTATTTTCGTGTTGGATCCGATTTCTCTTGATCTCCATAAATTTCCCAATGCAATGAAAGCTCCTCTTGCCTTTTGTATTCTTATTTTGATATCGTTGTCTGTCCCTCCAACTTTATCTATATTACTGCCAAGATATGTGTACGAATCTACATCTTGTATTGGTATTTCTTCAAGTTCAACCCTGTTATCATTACCTGCATTTATTCTCATTATTTTTGTCTTTTCTCTGTGTATTTTCAGACCCAATTGCTGTGACCTCTCATCCAGTGTTTTCAATTTGTCCTGCATCTGATTACGGTTATGGGACAGAAGAGCCAAGTCATCAGCAAAATCCAGATCATCCAACTGCTTAGTCAGTGTCCACTGGATTCCATTTCTGTTGTGTGTTGTCGATGATCTCATAACCCAGTCTATTGCTAGTAAGAAAAGAAATGGAGACAAGAGGCATCCCTGTCGCACTCCTGTTCTTATCCCAAATGGTTCTGTAAGCTGTCCTTCATGAAGAACTTTGCATGTCATGTCTTCATATGTATTCTTTATCATATGATGAGTTTCTTCCTGTCTACCCCCTTCCACTTTGTTTCGCACATTCCCAGAACCTCGATTTTATATTCTCTCATTTCTGCTGCTACTTGTGCCACTTTCCCTTGTTCGTTTAATGTCCGAACATTCCAGGTGCCAAATCTGGAAGTTCTCCTAGAAGAAAGAAGGTTAGTCAGCAACACAGACTCCTTTCGGCTTTCTCTGTGTTGCGTCATACGCCTCTCTGCGAGAGGACCTTCCCCTGTCTTGGATGGCTGTGTTTTATTTTCCTTATTTGACTTGTCCATATTTGTTGAAGTTTTTTGTGGTTTAAATTTTTTACAGGATGGGGTAACCAGCCCCATGCCCAATCCTCCTTAGTCGCCTTCTACGACATGCGTGGAAGGGAACAGTGTTACTATTCTTTGCTCCCCTTTCGGGCCCCGGTAACACACGGGTGATTTTGGTTATAATATGGAAATATATACATGAAAAGTCTCACATAAGAAGAGGTGCATATAAAACAATTCACCAATACAAATTAAACGATAAAATTAACATTGAAATAACGCGTGCGTGCGTGCGTGCGTGCGTGCGTGCGTGCGTGCGTGTGTGCGTGTGTGCGTGCGTGTGTGTGTGTGTGTGTATGTGTGTGTGTGTGGAAAGGGGGGGGACGTAAATAACATAGTGTTTTTAAAGTAATAAATATGAAATGTAGACGTAAAAAAGCTCATCAACATAAAAAATTCTCTCACAATAAAACTAAGAGAATGTAAAGGCACAAAATGCGTGTGAATAATTATATTTTTTTTAATTAATGAAGGAAAATATCCAGTTCAACCTCTGATGGGTTATAATTAGGATATATATTGTTTTCAATTCCAAATAATATGAACAACTGCCGATATGAGAAAGTGGCATCACATTTGTCAAATCATTGTAAATAGGGACAATCACAATTATGCTTATACGTTAAAAAAAAATCAAGAAGAAACTCTGAACAAGAATAATATTAAAGTGGAGGGGTGTAAAGGCTTGGTGGTTCCAGTTATATAACTGACTTTAACAGATATTTAATTGACTTTCATCTGTTAAAAGACATACGCATTGTAAGAACAGCATTAGACCTTCACATTCCCAGCCACTATATATTAATAATGTTTCACGCCTTGTGTATTGATTATAAGAAGATACATTTGACCCAATGAATTCGATATAATTTTTTTTTAATGCGTGTTATAATAGTATAGTGCATGATTCAGGTGATAATAAATGAAAACTTGTAACCCAGATTAGAAAGAAAAAGTGTGCCCTTCAGCGTGTATCATCTACCAATTATCATACATGTTTTGATAATGCAATAAAAAGTGTTTTTTTTTTTGTTTTTCTTCTTGTTCAGTAACAGGGAGAGAAACGTGATTCCTCTCGACATCTAAGGAACATCATATGACATGTGATGAGATTAAGGTGTTACAAGACGTGTTATTTCTTTTTTGTTGTTGTTGTTTTTATACAATTCATCATCGAAAAGATCGTTGGGGCCGTTCACAAATTACATAACTCATTTTTTACATTCCCCCCCGAAATATGTGCGTAGCAAAAACCCACAACATTTCAGAACCCCCGGCACCAAAGTGTAACATCTCAGCAAACTCCCCCCCCCCCCCCCCCCCCCCCCCCCCCCCCCCCCCATTTTTGCGTTACGTAATTTGTGAACAGCTCGTTTGTGCTGAAGTACAATTGGCAAAGAACCAATTTGGTGAGGTAGGAAATGCTGTGGAAAAGAAATTCTCCATTGAAGTTCATAATTTTGTCTACTTCATAGTAACACGTATCCAGTATTAATCCTCTTCATCTTACTTTTTGGTTATTATCATGACCCATGCCTAATTCCTTCGTTTAGTATTTGTAAGTCTATGATTTCACTTTCTCGTATGAAACGGAGCACGGTTTTTATTTTTTTATTCTTTTTTAAACGAAGTATCCCGTTCAACCCTTAATGGGTTATAATTAGGACATATAGTGTAATAAATTCAAGACAAGAAAATTAGATTTCCGATATCCAAATATAGTATCTTTTTTTGCCCTCCACTCAGTCCAAATATAATAAATTAAAACCACAATTGTGTGAATCAATGTGTGTGTGTGACACACAAGAAACAAACAAGCAATAAAAATAAAAAAAATAAACTAATACAAACAAGAAAACAAACAAACAAACAAAAACAAACAACAAAAACACACACAAAAACAAACGTAAAGTCTATCACAACTGCCCTGTTGTTAGCAAGGTGAAAAGGGGTGAGAAAGCCCGGGGTTGTCCCAGATTACATCAAATCCACCAATAATCTGCCATCATCCACACGAGCACCCCATCAGACTACCCCTTATCTTCAGACAATCATTGATCCTTATATATTAATTTTAGTTCTTGTTATACACTGCTTTACTGTGCAATTCTCTAGGTCTATCTATTCTCAACACTTGTTCCACACCCTTGGATGAATTGCAAGCCTGTTTTTATTTTAAATATCCCACGCAAAAAGCAAACACTGTAAATGACTTCGATCTAATGTCTCGTAACTAAACAACATTCACATTTCAACGAATGGGTTTAACTGACGACAGTATGGGTGATCCAATAAGGACCTCAATAAAACAGTAAACACATACATTTAATTTATAGAGAAAAATATCCCTCTCAGCCTCCGATGGGTTATTGTTGGGATATGAGGTGTCTATAATTTATTCACTTAGTCGTTCTTCTTCTACCCTGGGGTGTAGATATTTGCCAGAGAGATAGCACCATACCATCCTATCAGTTGTCTTCCTCCTGGCTTGGTTCGACTCTAGTCCTTGGTCCTTCGTTGATTGTCTAATATTAGATAAATGTAGCCCCATAGCAGATACTACCGTAGCGGAATGAAGTGTTAGAGACTTCACTATACTAGGTCTAGCATCGAGAGGTCAGGTGACCAATTCCCTTCCTCGCTGCTTTTACTTCCCTAACTCAAGAGCAAAGTCGGGTACTCATTTACAGCTGGATAGACTGGATACCGTTAATCGAATCGGGCACTTTTGCAGCGTGAGCTCACTCAGTCAATCAGATGCTCTTATCGTTTAAATAATACTAGCAATAACCCGTCAATAATGATGAATGCGAAAAGCTTCTGCAGCGCGTTAAGATTCATGCTCTTCTGCAGACTGATTTGCTCGTTGTGACTGACGCTGTGCTTGTCTTTGTGACTATTCATGTTGTCGTCGTATTGCTGCTTCTTCTAGAATCTCGCTTGCTCGTTGTGACTGACGCGATCGTCTCTTCCTCTTAGCATCTGCAGCTCGTGTTGCAGCCATCTTATCATTTTGATCCATAATAATAAGTCTGCACTACTTTAAATTAAAATTTTGTCTTGAAGAAACAATCAAAAACTTACATTTTAAGGTTATTTTTAACAAAATGATGAGTTAAATCCGTTTCCGGAATGAAACTGGGTTCTACACCGACGTTTCTTCGTTGAGTGTTACTATTATCGGGAGAGTACATATAAGGGACACAATACAATTAATGCCTAAATTTCAACCACAGTTGCATTCCGTAGATGTGACCGGCGTACAAACGGCGAGATTATGGATTTTGATGATTGATTGATAATGATATTTACTACCCAATATTTACATTTGGCATTATTCCTCCTGCCCAATTATTGTAAATGGAATAAATGAAGATCTCCTAATTGTGTGTGTTTGTGTGTATTTTAACCTTTATCCTAAAATCGTAGATTCATCATACAAGTTATGTTGTGAGAAGAAAAAAAAGCTTAATCCATTTAATTTACTCTTTATTCAAATTCAGTAATCTGTATTACAAAGAACAATTGTTCCAAATGGTATTGTTGAACAGAATCGACATCACTACCCTCCGGGCAAACCCATAGGTGCCTAGTCTTCCTCAGAATATGTCGAAGAGTGTGAATGCTAATTGTTCCTGTAGCTCGCTGGTTATAAACACGACGGATGCATCTTCTCATACGTCCATCTCTGCTAGCCTGACGTTTGATGCCAAATTACCTGAGTATTAACCTTGATGATTCATCTATTGCAGTCATTCTCAAACAGGTGATCATTAATCTTTCTCAATATCTCTCCCTTATCCATATCCAGTGTCCCCACTTTTGGTGCTCTTGATGCTAGTCTGTCAGCTCTCTCATTACCGCGTACCCCTGCATGATCAGGGCAGTAGATCCACACCAGCTCCTGTAGATTCGAAGCTTCTATGGAGGTTTTCCATTCATGCCTTAGCCAACCATTTTGAACCTTTCGAAGCATGGACCGAGAATCTGACTGTTGCGTGATAAATTCTCGCAACATCGTTTTATTTCAATATCTATTTTATAACGCAAGGGCAACAACTGCTTGAAATTTATAGTCACTTTTCTCGGTAAGCATTTGTCTTCTCGCGTTGGTATCGAATGCAGTTGAGTTTTTGAGCTGTGGTCTTTTTTTGCGCTGGACTGCGCATGACTTGTCTTGCTTTTTGGTCGATCGGTTTCCGCCCACCACTAGTGGAGTGAGCGATTTGGAATGGCGAAAGAGATGCCTCGTTGAAGAGGGGATCTCCGCTATTTTTTGTTCTGTCAGGAATGTGTAGTCCTCTTAATGGATATTTCGTTTATTCGAGATAATACCTCTAGTGTTTCCCACATGTCGGGAGGCGTGATATTTCTGTGTATTTCATGAAAGCAAGGTAAATTGACTTTTTCATTAACTCTATCGATTTTTGGTCGTGAACGATTTCTGGCTCATAGCCTGTCTTCGAAAGTCGTCGTCACGAGATGTTTTCCTAGCTCACATGTCGCTGTATTGTGCTGCATCGGTTGATGCAGGTCCCAAGGACTATTACTTGCTACTTGGTTACCTGAACTAGGTTTGAAAAACCTTTGTTATCTAGAGGATATTTTTGAGGACATTATTTATACTTCGGCAGACGTGTCTGTCTTGCTGAAGTCAGATTAAGGAGAGTGAACTGATCTCATACATCTGGTTATCTCCTGGCTGTTATAGAAAAGGATGGAGTTTTTCACCTGACTACATTTACAGCACTATGAAATATAACATGCATCTGACTCATCATTGTAATGCTGTCTACCGTCTATTGCTGTATTGAATGTTGCTGTGATAATGACTGTTTGATGTGTCTACATATTCGCGTAACCATTTTGTCACTGTGGCGTCCACAATAAATAATGAAGAAAAACGTCAACGGCTGTTACAAGAATCATTGACTTTATACGTCGTGAGTTTACTGACGTCCTATGTGGATTGCCCTGTTATTTTTGTATGAACATTGTTTTGACTGAACACATCTGCACACCACACAAAACCAGACATGCGGATACCATCCATCATCATATGGCATCACGCATCATTTGGTGGCCATAAGCTGGTTTGATTCTGGTACCAGCAAACACGGGGTCCCTTACCCACTTCATTTTCAACAAGAATTCATCAGCATCCTTCAAGAAATTAACATTCTTCAATACAGTCAACATCTTCACCATTTTCAAAGTACTCGGCGTTGCCCGGTAAAAGTCAAAATTTCAATTTTTTGACGGAAACAAGAATTTGACAGTACCCGGCGTTGTTACATGTTGCCGGATAACTCGGACTGCTGTTATCTTTTACGCAAGTCAAGCAAGTTGCTGCTGTCAAGGTTCCAGTGCTGTCGTTTTTGTGAAGGTCAAGTGCCGGTTGAAACGGGTTGTTTTCTGAAGAAGGCCAAGTACCGATTTCCATCAACTTACTTTTGGATTAGAAGGTCAAGTGCCGAAACAACTCAACACACAGTATGTCAGAAGCTCTTGTACCATCGTGTTAGCAGTGGAAGCAGTTCAGATGTGCCATCATCGTTGGAGCTTCGCTCTTTAGGACGTTGATTGACATCCGTTTTTTCTGCTGTTCGACGATTGGAAGCCTATAAGTTAAGTGGCCTGTTTGTATGTAAACTGTGCCCTTATACTTCTGCTGAGTCTTCTGTGTATCATCTCATTCTATATGTTATATGTTTATATGTTATTCGTATATTTATATGTTTATATTTCAGCGGGTTCTCGGTTGGGTGGTGTCTCCGTTAGATTATGCCACGTCATAGAGGTCGTCTATTGTGAGCGTTTTCTGTAGGGTTTGCAAATTTCCGATACTGGAATTTGCTAAGCGACTTCTGTTGCTATTTATGTTAGCTGTGATGACATGTTTTTAATATTGTTTTCGTTATTATTTCGCATTCTTTAGTTTTGTTTTGATTTGTTTGTATTTGTTAGCCTACTCTTGTCTATAATTTAGTTTCATACAACATTTTTGTTTATACACTGTGGTGTCATGTATTTTGTTTAATTCTATCGTAGATATCGTCACATTTTTTGTGATATTTCATTAATTTCTGCTTTATTTTTAGTTGATTTCTGCGAACGTTTTTTGTATTGTTGCTGATCTTTGTTATTGTTTACATTGTTATTGTTTACATTGTTTGCATTGTTTACATTTTCAATGTTTACATTCTGCATGTGTTTACATAGTCATTGTTTACAGTTATAGTAATTAGTTAATGGGCTATGCTAATGCACTGTTACTACTACACTGATGATAAATGAATGATGAATAGTGTCGTGCACTATTGAATGAGAAGTGCACTTATGATCAAGAATTGATTGTTGATATTTCATATACAAGTTCTTTGATTGGAGACTTGTTTCCCACAGAGACTGGGATAATATAAGGTGATGTGAATATACAAGTGCTTAATTAAGACTTGTTACACTTAGGTTTGAAATAAATTAGTTAATTATTTCAGGTTTTGGACTCATATGTTAGACAACATGTCTACATTTGAGCACTTTATTGAGCAGGGTAAATTGCTTGGGAAGACTGGTGATAAGTTAGAAGAATTTGCAACTGCTCGATATGATAAAGCAATGGAAGCTGAACAAAAGAAACTGCATATGGAAGCTGAACAAAAGAAACTGCAGATGCAGGTGGATGAAAAAAGATTCCAAATGGAAATGGAAAAACAAAAAAGGGAATCAGAAGCTGAGGAAAGAAAACTCCAGCTAGAAGCTGAGAATAAAAGACTTGAAAAAAGAAGCTGAGAATAAAAGACTTGAAAAAGAAGCTGAGAATAAAAGACTTGAAAAAGAGGCTGAAAATAAAAGACTTGAAAAAGAAGCTGAAAGACTTCAAATAGAGGCTCAGGCTGAGGAGAGAAGATTACAGAGAGAATCTGATGAGAGGAAAGAGAAAGCAAAAATGGAACATGAAGAAAAGGTCTTAGCTTTAGAGTTGGAAAAATGAAATTGATGAACATGAGTAATGGTAATGATTCAAACAAGGGTTCATCTTCTGGTAAGGCTAATAATGATACTTTTAAGATTAAGTTACCAACATTTAGTCCTTCCAGTGATGACATAATGTTCTATCTGGACAGATTTGAACAAGCATGTACAGCTCATAAACATAGACAAAGCAAAATATGTTTATCAGTTATCAGGGATACTGACAGGTAAAGCTCTAAGTATATTAAATATGGTGGATGAACCTGACAAGAACAATTATGAGGTTGTCAGGGCCGCTCTGTTAAAGAAATATCAGCTTAACGAAGACGGCTATCGTCTACAATTTAAAAACATGTTACCTGAAAATGGAGTTGAATTCTCCGAGTTTATTGCAAGAATACGCATTACTTTCTCACGATGGGTTGAACTATCTAAGACGGAAAAAACTTATGAAGGACTTATGGACCTAATACTTAGAGACAAAGTCATGTCGTCTGTCAATGAGTCTTTCCTTGCTTTCCTTCATGAACGTAAACCTAAAACAATAAAAGAAATGGAAGATTTCTGTTGCCAATACGTAACTGCGCACCCACACATAACCATGGGTAACTCTAAGGTGAAAGAAGGTTTACCAGTTGCTTCGGCAGCTCCGTATGGTCAAAACTTTGCTCGTAGATTCCAACAAAATTTTGATAGAAAGAGTAGCGGTAATTTCTGTCAAAATCATGGAAACCAATTTCATGGTGATTCTTCTTCGAAGAATTGGAGACAACCTGATAGTGGTCGTTACTATCACCCTAATAATTATAGGCATTTCAAAAGAGGATATGGTAATAGAGGTTATTCCTGCCGAAGACCTCAGAACCAAACAAATAGATGTTCGCATCAATGTGAACATGATAGTAATCGTGGAAACTGGAATTTGAACCAGGATAACAATTACAATAGAGACAATAATAACTGCAGAGATAATAATAACTCTGATAACTTCAGAGGTAATAATAGTCGGGGTAGATCTCAACACAAAAAAAAGAGATATCAGCAGGCTAATGCTGTACAACAGGAAACTGAGGGAGCCTGTAATCATGTTGTTGATAATAAAAACTTTTGACGCTGTCACTGGTTCTGCTTTTAACTTTGAGAGAGCAAACAAATGCCCCCAATGCAGTACTTTATTCGAACCGGGTACCATAACTACTTTGAGTTGTGGTCACCCACTTCCCGCTCTTCCTGCTGCTGTTGCGCATGACGGGAGGGGTTCTTTAATCCTACATAAGGGTCTTGTTAATGATACTCCGGTCTCACTACTTTTCGATTCCGGATGCACCACTATTGGTGTTAGACAATCGCTTGTAGATCCATCTTGTGCTACAGGAAGGGTTATTAAATGTGTCACATTTGGCGGCACTCTAGAAAAATATCCTACTGCTGTAATTCGCATTGCCACTCCTTTCTTTACTGGAGATGTGCATGCTTGTCTCTTACCTAATCCTATTGCGGACCTTATTATTGGTCGTATTCACGGAGTTAGGGAGTGTACCCCACAGCAGATTGCTGCTTGGGAAGATAATAACATGCAAGCTACAAATGCAGTAGTTACAAGAGCACAAGCTCTACAAACACCCGAAACATCACTGAATAGTGATAATGAAGTTGATAGCCAAGATAGTCACTTAGTAATCACTCGTGACTCTTTCATAAAATTGCAAGAAGAAGATCCTTCTTTAAAAAAATTCTTCGTTCTTGCGAAGAAAGGTGATCCGAATCAGGATACAAATAGAAAATCTTGGATTGCAATGAGAAACGGCGTACTTGTACGTATGGTACAAGATTCGACTACGTCGGCACATTCGCAAATTCTTGTTCCCAAGAGCATGAGAGTGCAAATATTGCAACATGCTCATGACTCACAATGTGCTGGACATATGGGTTTTGCCCGTACGAAGTCGAGAGTCCTTGCGGCTTTCTTTTGGCCTTTTGTCAATAAGGACATTCGTATTTACTGCCGATCATGCAAGGTATGTCAGGAGGTCAAATCTAGAGGACCACGACATGCTGCGCCTATCCAGGCTGCTGACGTTCCTATTCGGCCGTTTCAGAAAATGGCCATAGATATTATTGGCCCTTTTAAGGTCAAGTCGGCCAGAGGACATCAGTTTATCCTTACATGTGTCGATATGTGCACACGTTGGCCAGAGGCTATTCCTCTTAAGAGCATATCTACTACAGATATC
The DNA here is from genome assembly GCA_024509875.1 of Oreohelix idahoensis. NCBI lineage: Eukaryota > Metazoa > Mollusca > Gastropoda > Stylommatophora > Oreohelicidae > Oreohelix > Oreohelix idahoensis. The sequence continues at coordinate 72,705 of JAMPIV010002477.1, forward strand.
GCAGATGCTCTTTGGTTGATATTTTCTCGCTTGGGGTTCCCCAGAGAAATATTGTCAGACCATGGCACTCAACTCATATCTGACACTATGTCACAGGTAAGTCTACCTTACATATTGAACGATCTCTCAGTAGTATCTACCATCCTATGTCTAATGGGTTAGTTGAGCGTCTGAATAGAACGCTCAAGACTTTGCTTGGTAAGATAACTGAAGATCATCCTCAAGATTGGGACAGGGTTTTACCCGCGGCTCTCTTTGCCTATAGAGAAGTCCCTAATGAACACACAGGATTTTCTCCATTCGAACTTGTCTTTGGCGCGCGTCCACGCGGCCCTATGTCTTTATTACACGATCTCATCACTGCCGATGATATTAGCGATGAAACTCAATCCTCATATGAGTATGTCATTGCTCTTAGACAAAAGATCATTGAGGCATGTAAGCTAGCAACTGCTTCATCAGGAATTGCTAAAGAGAAGGCAAGACAGTTTGCTAACAAGAATAGATGTCTACGACAACTTTGTCCAGGTGACAAAGCATTCGTCCTACTCCCCAGTAGGGAAAATAGACTTCTTATTGCATGGAAGGTCCGTATGCAATAGTCTCTCGGATTTCCGATGTTGACTATGTGGTCGATATTGATGGAAAGCATAAAACTTTCCACATAAACATGCTTTCGGAATTTCACGAACGTCCGGACTATTTGCTGCCTATTTTCCAGGCAACGGATGATGCTCCTGCACCTCACGGTCATTATTCATCCCTGTCTGTCATACAGGATGAGGAAGCTACCTTCTCTGATGTCAACCTTCCCCTTCCAGTGGTTCCATTACATTCCACGGAATCTTGGAAAAACGTTTCTGTTTCTCCTAATCTTTCTGGTGACGAACATCGACAAGTCTCGTCGATGGTACAAACATTTCAGGATGTTCTCACTGACATTCCTGGACACACAGATGTCCTAGAACATGACATAATTCTTACCGACAATAATCCAATTAGGGTTAGGCCGTATCCTATTCCTATACACTTTCAGTCGCAAGTGGAAAAGGAATTGGATGAAATGATTCAAATAAATATAATTGAACCATCGACTTCACCATATTCTTCTTCCATGGTTATTGTCCGGAAGAAGGATAAGAACATACGAATTTGTGTTGATTATCGCAAATTGAATCAGGTCACAAAGTTCGATGCTGAACCGATGCCTTTGTTAGAAGATCTACTGATTAGACTTTCTAATTCTAGATTCTTCACTAAACTTGACTTGTCTAAAGTTTATTGGCAAGTGCCTTTAGCAGAGCATGCCAAACCTCTTACTGCTTTTTCTACACCTAGGGGTCTATTTCAATGGAATGTTATGCCTTTTGGTCTCATGAACGCCCCTGCAACTTTCGTTCGCATGATGCGTCGAATTCTGTCACATCGTTCGGATGTCATCGCATACTTAGATGACATCTGTCTCTTCAGTGATACCTGGGAAGATCACTATTTAGGGTTATATGACTTACTGTCCACTCTACGTGAGAATAATTTGACAGCGAAACCTTCTAAAGCTTTTGTTGGTTTTGGTGAAATCTCTTTCCTGGGTCATCGTGTTGGTCATGGTCTCTTGAAGACAGAAGACCACAATACTTCAAAAATACTGAACATCTCTGTTCCTAAAACGAAGAAACAAGTTATGAGTCTCTTAGGTTTAATTCAATTTTATGGGAGATTTATTCCAAATTTATCTTCGATCATGGCACCTCTCTCAAAATTGTTGAAGAAAGGTTCGCCTAATCTGGTCCGTTGGTCTGAAGAATGCCAATCTTCATTAGACCAAATCAAGAATATATTTTCTTCTCCTCCCATCTTAAGATTACCTACTCTTGATAGGACTTTTGTTCTTCGGAGTGATGCTTCATCCACTGGGATTGGAGCAGCACTGATGCAAGAATATGCAAATACTCTGCATCCTGTTATGTACATTTCTAGAAAACTAAATGCGGCAGAGAGGAACTACTCGGTTTTAGACCGTGAGTTGTTAGCGATGGTTTGGTCAACTCTACAGCTACAAAGATTCCTCCTGGGCGCACATTTCATTCTAGAGACTGATCAGAAAGCTCTTACAGCTATTCAGACTAAGAATTTGAAGAGTTCGAGATCCACTCGATATGCTATAGCTCTTCAACCTTTTCACTTCACGGTACGAGCTATCCGTGGTGCGGATAATGTGATGGCTGACATGTTGTCTAGATGCCCACATGACTCCAACTAATACTTCTGTCCTATATTTCCATATATTACAGAGTCATAACACACCTATATTACTACAATAGATTAGCACATCTGTACTCACTTTATATGTACACACTATCGTGCTTTGTTGTCATCTTCTTCTGTTCGTTTTTTAAGATGATAGAGGAGGACTGAGTAGTTAATATAAGGGCCGTTAGTTTACTAAACAGCCACAATTATTAATAATGTATTGTACCTTATGAAGCATATTAGTTATTAATTAGCATTATATTGCTTGTACTTTCTCAGAATGTCATTGTTGAGCTGAGGACTTACCTTACTAGTATCAAGCATGACGAGTTCTAGATTGTGTACTTACCCTCGGAATACCAGAGCATATGTCCTGGATCGTCATGTAGTTTAACTTTGCTATGTACTTATGTCATTACATGTCAAATAATGTACTATTTAAATTTTCCTATCAGATTTGTACATCCATTTTTAAAGACAATATTAGAGTATGCTGTTTAATGATGATTATGGTAACTTGCATACGTATATTGTGTTTACATGCTAACGTGATGTGTGTTGGTGACACCTCCCCGATGTGAATATTTTTTGAGACATATTTATTTTTCTGTTGAGGTATATCCTCACCAGACACTCTATATTTAGCCTCATGTTAGGCAATTTAATTAATTATCAGCGCATAATTCGTGCGTTTTGAGCCGCTTATCGCATGCTCTTTGATATTTAAAAAAAAAAAAATATGTTCCACATTTTTTTTTTTTATCGGGAGGAGGTGGTGATATGTTGCGTGATAAATTCTCGCAACATCGTTTTATTTCAATATCTATTTTATAACGCAAGGGCAACAACTGCTTGAAATTTATAGTCACTTTTCTCGGTAAGCATTTGTCTTCTCGCGTTGGTATCGAATGCAGTTGAGTTTTTGAGCTGTGGTCATTTTTTTGCGCTGGACTGCGCATGACTTGTCTTGCTTTTTGGTCGATCGGTTTCCGCCCACCACTAGTGGAGTGAGCGATTTGGAATGGCGAAAGAGATGCCTCGTTGAAGAGGGGATCTCCGCTATTTTTTGTTCTGTCAGGAATGTGTAGTCCTCTTAATGGATATTTCGTTTATTCGAGATAATACCTCTAGTGTTTCCCACATGTCGGGAGGCGTGATATTTCTGTGTATTTCATGAAAGCAAGGTAAATTGACTTTTTCATTAACTCTATCGATTTTTGGTCGTGAACGATTTCTGGCTCATAGCCTGTCTTCGAAAGTCGTCGTCACGAGATGTTTTCCTAGCTCACATGTCGCTGTATTGTGCTGCATCGGTTGATGCAGGTCCCAAGGACTATTACTTGCTACTTGGTTACCTGAACTAGGTTTGAAAAACCTTTGTTATCTAGAGGATATTTTTGAGGACATTATTTATACTTCGGCAGACGTGTCTGTCTTGCTGAAGTCAGATTAAGGAGAGTGAACTGATCTCATACATCTGGTTATCTCCTGGCTGTTATAGAAAAGGATGGAGTTTTCCACCTGACTACATTTACAGCGCTATGAAATATAACATGCATCTGACTCATCATTGTAATGCTGTCTACCGTCTATTGCTGTATTGAATGTTGCTGTGATAATGACTGTTTGATGTGTCTACATATTCGCGTAACCATTTTGTCACTGTGGCGTCCACAATAAATAATGAAGAAAAACGTCAACAGCTGTTACAAGAATCATTGACTTTATACGTCGTGAGTTTACTGACGTCCTATGTGGATTGCCCTGTTATTTTTGTATGAACATTGTTTTGACTGAACACATCTGCACACCACACAAAACCAGACATGCGGATACCATCCATCATCATATGGCATCACGCATCACTGACACAATGACTGCCTTTGTTACTGAAGTTTCAGTTCGCCACCTAAAGGTTGCAGTAGCTGTCTCTACCTCCATTCTCAAGCTGGAAGTTGTTATCTTTGTACGACCCGCTATGTTCGGCGACGATTCTGCCCTTTACCGTTGCAGAGAAGCCCCAACCTGATTTCTCACCACGGATCACAGACCCATCAGTATACACAAAGCATCTTTATCCCTGGCAAGAACAAATATAATTGTAATATAAACTAGAACACCCGTGTGTTACCGGGGCCCGAAAGGGGAGCAAAGAATAGTAACACTGTACCCTACCATGCATGTCGTAAAAAACGACTAAGGAGGGTTGGGCATGAGGCTGTTACCCCATCCCGTAAAAAACGTTTACCACAAAAACTTCAACAAACTATGGACAAGTCAAATACAGAATATAAATCAACGCAGCCGCTCAAGACAGAAGAAGGTCCTCTGGAAAGGAAGCGCATGAAGCAACCCAGAGAAAGCCGAAAGGAGTCTGGGTTGCCGACTAACATTTTTTCGTCTAGGAAAATCTCCAGGATTGGCACCTGGAATGTTCGCCCTCTATGTGAACAAGGGAAAACTGCACATGTAGCAGCAGAAATGACAAATTACAGGATTGATATTCTTGGGTCTCTGCGAGACACGGTGGAAGGTCATAGAGAGGAGGAGATTGATCACAGAAGAAATGGTGTTGTCCTCAGGACATGAGGAGGAAAGATCCCACCACAGTGAAGGGGTGGCTCTAATGCTCTCTAGAGAAGCACAGAAGGCAATTATAGAATGGGAAGCAATGCGACCCCGAATTATAACAGCAAGGTTTAAATCAGCCAAAAAGAAAGTAAATATAAACATCATCCAATGTTTTGCACCAAGAAATGATAAAGAAGAATCTGAGAAAAAAGACTTTTACACCAGATTACAAAATGTCTTGGACAAAAAGAAAAGAAAGGACATCACAATTTTGATGGGGGACCTAAACGCGAAAATAGAGACAGACAACACCGGCTTTGAAGAAATCATAGAAAAGCATGGATTAGGTATGATGAACGAGAATGAGGAACTATTAGCAAACTTCTGTGCTTTAAATAATCTAGCTATAGGAGGAAGCATATTTCCACATAAAAGAATACATAAAGCAACATGGATATCACCAGACCACAGAACTGAGAATCAGATTGATTACATATGGATAAGTAAGAAGGTTAGGTCATCATTGCATGATGTAAAAGTATGTAGAGTGGTATCAGACCACCATCTTCTGTTCGCTAAAACAAAATTAAAACTCAAGAAATTTACAACAGTATATCGCTATAGTCAATAGTACAATGTGGGATATCTAAGAAATCAGGAAATAAGAGAAAAATTTTCAATCACAGTATCCACCAAATACCAAGTACTCCAACAGCTGGTAGATGAAGCAGATACGGAAGACCACTGGCAAAAAGTAAAAAATATATAGAACGAGACATGTGAAGAAGTACTGAGAAAAAAAAAGAACATCGGCACAAAGCATGGATAACAACAGAAACCATTAGCAAGATAGAAGACAGGAAAAACAAGAAAGCAGATTTAAACAGAAGCAAAACCAGAAGCTCCAAAGCCAGGGCTCATGAAGTGTACATAGAAGCAAACAAAGAAGTAAGAAGAAACTTTAAAAGAGACAAGAGGAAGTAGTATATTTAAGAGTTGGCAAGGGAAGCAGAGGAAGCTGCAGCCAAATGAAATATGAGGGACCTGTACAACAACACAAAGAAGCTAACAGGGAGATATAAGCAAGCAAATAGCCTCATAAAAGATAAGAATGGAAAATTGCTTAGTAATATACACGAACAAATGAAGAGATGGACAGAACATTTTGAGGAACTTCTCAATAGACCAGCTCCAACTAATCCCCCAGACATCCAGCCAGCAGAAGAGAAGCTACAAATCAGCTGTGAACGATCGTAGAGGAGAAATAAAGAAAGCTTCTGAAAGTTGGAAAAGCAACTGGTCCTGATGGCATTCCAGCAGAGGCCATCAAAACAGATATTGATACTGTGGCGAGAGGTTTTATTTGGCTCTAAGATCAGTATAGTACTGACAATTACAGAAATAGAATTTCTGCAGAAAATGGTGAAGTCCCAGTGTCTGAGAGAACTACTGGTATCACAAATTAGTTACGGCTGTGAATGATCTGATCTCGAAACAATAGTAGAGAGGAGACGGACATAAAGTGCCACCTCCGCTGTGTAACTAACTGTGATATTAAAAAAACAAGGAAACAGATTTCACTTAACAATTTTAAAAAATTTGACAAGTCGTTCAAATACAATTTCCTTATTATTTATTTAGTATATACACTATCTACTCTTGTGCTGAAGGGTGAATGTTGAAAAATGGAATGTAATGGATTTGTAAGTTTACATATGATTCACTTATATTTATATATATATATTACAAGTCTTCCAATTATAGGAAACAAATTTATATCAGCTGTGCTGTTAATCACTTATAGTAAATGTATCAGCTGTGCTGTTAATTAAGTATATAACATTTATCAGCTATGCTGTTATTATTGTCTCTTTCTACGCTAAATCACTTTCTCGTCCCTGACACTAATTTTTGCTCACAATGCTGACAGAAATGGTACTAATGTGTACTCATCTCTTAGAAGTTCTTGGTTTGGTTGACACAAAACCGGCTGAAGATCGTTCCTTTAGCCCACCCAAGACTGAGGGGGACTAAAGATGTAGATTCTGTGCAATCTCTATGCTCCTGCGGAGTTCCAGGCAGCTGGACTGACGACCCACGATCTCAGTTTTTATGACACGAATAAAACCTGTAACAAGGAAAAATAGGGGCTAATTTCTGTCCTCAAGCCCACCTATTTCTATTGTATATGATATGAGCGTGTCTCAGTGTCTGCATGTAGGATGAATGACAACATGGCTCAGTATGATTTAGCAATAGCGAGACAAGACAGGTGTCTACTTGCAAAACATTATTTCTGATAAACTAATACATGGATACATTCAATAATATAAATTCAATGCATGAATACATTCAATAATATAAATTCAATACATGAATACATTCAATACATGAATACCTCCCATAATATAAATTCAATACATGAATACATCCAATAATATGTACACCTAGGTGTGATACAACCATTTTCTTCCCCCTATAATATACCAGGCCCTCTCTGACAAGTGCTATACTAGCTGGTAACATATATCCTAACAATATTGTTATGTTCTTATGATAGGAGTATATGAGACGAGGACTGTTTGGTGATATATCAGGTGGGAGTTATATGGGACAATAGATTGGAGTTAGATGAGACAATAGATTGAGTCCTAACAAGGACTGTTTTGGTTATATTTCAGTTGGTTTTATCTGAGATAATAGACTGAAGTTATAGGAGACAATAGGGTGAGTCCTAACAAGGACTGTTGAGTTATATTGCAGTTGGTCTGAGATAATAGATTGAAGTAATAGGAGACAATAGGTTGAGTCCTAACAAGGACTGTTTTGTTATATTGCAGTTGGTTGAGATTGCAGTAATAGGAGACAATAGGTTGGTCTGAGATAATAGATTGAAGTAATAGGAGACAATAGGTTGAGTCCTAACAAGGACTGTTTTGGTTATATTGCAGTTGGTCTAAGATAATAGATTGAAGTTATAGAAGACAATAGGTTGAGTCCTAACAAGGATTGTTTTGGTTATATTTCAGTTTGGAGTTATCTGAGACAATAGACTGAAGTTATAGGAGACAATAGATTGAAGTATGAGTCCTATTAGTCTTCGTCTATTCAATCATATTAGGAAATAAAATCATTATACCTAATTCCCCCAAGATACAATCAGTAAACTGATACGTTCATATTAAAGCAATATATGTTAAGTATATATATATATATACAGGTGTATCTGCTGTAGGCCTATTTTCCTACCAGTTTATAGTAAATTTATATTTACCCTCCAAGATTTAAACAGGCCAGATTTTGACTCGACTAGTGAAGCAGGTTGCAGGTCAATGCCCTCAGGTAAGCAATAAATCAAGGGTGACAGCTTCTCTCCTCTTCAGTCGGTCGGTATCTCTGGCTTCGTGTCTGGTTGCGTGCCTTTGCATAAAATCTCGCCCGATTATATAGGTAGGTGAATGTTTAAGCAAAGCTTTTGGTTGGTTCCTGGCGGAGCAAGCTGGTTGGTTTCCTCCGGTTTAGTCTCATGCTCTGTACAGCCTAATTTTATTCAGTTTTTCTCCGCCATCTTGCGTGAACAAGATGGCCGCGGGCTTAAGTTTTTTCCTGGCGTAACTTCAGGTAATTTTATTCCGGCTCAGCAACTGTGCGTTGATTGGCTGGGCTCTCGACATAGGGATTTAACAAAGTAGTGTTTACAAAACTCGTTCCACGACATAGCCCCATCCTTTCCTAGCTGTGACCTGTCATAGCCGAAGTGTAAACACCTGCTGTAGTTAATCCTTTTGCGTCTGTCCTTCCATAGTAATAGGGTGTCGACTTAAAAAATCCGCTCCTACATTGTCTCTTGCCGGAATGTAATTCACGGTAAAGGAATAAGGCGCAAGAAGCAGACTCCACCTTAACAATCTCGAATTTAACTTTTTAGATGCAGCCAAGAAAGTTAAAGGTTGGTGATCGCTTTGGACAATGAAGTGTGTCCCATACAGGTAAGGTGAAAATTTGTCGATGGACCAAATTAGAGCCAAACATTCTTTCTCTATGGTCGAGTAGTTCAACTCAGCTGCATTCAGCTTCCTACTGGCGTAGGCGACTGGTAAAAGTTCCTCCGGCAGGGCTTTTGATTTCTGCAAGAGAGTTGCACCAATACCTATACTGCTAGCGTCCGTCCTTAATACAAATTCCTGTGTGATATCGGGTAGCGTAAGGATTGGTTTGCTGGTAAGTTTTGCTTTTAGTTCTGTGTAAGCTTTTTCACAATCAGCATTCCATTGGATTTTGTCAGGCTGTCCTTTCTTAGTTAAGTTAGTTAATGGTGCACACAGAGAGTTAAAGTGGGGTATGTACTTCTGATAGAACCCACATAATGACACGAATGATCTCACATCTTTCTTCGTTTGAGGTCTGGGTGCCTTCTTTAACTTCTCTATATTCTTTGGGTCAGGAGACATATGACCTGTAGAAATCGTGTGACCTAGGAATTCCAACTCCTTACAACCGATATAGCACTTGGTTGGACGTGCAGTCAATCCAGTGGCTCTCAGTCTGTCAAACAACATGGAGAGCGCTACTATATGCTCTTCAAATGTGTTTGTAGCAACAAGAATGTCATCCATAAAGTTAGTGATATGGGGATTTTGTAGAGGTTCCAACAATTTCCTCATCATTCTTGAAAAGATACTGGGAGCATTTTTCAGCCCAAAGGGTAGTACATTAAACTCGTAGTGTCCGTCTGATGTACTAAATGCCAGCATTTTCCTAACTTCTGGTTTCACTGGTATTTGGTAGTATCCCTTGCTTAGATCTACCTTCGATAAATACCTAGCTTTACTCAGTGTAGAGAACAGCTGGTTGGTGTCAGGTAATGGGTCCACCTGAGATTCTGTGATCGCATTAAGCTTCCGGTAGTCAATACATAACCTGTGTTCACCACTCGGTTTTCTCAATAGCACCACACTTGAGCTATAGGGAGAGTCTGACTTCGAGATAATTTTCTCCTTCAACAGATAATCAACTTCCTCCCTTAGTGCTTGGGCTTTCGCATAGGGTATAGGGTATGTTCTCATGCATACTGGGGTAGGGTCTGTAACCTTCATGTCGTACTCTAACAGATTCGTTCGACCTGGCTTATCTGTGAGCACATCAGCATGGGTTTCCAACACTTTCTGAACCCTCTTCTTCTGCTCTGGAGTTAAATGTTCACTAATATTTACTTGAACATAATCCTCTGTAGTTGTGAGTGGATACTCCATAGAGTGAAGTGGTTCACCGTGCATTTCTGTTGCTATGGCTAGGGTCATGATATGTGCAACTTCTGATGATTCCTTGTCATAGTATTTTTTAAGAAGATTGACATGATATACCTTCTCCTTTCCTTTCTTGTCAATCTTATAATTGGTCCTGGAAAGTTTTTCCAGTATGACATAGGGTCCCTGCCATCCAATCTGCAATTTATTATTGCTGCTTGGCAACAGTAATAACACCTTTTCACCCACCTCCAGTTCCCTATCCTTTGCTTTTTTGTTGTAGTAGGCAGCATGCTTCCTCCTGGCCTGTCTTAAGTTATCATTGGCCAGTTTCCAACCTGCTTTCAATCGAGATGTCAACTCGTTGACGTACTGGTATGAGGAAGTCACTGTTTCCTCTGCCTTTTCATCAGTCCATGTCCGCAGCAATGCTTCCAGTGGACCTTTTATTGGTCTTCCAAACAACAATGTAGCTGGAGCCAATCCAGTTGAATTGTGGGGTACTTCCCTATATGCAAATAGTGCAGCGGGTAAGTATGTATCCCAAGTATCAGGTTTTTCACTCGCCAGCTTTCTAAGGATTGAAATTAGCGTACCATTGAACCGCTCTACTTGACCGTTCCCTTGGGCATGGTAGGGACTACAATGATAGTGCCTGGCTTGAAATATCCTGAATACTTCTTGTGTTAGCTTTCCCTTAAACTGAGACCCATTGTCAGTCAATATCTGATGCGGGAAACCTAATCGGGTAAATATTGTCAACAGGGCCTCTGCCACGTGCTTTGAATCTATAGCTGACATGGCCACTGCTTCTCCCCACATAGAGCAAGTATCAACCAAGGTTAAGATGTAAGCATTTCTCTTCTTGGTCCTAGTGAGGGGTCCAACAATATCTACTGCAACACGTTCAAAAGGGGTTCCCATAATAGGCATTTCTCCCAGTGTTGCTGGTGCAGTCCTATGCTTAGGAGCTACTCTTTGGCATTCTGGACAGGATCTTACATATCTTTTTATGTCCTCTGTAATTCCTGGCCAAAAGTAGTGACAGGCTATCCTTTGTCCAGTGGCCCCTATTCCCATATGTCCACTGAAGGGTATAGCATGTCCTAGCGTCATAACCTTCTCCCTGTAAGATTTTGGCACTACAAGCTGTCCATGCCCTTTAGGTCCTGTTCCAGCTTTTCTGTATAGTAGGCCATTCTTCATATACAAGTCTCCTTTCTCTGGAGGGTTATGTGCTTTAGGCAATTTGCCAAAACAAGGCTTCAATGTGCTATCTGCTGCTTGAGCCTTTTTCATCTCTTCTGGATGAGTATTGATAGGATTCTCCTCCATTTTCCTGGAGCTTTCCCTGGTCTGGACTGTTGCCATAACTACAGGTTTTATAGGTTCTCCAAGGAAAACATACCTACACCCCAAAATCAAAGGGTAAATAGGGTCGTCCATCACTGCTGCTTTGATTTCTCCTTCCACGTAGCGAGATCTTATGTTGATTCGAGCTATGGGTAGTGTCATGGTTCTTGCTCCCTTGATCGGTCCTCTGATTTCCACTGTTTCTGTGGTTATCTGGTCAGGACTCACTAGAGAAGAGCACACAACTGAATCAAAGTCCAAACCTGTGTCATATAAACACAGTACTTGAGTGCCATTCACGGTCACTTCCTCACAGACAGGGGGATGATGGAAGTCTTTCTGACTTACTGCCATTTCCTTCCTTCCCTGATTCCCTGTTGTAAGACATGCAGCATGATGAGGAGGATTCTTCCTTCTGCAGTCCGCAGTATTGTGGTTACTCATTAGACAAGTTTTACACCACTTTCCTTCCTTCCGGTAAGGTGTCTTATCCGATCTTAGAGGGTTTTTGTCCTTTTGGTCAAATCTTTGTTTGTTCCTTGTGGTATGGTCCTTTTGTTCATATTTGGTATAGTTTTGTGATGATTTAAAGTTTTCACCCTGCTTCTTCTTATTTCCTAATAATTCTGCCTGAGCTGCTTGATATCTCTCAGCAACAGTTACAATATCTTCCAATCTCTCTGCTCCTTGTTCCATGATAAACTTCCTCATTTCTTGAGGCATGGACTCTTTCACTTGCTCCATCATTATCATTTCCTTCAGATCCTGACACTTTCCTAAACTACTCCATTTTTCCAAATAGGTTTCCAATCTAGCAGAGAATTGGTGATAGTTTTCTCCTGGAAGAAGTTTAGCTGTTCGGAATTTCTTTCTATATGATTCTGAGTTCTTTTTCATATCTCACAAGCAGTGCCTGTTTCAGGATTTCATAATCTTCCTGGTCATCTCTTGAGAGCTTCAAATATACATCGTAGGCCACACCTCTCAATCCCTGAGATAGTTTAAGACTCCACTTTTCTTTCCCAAGCCATAGGTAGTGGCAAGTCTTTCGTATCTATCCAGGTACGACTCAATGGCGTCTTCTTTCTCAACAAATGGGTCCAGATGAAAATTCATGGCCCCACTTGAGGTGCTCTGGCTGGAGCTACTCTCAGAGTGAGGTGAGCTACCACCATTATTGCCAGTATTTGCCTGAATTTCAAGCTCTTTTAATCTCAACTGATGGTCTCTCTCTGCTTGTAATTTCCTTTCCTCATTTTCAGCCTCCCATTTCTTGGCTTCAATTCCTAATCTTTTGTTTTCTCTCTCAGCTTCCAGTCTTTTGTTTTCTCTCTCAGCTTCCAGTCTTTTGTTTTCTCTCTCAGCTTCAGTCGCTTGCTTCAACCGCCTTTCTTCAGCCTCTAATTTCTTTGCTTCTCTATCAGCCTCTAATTTCTTTGCTTCAGTCTCTAATTGCAACTTTCTTTCTTCCCTATCCATGTGTTTGTCCACTTCTGTTGTGACATACTGAGTGAGAGCATCACCTGTCATATTTAATTCCTTACCCATCTGCATGATCGCAGTTCTGAACTTCACTAGATCAGCCATGGCGTTACTTAGAGAGGGTATGTAAATTTACTATATCAAATATTATAATTAAACTTAATTAATTTAATTGAACAAAAAATTTCCGTGCAACTTTGTGAGCATCAACTATTTACTGAGTACTAAATGGTACTCCTCCTAAGAAAACAATAAAAAAAATCCTATTATAGAATTTCTCAAAAAAAAAATTTCTTATGTTATCTATGGGTGGCACAAGATAGAGTGTAGATAGATGAATAGACTAAGTAGGCTCAAGATATACAGAAATATCCCAGGAACGAGCCCCCAGTGTGGCGAGAGGTTTTTATTTGGCTCTAAGATCAGTATAGTACTGACAATTACAGAAATAGAATTTCTGCAGAAAATGGTGAAGTCCCAGTGTCTGAGAGAACTACTGGTATCACAAATTAGTTACGGCTGTGAATGATCTGATCTCGAAACAATAGTAGAGAGGAGACCGACATAAAGTGCCACCTCCGCTGTGTAACTAACTGTGATATAAAAAAAACAAGGAAACAGATTTCACTTAACAATTTTTAAAAATTTGACAAGTCGTTCAAATACAATTTCCTTATTATTTATTTAGTATATACACTATCTACTCTTGTGCTGAAGGGTGAATGTTGAAAAATGGAATGTAATGGATTTGTAAGTTTACATATGATTCACATATATATATATATATATATATATATATATATATATATATATATAAGTATATATTATATTATATATATATAATAATATCCAATATATATTATATATATATATCAAGTCTTCCAATTATGAAAACAAATTTATATCAGCTGTGCTGTTAATCACTTATAGTAAATGTATCAGCTGTGCTGTTAATTAAGTATATAACATTTATCAGCTATGCTGTTATTATTGTCTCTTTTTACGCTAAATCACTTTCTCGTCACTGACACTAATTTTTGCTCACAATGCTGACAGAAATGGTACTAATGTGTACTCATCTCTTAGAAGTTCTTGGTTTGGTTGACACAAAACCGGCTGAAGATCGTTCCTTTAGCCCACCCAAGACTGAGGGGGACTAAAGATGTAGATTCTGTGCAATCTCTATGCTCCTGCGGAGTTCCAGGCAGCTGGACTGACGACCCACGATCTCAGTTTTTATGACACGAATAAAACCTGTAACAAGGAAAAATAGGGGCTAATTTCTGTCCTCAAGCCCACCTATTTCTATTGTATATGATATGAGCGTGTCTCAGTGTCTGCATGTAGGATGAATGACAACATGGCTCAGTATGATTTAGCAATAGCGAGACAAGACAGGTGTCTACTTGCAAAACATTCTTTCTGATAAACTAATACATGGATACATTCAATAATATAAATTCAATGCATGAATACATTCAATAATATAAATTCAATACATGAATACATTCAATACATGAATACCTCCCATAATATAAATTCAATACATGAATACATCCAATAATATGTACACCTAGGTGTGATACAACCATTTTCTTCCCCCTATAATATACCAGGCCCTCTCTGACAAGTGCTATACTAGCTGGTAACATATATCCTAACAATATTGTTATGTTCTTATGATAGGAGTATATGAGACGAGGACTGTTTGGTGATATATCAGGTGGGAGTTATATGGGACAATAGATTGGAGTTAGATGAGACAATAGATTGAGTCCTAACAAGGACTGTTTTGGTTATATTTCAGTTGGTTTTATCTGAGATAATAGACTGAAGTTATAGGAGACAATAGGGTGAGTCCTAACAAGGACTGTTGTGGTTATATTGCAGTTGGTCTGAGATAATAGATTGAAGTAATTGGAGACAATAGTTTGAGTCCTAACAAGGACTGTTTTGGTTATATTGCAGTTGGTCTGAGATAATAGATTGAAGTAATAGGAGACAATAGGTTGAGTCCTAACAAGGACTGTTTTGGTTATATTGCAGTTGGTCTGAGATAATAGATTGAAGTTATAGAAGACAATAGGTTGAGTCCTAACAAGGACTGTTTTGGTTATATTTCAGTTTGGAGTTATCTGAGACAATAGACTGAAGTTATAGGAGACAATAGATTGAAGTATGAGTCCTATTAGTCTTCGTCTATTCAATCATATTAGGAAATAAAATCATTATACCTAATTCCCCCAAGATACAATCAGTAAACTGATACGTTCATATTAAAACAATATATGTTAAGTATATATATATATATACAGGTGTATCTGCTGTAGGCCTATTTTCCTACCAGTTTATAGTAAATTTATATTTACCCTCCAAGATTTAAACAGGCCAGATTTTGACTCGACTAGTAAAGCAGGCTGCAGGTCAATGCCCTCAGGTAAGCAATAAATCAAGGGTGACAGCTTCTCTCCTCTTCAGTCGGTCGGTATCTCTGGCTTCGTGTCTGGTTGCGTGCCTTTGCATAAAATCTCGCCCGATTATATAGGTAGGTGAATGCTTAAGCAAAGCTATTGGTTGGTTCCTGGCGGAGCAAGCTGATTGGTTTCCTCCGGTTTAGTCTCATGCTCTGTACAGCCTAATTTTATTCAGTTTTTCTCCGCCATCTTGCGTGAACAAGATGGCCGCGGGCTTAAGTTTTTTTCCTGGCGTAACTTCAGGTAATTTTATTCCGGCTCAGCAACTGTGCGTTGATTGGCTGGGCTCTCGACATAGGGATTTAACAAAGTAGTGTTTACAAAACTCGTTCCACGACAGATACCTCTACCGAGATTTTATACAAACTACTTGGCAAAGTCTGGGAGAGAGAGGAAATGCCAACAGAATGGAAGGAAGGTTATCTGGTTAAGTTGCCTAAGAAGGGAAATTTACAAGAGTGCACACATTTTAGAGGAATAATGTTACTATCAGTGCCAGGAAAAGTATTAAACAAGAATCATCCATGAGAGATTAAAAGAGTCCATAGACAAGCAACTGAGAGATGAACAAGCAGGTTTTCGACCAAACAAGTCCTGTACAGACCAGACAGCCACATTGAGAATAATAGTTGAACAAAACTCTGGAATGGAATTCACCGCTTTACAACGGATTCGTGGACTAAGAAAAGGCATTTGACAGTGTAGACAGAGAATCACTTTGGGAACTGATGAGGCATTATGGAGTTCCCATGAAGACCTATGAAGACATGACATGCAGAATTCTTCATGAAGGACAACTTACAGAACCGTTTAGGATAAGAACGGGAGTGAGACAGGGATGCCTCTTGTCTCCATTTCTTTTCTTACTAGCAATAGATTGGGTTATGAAAAACATCGAGGACCCCAAGATGCAGCAATAGTGAATGCAGTCAGCGACTCATAGCTTGATTGCCTGCGTCAGGACCAGCGAACCAGAGCTGGTCAAGACCGTGCTCCACCTCCACGTGGTGGTCCTGGAAACAGTCTGCAGCAGTGCAGGCTGGCTGAGCAAGCATGGATCGAAATGGGAAGGCAAACCCGGTCCTTAAAAAATGCCGTGCAGAAGTCGGATGTATCGACCGAAAGGTGCAGATATCACAGCTTAGGCGCAAACAGACACAACGCAACCACCGTCCTTTTCAGGACGAACGAAGAAGAAGAAGAAGAAAAAAAAACATCGATATCACACAACAGAAATGGAATCCAGTGGAATCTGACTAAACAGCTTGATGAACTGGATTTTGCAGAGGACTTGGCTCTTCTGTCCCATAATCATAATCAGATGATCTGGATTTTGCAGATGACTTGGCTCTTCTGCCCCGTAACCATAATCAGATGAAAGAGAAAATGAACATTCTCGATAAGAGATCACAACAAGTGGGCCTGAAAATACATAGGGAAAAGACAAAGATTATGAGAATAAGTGCAAGAAATGATAAGAAGATTGAAGAAACACCACTAAAGGATGTAGAATCGTACACATATCTTGGTAGTAATATAGACAAAGTTGGAGGGACAGACAATGATATCAAAATAAGATTAAAAAAAGCAAGAGGCGCTTTCATTGCATTGGGAAACATATGGAGGTCAAGAGAAATCAAGTCCAACACGAAAATAAGAATCTTCAACTCATATGTCAAGTCAATCCTATTGTATGGCTCTGAGACATGGAGAGCAACAAAAACAACAGACTTTTATAAACGGGTGCTTGCGTAGAATAGAAGGACTGAGATGGTATGACAAAGTCACAAATGTGGAATTGATGACAAGAACCAACAAGTGCCAGTGGAACAAGAGTTGAGAAGAAGACGCTGGCGATGGATAGGACACACATTGAGGAAACCTGTTGATAGCATTACAAGGCAGTCCTTGTTCTGGAATCCACAGGGAAAGAGAGGCAGAGGTAGACCAAAAAACACATGGAGCTGGATACAGAGGTGAAAATGATGAGGAAAACATGGAAAGAACTTGAGCTGATGGCACGGGACAGGAAGACTTGGCATGTGTTTGTTGAAGGCCTATGCTCCTCGGGGAGCTAAAGGAAATTGATTGATTGATTGATGAACTAGTAGATCAATTTTTAACATAGAGAAAAATAACTAATAAACTTACTTAAAGTAATTAAACACGACACACGCCCTCTTTTTCTTCAGCAAGTACAATGTAAACAAGCGTAGGTGATAAAGTCTCCTCATAACTTCCCAGCTCTGTTTATCATTGTGTTGCTGACTTCTTTCTTTGCCATGATGTCAAAATGTCCACTATCTTCTCTCTTCGTCGTCCACTGTCTCGTTTTCTTTCAATCTTGTCTGCTGTCACATACTATCTCTTCTGATAACGTGCCCAAAGAAAGTGCATTGCTTCCTTTTTATTTGAATAACAAGCTTCCTTCGCGAAACTGACCTCTTGTGGGACATCCTCCTCATAATCCTATTTTAGTGGCAGTGGCGAGAGATGTTGGATAATAAATTTAGAAAGTATAGTTCCCAGAACTGGGGAAGAGAACTTCAAAATAGTGGTAGAGATGGTACAGGACAAGGCAGGTAGTTACCTGCTCAGTTCTAGATGGTAGCTGTAGAAGAAAGCTGCGTAGTAAGCTTTTTAGTCTGAACAACATCTGGAAGTCCTCTCAGGACAGCACAAGCAAAAAATTAGGATTATATCAGAGCTGTGTGCTTTCTGTGCTTCTCTATGGCGCGGAGAGCTGGAGAGTTACAGAGAAGGAAATGTCGAAGTTGTCCTCTTTTTACACAACATGCCTAAGAAAAATTCTCCGAATCTTTTGGCCGAATACCATCACCAACCAAGATCTGCTTACTCGGAGCAAACAAGAGGACATGCACACCATCATAGCTGGCAGACGCTGGAGCTGGGTTGGCCATGTCCTCAGAAGAGACCCCGATGCCATCACAAGAACAGCTATGCTATGGACCCCTGTAGGAAAACGAAAGAGAGGCCGACCAAAAACAACTTGGCGGAGGACTGTGGAGGCTGAGATGCAAAGAATGAACCAGAGTTGGGGCACTGTACGAAGGATGGCCGCCGACCAAGCAAAGTGGAATCAATTTGTGGTTGCCCTACAAGACACCACCAGGCGTAATGGCCACTGACTGCCTTGACGGTCGGCGGCTAAGGATCAAAGAAGAAGAAGTGCAGTAAGCCTTTCTCACTAGACCTATCCTATGCACCAAGGGTTTATGTATATATAGGTGAGTGCAGCTCGTTTTTATTCCCTACCAGTTTATTAATATTACTTTGACCACACACCAAATTTATAACTGGAAATTTGAATAAACCAATAACTACAGTTATTTGCCAGCTCGAAATGGCTTCACGCCTCATCGGCTCCTCGCAGGTGTGTCAATGTCAGTCCCTGGCCGTGGTGTGCTGTGGAACAACCGCAATGGGTTATGGAACTCGAGACAGTAATTTGCTTTCATCATATGGGTTACTTTCAAAATTGCCTCCAGCTGCGGAAAATTGTGGATTTTAAAGTTGCAATCAAGATGAAGTGGGTTCAATTTTCTACACAAGACAACAGGAGGCTGACACTTGGGAGTCATGACACAGGTGGGCCCGCCCCCCATAGAGTGTAATGGAGAGTAAGGGGCCGAAACACTTGATCGACGGGGGGACCCTTCTGATGATCAGATTGCCTCCTGTTGTATCGCTCTGTATAGAGTTTCCTATCATAACAAATCAGTGCTTGATTAATGATGAATAGTGAAAAAAGTTATCACCTCCGTATATCAACATCTTACACAATTTACAAAAAAAGTAGTGTCACTGTGTGTGTCATTTTCATCATTTGATTGGCTTAGGTGACTTGGTTTGTGTTTTCACGATAGTTTTACTTAACTTGCTTGGAACGTTGTAGTAGCTGACACCCCTCGGTCGTTAAAACATTTGAACTTTGAAGATGCTATGCTTATGCCAGGAACAGTGTTGGTCCACTGTTAAACAGTTCACACAAAATTGTGTAACGTTTTTCATCTCCTGTTGAACCTGCAAATACATGACTAGGTTATGGTGTCTTTGGTTTATAACCAAGACGTCCCTCTGATGCTGATCGGCCACTGTGGACTCTTCACTTGGACAACACTGTCTTGAGTTATGGTTAAGTAAGTCAAAAGGGGGTATGTCGTCCAATCATACAATACATTTAAGAATTTTGACATATATTAAAAACACTTTCCAAACCCAGTCATGATTACTTCCCTTTGGCTTAGCGTTGTGCCAAAGTTAGCAAAGTTGTTTCCCTTACAATAAATCGACAAAATGTACCAAAATAAAAGACTAAAACTATAAAAGATAAGAAAGAAAAAGAGAAGTCGAGCTCTTTGAGCACAGCGCCTATAAGCAAAGCCCTAAAAAGGACTGTAAGCTTTTATTGCTTGGTCAACCCTAACAAGGACTTCTAGCTGAGCCAAATCTGTACAGGACTGAGGTTATATATTGATGGAAGCCATCTTCCTTTGAGCACAAGGCAAGATATTGACATGAGTATTTATGTTAAGCATAACACTAATTTTAAATATTCATCAAGTTTAAATGTACATTAATTCACTAAGATATTTTGTCATCTTATAGACAATACCCTCAGACACAGTAGTACTTCAAAGTCTGCATCTGTTTGAAGCTTCGATCTACAAATTGCTCACAACAGCTTAAGACTTCTAACTATAAGAGTCAGCCCTCTGGATATCTTCTCAGCTCTGACAGATCCCAGAAACAAGCCGAGAAATTCAGGAGACTAACAGACCACCCTATGTACCACAGAATAAATGGTCTTGGAAGGGGAAGACTCAAGCGAAGCAACTTTGTAGAATCAATCAAAATAAAGATGAGAGCAGATCCCATAAATGCTATATCAATAGCTAAACCCATCTACACTTCACACAAGCTCCCAGCTTGGAAACAACAAATAAACCCATCTACACTTCACACAAGCTCCCAGCTTGGAAACAACAACTAAACCCATCTACACTTCACACAAGCTCCCAGCTTGGAAACAACAACTAAACCCATCTACACTTGACACAAGCTCCCAGCTTGGAAACAACATCATTTCCTCGAAATGGTAGAAAATATTCGTGGCATCGGGAGAAAGAATAACCAGACTGCAACAGAGAGAAGAGCCATAACCACAAAATACATACCCGGTACCCAAGGAACACCTGGAACCATGCTTACATAGATGGATCACAACAAACGAAACAGAAGAAAGAGATGGACGTTTTCTTCTGAGCTTAAGCACTGGCACATACCCACACAAAAAAAGATGTCAGTATCAACAGGAAAATTCTCAAGTAATTTCAGAGTAGAAACACAGGCCTTGAGAAAATGCAGCAGAGATCCTAATGACAGAGGAAATCATCGAGAGACAAACTGATTTCTTTACAGACGCACTGCCAGTAATTGCAACGTAGTAGAGCCAGAATAATGCAGACCTGGATGATCTAAAAGTAGTACTCCACAAACTGAGCTAAAGATTCAAAAGAATTGTAATACAGTGGGTCCCATCTCATTGCAACATCTCCGGCAATAAAGAGGCTGGCAAATTGGCAAAGGGAGATGGAAAGCTACCCCAGCCTGATACAAATACAGGGTGTTTATAAAGTCGCTGTGCAGTGAAATTTACGCCCGGGCGAGACTACGTCACCAGAAATGTGGTTTTCAATTGGGGCTTGTTGTGTAATGCTCCACACGGGATTGTGGAACACAGCATTGGAACACAGAATATCATGACGTAAATTTGCATAATTCGTGACGTAATTTCTAAAATATTTTTCAAACTCACTGCACAGCGACTTTATAAACACCCTGTATAACGTTCGACGCGTTTTTATCGGAAGCAGATACAGGAACAAATGGGAAACTGAGAATCCAGGCCACACACACAATATTACCAGCTCAGCAGAAGAGAACACGTGATAATCTTCGGACTGCAGAACGCTTCAGGGGCCACAACAGACTGTGGGATACCTACTAGTTTCTGTGTCTGCTTCTGATAATACTCTTGGCCTCTCCTTATAAGTTTTGCTTGAACAAACTGAGGTTTGTTTTTTTGTTTGTTTTTTATATTAAGGAAGAAAAATATCCCGTTCAACTTCTGATGGGTTATAATTAGGATACATATTGTTTTCAATTCCAAATAATATGAAAAACTGCCGATATGAGAAAGTGGCATCACACCTGTCAAATCATTGTAAATAGGGACAATCACAATTGTGCTTATACGTTAAATAAATAAAATAAAAAAAATCAAGAAGAAACTCTGAACTAGAATAATATTAAAGTGAAGGGGTGTAAAGGCCTGGCGGTTCCAGTTATATAACTGACTTTAACAGATATTTAATTGACTTTCATCTGTTAAAAGTCATATGCATTGTAAGAACAGCATCAGACCTTCACATTCCCAGCCACTATATATTAACATTTGTTCGTGTTAAATATTGTTTGACTATATTATGCAGTTCCCTAGGTCTGTCTACTCTTAACACCTCTTCTATATTTATAGGTAAGTTGGATGCTTGCAAATAATCTAATATTGGTATTCTCATTTGTTCATACCTCTTACATTTCAACAAGAAATGTTCTATATTATTGTCTTGAAGACATACTGCACAGTAAGGTTCTTCTATTCTGAAGTAGCGTTTTTCCCAGCTGTAGTCTGAGAAGTTTCTTATTACTGGGAATTTTCAATTCCCTAGGTATCTGACATTTTCTTGTTGGAGCCTTGAACAACTTATATGCATGTCTTCCTTGCAGATTTTTATCCCACTCTGCTTTCCATTCATCTGTTATTAAATCTTTAATTAAGTTCTTAATCTCTGATTTACTCATCCCTACATTTATTAGATTTTTGGTCAGATCTACCTTTCTTGGCTTCTTTATCTGCCTTTTCACTTCCCTCTATGCCAACGTGTGAAGGTATCCAAGCAATTAAGACTGAACATCCTCTGGAATATAAGTATGTAGTAGCCAGAAATATCTCCTCTGCTATATCAGGTCTACTACATTCTCGTAAGTTTCTAAGTGCTTTAATTGTTGAAAGAGAGTCAGTTAAAACTGTTAGTTTTTTGGGAGGGTTATTAGAGAATATTTCTAGTGCTTCTAGTATTGCCGCCATCTCTGCAGTGAAAATGGATGTATTTTCCGTGATGCTATATTCTTTTGCCATTTTCCATATTGGAATATATATTCCTATCCCCAATTTGCCATCCTCTCCCTTGGATCCATCTGTGTACACAGTAATGCTGTCTTTCCATCTTCCTTTGCAAATCTGTCAGCCTCTTCAATGCTGGAGATGTTACAATGAGATGGGATCCACTGTATCACAACTCTTTTGAATCGCTGACATAGTTTGTGAAGTATTACTCTGAGGTCATCCAGGTCTGCATTACTCTGGCTCTTCAGTGTTGCAATTACTGACAGAGCATATGTGAAGAAAGCAGCTTGTCTCTCTGTGCTTTTTCTGTCATTAGAACTTCTCCTGCAGTTTTCAAAGTCTCTGCCTCTGCTATAAAGTTACTTGCGAATTTTCCTCCTACCACAGCTGTTTCATTTACCACTACTTTACTCAGAAAAATATCCGAACCCCCACTTTCTTTTGCATTAGTTGCGATCCATCTGTGTATGCATGGGTTCAGGTTTGCTTAAGTAATGTTTCTCATGTTTTTTTTTTTTTTTGGGGGGGGGGCGGGGGGGGGGGCGTGCCTCTTCTTTCTGTTACAGTCTGGCTGCTCTTTCTTTCAATACCAGGAATATTTTCTATATCATTTCATGGAAGTGCTGATGTTTCTATACTGGTAGTTTGTGTGCAGTGTGGATGAATTTAGTTGTTGATATATCATTTATGAGATCTGCTCTCATCTTTATTATAGGTGATTCTACAAAGTTGCGTCACTTGTGTCTTCCCCTTCCAAGACCATTTATTATCAATTACATTGGTGGTCTTTTAGCCTCACGAATTTATTTATTTATTTATTTATTTTTTGTGTGGGGGGGGGGGGGGGGGGGGGGCTAAGTTCCATAAATATGGGAATTTTTCTCATGCTTAACTTCGATGATCGGCCAAAGCTTTTCTATTATTTCCGGTTACAATTCACAAGGCCAATTTGCAATTTCAGTTAATAAAAACAAATTAAATAATATTATTATTTCCGCTTGCTGAAACATGATATTATAAAACATTAAGTGTGATAATAATTGTTCTAGTATTAGCGTCTGTTAATTTTGCATAGGCGCTTAACCAATGTTAATTATAATTTTAAATCACACTTCACTATTCTTGTCCAGTAGATCTGGTCAATAGTTTCAGATTACCTAACTTCAAGGGTGAAGTAAACATGAGGCTAACACAGGCGTTAGATTTTTACATACGATACAGAAAAGTACAAGGACTAATCAGATACGGGTAAAAACCACATATTTTCTCTCTTTTTCGGTAGACACGGAGGCTAATAGACAGTCAGCCATGTTACCCAGAATGGTTAACTTTATGTACGCTACAGATAGCGCTAACGTTAACCCCAACACTGTTTCGAGCGTTTTCAAACTAGCTTTAGGCTACCAAAACCCAACCTTGTTTCGAGCTTTGTAAAAAATAATAACATCCAACCCACATTGAGGTCACATTAAAACAACAAAAAATATTAATGGCGAAACGCGATAGACACTCGGCTAACACGGCTGGTTGTGTCTGCTAGACCCTGCCTCGGCCCCCTTTTCGCCTCCTATAAAGTAGGACTGGGATTGATTAGCCTAGGCCTAACAAAATCTTTATTGAATTTCGTTAGCCTAATGAATGGATTTCGAGCAATTTGATAAATTATAAAAATCATTAATATTTTTTAAAATAGGCCTAACGAAAAACGGTTACCCCAAGAACTGTATTTTACTTACTTATAAGGCAACATCGTCCTGAAAAGTTACAACCTAACAGTTCATCATAGACTAATTGACCATAGGGCCTACTTCCCAAATTCCATATCACAAGCCTTTAACATAGCAAATGCTCTCGCATTTAAGCAAAAAATATAAACATTGCTAAAAATATAATAATCTATTAAAATTTGTTTTATCAATTAGGCCTAGGCCCTAATTAATTAAAAATTGTTTAGGCTAACTGATTAGGCCTAGTCGATTAGGCCCAATTTAATCCTTGAAGATCCCAGCCTTACTATAAAGCCAGCAACTACAGTTGGCCCCTTTTGTAGAAAGCCTGAACCAAAGCATTTATTTGCTTTTTCAGCAGGGCTTCTGTAGCAGTTTGATATGATGAGGTTCCAACCTCATGCTGGTCATCTCTTGCCTCGTTACCAAGAAGAGATTAAGATAATTTTCAGAGTGAGGACCGACCATAGTAGATTCAAGTAGCATATGTTCAACAAATTGAAAAGTGGACAGACAGGTATGTGTCCATGTGGGAGGAGAAATGAATAGTAAAACATATCAACCAAAACTGTCGGCTCCATGAGAGGAGCAGAGTGGCAACATGGCCGCCTCCAACCCAGTTGAGAGAAACTGTGGTGACGAGAGAAGCCTGAGATGGACCGGCAACTTTATGAAATATATAGATATGATTATTTGAGATCAAATGAAGAAGCGGAGTCATCTCTTGCGATATGCCTGATGGATCAATAGCTCTGTTCTTTCTTTGGTTCAGTTACAGTTTACTGTGAGGTAAGCTATTTTGTTGCAAACAAGGTAGGGTTAAAATGTGTGGCGGTGTAGTAAATTAAGTGTTTATTTAAAAAGAACAGTTAGGGGCAGAGGATTAGGATTTAAGTTTAGGGTTAGACAGGAGTATAGCCTCTACATTAACTTTAACTATAACCCTGTTTGCAACAAGATGGCTGACTGCACAGTAAACAGTTATTAAACCCTTTCTTTGCCTCTTCATATTTCTTCTTCGAACACTTTCAGATGTTGATGTTTGAAGAAAGCACTGGTCAGCCTGAGATTTTTAGTATCTCACAATGTTTTTCCAGGGATGGTACTGGTGACGGCCGTAGGTGCTTACTTTGTTCTTCACATGTTGGGCACATGTGCAGGAGATGTTCAGCTGTCATTTTGTTGGTGCCACAGCTACACTCAACAGTAGTTCCTATCTTTAGCTTGGTGAATAGATGGTATCTTAATCTGTTGTGGCCTGGTCGAAATCTGAAGATTACCACTTGTTCACTTCTGTTAAGCTGGCAATATGCATTGTTCTTCAGGTGCCTTGGATGCTCTGCTTCCCACTTAGTTATGTAGCTTCAGATAAAACTCTTGGTCTTTTCATAAGTTATGCATGGGTCAGGCTGAGGTTATTTTTGACCATCGTTTGCCAATCTATCAACTTCTTCATTGCCAGGGATGTTGCAGTGTGATGGGATCCACTGTATCACAACATAAAATGATCTGCTGACTTAGTTTATAGAGTATTGCTTTTAAACCTCTGAAGCCTGCATTTTTTTTTTGACTCCTCAGTGTTGGCTTCATATTTGATATAGATTTGTTTATTTATTTATTTTTTTTTGGGTCTTTTCTTGTGTGGTTGTAGGAAATATATTTGATAATTAGGCCTACTGTACAGTATATTACTAGCTGAGTGTACATTGCTAGGTGATAAGAAACATTTGTGGTAGGTTATTCTGCCACTATACTTTCCTCCTCTTTTGAGCCCTAGTAACACACAGACTAGAGACAAATGAAGAGGTAGAAATACTCCAAAAACTCTCAAGTAATGCTACAGTAATTCTAGCCAAAAAATATTCACATTCAACTGCTTATAATTTTCCATAACTTGATAGAAAAAGATGCCCAGTTTGGCCAAGAAAACTGGAAATGACAATAAATGATTCATATATTTGTACAGTTATTTCTGTGATAGGAAACTATACAGAGTGATATAACAGGAGGCAATATGATCATCAGAAGTAGTTCCCCCCGTTGATCAAGTGTTTTGGCCCCTAATCTCCTTGACACTACTACATAATGTTCCATTTTACAAACTTCTATGCTTCTGTTTTTTGGTTCTTTACTTCTTGTTAACATTTGTGTTTTCTCTATGTCGATCTTTATGTTGTGCTGTTAACTTAGTTTTGTGAAGATTTATATGTTTCTGCAGTTACGCGTCTTCTCTGTAATATTTGTGCTGGATATCAGCAAAGAGCAGTTCTAGTTGATCACATGATTGAGTATTGATATGCAGTAACTTAATAAAATTCTGTTCAGATTTGCCAGAGAGTCAGTACCCAGTATCTCTTCTACAAATTTCATGTCAGTTGTTCATTTAATCTTTTCATTGGGGACTCATTAATGTGGAACTGATGGCAAGAACCAGACAAGTGCTAGTAAAAGGAGGTAAAGGATTGGTTACACGCCCATTGAGGCATATTGGGAATATGGTGTTAGGCCCATATTTTCTTGCCCATCAACACACTAGGAGTGATGTGGTCAGCATCACACCGGCCACCTTAACCTTCCCAGAGTTGCTCTGGTACCCAATTTATGAGGCTGGGTTGACCCCGGAGCCATTTGCGGTCTAAAAATTCCTGCCTCAACTGGGGATCGAACCATGGACCACCGAGCTAGGAAGCCAGTGCACTAACCACTGCTCTACAGCGGCTCCTAAGTGCTAGTGGAACAATGGATAAGTCGGTGGGGAGGAATGTGACACTCATTGACAAAACATGTTGATAGCATTACCATGCACTCCTTGCTCTTGAATCCCCAGGGTAAGAAAGGTAGAAGTTAGCAAGAAAAACACTTGGGGAAAGAGAACTGAAGACGCGAATGAAAATGGTGAGGAAGACAGGAAAAGATTTTTGAGCTGATGGCACGTGACAGAAAGTGCTGAGTTTGTTGAAGACCTGTACTCCGTTGGGAGATGAAGGGACCTAACTGTATTAAATAGCAAGGCTTATCTGTACTGTTCTTACTTGACCAAGGGACCTAACTGTATTAAATAGCAAGGCTTATCTGTACTGTTCTTTAGAGATGGCTACTGTGTGTGTGTGTCGAAACAATGCTTCGAAACAGCATTGAGTCTGAAAGATTCGACACACAGCCTGCTTGTTGTTTCAAAACAGTTTCAGTTCCTGTCTGCCTCGCTGTTTTGCAGAGACACACTGTCTCACTGTCTCACCTTCCGTGGGCCTTTGTAAAATTTGAATCAACCGTTCGGAACATTAGTATGGAATATCAAACATGTCATATTTTTCAGGGATGTGTTATGATGACTTGATTTTACAAGTGATATTATTTTTGCTGAGAAGTTATAGACACTGGAAATTGTGTCAGTGCTGCATTTGTCAATGTTTTAGGCACTATGTTAAAGTTGAAAGTGTCCGTGTGTTCGTATAAATGTAATGGACACTTTATTAGCTCTGCTGATATCTGTGTACTCGGTGTGGATTTGAATCATTGTCTACCAAAACTAGCTTACTCTAGTTTGATATCATGTGTTATTATTACTGTTATTATTATTGTTGTTTTTTATTATTTTCACATATACTGCAACTATCATCATATCTACGTTTTATTTCATAATAATGAAGACTTGTGTAAAAATATTGAATTGTGGTCACACGAAATGCCATAGATTTTCACACACGACAGTAGCGCGCAAGTAAAAACAGTTCATGTATAGTAATGTATACTGTCTATTAGAGACTTCTTTCTCCCCGATACGGGCAATAGTGGCGTTGTGCCGTTGTGTCGACACACTGTTTCGACACAGTTTAAATCACTGAGCCGACTGTCTCGAAACAGGGGAGTGTGTCGATTTGCCCACCTCTACTGTTCTTACTTGACCAAGGGACCTGACTGTATTAAATAGCAAGGCTTATCTGTACTGTTCTTGGTTTAACTTGTTGTCTTTCCTCTGTTCCACAGAAAACAGCGAGTCATTCCTCCAATAAGTGTTAACTTCAAGCGAAAAGTGGCAGAGCTCATGGTCATAGAAAAATGTAATTTGGAAATTTTAAACAAGCCGTGTTTGACTCGGGTAAGAAAAAATTTCTCTGCACGGGTCTTACAAAGGTTATACTTATATATGTTCAGTAACTCATTTGGATATAGCAGAAAATTTTGATAAATTGACACATGGTCCTACCTGTTTGTTAAATATCAAAGGAAGAAATAACCAATGCACGCAATAAACAAAATAGATACAACAGACAGGAAAGCATGAGAGATAAAACATACTTATACAATTTTTTTCTCCTTTTATGCTCTTTATGGACTCTTCTTCTTCATTCGTCCTGAAAAGGACGTTGGTTGCATTTTGTCCATTTACAGCGAAGCTATGATATTTGCACCTTTCGGCCTGACACATCCGACTTCCACACGGCATTTTTTGGGACCAGGTTTGCCTTCCATTTTCGATCCATACTCTCTCGGCCAGACTGCAGTGATGTAGCCTGTTTGCTGGACCACCACTTTGAAGTGGAGTAGGATCTTGGTCAGCTCTGGTTCGCTGATGCTGACGCAAGCAGTCAAGCTATGAGCCGCTGACTGCATTCGTCTCTTTTGCTGCGTCTTCGGTCTTTATGGAATAAGAAGCAGTTTGCCAGGTGCCAAGGTGCTTCCTGTGGTCTTGCATTAGTCATTTCTGTAGCAGTGTGTTTGACATGATAAAGGTGCCAGCACCATTTATAACCTCACACTAGTCGCTGACATGATAAAGGTGCCAGCACCATTTATAACCTCACACTAGTCGCTGACATGATAAAGGTGCCAGCACCATTTATAACCTCACGCTAGTCGCTGACATGATAAAGGTGCCAGCACCATTTATAACCTCACACTAGTCGCTGACATGATAAAGGTGCCAGCACCATTTATAACCTCACACTAGTCACTGACATGATAAATGTGCCAGCACCATTTATAACCTCACACTAGTTGTTTCCTACAGCATGCCCTAATGACATACCTGTCAACGTGTACAGGAGAGGGATAATCTGTATGTATTTTTTTTTTTTTAATTTTCATCGGTGTACAGGCGTAAAAGCAGTTTGAACAGGTTTTTTCATAATTACTATTCCTTCCTCTTCAAATTATGTTTTGCAAAAGGTGTCTTTATTGCATATAATGAAGCACATCCACAATTAAAGGAATAAAGTTAATTTTAGCTAAAAATGTGTAACTTTGTTTTATTTGTAACTATTTATATATAATCTTGTGTCTTGCAAAAAATGTACTTTTTTTGTATGGCTTTATAAAGCTTTTATTGGTATTGCATACAGGTATTCCACCCGTGTGTTACCGGGGCCCGAAAGGGGAGCAAAGAATAGTAACACTGTTCCCTGCCAAGCATGTCGTAGAAAGCGACTAAGGAGGGTTGGGCATGGGGCCGGTTACCCCATCCTATAAAAAAATTTAAACCACAAAAAAAAAGAACTAGACAAGTGACAGTGGAACAAGAGATGAGAAGAAGACGATGGCGATGGATAGGACACACACTGAGGAAACCTGTTGATAGCATTACAAGGCAGTCCTTGTTCTGGAACCCCCAGGGCAAGAGAGGCAGAGGTAGACCAAGAAGCACATGGAGAAGAGAGCTGGAAACAGATGAAAATGATAAGGAAAACGTGGAAGGAACTTGAGATGATGGCACGTGACAGGAGGACTTGGCATGTGTTTGTTGAAGGCCTATGCTCCTTTGGGAGTGGAGGGTTATGAGATGAGAGATACAGGTATTTACTCTTTGCTTCCGTAATTATTTTCCACCCTGTGTCATAATTATTTTTTGAAGAATTGTAAACGGTGAAGTGTACTATCTTTTAGTGTAAATTTTATGTAAATATTTTCTGTGAACATGTACATATTATATATCAAACCGTAGGAAAATAAATAGAGAATTATAATATATAGTGTCTTTTGTAGTATGTATACAAGTACATTCGGTATACTTAAAACATGTTGCATATAAATTGAAAAAACACTGAAAAGTTAACACTAGAATGTGAGCTTTCCAAAGACAAGTTACTGTTGCAGGCAATAAAACTTTCTTTTTAGTTTTCAAACATCAAGGTAATCCATTTACAGAGTAATGAAACACTGATTATGGCCACAGTTAGTGTTACTTACAGCAGTATTTTTACTGTGAGCTCTTATTAGAATTAAGCAAATTATGCAATCTTGCATTACGTAATTATAAAATAAATAAAAAAGAATAACATCATATAAAAACTTTTTACACTAGTTTAAATAGCATCCCTATCTTCATCTTCTACCTAGGACTAGTGATTAGATTTTACTGTCGGTCTAGTTCTGTTGCTTTTCGATCAGCCAGAATAGGACCACGCCACCCATCAGCTAAATCTAATGTGTCTACCTTTCTGCACTGATTCCGTTATTTGACAGCAAGCTGTGACTACTAAATAATCATCGTCAGTGTCAGCAAAGTTTCTAAGCAGTTTGACACAATTATTCGCATAGGAGGCTTAGAAATTGTAAATATAAAGCTTGATATATTTCTGTAGCACTAACAACGAAAAATGCAGAAACACGAATCTTAGTGGGTCAAAGAGTTAAAACATTTGTACAGGTTTTTATCTCAGGAGGTTGACAGGTATGGAATGAACAGTGGTTGTATTATTATATATAATAAGCATTGTTAATTAAAAAATATAAAACGATTAATAAACAGTTTTTAAATTATGAGGTTGCTAAAAATATTATTTTCCCCATGTAGTTCCCATGCGCCTGTGAGGAGACTACTGCTCACATAAGCATGTCATAATCAATCAGTTCCCTTTAGCTGCTCAAGGATCACAGGCCTTCAACAAACACATCAAGTCCTCCTGTCACTTGCCATCAGCTCAAACTCTTTCCAAGTTTTCCTCATCATTTTCACTTCTGTCTCCAGTTCTCTTCTCTATGTGTTTCTCGGTCTACATCTGCCTCTAATACCCTGGGGGGTTACAAAACAAGGATTGCTTTGTAATGCTTTGTCATAAGAGTCAACTAATATGGGGTTGGCACCCTCATCGTGTAAAATAAATTGCTACAGAAACCACCACTCCAAGATTAAATGAATACTTTGGAGCTGGCTTTCTGCAAGGTGGCCAGCTGAGGTGGTGGCTCCATGCTTCATTAGAAGAGAACAAAAGAGAAATGTATCAACGAATGAATATGTTTATGGAGCTGAGATAACAAAGTCTGTGTTGTACTATGAATCAGTTACCTTACCAACATAAGACGTGGTTGCACACCATCATAGCTGGCAGACACTGGAGTTTGGTTGGACACTTCCTCAGAAGAGCCCTGATGTCATCACAAGAACCGCTATGCTGTGGACCCCTGAAGGAAAGCAAAAGAGAGGCTGACCAAAAACAACTTGGCGGCGAACTGTGGAGGCCGAGATGCAAAGAATGTACCAAAGCTGAGGCACTGCATGAAGGAAGGCCCTCGACCAAGCAAAGTGGAAGCAGTTTGTTGTTGCCCTACAAGACGCCACCAGGCATGATGGCCACTGACTGCCTTGACAGTTGGCGGCTAAGGATCAAAGAAGAAGATAAGACTTGGCAGACACCATCTTGTGGATATTTTATATACATCTATACTTTTATCTGAAATCCTTGGGGAGAACTTTATTTCGGAAACCTGATTTTTTTTTTCTCCATTTTCAGATGTCGCCCAAAATGTGTTTGAAAAGTTGCACAGAATAGTCAGAAATTACCCAAATTCTGATCGAAAAGTAACTCAAAGTAGCCCAAAGAAACTTTTGATTTTCATAATATTTTGGTGTTCGGATAGAAGGAAGAACATGATAAATGTATAACAAACTGTACTGTGTTAGATGTTTGCCTTTATATTCTATGCTGAATCTTCAAAATTTGAAACCAACATTCAGTAGTCTTTTCCTTCTTCATTGTTCCCTGTGGTCATGTAACCACATCTATTTCTCTCATAACGTATACGATCTTAGGTTTTTTTTTTTTCATCATCGTGAAGTTTATCACTCAAATGGGGTTGGTGAATGCCATGTTGTCAGGCTGCTCCTTTCATGGAGTTGACATTTGTGGAGTACATGTTCAACTGTTTGCTAGTTTTCCCCACATGGACACATGTCTTTGTACACAATTTTTAATTTGTTCAACAGATAGTATTTGAGTCTGCAGTGGCCATTTCTCAGTTTATACGTTATTCCTTGACCTCTTCTTGGCAAGGAATAATAAGCGCCTCCTCATCATCATCATCAGTTGCCATCTCCACAACGAAGGTTGGCTGTAATGGATCTCCAACGTCTTCTGTCTCTTGTCTTGGTGGTGCACTCTGATAGACTCTTTCCTGTCCATCTCTTGATATTATCTTCCCACTTATAGCGCTGTCTTCCCCTTGCACGTTTGCCTTCAACTCTCCCTTCTGTTATGGTCTTCTGCAAGGTGTTATGCCTTTTTTATGTGGCCAAAGTATTTTAGCTGCCGAACTTTGACCTCCCTCATTAGTTCTCTTTTCATACCTAGATTTTCTAGGACCTCCTTATTTGTTTTCATCTCTTTCCATGAGATACGCCCCATTCTTCTTTATATCCACATTTCAAGAGCCTCAATTCTCTTACATCTGACTTTGTGTGTTCTCCATGTCATTTTTTCTTTCCTTTGAAACCATTTTTGGCAGAAATGAGATGTTTGAGAGTTTGAGGAAGTAAGACAGAAGTATAGAGATGGGCATCTGTGGACATTTCCTTGCTATTTACAGCAGCTTCTTGTCAGGCGACTTCTTCTATTCTGAGGTTGTTAATCAGGCTATCAGCACAAGTTCATGTCATGGCTTGTTTCAGTGTTTCTACATTGGTGCATCCTTGAAGCAGGTCATTAGCTTTCCCCTTTGCGTTCTTCTGAAGAGTGGTTAGATTAGCTGAGCGGTAAGAGTGCTTTCCTCTTGTGGCAAAGTTAATGGGTTCTGAGACTGAAACCTGGTAGCCTCACGCTCTATACTACCCAGCTGTAAATGGGTACCTGATTCTGCTCCTGGTTGAGGAAGGGAACTGGCCACCCCACCTCTTAAAGCTGGACCTGGTATAGTGAAGTCTCTAACACTTCATTTCTCTATGGCAGTATCCTCTATGAAACTATCTTTACCTGTTTTTTTCCTTCTGAAACATTTGGTAATTCCTTTGACTATGAAGAACAATTCATAAACAAATTATTCATACCAACACTGTTCTACCAATGCTATGCATGGAAAGTCCTTATGAAATGGGATCAACAACAAATAAGACAGGAAGGGACCTAAAGAGAATCAGAATACAGAAGATTATTGGAAGAAATGTCAGAGAATATATCGAAAGATAAAGAGTAGTTGGGTCTGAATATCCATTTTGTGTCTGCATTCTTGGTTTTCAACAGTCAAAACTTTTGAGATAGGTTTTTTTCAGTTCAGTCAGTTTTTGTATTTTTTTTTTTTTTCAATTTTATTTCTTACATTGGGCCTACTAGCAATTTGATTGCAGAAAATCCTGTTGGTTTGGTTAACATTTGGTTAACATTTGCGTTTTTTTCCTGCTATCTGTTTTTGTTGTTGCGTGTGTTAGTTTTTATTATCCTTTTTGTTTTTTATTAGGTTTATCTTATGTTGATTTCATTGTTCATCTGTCGCTATTTGTTTATCTGTTGACAAAGGCATATGTCAGAGTGCATCTAGACATGTTGCTGTTTTTTTTCAGTTAGGCTATATATTTATCCAAGCAGACTGCAGTCATCTACAAGTTGTTAACCTTTGGTGTTTGCACACAAACATGCATAATAGCCCCCTATTTGCTAATTGTCTAAGTGAAACATCCTGTAATCCCACCAGCTTTTCAGGAAAATACAGAAACGGTGCACATTGCGCCGTTAAAGCTGAATTGAACACCTATTAAAAAAAGCATGCAGGCCTTTCAATTTTTGTGTTCTGTGCATTGACCATAAGTCATGATAAGTTTGACTACAAAGATCCAGTGAAGTTTAAAAGGAAGGGAATGGCCACGGAAAATTTTGTGCTGCCATTAGGACATGCAGCAGATAAGAGTTCAACATAATTATTTCATGTCATTTTTTGGTGGGTTGCAATAATAATGATAATAACAATACTACCTTCACAGGCTGAAGAGGCTGCCTACTACAAAGTAGTGGAAAGAGTGCCGTACAAGAATGATAAACAACTGAAGTTTGAGGAGCGTCAGGAAAAGCTTGAGGTCCTGCGGCCTCATTACACGACGGAAGACTTGCTAGCAAACTTAAATAAGACCAAAAGATGGGAATGATGAAATGTTAGTTTGTGTATGTGTGTATGATAAGCTGAGATGATTGCGTGGCTTCTGGTTTTAAAAAAAAAAAAAAAAGTTAGTGTTTCCAGTGTGCAGAAATAAGTAAAATTCTTTCTTTGTTAATTTGTTCATTGTTGTGTTTGTGAAAGTAATTTTTTAATAAAATGCACAAGTAATAATTATTTCATTGTATGCATGTGGATGAATTAGAAAACCTGATAGCAGCTGGGGGGGGGGGGGGGGGGGGGGGGGGGGGGGGGGGGGGGGGGGACTGAAAACAAAAACGCATGGAGAAGAGAACTGGAGATAGAAATAAGAGGGCTCAGGAAGACATTGACAAGCCTGATGGCATGGCTTGGCATAAGTTTGTTGAAGGTCTGTGGTCCGAGGTGAAAGGAGAATAAACGTCCATTTTTTTCCCATCTGTCGTTGACTTAAGTATTCTTTTCCCATCTAGGGAGCCACTGCTGCGGATGGTCTTCTTGCAGGAAGCCTGCATCAAAGCATTCACATTCTCTTGTAGTGGTTGTTTCTGTAAGAATTTGTTTTACATGATGAGGTCCCAGCCTCATGTTAGTTGTTTTTTTCTAATGTGCCTGAGGTAACGGTGGTTCTTTATTTTTTTTTTTTGAGACCTCAGAGATCCCCCCAGGGAACTACACTGCCAGATACTACACTGGGTGTAGTTGTGGAGAAATCTGGTAATATCTTGACAGTACTCTGTTACATCCCCCCATCGGCCGGGTGTGTTAGGGCCTCTTGTTCCCGTCTCGTTAGAGAATGCCTGTGTTAATTTGTCAGTTTTTGTGCATTATATTCTTTTGTGTATATATTTCTTTCAGCTTTTCCCCATATATTTACTGTGCTATCATTGATTAAATTCACAGTTATTGGTCCCTTCTTGTGCTGCTTATCGCTTTTCAGCTGTTAGGTTGTCAAATTATTTTTTGGTGCTTTTCTTTTTATATTTTTTTTGTTTTTAATGTCATGGGTAAAAAAATTACGTGTGTGGGTAATAATTGGGATTGGCCCTTTCTTGTTATGTGTTTTGTATTTGTGACAAGTAATGTAGCAGTTTTTCAATAAAAAAGAGACAGTTGTGTATGTATGTGTATGGACCATTTATCCAATATTCTTGGGACCTGAGGGTTTTTCCAAAATTCGGGTAGCCAAGCCCAAAATGTACCAAAAAAAAAGAAGAGATAACAAATGCAAGGAAAGAAAAAATAAATATTTATTGAAATGAGTTGATTAATATCAGTTACATGACATTATCATCAGAGGAAATATTTTGACATTTTGGGGAAGATGTAGTTAAGAGATAAACACACCAGAAGTTAAAAGCTCGGGTTCAGGCATAGATGCTGTGCATGTACCTGCAGAGGTTTGCTTGGTCAGTTTCTGAAACAAATCTTGTTAACTAAATTGTTTCATATAATTTGGTCTTTCTTTTATAAGCAATTCTTGAATTTTATGGAGATATTATGGCAGTCTTGCCACCCAGTGGTTTTTCTCTTAGCCTTTTTGATTTATTGACTATGGGTAATTGTGAACAGGGCTGAAAAAAATCTCTTAAAATGTGAGTGAAAATTACAAGAATACAAATCTTCACAATTTATTGGTTTTAAAACAGTCACACAAACAAAGTCAATGCCAGAGGAACTGCTTTGAGTGCATTAAAATTATTTCCTGTATTGGGAATGTTCCAGATATTACGTGATCGTACAAATAAGCCCCCATACCTGTACATTATTGTGTTCATGTTGCCTCATGTTTAGTTAATTCATTGTTGAAATGTATGTACGTTAAATCTATGTACAAACTGTTTGATGTGAATAAAGCGTTATTTTGGTCAAAGAAAATGTACACTAATTTGTTGTTGTAGGGTCATTTTTACGGATTGTAACATAATTACCAGTGTCCGATTGACAGAGTTGTTAGTGTGCTGGTCTCTCGCAGCAAAGGTGTCGGGTTCAATTCACAATATCGTCACGCTTAAGTCTACCCAGCTTTGGCTACCCGAAGAGCAGCAGCTGGAAGACTTTCAGGCCATATATCGAGGATTCTTGAGCAAAAGAGAGGTTGGTAAGAAGACAAAGATGGCTGTATACCGTTCCACCTATGTCCCAGTCTTGACGTATGGATGCGAGTCATGGGCAAATGACTACAACCCACAAAAGCCAGATCCAAACCTCAGAAAGTAAGGTGGTTGAAGTAACACGAAGAGACATGGTCCGCAACCATACGATACGTCAAAGGCCTAAAAACCAAGCCCCTGCAGACCCAAGTAGAAGAGTCCCAACTAAGATGGTTTGGCCATGACATTTGTTTCACATAAATTAATTGTATAGGAGTGAAGAAATAATTGTTTAAAAATAGGAAGTAATTTTTTCAATTACCCTGCATAATTATTTTCATTATTGCATTTTAGCTGCGAATAGAGTACAGTTCTTCAACAACTTATACACCAAACCTTCTTGTCTTGTTCTGTCCTTTTAAGGTCTTTCTATATCTTTTTTAGTAAATAAATATTACACACACATAAAGGTATGTTTTCAGGCAATAGTGAAATATGTGTGTCTAAATATTTATTTAGGCCTTGGGTTTCCCTTCTTTATGTGTTTAAACGTTTATATCTTTTTTTTAATCCTTTTTCTGTTTATGTTAAATTCTCTTCTCCATGTGTTGTTTGGTATCCTTTTGTTTCTGTTACCCTGGGGACTCCAGCACAAGGACTGTCATGCCTTCCCATCATGTGGCTTTCTCTGAGTATCCTGTTCAATTCCTGTGTCTTCTCACACTGGTATTTGGTTATTTCCATCAGTTTCTCTAACCATGGCGATTCCAGAACAGAACTGCCTTGTAATGCTATCAACAGGTTTCCTCAATGCGCGTCCTATCGCCAGCGTCGTCTTCTTATTTCTTGTGCCACTGTTACTTGTCTGGTTCTTATCATCAGTTCCACATTGGTGACCTTGTATTATCAATAATTTGCATTCCCTAAACATACACACCAGTGAATTTCTATTTCCAGAAACTATCCTGTGTAGTGCAAAAGTCTTCCAGCAGATCTTTTCTAAATTTTCTACAATGGGCAGTCAACTTCAGTGGTTTCTGATGAGTTCTTATCCATCTAATTTCTGCCTCACACTTTCTTCTCCATGCATTTTGGTATGCTCATCTTCAAAGCCAGGGGTTCTCAATCTTTTTGAGCCTCACTGGACTCTGTATTCACTGTTAGCTGGAAAAAAGGTACTTTACCATTTTACTGTGGCCCCCTAAAAATATGGCATGGCTCATGTTGAGAACCACTGTTCTAAGTCATTCTACTGAGATTTATGAAACTCTGATGTAATGCAGGGTTTGAAGACAAAGCAAGTGATATCTCTGAGTAAGTAAACAGCTTTTATGGGACATGAGCAGTAATCAATCAATGTCCTTTAGCTCCCCAAGGAGCATAGGCCTTCAAAAAACACATGCCAAGTACTGCCACAAGCCATCCTCATTTCCACATGTATCTCAGGCTATTTTCAAATCTGAAGGTTCTCGTAGAAGAAAGAAAGTTAAGTCAGCAACACAAACTCCTTTCGGCTTTCTCTGTGTTGCATCATACGCCTCCCTGCCAGAGGACCTTCTCCTGTCTTGGATGGTTGAGTTTTATTTTCCTTAGTGAACTTGTTCATTGTTCGTTGAAGTTTTTGTGGTTTAACAATTTATTACAGGACGGGGGAACTGGCCCCATGCCCAACCCTCCTTAACTGTTTTTTTACGACATGCATGGTAGGGAATAGTGTAACTATTCTTTGCTCCCCTTTCGGGCCCGGGTAACACAAGGATGCATGAGAAGTAATGCTTGTTATCTAAGTAGTGAATGCTACTCTTCTCTGGAAATGTTTCAGGAAAGATGGGAATTCAAATTTTAATGAGAATTATTTGAAATGCCAGTAGTTCTTCATTACCCTGCAACTTCCCCAGGATCACAGGCCTACAACCTACTCAAGCAAAGTCGTGCATGTCATCCTTCATCATTTTTATTTCTGTCTCCAGTTCTCTTTCCCCATGTTTTTTTTGTCTACGTCTGCCTCTCCTGCTCTGGGGATTCCAGGACAAGGACTGCCTGGTTATTCTACCAACCGGTTTCCTCCTGTGTACAATGCTACCAAAAGAAAGATGACACAAGCAGTATAAACATGGACAGGGTTAGCAGAAGTAGTGCTGCTCGGTTATTGCAGACGTGGTGTGGGAAGGGCTATCCCCAAATGTGCAGAATATTAACATTTGCGGTCAACAGTATTCTGACAAGCCAGTCTGCTTTACAATGACTTTTAATTCCAACATTCAGGCGATAATGAATTCTGAATTTGTTTACAGCAAAGAATGCTGCACACAAATAAAATTTGGCATGATATATTTTGCATGTTAAAAATCAGCCCATATTTACTATTTAAGGGTGTATAGCTGAAATGATTATAAAACATTACCAGTTTTCTCTATCAGCTGTTTCATGAAAAAAAAAACTTACAAGATCCCTGTTTATGAGATCTAGAAGTGATCCCTGTTTATGAGACCTAGAAGTGATCCCTGTTTATGAGACTTGAAAGTAACTTTGTTACAAGGGAAGGCCACACCCCCACCCATCAAATCGCGAATGATCCCTGACTAGTTAGCTATGTCACTGGTTAGTGTCTGTAACTGACAAAATTCAAGGCTAGCTGTGAATTAGGAAACAAACAGCAGCAGTAACAAATGCCTGGCACAGGTCAAGACAAGAAGCACATGAAAGACAACTGTAATGAGTTTTAGCAAAATCAGTAACATAGGTTACGTTTGTAAAAAATGATCTTAAATACGTTTAATATGCATGTAAAAGCACTGACCCATTAAGAAAAATCAATATGACACCGATAGTTAAATAGGAGTTTCTCTAAGTTTGACCTCATTCATATTTTCTTCAAACATACGTAATTTTTCACTATATTTTCAAATTTTGACATTCTTTCACTTTACAAAAGTCTCTCACAGATGTTTCTTGTGGCAGTAATTCACATTTTCAGCATGTTGACACGTTACAGCTTTTGTGAGACTGTAGGATTATGAGATTTCATTATAAAATACTCAGACAGTAAGATTATGAGATTTTATCACAAATACTCAGACAGTAAGTCGGCCCCAAGATTTCATCACAAATGCTCAGATAACTGCATTGTGAGATTTCATTATAAATATTCAAGACAGTAGGATTGTGAGATTTCATAATTATTGAAGACAGTAAAAATTGTGAGATTTTATAAACTCAAACAGCAGGATTGTGAGATTTCATTATAAATACTCAGACAGTAGGATAGTGAGATTTCATTTTAAGTACTCAGACGGACCATGAGATATCATTACAAATACTCAGACCGTGAGATTTCATCACAAATACTCTGTAGTGGATTTGATGGTATTGTATGGTTGATGTTCCCTACTGTGATGTATGAGGTCAGCTGTGAAGGCTCCTGAGATAAATGTAGCTGTGAATTTACAGAAGGCCCTTCTTGCTACCACTTACGACCTCACACATATCTGTTTTACTAATGAATGTGGCTACGTTAAAAATCTAGGGTACTGATATGTAATGTGTTGTGGTAGATTACATACACACACACACACAGATATTTAATAAGTCTAATAATATTAATAAAATTTATAATACACTGAACTAACTCAAGCTGTTTAAATTTTGATATTAAATTTTCTTTAAGTTTATTTGTTCTGAACCAAGGTTTTATTTTGGTCAGAACATATGAAAGGTTTTGAAATTATGAATGAAATGCATGAATATATGTCATAATAAAATAGAAAATGTGTACATATGTATTTCAAATGACTGGTTAATAGTAATTATCTTAAGATAGTCCCAGGAGAACTTATTTCTAGATAGGCTGTTGGGGTGATATCATCACTCCCTGTCTATGACTACCAAACATTGTCCATTCACTGATGGGAGTAATACAAGTTTTATTTCCCAAAAAATGGTAGGTTCTAGTTGATGGTAATATAGTTGGTGTGTTATTTAGTAAATAAGTTGGTGAAGGTCCAGCAGGCCAGACGCTCACGTATCTTGACTGAGTAGTTCTGGTGCTGGAATCAGGTGGCCCCACCTCTCCATGCTTGGGGGCAATATAAGGCTGCTCCGACAAAATACCAGACTGCACTGGTCCACACTTGTATATATCAACACAGCATTTGACACCACTTTGGTGCCAAACAGAAACTCACACTTCAGAATTAGGAATAGAGAACACAGTTATATTCTAGCAAAACTCAGCTGAGCTGCTGGCTCTAGTATGGCGTCCCTCTAAATATGGCAATTAGCTTCTGGGAACTACACCACTGAAGAATTACTGTGTCTACTACTGGACAATTTATGTTGAATGGCAAAAAATGCGCGTCTGTGCGCCGATAATATGATTATCTGTGGCCAATCACCGACTTTCCCCCTTTCAAATTTCAAACCTCCTACCAAAAGTCAATTCAGTCATACCTCAGTCAAGTATGTATTATTGTCTGTTGGTCCGTCTGTCTCTACTTGCTTTTTTCATAAAAAAAACATGCTTGGTTCTACATGCCTTTTTACACGAATCGGTCTCTAAAGTTATTTTTAGCCACAATTTTCCACTATTTCCCCCTCTCTTTCATTCCAACTAGATTTTAGCACTTGAGTCTCAAGGCCGCAATTTTTGAAAATTAGTGACATTTTTTTTTTAACAGTGCAGTCGCTCGTCTGTTATGAACAACACAGTCTTTTGTCAATATCTTCATTATTATCTATCCGTCTGTATAAATGAAAGCATATTATTTCTCTGCTCAAGATGGGCTATCAGACTAGCTAGGTTTTATATTCCTAACATTATTATTAAGAAAAAGTTACTTTTTCAAGGTTAGTTGTTTTTTTTTTTCAAATATGTTCGAGCATCTTCTGTAATGCGTTTGCCGCTGAATTCAAATAAAAGGACTAAGTATCGTAAAAGCGTCCAAGAAATGACTGTTGCGTATAATAGCTAAGGTCCCTTTTGTCCATTTCTTTACATTGTGTCAACTTGTGGACGTGAATTTTTTTCCTTTCCCCACCAATTGCGTCTTTTTAGCCTTGCTAGTTTCAAGCACGTGTTCAGTCATATTTTTTCTTTTTTGATCTCCGTTCCCTCCCGTCTCCAAAGGTAAACGTTTTGTCTGTACGTCTAACAAGTTAGTTTCCATGGCGGGTAGTGAACCGCGGCATGGGCGATCATGTCTTCTAGTAGCTAACGCCTTATTTTTATCCCTACATTTTATCTTTGGAGATATTTTAACGTTGTATCACGGTTAAATTTATCACACATCTCCCCACTTGAAAACATGCCTACGGCAAGTTCCAAAACCAGTGATACACATAGATAAAATTACTCCTCACGCCTGCCACTACTCTAATTTTGATCACAGGGGTGCCGACTGAGGAAATCTGCACCAACATTCAATGACCCTGGGATGTACTCAATACTAAACTGATAAGGTTGCAGTAATAAAGACCACCTCAACAATCTTGCGTTTTCATGCTTAGCCTGAGATAAGAATACTAAGGGCTGATGATCCGTCTGGACCACAAAAGTCCTACCATACAGATAGATTTGAAACTTCTTTATTGCCCAGATTAACGCTAAACATTCTTTTTCGCTTGTGGAATATCCTTGTTCCGCCTTATTCAATTTGCGGCTTGCATAAGCGACTGGGTTCAGTTCCCCATCAGGTGAAGATGATCTTTGCAACAAAGCCGCCCCGAGTCCTACATTACTTGCATCTGTTCTTACGACAAAGTCCTGTGTCAAATCAGGCAGTTTGAGAATAGGCTTGCTAGTGAGTTTTTCCTTTAACTCTTGGAACGCTAATTCACATTGCGCAGTCCAAACTATTTTATCTGGATGTCCCTTGCGAGTCAAATCAGTCAGAGGAGCACATATTGAGTTAAAATTTTTGATATATTTTTGGTAAAAACCACATAACGACACGAATGATCGCACGTCCTTTATTGTTTGTGGTCTAGGTGCTCTCTGCAGTTTTCCCAAGTTCTTGGGGTCAGGGGTCATGTTGCCCTGATATACAGTGTGTCCCAAGAATTCCAACTCTTTGCATCCAATACAACATTTTGTTGGCCTAGCAGTTAAGTTCGCCTCCCTAAGCCTATCAAATAACATTTTTAGGGAGTCAATGTGTTCTTCAAATGTCTCTGTGGCGACGAGAATATCATCCATGAAATTCGTGATACATTGGTTATTCAGGGGATCCAACAATTTGCGCATCATCCTTGAAAATACACTCGGAGCATTTTTCAGTCCGAATGGTAGCATGTTGAATTCATAATGTCCATCCGAAGTGCTAAAAGCCAAATAAGGTCTCACTTCAGGCTTCACTGGAATCTGGTAATAGCCTTTACTAAGATCCACCTTTGAAAAGTATTTTGCCTTGTTTAATCTGGCAAATAACTGTTTTGTGTCTGGTAATGGGTCCACTTGTCCTTCTGTGACAGCATTCAGTTTCCTGTAATCTATGCACAGTCTGTGTTCCCCAGACGGTTTTCTCAACAAAACTACACTGGAGCTAAAAGATGATTCACTG
Source organism: Oreohelix idahoensis (assembly GCA_024509875.1). Taxonomy (NCBI): domain Eukaryota; kingdom Metazoa; phylum Mollusca; class Gastropoda; order Stylommatophora; family Oreohelicidae; genus Oreohelix; species Oreohelix idahoensis. Next base: position 116,003 of record JAMPIV010002477.1, read on the forward strand.
GGTGAAATAATCCCCTCCTTCAACAAATAATCTATTTCTTCTTTCAATGCCTTCTCCTTCGCGAACGGAATAGAATAGGCTCTCATACAGATTGGGTTGGAGTCTACCAGTTTCATGTCATACTGTAGCAAATTTGTATGTCCTGGTTTATCTGTTAATACATCTGTATGTTCCTCCAGAACCTGTTGAACTCTCTCCCTCTGGTTTTTAGTCAGGTGCTTACTGACTTTTACCTGTGCTGCTGTTTCACAAGGATGTAATGGGTATTCATGTGAGGTGAGTGGTTCCTTTTGCATTTGAGTTGCGATAGCCAAGGTCAGTAAGGGGGTGCTTTCCTGGAGTGGTCTGTCCAGATACTTCTTTAAAAGGTTTACATGATAAACTTTCTCCTTCCCCTTTTTGTCAATTTTATAGTTTGTTCTAGACACCTTCTCTAGAACCATATATGGACCTTGCCATCCAATTTGTAATTTATTCTGGCTACCGGGTAGTAGAAGCAGCACCTTCTCTCCCACAGCTAGTTCTCTGTCCTTTGCCTTCCTATTAAAATATGCTGCATGTTTCTTCCTGGCTTGTTTCAAATTATCATTTGCCAGTTTCCATCCAGCTTTCAAACGAGTGGTAAGTTCGTTCACGTATTGATAAGATGAGGTAACAGTCTCCTCTGCCTTCTCATCTGTCCAGGTCCTTAATAATGCTACATCTGGATTTTTAATTTTCCATATTTATTTTTCATGGCACCCATCGGGTCCCGTCCATTAGAAGCATTATAGTGAGGACTTTTCTTCCTAGAATCATCACTCACAAATCGACCACTACCAATTTTTTTCTTGGGTTTGTCTCCCCACTTTAGATTGCTTATGAGAGATCTTCGCTCTCTTTTCTGTTCTTCCAGTTTATATAAGTCTGACCGAGGGATTGTCATCTTATCCTGGGTAAAATTTACTCTTTGTACTCGTCGCATAGTGGCCATGTTAATCCATTCAAGTGAAGACTGGGTGTGAAAAGGGGGCTCCCATTCCACTTTGTCTACCTGAGTATAATTAGTTTTCCTTCCAGGCCTAAATTTGCCCTGTGGCGTTTCTAGGTCCTGCACATTTTGTCCCTTTGTGGGTGTTCCCTCATGAAATATGCCACATGCTTCTACAAAGTTCTCAATATCGACATTTACGTCGGGCCAATAGTATTTTCGAGCAATCTTTTGGCAGATGGTACTGACTTTCTCATGGTCACCATCTTTTCCAACATGTAAGCTCCTTATCAAATTTGCCCTATATATCTTGGGAAGAACCAACTGTCCGTGACCAGTGGATCTAGTTCCTGTCTTCCTGTATAATAATTTGTTCTTCACAAAGTACTCTCCCTTGCTTGGAGGTGTGTGGCATTTGGGCAATTTTTTGAAACATGGCGTTAAGGGTCTTATCCTCAGCCTGCTCCTTCCTCATCTCCTCTGGATGAGCATTAATAGGTTCACCTTCTTCCTCCTTTTTCTGTGACCTGGTCTGCACTGTCGCCATGATCACAGGTCTCTCGGGATTCCCCAAGAAGACGTATCTACACCCCAATATCAGAGGGTAGATTGGTTCATCTATCACTGCTGCTCTGATTTCTCCTTCCACATAGCGAGTTTTCACCGTTATCCTTGCGATGGGAAGTGTCATGAGTGGTATGTCCTTAGTCGCCCCTTGTATTTCCACTGTTTCTGTGGTATACTGACTTGGGTCCACTAGGCTAGACTTCACAACAGAATCATAATCCAAACCTGTATCATAAAGGCACCTTGTGGTGACCCCATTACAAATAACATCCTCACAAACTGGGGGGTGATAAGGTTCCTGCTGTCCATTAGGATTAACCTTTAATCTTTGAGTCCCCGACTTCATTGCAGCAATGTTTGAAGGTTTCCTTCTATAAAATTTGGTGTTATGGTTATCTTTCTTGCACCATCTTTTTCCTTGGTTCAACGGTTTTCTTTCATTGTATTTTTGGTCATTGAACTGTGAGTTTCTGTCACGATAGTCATTTCTTGGCCGTTCAAGGTTTGTCCTACCTTTATTACCCTGTTCTCTATTATCAAATTTATTAAATTGCTGTGGAGCTTTAAAATTGTCTATGTGCTTCTTTTTAGCACCACTTACCTCTGCCTGGGCTGCCTGATACCTCTCAGCAACATTTAAAACCTCCCCCAACCTCTCTGCACCTTGTTCCATGAGAAATTTTCTCAAGTCTGGAGCCATGGACTCTCTCAATTGCTCTATCATGATCATCTCTTTAAGATCTTGGGTCTTCCCCAGAGCAGTCCATTTCTCCAAATAGGTTTCCAGTCTGGCAGAGAATTGGTGGTATGTCTCCCCAGATGACAGTTTGGCATTTCTAAATTTCTTACGATAAAATTCACCATTTTTTTCGTATCTTAACAACAAAGCCTGCTTTAACATGTCATAATTGTCTTGGTCTTCTCTGTTCATTTTTGTGAAGACTTCATAAGAAGTACCTCTCAGTCCCTGTGATAACTTTAAACTCCACCTCTCTCTCTCTAACCCATATGTAAAAAAAAAGAGGTAAAGGAACCCGTTACACGCCCATTGAGGCATATTGGGAATATGGTGTTAGGCCCATATTATCTTGACCGTCGGCACACGAGGGGTGATGTGGTCGGCATCACGCCGGCCGCCTTAACCTTCCCAGAGTAGCTCTGGTACCCATTTGGGGGCTGGGTCGACCCAGGAGCCGTTTGTGGCCTAAAAATTTTCCGCCTCATCTGGGGATCGAACCATAGACCACTGCGCTAGGAAGCCAGTGCACTAACCACTATGCTACCGCGGCTCCTAACCCATATGTAGTAGCTAATAATTCAAAACGACTGAGGTACCCCTCTATGTCATCGTCTTTCTCAACAAAATGGTCTAAATGAAACCCCATAGCTGATGTTGAGGCTCCCTGACTAGGCGTAGCATCTGAGGCAAAAGGGCTGGCACCATTTTCAGGAGCATGGCCTTGTAATTCCAGCTCCCTTAGTCGTAATTCATGCTCCCTTTGCAACCTTCTGTCTTCTGCCTCCCTTTCGGCAGTCAATCTTTTTTCTTCTGACTCCCTTTGCTGTCGTTTTTCATCTGCCTCTAATTGGAGCCTTTTACTCTCCCTATCTGCCTCCAATGCTTTTGCCTCCTTGTCAGCCTCAATCTGCAACCTCTTAAGTTCTTTCTCAGCCTCAAATTGTAACCTCTTCTCTTCAGCTAACCTCCTATCTTCCCTTTCAATATACTTATCACATTCTGCAGTTACATATTGAATTAAACCCTGACCATCCATTCCCATATCCTTCGCCGTTAGCACAGCAGCTGATTTGAACTTTGCCAGCTCTGCCATACTTTTTAGACAATTTAGCAATGAGCAAGATAAATCTCTAACCAATTAATAACTAAAGTAATTCTAATTAATTAATTAATCAATTAACTACCACTGGCTGTGAAGATTCACCAACTTTTATTTTAAGGGACACTTTTAATTTTTACAATTTGTCCCCCCAATTTAATTCTCCCACCAGGAGATCCTAATATTACTGATAAGCTAATTATCCCTGGACAAGACCCCAATATATGTAGTGGATTTGATGGTATTGTATGGTTGATGTTCCCTACTGTGATGTATGAGGTCAGCTGTGAAGGCTCCTGAGATAAATGTAGCTGTGAATTTACAGAAGGCCCTTCTTGCTATCACTTACGACCTCACACATATCTGTTTTACTAATGAATGTGGCTACGTTAAAAATCTAGGGTACTGATATGTAATGTGTTGTGGTAGATTACATACACACACACACAGATATTTAATAAGTCTAATAATATTAATAAAATTTATAATACACTGAACTAACTCAAGCTGTTTAAATTTTGATATTAAATTTTCTTTAAGTTTATTTGTTCTGAACCAAGGTTTTATTTTGGTCAGAACATATGAAAGGTTTTGAAATTATGAATGAAATGCATGAATATATGTCATAATAAAATAGAAAATGTGTACATATGTATTTCAAATGACTGGTTAATAGTAATTATCTTAAGATAGTCCCAGGAGAACTTATTTCTAGATAGGCTGTTGGGGTGATATCATCACTCCCTGTCTATGACTACCAAACATTGTCCATTCACTGATGGGAGTAATACAAGTTTTATTTCCCAAAAAATGGTAGGTTCTAGTTGATGGTAATATAGTTGGTGTGTTATTTAGTAAATAAGTTGGTGAAGGTCCAGCAGGCCAGACGCTCACGTATCTTGACTGAGTAGTTCTGGTGCTGGAATCAGGTGGCCCCACCTCTCCGTGCTTGGGGGCAATATAAGGCTGCTCCGACAAAATACCAGACTGCACTGGTCCACACTTGTATATATCAACACAGCATTTGACACCACTTTGGTGCCAAACAGAAACTCACACTTCAGAATTAGGAATAGAGAACACAGTTATATTCTAGCAAAACTCAGCTGAGCTGCTGGCTCTAGTATGGCGTCCCTCTAAATATGGCAATTAGCTTCTGGGAACTACACCACTGAAGAATTACTGTGTCTACTACTGGACAATTTATGTTGAATGGCAAAAATGCGCGTCTGTGCGCCGATAATATGATTATCTGTGGCCAATCACCGACTTTCCCCCTTTCAAATTTCAAACCTCCTACCAAAAGTCAATTCAGTCATACCTCAGTCAAGTATGTATTATTGTCTGTTGGTCCGTCTGTCTCTACTTGCTTTTTTCATAAAAAAACACGCTTGGTTCTACATGCCTTTTTACACGAATCGGTCTCTAAAGTTATTTTTAGCCACAATTTTCCACTATTTCCCCCTCTCTTTCATTCCAACTAGATTTTAGCACTTGAGTCTCAAGGCCGCAATTTTTGAAAATTAGTGAAATTTTTTTAACAGTGCAGTCGCTCGTCTGTTATGAACAACACAGTCTTTTGTCAATATCTTCATTATTATCTATCCGTCTGTATAAATGAAAGCATATTATTTCTCTGCTCAAGATGGGCTATCAGACTAGCTAGGTTTTATATTCCTAACATTATTATTAAGAAAAAGTTACTTTTTCAAGGTTAGTTGTTTTTTTTTTTTGAAATATGTTTGAGCATCTTCTGTAATGCGTTTGCCGCTGAATTCAAATAAAAGGACTAAGTATCGTAAAAGCGTCCAAGAAATGACTGTTGCGTATACTAGCTAAGGTCCCTTTTGTCCATTTCTTTACATTGTGTCAACTTGTGGACGTGAATTTTTTTCCTTTCCCCACCAATTGCGTCTTTTTAGCCTTGCTAGTTTCAAGCACGTGTTCAGTCATATTTTTTTCTTTTTTGATCTCCGTTCCCTCCCGTCTCCAAGGGTAAACGTTTTGTCTGTACGTCTAACAAGTTAGTTTCCATGGCGGGTAGTGAACCGCGGCATGAGCGATCATGTCTTCTAGTAGCTTACGCCTTATTTTTATCCCTACATTTTATCTTTGGAGATATTTTAACGTTGTATCACGGTTAAATTTATCACATACTCAAACAATTGGACTGTGCGATTCCATCACAAATACTCAGTAGGATTGTAAGTTTTCATCACAAGTACTCAGAAAAAGGTAGGAAGGTAAAGGATCCAATTCCACGCCAAATGAGGCATATTGGGAATATGGTGTTAGGCCCATATTTTCTTGACCATTGGCACACTAGGGAAGCTGAACAAGAAAAGTCGCAAAGGCCGTAAGTAAACTCTGAACAGCGACCAGACTTGAAAACACTAACTCGGCAGCAAGAAATCAGCCAATTAGGTGTGTTTAGCCAAGGACACCTCTGTTTAACATTTGTAATATTTCTTTCCCCTGCTATTCAGCATTTATACAGTTAGTGCTGGTGGTCTTTATCTGTGCCAGGAGGTAATGTACAGACTTTAAAAGAAGTTTTGCAAAAATTAACCCCCATGCTATCAAATGATAGAGGTTATGAATGTAATTACAATTAATTTGAAAGAGCAATGACCCCAGCCAACAGAAGATCTAAAACAAATATAAACACTGCCTTAAAAAGAGTTGCTGAATCGGTAGGCACTTTCCACATTCATGCTCAGTTCATAACCCTCTACTCCCAAAGGAGCATAGGCCTTCAACAAACACATATGCCAAGTCCTCCTGTCACGTGCCATCATCTCAAGTTCTTTCCACGTTCTCCTCATCATTTTCACCTCTGTTTCCAGCTCTCTTCTCCATGTGCTTCTTGGTCTACCTCTGCCTCTCTTGCCCTGGGGGTTCCAGAACAAGGACTGCCTTGTAATGCTATCAACAGGTTTCCTCACTGTGTGTCCTATCCATCGCCTTCTTCTCATCTACGCAAGCACCCATTTATGAAAGTCTGTAGTTTGTTGTCTTTGTTGTTCTCCATGTTTCAGAGCCAAATAATAGTACTGACTTCACATTTGAGTTGAAGATTCTTATTTTCGTGTTGAATCTCATTTCTCTTCATCTCCATATATTTCCCAATGCAATGGAAGCTCCTCTTGCTTTTTGTATTCTTATTTTGATATCACTGTCTGTCCCTCCAACTTTGTCCATATTGCTGCCAAGATATGTGTACTATTCTACATCTTGTAGTGGTGTTTCTTCAAGTTCAACCCTGTTATCATTACCTGCATTTATTCTCGTTATTTTTGTCTTTTCCCTGTGTATTTTCAGACCCAATTGCTGTGACCTCTCATCGAGTGTTTTCAATTTGTCCTGCATCTGTTTACGGTTATGGGACAGAAGAGCCAAGTCATCAGCAAAATCCAGATCATCCAACTGCTTAGTCAGAGTCCACTGGATTCCATTTCTGTTGTGTGTTGTTGATGTTCTCATAACCCAGTCTATTGCTAATAAGAAAAGAAATGGAGACAAGAGGCATCCCTGTCGCACTCCTGTTCTTATCCCAAATGGTTCTGTAAGCTGTCCTTCATGAAGAACTCTGCATGTCATGTCTTCATATGTTTTCTTTATTAAATTAATGATCTTCAGGGGAACTCCATAATGCCTCATCAATTTCCAAAGTGATTCTCTGTCTACACTATCAGATGCCTTTTCGTAGTCCACAAATCCGATGTATAGAGGTGAATTCCATTCCAGACTTTGTTCAACTATTATTATTCTCAAAGTGGCTATCTGGTCTGTACAGGATCTGTTTTGTCGAAAACCTGCTTGTTCATCTCTCAGTTTCTTGTCTATGGACTCTTTTAATCTCTCAAGGATAATCCTGTTTAATACTTTTCCTGGCACTGCTAGTAACATTATTCCTCTATAATTTGTGCACTCTTGTAAATTTCCCTTCTTTAGGCAACTTAACCAGATATCCTTCCTTCCATTCTGCTGGTATCTCTTCCTTTTCCCAGACTTTACAAAGTAATTTATATAACATCTCTGTAGCCGTGTCAATATCTGCTTTGATGGCTTCTGCTGGAATGCCATCAGGTCCAGACGCTTTTCCATCTCTTAGAAGCTTTATGGCTTTCTTTATTTCTTCCTTCGTTGGTCTTTCACCGTTAATTTGTAGCTCCTCTTCTGCTGGCTGGATGTCCGGGGTGTTTTGTGGAGCTGGTCTATTGAGAAGGTCCTCAAAATAATATGTCCACCTCTTCATTTGCTCTTGTATATTGCTGAGCAGTTTTCCATTCTTGTCTTTTATGAGGCAACTTGTTTGCTTGTATTTCTCTCATATTTCCTTTGGCTGCAGAATCTTCTGCCTCTATTGCCAACTCCTCAATATACTTCCTCTTGTCTCTTTTGATACTTCTTTGTTTGCTTCTGTGTACACTTCTTGAGCCTTGGCTTTGGAACTTCTGGTTTTGCTTTTGTTTAAATCTGCTTTCTTGTTTTTCCTGTCTTTTATCTTATTGATGGTTTCTGTTGGTATCCATGCTTTTTGTTGTCGTTCCCTTTTCCCCAGTATTTCTTCACATGTCTCATTCCTTACAGTTTTGACTTGCTGCCAATATTCTTCTGTATTCTCTACATCTTCCAGCTGTTGGAGCACTTGGAATTTGTTGGATATTGTGACTGCAAATTTATCTCTTGTTTCTTAGATGTCCTACATTAAATTGTTGTCTATAACTTTGCATTGTTGCATATCTCTTGAGTTTCATTTTTACTTTGGCTATCAGAAGGTGGTGATCTGATGCCACATCTGTTCCTCTATATACCTTTACATCCTACAATGATGATCTAAACTTCTTGTTTATGCATATATGATCAATCTGATTTTCTGTTCTATGGTCTGGTGATATCCATGTTGCCTTGTGTATTCTCTTATGTGGAAACATGCTTCCTCCTATAGCCAGTTGATTTGAAGCACAGAAGTTTGAGAATAGTTCCCTATATTCATCCATTATTCCTAGCCCATGTTTTCCCATGACTTCTTCAAAGCCGGTTTTGACTGTACCTATTTTTGCATTCATGTCACCCATCAAAATTGTGAAGTCTCTTCTTTTTACTTTTTCCATAATTTCCTGTAGTCTAGTATAAAATGCTTCTTTCACAGACTCTTCTTTGTCATTAGTTGGTGCATAACATTGGATGACATTTTCATTTATTTTCTTTTTAGCTGTTTTAAAAGTAGCTGTTATTATTCTGGGTCCAACTGCTTCCCATTCAATGAGTGCTTTCTGTGCTTCTTTAGATAACATAAGAGCTACCCCTTCACTGTGGTGTGAACTTTCGTCTTCATGTCCCGAGGACAGCACCAATTCATCTGTGATGAGTTTCTTCTTGTCTACCCCATTCCACTTTGTTTCACACATTCCCAGAACCTCGATTTTATATTCCCTCATTTCTGCTGCTACTTGTGCCACTTTCCATTGTTCGTTTAATGTCCGAACATTCCAGGTGCCAAATCTGGAAGTTCTCCTAGAAGAAAGAAGGTTAGTTAGTAACACAGACTCCTTTCGGCTTTCTCTGTGTTGCATCATACGCCTCCCTCCCCTGTCTTGGATGGCTGTGTTTTATTTTCCTTAATTGACTTGTCCATGTTTGTTGAAGTTTTTTGTGTTTTAAATTTTTTACAGGTTGGGGTAACCAGCCCCATGCCCAACCCTCCTTAGTCGCTTTCTACGACATGCATGGCAGGGAACAGTGTTACTATTCTTTGCTTCCCTTTCGGGCCCCAGTATCACACGGGTGACATTCATGTTCATTCATTCATTACCTTCAGCTCCCTCAGGAGTATAGACCTTCAACTAATTCATGCCAAGTCCTCCTGTCCTGTGCTGTCTGTTCCAAGTTCTTCTATAACTTCTATACCCCTTTCATTTCTGTCTCCAGTTTTCTTCTCCATGAGTTTTTTGGTTTCTTTCTACCTCTCTTACTCTTCAGACAAGGAAATGCCTTGTAATGCTATCAGTAGGTCTGCAACCAGACGATACGCCAAGGCCTAAAATCCCACCCCCTGCAGACCCAAGTAGAACAGTCCCAACTAAGATGGTTTGGCCATGTCTGCAGAATGGGAGAAGATCGGCTACCACGACAAGCATGGGAGGACAACATTAGACAATCTTTGAAGGACCAAGGACTAGAATGGAACCAGGCCAGGAGGAAGACAGGATAGTCTGGCGCTCTCTCTTCCAAACCTCTACACCTCACGGTAGAAGGGGAACGACTAAGTAAGTAAGTAAGGTTTCCTCAATGTGTCTTATCCACAGACTGGGAGAATATCGGCTACCACGACAAATATGGGAAACCAAGAGTCAGGGATCCTGACCTCCAGGACAACCCAGAGTTCACTGGGAGGACAACATTAGACAATCTCTGAAGGAACGAGGACTATTTTGGAACCAGGCAAGGAGGAAGCCAGCCGACAGGATAGTATGGCGCTCTCTCTGGCAAAGCACTACATCCCAAGGTAGAAAAGGAACAACTAAGTACGTTTCTTATCCATCGCTGGCATCTTCTTCATATATTTAAGGGTGTTTGACCAAGTTTAATTCACTGAAGGGGACAGGACAGCAACAGCACTTACAAACACAACTGTTTCTTTTTTGCCAGCCAAGTTCTTCCATCAGCAAATATTATACAGTGTCTAGAACCATTCATTAAGTTAACAAAGCTATTTTGAGTCGTCATACAGAGGAACAGAAGAGACCCTGATGCCATCACAAGAACAGCAATGCTTTGGACCCCTGAAGGAAAGTGAAAGAGAGGCCGACCAAAAACAACTTGGCGGAGAACTGTGGAGGCCGAGATGCAAAGAGTGAACCAGAGCTGGGGCACTGTACGAAGGATGACCGCCGACCGAACAAAGTGAAAGCAGTTTGTTGCTGCCCTACAAGACGCCACCAGGCGTGACGGCCACTGACCGCCTTGACAGTCGGCAGCTAATGATCAAAGAAGAAGAAGAAGATACAGAGGAAGTCTATAAACAAGAGAAAGTGAGCCAAAGGTATGAGGTTCAAGGAATCTGTTTTCTTTAAACTCTTTCTACTCCAACAGCCATTGGGTTGTGGTCAAATTTCCTCCCATCTGCACTTTACAGATATACAAAACAAACTTAATTGTTGTACTTAAGACTTAAGACACTTCCAAAAAAATGCTCATCATATTCACAGCAATTTTTGTACATACAGATGTATGCAAATAACCAATCAAAATATGACTGGTTTGAATTATTGTGTTCTCTGCTGAATGTCCTGAAAATGCCACTATTTCTCCTTCAGCCATCTCATTTTGTTACATTCTACTTCACTTTCTTTGTAGTCAAACTTATCTGGATGCTCTGGTTATGGAGCAACCCTTCAAAAAATGATGTGGGGAGAAGTGGGAGAAAACCAGTGGAATGACATGTGACTAATTAACTAACACCTATTTTCTCATTAACACATGTATTTACTGCTGGTTTTAAAACATGTAGAAACAAAGAAATTGGTACCTGGATAAAATCTAAAGTGTATGACACAGAAATAGTTAATGACCTCTACTATAGAATAAGTGCTTCTTTCTCAAGGCCAGGTTCCAGGATCAAAACTTGTTAGCGTCACACTCCAGTCTATAAATGGGTGCTTGACTCTGCACTTGAATTGGGGAAGGCAACAGCAGCGAGGAAGGGAACTGGTCTCTAACAATTCACTCCCCAACAGCAGTATCTGCTAGGGGACTACCTTTTTTTTACTATAGGATAAATAATGTATAAGACAGACATAATGTATAAGACAGACATAATGTATAAGACAGACATAATGTAGAAGACAGACATAATGTAGAAGACAGACATAATGTAGAAGACAGAAATGTTAAGATGCTCCTTCCAAAACTGATTTAAACAAGTAAACATCACTGTAAAGTTGCATTTATCTCCTCTCAACATGATAAACTAGTTCAAATAAAATGTGCTCCCATATTTAAAGGTGCTCAAATACAAATTCAGCTGTGTGCTCCCAAAAAAATAAAAGTGCTCCTGAAAACAAAGGAGTTCCAAAATACAAAGGTACTCCTGAAACAAAAAAAAACATCTTAAAACACAATGGTGATCACACAAAGGTACTCCTGAAGAAAAAGAAAAACAACTTCAAAACACAATTGGTGATAAGAAAAAGGTACTCTTAACAATGAAAACACTCAAAATTCAATGGTGTTCCCAAAACACAAAAGTGCTTAAGACACTCAATTCCTAGCCAACAGTGCTCCTCAAACACAATGAATACAATTTCAAGAACAGAGCATTAAAATTTACAAAGTGTATCATCACCCACCAAAAAAAAAAAAAAAAAACATGAAAAATGCCCTAAAATCCAAGAGCTGCAACAAAAATCCACACTTTACAGTATGCATATTTGTCTACCAACAAGTCGTCAACATAAAATTCAATGCCATTTCAAAGACTGCAGGGTAACTGACAAGTTACTTTCTATGTTTTTAAACTGTTCTTTCTTCACTTCTATCCAATTAATTTATATGAAACACACATTTACACTAAAGACAATTGTCTGTCGTTTTATTAACTTATTGTTGTTGTTGAACTAAGGCTGCTGAGTTTCTTGCTCTTGTGCAGCCAATACCAAGTTGAAGACTCCTTGGTATTATCTACACTGTAGATCTAGGCTTTTCCTGTGGCTTTTCTGCCATTTCGAAATGTGTTGAGCTGAAGTTATGAGCTCCAGTTTCTCTAGTTTGGCTTGCATTTAAAGGATCGTCACTTCTGGTCCCGAGCTAGCAGTAAGAAGTGTGTGGCATACTGTGCATTCTCCGCCATCCAAGGGGGCTCTCCAACTATACTGTGCTCTGGTTCTGGGCTCTCCCGAGGAATTGTCACGTCCTGCACAGAGCCACTTCTCAGTTTCCTCTGCCTATCATAGGGTCTATAGTGAAATCCTCCTGCATGCAGGTAAAAGCCAGAGTTAAGTCTGGGGCTCAAGTGACTTCTCCAAACTTAGTGTGCAATGTTGGGTTCTCAACAAGTTTCACCACAGGGGGAATCCCTGGAAGTGTGTGGATGATTTCAAGAGTCAATCAGGATGTAATTAGCCTCACAGACAGAGGTTCACTTCCACTACATATATTGTAGCATTGTGCATAGCTGGTGGTCATATAAGGATGACTCCAGGTCTGGCCTTGCATTTTTATTAAGTAAAATGCTATGACATACATAGTAACATTACAACTTAACGTGAGATTCAGTTTGTTCAACACATGATTTCAAAGCTGGCAGCCATTTTTACTGTCTCTTGTAAAGTCAGCTAATTGGCCATTTTAGATTTTATTTTGTTTCTAGGAATAAAAAATTAAACTGTTTTGTCAAATGGCAGTTATTACCACTTGTTTTGACATTTCTTTTCATGCATATCCAATGGATACAAGTGCGGATATAAAAATTTAAACATAGAAAGTGACTTTTCAATCACCCTGTATGTACAATGATGTTTATATGAAGTAAAATGTAAAACTTTGACACATAAAAACTTTGCAAGTGAAATAACAAGAGTAATATGAAAATATGGATCATCACCACTAAATCAAACCTACGGTAGCCTGCATCTCTCTCTCTCTCTTTCTTTCTTTTTACTTTTCAGTTACCCAAACCTAAGTTAGTTTATATCTCTCTTTCTTTTCATTTTTCAGTTACCCAAACCTAAGTTAGTTTGTATCTCTCTTTCTTTTTTACTTTTCAGTTACCCAAATCTAAGTTAGTTTGTATCTCTCTTTCTTTTCATTTTTCAGTTACCCAAACCTAAGTTAGTTTATATCAATCTTTCTTTTCATTTTTCAGTTACCCAAACCTAAGTTAGTTTGTATCACTCTTTCTTTTCATTTTTCAGTTACCCAAACCTGTTAGTTTGTATCTCTCTGTCTTTTCATTTTTCAGTTACCCAAACCTAAGTTAGTTTGTATCTCTCTTTCTTTTTTACTGTTCAGTTACCCAAACCTAAGTTAGTTTGCATCTCTCTTTTTTACTTTTCAGTTCAGGTAGCCTGCATCTTTCTCTCTCTTTCTTTCTCTTTACTTTTCAACTACAAAAACCTAAGTTAGCTTGCATCTCTTTCTTTTTACTTTTCAGTTCTCCAAACGTCAGTTAGCTTGTATCTGTCTGTCTCTTTTTTTTTTCAGTTTCCCAAACCTAAGTTAGTTTGCATCTCAATTTTTTTTACTTTTCAGTTTCCCAAACCTAAGTTAGCTTGCATCTCACACTCTCTCTATTTTACTCTTCAGCTCACTGGAGAGCAGAGGTCTTCGGTTAGATTCAAGCCCTCCTGTCCTGTACAAACTGTTAAGTCTTTCTACATTTTATTTATACTGCTGGCCTGTATGCGACTTGAGAGAATGATGACAAGTATTGACAAGACACCTAATGTGGAACAGGTGACAAGAAGCCCTCCCTGTCCTGTACAAACTGTTAACTCTTTGAATCCATAATTATTTTTTGAAGAATTCTAAACGGTGAAGTGTACTGTCTTTTAGTGTAAATTTTATGTTAATCTTTTTTTTTGTGAACATGTACTTATTATATACCAAACTGTAGGGAAATGGATAGAGAATTGTAATATATAACGTCTTTGGTAGTATTAACACAAGTGTGTTCGGTATACTTAAAATATTTTGCACGTAAAATTGAAAAACATTGAAAAACACTAAAAAGTTAACTGTAGAATACGATCTTACCAAAGACAAATTACTGTTGTAGACAATAAAACTTTCTTTTTAGTCTTCAAACATCAAGATAATCCACATACAAAGTAAAACAAAACATTGCTTATGGCCACAGTTAGTACATTTAGTGTTATTCGCACCAGTTTTTACTGTGGTCCCATGTAAGAAAAAATTAATTTTACAATCGTGCATTACGTAATTTTCAAACAAATAAAGAAGAATAACGTCATATAAAAACTTTTTTACTCTAGTTTAATGTTTTAATAGTATCCCTAGCTTCATCTTCTACCTAGGACTAGTGATTAGATATTACGGTAGGTCTAGTTTTGTTGCTTTTTGATCGGCCAGAATATGACTACAGCACTACGCCCACTCATCAACTAAATCTAATGTGTCTAGCTTTTCTGCACCAATTCCGTATTTTGACAACAAACTGTGACTACCAAACAATCATCATCAATGTCAGCAATGTTCCAAAGTAGTTTGACACAATTATTTGCTTAGGAGACTTAGAAAATGTAAATATAAAGCGTGACATATTTCTCTAGCAATAACAACGAAAAACGCAAACAAGCGAATCGTCACACAAATTGTGATAATAACATCAAAAAACGCACATGTGCTGCTTAACTATAGTCAAATTAGTTGTTTAAATAGTAGCGGAAGTCATTCTACGAGTTTTGAAATATGAACTGCATTAACTCTTAGTATACGAGCGGCCTTCTAGAGAGGCCGATGATCGATCCCCGTCAATAGCGAAAATTTATAGCTGAATGCATGTTTAAAACCACTGAACAATTTAGTTACGTGCATGATATAGGGGTTTCATTTCTTCACATTTTGATATATCACACTTATGTTATCTTTATAAATAAATTATTTATTGCAAAATCTGTAATGGTAGTCATGAAAGGCCGCTCGTATACTAAGAGTTAAACGGACAATTTTTGGGATTTATTCATGATAAACTAAAAACAACACTCAGAGCGTTGCGCTGGCACGGCGCGTTGAATTTTGCAATGCTTAGAGCGTTGGTCTGGAGTCAAAGAGTTAACAGTCTTTCTACATTTTATTTATACTGCTGGCCTGTATGCTACTTAAGAGAATGATAAGTATTGACAAGACACCTAATGTGGAACAGGTGACAAGAACCAGACAAGTGTAAGTGAAACAACAGATGAGAAGAAGATGTTGTAAATTGATAGGACACACATTGAGGAAACCTGTTGATAGCATTACCAGGCAGTCCTTGTTCTGGAATCCCCAGGGTAAGAGAGGTAGGGGGAAACCTAGGTACACATGGAGAAGAGAACTGGAGACAGATGTGCTGATGGCACGGGACAACAAGACTTGGCATAATATTATTGAAGGCCTATACTCCTTTGGGAGCTTCAAGATGATGGTGATTATGAGGATAAAATCAATTCTGCAATTTAACAAACAAAATGATCATCTGCTACCAAACAGCAGAGGCTAAACCTACGACAATCATTTCCCCTTTTGTTCTCTATAGAGCATGGAGCCACCATTGACAATGGTCCTCTTGAAGACAACTGTATTAAAACATCCATGAGCTCTTGCTACTGGTGGTTTCTGTAACAATTTGTTTCACGTGATGAATTCAGAATTTAAAATCCCACTGAATAATTGAAAAATATAAAATGAAAATTTTAAAAATAAATATGAATATACATTAAAGAAACATCAAATTTAAAATTAATATTTTAATATAAATATAATTTTAAATTATAAACTGAAACGCTATTATTGCATCTATATTTCTCGTTGCTGTCTAGTGATCTAGTGGCTGACAAGGGTAGACCCTGAAACAACCTGTGATTCTAGTGTGTCACTCATTTGTGTAACTGACTCCATACCAATTTTTATATACTTTTTGCTTGCTTTATCTTTCAGTTTTACAGCAGATCAATAAACATTTTTTTACACATAGTATGGTATATTTATTTATTTTCAATATGCTTAAAATGTATCAGAAAGTAATTACCTGTTCAGAAACATCACTGAAATTAGTTAACCTTGATTTTCTCAGAACTTGACATTTCAGGCATACTCTCTTTAAACTTTAACCTTGATTTTTCTCACAATGTGACATTTCAGACTTCAAACTTGATTTTCTCAGAACTTGACATTTCAGACATACTGTCTTTAAAATTTAACCTTGATTTTCTTGGCATACCTGTCAACTTGATGAGGAAAGGGATAATCTGTACAGGAATTTTTATCGGTGTGCAGCTGTACATGCAGTTTTTACTGGTATTGCATACAGGTTTTTAAACTGTGTAAAGGTTTTTATTGGTATGCTGTACTTGTTTTTAATCTCAGGAGGTTGACAGGTATGTATTAGAAACGTGACATTTTAGATATACTCTAAAACTGTTAACATATTGTCAGATTTTTGAGAAACATTTCATCAGCTATGAAAGTTACAGACTGTTTTTGATGTAATATCACTAACTCTTAGAACAAAAAATGACAACCAGAAAGATACAGACTTTCATAAATCAGTGCTCGCTGACAGTGGAAGGACTGACATGGTATGACAAAATCACTAATATCAAACTAATGGAAAGAACTAGACATACACCAGTGGAACAGGAAGTGAGGAGAAGATCCGAGCATTAGAACGGCTGACAAGAGATGAGAAGAAGACGATGGTGATGGATAGAACACACACTGAGGAAACCTGCTGATAGCATTACAGGAAACCTGGTGATAGCATTACAAGGCAGTCCTTGTTCTGGAATCCCCAGAGCAAGAGAGGCAAAGGTAGACTAAGAAGCACATGGAGAAGAGAGCTGGAAACAGAGGTAAAAATTATGAGGAGAACGTGGAAGAACATGAGATGATGGCACGTGACAGGAGGACTTGGCATGTGTTTGCTGAAGGCCTATGCTCCTTGGGAAGTGGACTGTTATGAATGAATGATACCGCAAGAAAATGTCATGAAAGCAATTCTTGATAATGTTATGCTGAAAATACATACTAGTTCCGGCGTGTCCTGAAAACTCTGAGGGGTTTTTCCACAACTACAGGGTGCATTAAAGATCTCTTCCTATTTAAAAATTTTTATATCCTATTCACTGAATATACATGAAACAAATATCAAAATAATGAGCAGTTATGGCCATTTGACAAATAGTTTTCTCTTTTTCATTTTGTATTCCCACAAGGAAAATGAAATCTAAAAATGATCAATAAACTGATGTTATAAAAGAAAAGCAAAATTGATGACCCTATAAAATCATTTGTTGATTTGATTTGGTTTGGTTTGAAGGACTATCTTCATTGCACTCGGACAACTCCATCAGTGCTCCGATCTCCTCCCTTAGATCACACATGGAAGATCTCAGCAGAGTGCACGAACTCCATAGTACCGGCGAGAATCCCAATGTGTGTGTACAGGAATCACACATTCTATAAATATATTAGGTGGGTAGGTATCTAATTTATAAATTTTGCCAGGGCAGCGGCCTTATGGCCTACTCTTTACAATTTTCAACTGCCGTGGAATATTTAACGTGCGCAACTTGCACATGGGGGCCTCCTATTTTTTCACCCTTATCCAAGAAGGCTAGGCATCTGATCTCACTACCCATGAGATCGGGGGGGGGGGGGGGGGGGGGTGGGGGGGGGGGGGGGGGGGGGGAGGGGGGGAGGGGGGGGGGGAATGACATCATTAGGACCACTTGTTTTGAAAAAAATTTCCATAAATTATATTCCCTCTACTGGGAATCGAACCTGGTACCTCAAGAATTCAAGGTGGATGCCAAACCTCTTAGCCACTCCGACCTCCCAATCATGTGTTGAACAAACCAGAAAGCACATGTGGCCATCACCAGTATCATTCCTGGAAAAACTCTATGGAGATGCAAACAGCCTCAAGCGGAGCACCACTGCTGTCTTTGAAAATTGTAAGTAGACGTCTGAGAGTGTATGAAGAACAAACCAGAACTTATGTTTGAGTTGTAATGTTAATGTGACGTAGCTTTTTTTTATGTAATAAAATGGTAGTTAATTATCATTATATTGATGTTTGTTTCGTATAAATTAATTAGATAGGAGTGGAGAAATAACAATTTAAAAATAAGAACTAAGTTTTCAATCACCCCTTATATCTGGTCAACTCAGCAGAAGAGAACAAGTGGTAATCTTCATACTCCGCACGGGCCACAACAGATTGGGATACCATCTATTCAATAAGTTAAAGATAGGAACTACCGACCAGTGTAACTGTGGCACTGATAAAATGACTGCTGAACATCTGCTTCAAAGATGCTCAACATATGTGGAACAGAGAAAGTACATATGGCCGTTATCAGTAACATTCGTGGAAAAGCTCTACGGAGATGCAAAAAGCCCCTTGCTGAATACTGCTTTCTTTCAAAACATTCAAGTAGACATCTGAGAGTGTACAAAGAAGAAGAATGACCCCTTATATGATTCAACCGGCCAATGAAATTAACATATTCAGTAAACTTTTGACCAGTTGGTCAGACAGAAAGACTGCACAGTTTCACACTGATTTATTTAATCACTGACCTTCCATGATTTGTGTTTGACTCTATAAAGCAAGAATAATGATTTTTTTTTTTTTTAACGTACGCCCTCTATTACTCGAGGCGAGAATCTCCGGTTAGTATATCTAACCTGAGACTGATTTTTACGTGAGTATCCCTTTTTTCCCTGTACACTGAAAAGTGTCCACTCGCCATTCAGGCAGATACTCGCCGTCTTCGGAGGGTACCCATTAGAGCTGGTTCGGCTCAGGAGCCGCCAGTCTCTGGTCGACGACACTTCTTCAAATGTCTTAGTCAGGGCTCGAATTAATCCAGTCCAACTCCCGGTCGACAACACTCATTCAAATGAACTCACCTAGGCTTTAACCTGGATCACCCAATCACCAGCGCAGTGTGGTAACCATTACACCAGCGCGGCTCCCGGATAATGATTGAAAAAATCATTTAAAGGAATTTAGTAATTTTCCCCTTTAATCAAATTATTTTAAAACATTTCTTATTTCATACGGTGAATGCATAATGAAATTTACCATACCTGTAGTTTGACTCAAAATCCTATTGCCCACCCGGGGATCATAAACATATAGTTTAATTCTTATTGTTGATCAAAATTGATATCACTGCACTACAGGCAAACCCATAGGTGCTTAGTCTCCTTCAGCAAATGATGACGGTTAATAATAAGTATAACCTAAGCATCATGCAAAGGAGAACACAGAAACTGTAAAAAAATGTTAGCATGTGAAGTTAAAAGCTAATTGTAAACACAAGTTTCTGTGAACTGTACCAAAGCTGTAACATAGAAGTTACAACCAAGCCGTAACACAGAAGTTAAACCAAGTTGTAACACAGAAGTTACAACCAAGCTGTTACACAGAAGTTACAACCAAGCTGTAACACATAAGTTACAACCAAGCTGTAACACAGAAGTTAAACCAAGCTGTAACACAGAAGTTAAACCAAGCCATAACACAGAAGTTACAACCAAGCCATAACACAGAAGTTAAACCAAGCTGTAACACAGAAGTTACAACCAAGCTGTAACAAAGAAGTTACAACCAAGCTATAACGCAGAAGTTACAACCAAGCTGTAACACAGAAGTTACAACCAAGCTGTAACACAGAAGTTAAACCAAGCTGTAACACAGAAGTTAAACCAAGCTGTAACACAGAAGTTACAAATGAAGGGAACAAATTGTCAGGATAATATTGCCATTTATGATCTGTCGGGAACAAAACTGAAGCTTTAATAACACAGTGTTTATACAGAGTTCACCCAAATTTAATAAACATGTGAATTGGTCATTCTATCTTTTGTCTGCTGTACTGTGAATCACTTCTTTGAGTACCATGCCTTGTTGCATAGGTGATCATGTCTCTCCACAACTTCCTGTCTCCAGTACTGTTCCATCAGTTCTGTTGTTGACTTCTTTCCATTCCACAATATTAATCTGCCCCAGTATCTTCTCTTTGTCTTTTTATTCTTCCTTCAAGCTTTCTTGCTGTCACAAAATATTCAATTTTTCTTCTCATAATATGCACAGAGAAAGTCCTTCTACAGTGACTTAGAAGTTCCCTGTCTTATTTCCTTTGCCTTGTCTAACTCAAGAGCAGAATTATGTACCCATTTACAGCTGGAAGCTTGCAGCAATAAATTAAGTAGTGGTTTCTGTAGCAATTTGCTTTACATAGTAAGGGTGGAGGTTGTTAGCCTCACGCACAACTTCACATCAGTTGCCTCTTACGACATCCATGGTGGGAGCAGGAGCCCTACATTTTCTTCATATCACCAGCAATCCCCTGGAACAAACTGGGGCTATTTAAATTACATAGAACGAGGCCAGCCAATCTCCACTTTACACAATATGGAACAATATTATTTGTTGCATTTAAGACACATAACATTTCAAGATGTTCTTCATGCAATTGACAGTTTTACACAAATAATGAAATAATTTCATTCAAATATATGTCACATTTTTTTCCTCCTCTTTTGCGCTTCTTATGGAGCATAACACCACCACTGCACCCACCCCCCCCCCCCTTCCCCCCCTTGGAGACAGCCTGCATCAATCATTCACATGCTCCAGCAGCAGTGGTTCCTGTGGCTATTTGTTTTACATGAGGTTGCCAGCCCCATGTACAACTTCCTATTAGTAGCCTAGTATGACATGCTTAAGTGTGCAGTAGTCCTATTTTCTTCAGAGACCCTCGTGAACTATACAGGGCATATAATGATCTACTGAACAATAATGGCCACTACTTGTTTTAAAAAGCGCTACCAATGGGAAAAAAAACAAAAAACTGGCATCCATTTTTGGTGAGTTGGTTAAAACCTAAAAACCACCTGGGACTGAAAGAGATAATATATTTACATCTCACACGAGACATTCATACCAAAAGTGCTCAACAGTGAAAAACATTTCTTTCTTTGCCTTATCACATAACTCTACTGACTGAGTAAATGTCATGTCATCACCTTTTTAACCCCTTTAACCTTCACCTTTGTAACATCATTTTGTACAATGTGTTCACAATGGAACGCAACCAATAGATCATCATTCATCATCATTTTCCTTTTCAGTAGCATGGAACCACCTTGTAGGCGGTCCTCTTACAGGCGGTTCCCTTATAGGTGGTCCACTTGCAGGTGGTGCCCTTGCAGGTGGTGCCCTTGCAGGTGGTTCCCTTGTAGGTGGTCCCCTTGCATGTGTTCCCTTGCAGGTGGTCTGCTTGCAGATGGTCCCCTTACAGGTGGTTCCCTTGCAGGTGGTCCCTGTACAGGTAGTCCCCATGCAGGTGGTCCCCTTGCAGGAAACCTGCACCTAACATGCAGAGGTGGTTTCTGTAGTGATTAGTTTTACATAACGAAGTTGCCAGTCTCAGGCACAACCTCCTATTAGTTGCCGTGGACGATATGCCTAATGGAGTACCAGTCTTATTCCTGTTTTGTCTACTCAGAGACGCCCAGGAACTACAGTGGGCACCCCGTTGGTAGTGTATGTATTATTGAAATCCATCGCTTTCCTTTCAGATTCAGGAGCTTGCAAGTCCAGCTGATTTTAAAGGGATAATGGCTATCAACGTCTTCAGACCTTCACCCTTTTTTTTTTAAACTTTCTTTTAAAAATGGGAGTTTTAAAAGAGCAATAAATGAGAAGACTGCTGTAAAACTGGTAAGGAAATAAATATATGAATTAATATGGTATGGTATTAGTTTTACAAATTAATGGTAGACAGGAAACACTATGTATATGTTTTAAAAGAACACTGTGCATTCTAAAGCTTTTCAAACTCTGGAAGAGATATAGGTCAACATTCAGCGCGCAGTGAAGTAGCCTAGCGTACATGACATTAATAATGTATTGCATAACATGATTCATCATGTACACTAGCATGCCAATCATAATGACCAGCGCATTCAACAACTTATGTAATTTACTAATATATATATGCACTACTTGTGGGTCAGACTTCGCTGGCTTGGCCATGTTCGCCGCATGGATGATGGTCGCATCCCAAAAGATATCCTCTACGGACAATTAGCAGATGGCAAGAGAACAGTTGGGCGACCACAGCTGAGGTTCAAAGATGTGTGCAAGAGAGATATGAGGGCACTGGACATGGATCCAGCAACATGGGAGGATAAAGCTGCCGATCGCACTAAGTGGCGATGCTATTTACGGCGCCACCTCAGATTGGGCGAAGAGAGGCTCACACAAGAAGCAGAGGTGAGGAGAAAACGTCGAAAGGAGCACCAGGAAAATAAGCAACTGAGGGCTGTCACCTCAGGGGCGCATTCCCATAGTCAGTTATGACTAAAGGGGCTATTATTATTATTATTACTTGTGGGTCTTAAAAAAAAAAAAAAAAACAAGAAATGGAATGGGTTGCATTTATTTTTTGAGCTCTCTGTACCAGTAGGAAGCCCCGTTTGTGAAGATCATGAGACAAAGAAAGAATCTCTGTACTAGTAGAAAGCCCCGTCTGTGGGGATCATGAGACAAAGAAAGAATCTCTGTACCAGTAGGAAGCCCCGCTCATGGGGATCATGAGACAAAGAAAGAATACGAGTACTGCTATCTCAGGCATGTCGTACAAGGCGACTATTATGAGGTTGTGAACGGGGTTTACAACCTCATCATGCAAAGCAAATTGTTACAGAAAACACCGCTGTGTTAGAATCTAAATCAACCTTGACCCCCAGTGTTGGAAGCTCGATTGTTATGAGCTTGGGTTCTCACCGTTGCAAGACTTGGTTTAATGATTTGCTTCTTCGGATTCATGAAGACTGTTAGTATTATTGTCATTATCATTTTTCATTAATAAAATCTATTCTTTCTTGTTTCAAGTTTTAGTGTTAGATTATTTTGAGTTTATCTTGTCATTTCAATTGTTCTGTTATTCTTATAATCTTACGCCAAGTAACACTAAGGTTTGCTCATTGTCAAATATTAAACACCAACGTGAAGGTCAAAGAATAACGGTGACAGTTCTCAATACTTACAATGATGAAACTTCATGAAGAAGATAACACCATCATAGACGACTGTTAATATTTATTTTTGAATACAGTACTTCACAGTAAACATCGTAACTTCACACTGTCAGTAGACTTATGAACATTTTTATAAACTCGCACATACTCTTGTGCATTAATCACAGTTTCTATGTCTTTTATATCACCGCGTTAGACATTTTTCAGTCTATTATACTATTTCACATTTCTCTGTTGCGTCTGCATAATTATTACAGCTTCTCTAGCCTCGACTGAATTCTGAATTCATATTTATATTCATTTGGCTTGCCACGCCAATCTTATTGCTAACACATCAATTATTGAATACTCTGGCACGAAGGCCTTTACAAAAATCATTCGACGTCTATCGAATTGTTTAATCTCTTTAGACACTCAGGTCCTGAAAAACACTTTCTTTATCAATAAATCTAAGTGGCAACGGCCACACTTGCAATACACTGTAGGGTGGTTAAAATCACATCACTTAAAATACACTATCGATCGGCCCCTAGGGCATAATGCAGACTTTACTACACATAAGTTAGTGGCCAAGCCACATATTCTAAAACACAGGCAGACTCTTTGTAACTATGTGTTTCGCATCATCATCCTATACGCAATATGCCTAAATGTGCCTCTAGTTGGGATACTACATGGTGCAATCATTCCGACCAAAAATAAACCAGCCAAGATGATTACCCACCATGGAGCAGTCCCCAACACACTGCAAGAGCAAGTTAATGCTTTGTGCAGGCTTCCTACAAGGGGGCCAGAGGAAGTGAAAAAATGATGATGATGATGAAGTACTAGTAGTATGAAATATTAAGTGGGCCATTTCTCATTAAACAAAAACAAAATTATACTTGAGAAGCAGAAATCATATGATGGATACTTGATCATGTTTCCTGAAGTTTTATTAACCGGATGTGAGTGATGAAAGCCAGCCCCATGGTGATGATATCAAAGAAGAGGTTACTTGATCATGAGAGCAGTCTGCTTGATCAGGCTTCTGAGCCAGCCACAGCTCTCAGCCATTCTCCCAGGAGCATGAAAATGTGCATACATTTTTTTTAATGGTAATACGCTGTATTTAAATATGATGATTGTTTTTTTTTTCTCTTTATCCATTATAGGTAAATAATAAAGACATCACTTGTCTTTATAATAACTAATTATGATTCTGAAGGCACTGTTCACCTTCCTAACTTTAACAGTCAAATTGAACTATAGAAGGGGCCTCTTCCCAGTCGCTGCTCCGATAATTTTGTCAGCGGATGAGACTTTCCATGAAGCCGCCGGATTTTTCTTCCTTCGCTGGACACCTGTCTCATGGAAACATCATCTAATTCTGCGAAGTCACTGTGACTGTCCCTATCTTTCCTCCGATGGAGAATTTCTGACAATGAGGACTCACGCTCTGAATATGATGCCGAGCGTTGGACTTGGTCTGCAGATTTGGGTATTCTAGACTTGTGTGAGCCTTCTAACTTGCTGGATGAAAAGTGCCTGGGTAAAAAGGTTGAGGAAGCTGCTGAAGGCATGTCTGTTGAGCTAGAACTACCCATTTCACCAGAGATTTCACAAGGATCCACATCCATGTAAAATGTACCTGGGCTTTTCTTGCCTGAACTGGTTAGATTTTGAGCAGTGTGGGATGATAATGCTGATGATGGTAATGGTGATGATATCAAAGACAAGGTTACTTGATCATGAGAGGATGAGAATGTTTGTGATGATAAATGACTATCCATAGGTTTGAAAACCAACTGTGATGCTGAAGCAGAAGTCTGATTGCTGGAATTTTCAAGGGACCACATTGGAACATTGTTACCCTCCTGCAGGCTTTCCTGTCCAACAGGTAGTGTAGCAGGTGAGCCATCATGGCTCTCTTTGAATCTATCATAGCCAAACTCTGAGGAACCTTTTTCAGATTCTGGGCTTTTGATCTCAAACCTTCCAACCAGATGTCTGACCACAGAGGGCTTTGATGGGTCGTATCCAAAAGAGTGACTTGGTGAACATGGAGATGATGCCGATTCAGACTCCGAAGTTTTGGCTACTGCTGTTGATTCTGCTTTGCTCACTTGCAAAACCTGTAGTGTAATATTATGCTTACTCTCTGTAACTGAAGCAGATGCTTGTGGTAGTTTGTGACTATTTGTATTCAAGTTACTGCTCACTTGAGAAGATTTACTGCTGCTAAGATTAGGGCTGTCCTGAAAGCCAGATGTGTCTGAGAAATCTTGATGCAGCTCTGACTGGCTGTACAAATCAATAACTGCCTCTGATATGCCTGCAGTTGAAATGGGGGGAAAATCTGGTTTTCTAGGTTTGGCTGGAGTGGAAATAGACTGAACGGCAGATGACATACTACCAGGATTAACGTTCTCAGATGAAAGTTTTGTTGACTCGTCTTTCTCATGTGAAGTGGAATTCCTCGAGTCAGTATCAATGAGAACAGCATCACGATTAGGAATGGAGATCTTTGTTTGTTGCTCAATCTTTCTGACCAAATACTTGACCATATTTGAGCAAGGTCCATCTTCATCAGCTACTTCTGGTTTTGGAGGTGTTGGGCTCATTAATAGGGCAGAGCCTATTTGTCGAATCAAAGCCAGGGTCTCAGAATCAAAATTTCCCTTGGTCCTGTGCTGTCTGTAAGTGCCACCAGAATTATGATCAGACTGTGTGCTTTCAACATCTCCCGCTGAATTTGCATCTGTTGTATGAAAGCTGATCCGGCTATTTTGTGGAAATGAAGAAAGTGGTCTGGAGAAAGGTGTACCATTACCTGACTGAGTTGTTTTGGGGCTCCAAGGCAGCATCTTGTCAGTTTCAGACTTACTTTCACATTCTAGAGTAAGAAAAAGAAAAAAAATCCAGTAATTTCCTACTCAAAGTTTATCAAATGTAAATGGTATTTCAATAAATCACACATGTAAATAACACTTCCATCTAAAACACTGTATTGAATTAACCTAGTGAAAATAACCCCCAGATATGTGCTGACTCTTTTTGTTGTTTTTCTTTCATTAACCTACTAAATTATTCTCTTCCCCTATGTCTTCCATTAACCTAATAACATTATTCACCCTGCTTTATGTCTTTCATTAATCTCAAGAGATTATTCCCTTCCTTTTAACAAAATCTAGTAAGAACGATGTTTTATGTACCAAAGATGCAACTCCGCCTAGGCCTGGTTGAAAAAGGAGGAGGGTGGCCTGCATGGAGGCCGTAAGGGGGCAGCCCCTCCATCATGCAAAGGCACAACAGGCCAATCATCTGTTTGCCTAAAAACATGATTACACGAAACGCAAGAGAGAAAACAGGACTGATCCTGAAGGCAATGAACTGGAACCGATTACGGCTTATGGAACATGGAATATAAGGAATGGAACCAGGCCAGGAGGAAGATAGCCGATAGATAGTATGGCGCTCTCTCTTCCAAACCTCTACACCTCTTGGTAGAAGAGGAACAACTAAGTAAGTAAGTGCCACAGCTGTAACTTTTCAGTGAGACATGACATCAAGAAATGCAAATGAGGGTTTCAAAGATATACATTTTTTACAATATAACCCAGAAACATATGTATACGAAGGTGTGAGAATTTTAAGAATTCACGTAACAAATAGAGGAGAATCCTACAGGATAATTAATAATAAGGAAGAGAAATTTTATTTTTTTAATGACTGATGCATAATTTTTTTTCTAAAGATGCTTAACTCTTTGACTCTAGACCAGTGGTGGCCACGCTAAGGTTGGCCGAGGGTCAGATTATGGTAAAGGGTAACACCAGAGGGCCAGACCTATACATTCCTTAAAAAATAACGTACTGAGATTTATTTTTACATATACATATATAATGAACCACGTACAGAAAGCAACGGCAAACTACTGTACTGCACATCTGCCAAGACATGTATACCAGTCTTCGGACTGAAATTACTGTAAGAAAAAATATAATGAATCTGTTGTTTTAATTTGTTTTGTAATTTGTAATATGACATGTAATTATTTATTTCAAACATACATTTGTGTGTTATTTCATTGTGAAGAGTGTGGCTTCAATCAACAATAAGAGGCCAGCCAAAACAGGTTGGCGGGCCGGTCAAAACAGGTTGGCGGGCCGGATCTGGCCCGCGGGCCGTAGTTTGGCCACCGCTGCTCTAGACCAAAGCTCTGAGCATTGCAAAATTCAACGTGCCGTGCCTGTGCAACGCTCAGAGCGTTGTTTTTAGTTTATCACACATAAACCCCAAAAATTGTCCGTTTAATGCAGTTCATATTTTAAAACTCATAGAATGACTTCCACTACTATTTAAACAACTAATTTGACTGTAGTTAAGCAGCACATGTGCGTGTTTTGATATTATCACAATTTGTGTGACGATTCGCGTGTTTGCGCTTTTCGTTGTTATTGCTAGAAAAATATGTCACGCTTTATATTTACATTTTCTAAGTCTCCTAAGCAAATAATTGTGTCAAAATACTTTGAAACATTGCTGACATTGATGATGATTGTTTGGTAGTCACAATTTGTTGTTAAAATACGGAATCGGTGAAGAAAAGCTAGACACATTAGATTTAGTTGATGAGTGGGCGTAGTCATATTCTGGCCGATCAAAAAGCAACAAAACTAGACCTACCGTATAATCTAATCACTAGTCCTAGGTAGAAGATGAAGCTAGGGATACTATTAAAACATTAAACAAGAGTAAAAAAGTTTTTATGTGACGTTATTCTTCTTTGTTTGTTTGAAAATTACATAATGCACGATTGCATCATTAATTTTTTTCTTACAAGGGACCACAGTAAAAATTGGTGTGAATAACACTAAATGTACTAATTGTGGCCATAAGCAATGTTATTTTTACTTTGTTTATGGATTACCTTGATGTTTGAAGACTAAAAAGATAGTTTTATTGTCTACAACGGTAATTTGTCTTTGGTAAGATCGTATTCTACAGTTAACTTTTTAGTGTTTTTCAATTTTACATGCAAAATGTTTTAAGTATACTTAACACACTTGTGTTAATACTACCAAAGACGTTATATATTACAATTCTCTATCCATTTCCCTACAGTTTGGTGTATAATAAGTACATATTCACAAAAAAAGATTAACATAAAATTTACACTAGAAGACAGTACACTTCACCATTTAGAATTCTTCAAAAAATAATTATGGCACAGGGTGGAAAATAATTATGGAGTCAAAGAGTTAAGGGTATTGAGAAACTGAAAACATAAAGAGTTCACAGATTTAAGAAAGAAAAAAGAGTGGATAAAGAATTAAAAACAAAGAGTTAATCACATAAATGGAGTTTAAAAATGGAAGAAGTAAAATAATTAGTAGTAAACAAAGAAAAAGACATTGACTCCAAAGAATGAAAGGCCAATATTCAGGACCAATTTTCCCCTGGCACTCGTGGCAGTGACCATGGGCAGGTATATCTGAACTATATTTTTAATTTTGTTTTGTCATAGTTTTATATTTTATTAATCCTCACTCAATTTCCTTTGCTTTTGACAGCATACATAGGGACAGTTTATGGAAAATACTGAGGGCTTATGGAATTCCAAGCTGCATAGTGTCAATCATAAAAAGCCTCTATGCCAACTTTACATGTAGTGTTGGGCAGAGCAACCTAACCTTTGAGGTGAAGACAGGAGTACAACAGGGATGCCCCTTATCTACCACTCTATTTTTAACAGTCATAGACTGGGTGATGTGCCAGACAACAGAGGGCAGTTTTAGAGGAATAAGATAGACAACATTTTCTACATTGGAAGATCTGGAATATGCAGATGACATTGCACTACTAGCACATTCACATCAACACATCAAGGAAAAAACGGATAGACTTAATAAGTTTAGCCAGCAGGTGGGCTTGAACATCAATTTAAAGAAGTCTGAGGTCATGACGCTCAATGTGAGCAACCCTGAGCCCATATCAGTAAGGAATCAGCAACTGGTACAGACAGATACCTTCACATACCTAGGAAGCATTGAAACATCAGACGGCGGGGCAGGCAAAGACATCAACATCAGAATGAATAAGGCAAGAACAGCCTTCTTTAGCCTAACAACATCTGGAAGTCCTCCAAATACAGCACAAGCACAAAATTAAGATTATATCAGAGCTGTGTGCTTTCTGTGCTTCTCTATGGTGCGGAATGCTGGAGAGTTACAGAGAAGGAGATGTTGAAATTGTCCTCTTTTCATACAACATGCCTAAGAAAAATTCTCCGAATCTTTTGGCCGAATACCATCACTAACCAAGATCTGCTTACTCGTAGCAAGCAAGAGGACATGCACACCATCATAGCTGGCAGACGCTGGAGCTGGGTTGGCCATGTCCTCAGAAGAGACCCCGATGCCATCACAAGAACAGCTATGCTTTGGACCCCTGAAGGAAAACGAAAGAGAGGCTGACCAAAAACAACCTGGTGGAGGACTGTGGAAACTGAGATGCAAAGAATGAACCAGAGTTGGGGCACTGTACGAAGGATGGCCACCGACCGAGCAAAGTGGAATCAATTTGTTGTTGCCCTACAAGACACCACTAGGCGTGATGGCCACTGACTGCTTTGACGGTTGGTGGCTAAGGATCAAAGAAGAAGAAGAATTTCCTTTGCAGCTTTGTAAAATATTGTCGTGAAACATTCTAAATCCACATATATAAATTAAAAGGTAAATGTAAAGCCAAACACATAAATTCAATAAAAGGGAAAGAAGAATGGTAAAGAACAGTACTGTCACAATGACTGTACTCGAGATCCCCCTTTTTCTGCTTCTTCTGCATATTCTCACGCTTTCACGTTTACTAGTAAAGCCTACAGCAGCATACACGCGTTTCAACAAAACAAAAAACGTGTACTGTATTTCTAAGAAAACCTTGAGCTAGGCACACTGCGTAATGACCTAAATTAATACTTCCCTTAATTTCATTTTATACACTACGTTAACATAAATGGAAGGACAGATGGAATTAGGAGAGAGAGAGAGGGCTGAACGGGGGGGGAACGCATGCAACACTAACACGCGTCTCGCGATATACAAGTAATGCCACCCTCCCCGCGCGAAAGGCATGAAGCACTAACTTTTTTTTCAAATGGACAGTGATAAAAAACACTACAACTACGAGGGTTAGGTTTAAAAACCTGTAAAATGCTTATTAGTAAACATGACATTATACTGGTTTACGTTTGAAAGCCTGACAGTACAGCAGACACCCTAAAGTTTGGAAGTGAGGAGGTGGCAACAGCACGACTATCCTAGAAGAAAATACATATTTTGAATGCAGCCACTTAGCTCCCTTAAAACTTATATATTTAGGTTCCTTAGGACTTGCTGACAAAGAATATGTTAAGTGTTACGCAAATAGTCTAGGAATTATCAAATTATAGCCAAAAGAAAATAGTGAGGATGTCGGACAGCACCAAATCATAATCGCACAGTGGCATGTTTTGAAACCACCATTTTACGGGAAATAGGCCAACAAGTTACATCCTATTTGATTGGCGGGAATGATATGTAAGGCTAAACATGATTAGTCGGACTGCAAATACTATTTTGGTTGTTAGGGGAAACGTAGGTAGGATAAATTTTTTCAAAAAGCTTTGTAAACATGGCCCTATTGGCTAGAACCGTTGATATAGTCCATTAGGAGCGTCTGTTCAGTGCCACATTTTGAAATAAACTTACTAAGAAACAGTGCGTTGAGCTCCAGTGCATATTTTTCTAAATAAAAGCCTGGGACAGAGGCAGATCGGAATTTGTGCCATTATTCATCACCAGTCAACGTATTTGTTTATTATTTCCATGAATTATGGTAAGATTGACATATTTGATATCTTTTTGATGAAAATTGAATGTGAATTGATAATTTATGTCTGTATATGTGTGTGGTTCAGAGCAAACATGAGGCAAAGCCTAGATATTGCTCCAACCTGAACAAAACTTGTCGGAGAGAAGTATATCTGCATGGGATCGCCAAATAGTACACTGACACCTATCTTATTGACTAGAAGGAAATAATGCTGGAATTGCAGAGGCGTAGTAACCATTAGGGAGAAGAATACTGGTGTAAATTGTTTCAGATGAAGCTAGCAGTTGGCCTACCGCTCTGAACTCAGTGTTTGTTATGTATTGTGTTCAGTGTGGAAATAGATTATAAATTAGTTCTGAAGTAGGAGGTACAACCTTCTTGTTTCAGGGGACCGTGGTCCTAAATTATTGAAGCAGCACCTGGTCTGAGTTTTGCTGAATCCAGAGGCTGACAGCATACTCCTTGGTCCAGATAGCGACCAGTGAGGTGTCTCAAGAATACAGTGAAGCCATCGAGCAGAAGAGACCTTTTCCTGCCGCCATCACGAAAGATAAGCTTCTGTGGCCAGAGCAGCTCAACATTATGTGCCCCCTCTAAAATTTACATTATATTAAACACAGAGGGACAATAAATCGTTTTAAATGACAGGAACTGTGAACTTTTCCCAATACTATTTCCATCATAAACAAACACTTGAAGTCATGATGAAAAACAGCAACCTAGCTTGAAAAAGCCAGTATTACCTCATAGTACTACTTCACAACTTACACACATAGGATAATAATAATAAAATATGTCAATACAAAGATCATCTCTATAAAATGTGTACATATAACTTGTGATTACATTTGATTGTGATTCCTGGTTCACAGTGTAGTTGAATCAGGATATCTATTATTGAAAGGAATTAATACATATATTTTTAAACTTTACACTTGACTCATTTAAGATAGTCTTATAGAGTGTTATATGTGTGTGAATGTCACAGTGTAGTAAAGTGTTGTGGAATAAATTAAATTGTTTATCTGTCTGTTGTTGTTGTGACTTACCCTTCATCATTTTCATAACCCTAGACATTCAACGTAGTCATCACAATATTCCAGAATAATTCTGACTGAGGTATAAATGTGGTAGCAAGTAAGGTTATCTGTAAAACACTACATTTATTAGATACAGATACCTTCACAGCTGATCTCAGTCAGTACACTAAGTCCCCTATAAATATTTATAACATCCCACTTCACCACAAATATTACCATACTTTTCTTCTTCGTACACTCTCAGACGTCGTCTACTTGAATATTTTCAAAGAAAGCAGTAGTCAGCTTCAGGCTATTTCCATCTCCACTGAGTTGTTCTGAAAATGCAACTGGTGACGGATTTATATGCTTTCTATGTTTCTCATATGCTGCGCGCCTTTGAAGCATCAATGTTATTAGTGCCACATTTACACTCATCGGTAGTTCCTAGCTTTAGTTTGTTGGATAGATGATATCCCAATCTGTCGTGGCACATGCTGAGTCTGAAGATTACACTTATTCTCTTCTGCTGAGCTAGTAGTATGCATCATTTTGTATGTGTCCTGGATGCTCTTCTTTGCCTCTTCAAAAGTTATGCTTGTATCAGGTTGAGGAAGTTGAGGGGAACTGCGGTAAGACGTGGAGTACAATGGATGGGTATGAAAAAAAATTATATCGATGATGGCATAGGTCTCACAGATATGTCTGAGACTGATTTATACCGCTTCATCGACTTTGTCAACCACTTTCACCCCACCATCAAGTTCACCTCCCTCGTCTCCACAGTATCTGTCAACTTCCTTGACATTAATATTACTATCACGCCCTCCGGCCTTAATACCTCAGTATTCTACAAGCCTACAGATGCCCACAGCTACCTCCTGTATACCTCTTCTCATCCTCGGGCCTGTCGTGACTCCCTTCCTTTTTCACAACTTCTCCGCCTCCGCCGTTTATGCCAAGACGACGATGACTTCCACTTCCGAGCAAATGAGATGTTGGATTTCTTCCGTAGCAGACTTTATCTGGAACATGTTCTCGCGTCTGCTCTCCAACGTGTGCTCCCCATCTCTCGTCAGGAGGCCCTCAAACCTCACTATAAATCCACTTCGGATAGAGTCAAATTAATCTTGACCCATCACCCTCACAGTACTGCTGTCAAACAGATCCTTTTCCGCCACCTCCCTATCCTCCAAGCAGAGCCTGTGACCCAAGAAGTATTTAGTGAAGCACCTTTGGTGGCATATAGATGTGACAAGAACTTGAAGGATCTTCTTGTTCACAGCCGTCTCCCAAAGGAGAATGCCACTCACTTTGGCACACTACCCTGTGGTCGGACACGATGCAACACGTGTAAGTATGTCATCTCAACCCAGAAGGTGTCCTTTCCTAAGGCTACGTACACCATCACTAGTAGCTTCACGTGTGAATCGCGCAATGTCATTTATACTATCATATGTAAACGTTCACCTGTGTGTTACCGGGGCCCGAAAGGGGAGCAAAGAATAGTAACACTGTCCCCTACCAAGCATGTCGTAAAAAGCGACTAAGGAGGGTTGGGCATGGGGCCGATTACACCATCCTGTAAAAAAATTTAAACCACAAAAAACTTCAAAACTTCAACATGTAAACGTTGCTGCAAAACCTATATTGGCCAAACAGGCAAACGACTGGGAGACAGATTCAGCCAGCACTTAAATGACATCTCTCAGCAAAAGTCCACACCAGTTGCTATACACTTCAATGGTCCTGACCACCATGGTCCCATCGACATCCAGGTCACAGCAATCCGATCCTGCTCCTCTGACACTGCCAGCCGAGAACAGCTTGAGAACCGTCTTATCCACCGCATGGGGTGTCTAAAACCAGCCGGTCTCAACACTTTTCACACCTTTGTCTGAGGTCACCCTTTCCTCTCTTGCTCTATTTTGACTCTTTCCACTCTTATCCTATTCTTCTATTTTTTATGCCATCCTCCATAATATGTATGAATATACACTGTTTCTAATTTATCTCGATTTTTTATTTCATATTTATTTATCTCACACTCATTCTGTCCTCTTCTATTTCCAGTCCCCACTTTTATTACGTTGGGGTAGTTCATTGTTCAGTTTCATTTTTTAGTTTTTAGTTTCTTAGTATGTATTGTGTACTTCCGGGGCAGAAGTCACTTCCTTTCCAACCATGCGGTCCATCAGCGGACAGCAACAGTGATAGGATTTATGCCTTGCCTTCAGGGAAGTACCTAGGTTTTATTTTTAATATTTATTTTAGTTCTTATGTGTCCTATCTAGCCTTCACTTTCTTTCCTTTCCTGACGAAGGCCTTGTGGCCGCAACGTAGACTATTTTCTTTGTCTTTTGTCCTCGTAAGACGAATCACCTTTTTTCAATTTTTTTTCATACCCATCCATTATCAGGTTGAGGTAGCTTTCCACCTTCCTTTGCCAATCTGTAAGCCTCTTCATTGCAGGAGATGCTACAATGAGATAGGATCCATTGGATCACAACCCTTTTGAATTGTTGACATAGTTTGTGGAGCACTACTCTTAAGTCATCCAGGTCTGCATTATTCTGGTTCCTCAGAGTTGCAACTACTGACAGTGCAACTGTGAAGAAAATAACTTGTCTCTCTGTGCTTTCCACTGTCATGAGAACCTCTGCTGCAGTTTTTAAGGCCTCTGCCTATGCTCTTACTTTTAAAAAAAAAACTTAAAAAGAATTGACACATAATCATTAAAAAAATGTAAAAACTCAAAGGAACATAAAATTCTTTGTGTCAAACATGGGAAAACCGCCATGTCCTTGAAGAGTTAAAGGGCAGAGGAAGTTAAAAACAAATATTTAACCAGTTTAAATAGCTAATCTGATACAAAATGAGTAAATGGGAGAGAAATTGTTAAAAACATAAACAGTTAATCTGGTCTCTTAATGAGCTCAACTGACCTAATTTCTGCTTGTGAACAAATCTAGCTTCTACTGGAGGTTCCCCCAACTCTGCTTGATGAAGAATAGAACCACACATCTCAACATCTTTCTTGTCTGTGGAGTCTAAGAAAGGTTACAGTGTTATTTTAACCAATCAGGGTACATCTTCATCTTCTTCAAGTACTATGCCTGGTGGCATAGGTGATCACATCTCTGCACAACTTCCTGTCTCCAGTATTGTATATCAGTTCTGTTGTTGACTTCTTTCCATGCCATGATGTCAAACTGTCAAGTACCTTCTCTCCTTGTCATTCTATATCTCTTTTTCATTCAATCTTATCTGTTGTCACAATGTGCCCATAGAAAGTGGATTACCTCCTTCTAATGTGAGTAATAGGAATTAGTTGGACAATGTTTTCTACACTGGTAGATCTGGAATATGCAGATGACATTACACTACTAGCACACTTACATCAACACATCCAAGAAAAAACAGATAGACTTAATAAGTATAGCCAACAGGTGGGTCTGAACATCAGTCTAAAGAAGACAGAGGTCATGACACTCCAATGTGGGCAGTCCTGAGCCCATAACAATAAGAAACCAGAAGCTGGAACAGACAGACACATTTACATACCTAGGAAGCATAGTAACACCAGACAGCAGAACAAGCAAAGACATCAACAACAGAATGAATAAAGCGAGACCAGCCTTTGCTAGTCTAAAAAACATCTGGAAGTCCTCTCGATACAGCACAAACACCAAATTAAGATTATATGAGAGTTGTGTACTTTCTGTGCTTCTCTATGGTGTGGAATGCTGGAGAGTAACAGGGAAGGAAATGTTGAAATTGTCCTCCTTCCACACAATCTGCCTAAGGAAAATTCTCTGAATCTTTTGGCCGAATACCATCACCAACCAAGAACTGCTTACTGGGAGTAACCAAGAGGACATGTACACCATCATAGGTGACAGACGCTGGAGTTGGGTTGGCCACCACGTCCTCTGAAGAGACACTGATGCCATCACAAGAAAAGCTATGCTATGGACCCCTGAAGGAAAGTGAAAGAAAGGCTGACCAAAAACAACTTGGCAGAGAACTGTGGAGGCCGAGATGCAAAGAATGAACCAGAGCTGGGGCACTGTATGAAGGATGGCTGCTGACCGAACAAAGTGGAAGCGGTTTGTTGCTGCCCTACAAGATGCCACCAGGCGTGATGGCACTGACTGCTTTGACAGTCAGCAGCTAAGGATCAAATAAGAAGCAGAATGTGAGTAATAGGTTTTCTTTGTGAACAGGCTTCTTCCAAGACATCCTCATTAAGTCAGCCTTAAAATGGCTATCTGAAACTTCATTAACAAGGGCAGTTATTGTGTCAGACTTTCAGTCCATGCTTCGGAAGGTCCAAAATGGATGGCTACAGCTACAATGGAAAAACCTCCACAGAAGCCTCAAATCTTCAGGAACTGGTGTGGATCTACTGTCCTGGTTATGCCGAGGTAAGTGGCAATGAAAGAGCAGACTTCAAGAACACCGATAGTAGGTGCACTGTATATGGATAAAGGAGATACTGAGGACAATTAATGATCGCCTATTAGAGAATGACACTGCAATCGATGAATCATCAAGGCTAAGACTGCTGGAATTTGGCATCAAACATATAACTAGCAGGGATGGGCATACAAGAGGATGCATCCGGTGTGTATACAACCAGCGCGCAACAAGAACAATTAGTGTTCATACCCTTCGACATTTGCTGAGGGAGACTGAGCACCTATGGGTTTGTCCAGAGTGCAACGATGCCAATTCTGATCAACAATCCTCATTAACTCTTTAGCTGTCCATGGTATTCTTAATATATTCTTAATATTTTTTCAGTACAACATCTCTGAGACTTCAGAGCCTTTCCTGCTTGTTTACTAACTGTCCATGACTCACTTACATATGTCAAGACTGGCTTTAGATAACAATGAAGAACTCATTTTTACTTCCACTGATGAAGAGTTGTAGCATAAAATACTTTAAATTTTTT
The DNA here is from genome assembly GCA_024509875.1 of Oreohelix idahoensis. Lineage (NCBI taxonomy): Eukaryota > Metazoa > Mollusca > Gastropoda > Stylommatophora > Oreohelicidae > Oreohelix > Oreohelix idahoensis. Next base: position 152,993 of record JAMPIV010002477.1, read on the forward strand.
GGAATGCTACTTCTGTTGGGCAATTATACTCTTCATCTCTGAGATGCATCTTCCATCTGATGTTATTAATGTGGTTAAGTATTTAAATCTATTGACTTGTATTAAAACTGTTCCATTTAATTTGATAGTGCATGCTGGGGAAGACATTTTCTTCAAAATTACCATTACTTCTATAATATAATAGTTTTTTTAATGTTGTTTGTTTTGTTATTTGTTTATGACTCATGGGCTTTGGGTTTTCTTCGTTATTTTTTTCTACGTTTGTACATTCATTACTGAAACCAACCAATGCTAATATCTATTACTCCTAGTCTACAATGATTTATTAGTTATATTAGTTATGAGCATTACGGCCATCATCTATGTGTTATTTTGTCTATACTTGTTAACAGGAAAAGTTATGGTAGTAGTTGTGTCTATAAAACAAAATTAAGAACCTTCAGGTGTAAAATTCTATTTTTGTGAGTTATGTATTGAAAACGACTACCTCAGTATTGCACTTTTATTTCTGGAGTGCTTAGCTAGTTTATAAAATAACTAAAACTTTCAGTAGAAAATGAGGTGCAAACAATATAACGTTAATAAGAGACAAGCAAGGAAATCTCATCATCACAGCACAGTTGCAGGAAACAAGATGGGCAGAGCATTTAAGAGAAACTCTGAACAAGGAACCACCAGAGACACAGTTGAATGTTCCTGAGGCTGAAAATGATTTAGATGTTAATACAGACATTCCAAGAAAGGAACAAATCATAACGGCAATCAAAGGGTTAAAGAACGGAAAAGCTCCTGGCCATGATAACTTAAACGCTGAGTTATTCAAGGCAGACCCTGAACTAGCAGCAGAACTATTAGAACCACTATTTGCACAAGTCTGGGAAACTAAGACAACACCAACAGAGTGGTGTAAAGGAATAATTGTCAAATTGCCCAAGAAAGGTGACCTTGCAGACTGCAACAACTGGAGAGGAATTACTCTCCTCTCAGTTCCCAGTAAAATACTAGGCAGGATAATCATCCAGAGAATTTGAAAAGCATTTGACCATAAACTGAGGAAAGAACAAGCGGGTTTTAGAAAGAACAGAAGATGTGCAGATCATATATTCACCCTCAGGAACATTATAGAGCAATGCTCACAATGGCAGAGACAGCTATACATTAACTTTGTTGATTTTGAAAAGGCTTTTGACAGCATACACAAGGACAGCCTAAGGAAAATACTGAGGGCTTATGGAATTCCCAGCTGCATTGTTTCCATTATAAAAAGCCTCTATTCTAACTTTACGTGCAGTGTTGGATTGAGTAATGTAACTTTCGAAGTGAAAACAGGAGTACAACAAGGATGCCCCTTATCAACAACATTATTTTTTGACAGTCATAGACTGGGTGATGCGCCAGACAACAGAGGGCAGTCCAAGAGGAATTAGATGGACAACATTTTCTACACTGGAAGACCTGGAATATGCAGATGACATTGCACTACTCGCACATTCACATCAACACATCCAAGAAAAAACCTATAGACTGAATAAGTATAGCCAGCAGGTTGGTCTGAACATCAATCTGAAGAAGACAGAGGTCATGACACTCAATGTGGGCAATCCTGAGCCAATAACAATAAGGAACCAGAAGTTAGAAAAGACAGACACATTTACTTACCTAGGATGCATAGTAACACCAGATGGCGGAACAAGCAAGGACATTAACAACAGAATAAATAAGGCGAGAACAGCCTTTGCTAGTCTCAACAACATTTGGAAGTCTTCCCAGTACAGCACAAACCCCAAATCAAGACTGTATGAGAGCTGTGTACTTTCTGTGCTTCTCTATGGTGTGGAATGCTGGAGAGTAACAGAGATGGAAATGTCGAAACTGTCCTCCTTCCACACAATCCGCCTAAGGAAAATTCTCTGAATCTTTTGGCCGAATATCATCAGCAACCAAGAACTGCTTATTCGGAGTAACCAGGAAGACATGCACACAATCATAGCTGGCAGACGCTGGAGTTGGGTTGGCCACATCCTCAGAAGGGACCCTGATACCATTACAAGAACAGCTATGCTATGGACCCACGAAGGAAAACGGAAGAGAGGCCGACCAAAAACAACCTGGCAAAGAACTGTGGAAGCCGAGATGCAAAGAATGAACCAGAGTTGGGGCACTGTACGAAGGATGGCCGCCGACCGAATAAAGTGGAATCAATCCTACAAGACGCCACAAGGCGTGATGGCCACTGACTGCTTTGACAGTCGGCAGCTATGGATCAAAGAAGAAGAAGAAGCTTAGCTAGTTGTCTTGTGTAACATGTTGCTGGTAAAGAACGCAACACCTCCTTTACACCTTGCAAATTTTCACACACTTCTGTGTAGCCAATTTCCTACATAGATAAATGAATATTTCAACTGTTGCTCACAAATCAAAGTAGCACACCAGATGCAATACATGCACTGGATTTAAAAAAAACCAACCAATGACCCTCCGCTACAACATTTTACAACCTCAACAAAACACATGCCAGTATAGTGCCAGGTCTCTCGCCTGCCACCAGCTGAAGTTCTTTCCATGTCTTCGTCATTATTTTTATGTCTGCCTCTGGCTCTTTTCTCCTTGTGTATTTTGGTCTATCTCTGCCTCTCTTACCCTGGGGACTCAAGAATGACTGCCTTGTAATGCTATTGATAGGTTTCCTCAATGCGCTCCCTGTCAATCTCCAGCATCTTCTTCTCATCTCTTGTTCCACTGGCACTTGTCTGGTTCTTGTCCTCAGTTCAACATCAGTGACCTTGTTGCACCATTTCAATTTTTCTGTTCTACTCAAGCACCCATTTATGAAAGTCTGTAACTTTTTGGCTGTTGTTTTTGTTCACAACACAAGCAGAAGACAAAAGAAGAAAATATTTTTTTTAAAAGTATATTGAACACACGGGTGAACCTTACCATTTTCCAGTTCTATAACAGTGTTTTCCATCTGATCAGGTGAAGCATGTTTAGAAGATCCAAAGTCAATCTGTTTCTCTTCACTGACTCCAACAGAGTGAAGATTATCCAGGGACATCCCAATCGAAACTGACATGATAGGCCCACTCAGCCTGCGACTTTGTGTGTACCGTGAACGAGGGGTGTCCCTCTGCTGTTTCAGGCTGGACGTGCGTAAAACTGGACGGTTGGAGCCTGAGATCTCCTGATCACCTTCACCAGAGAAGAGCCTGAACAGATAGAGAAGTTGACTGACAACTTTAGAGTTTTCAGATAACATCAGGTGGAGTTCTCAATCAACATTACTATGTGGAGCCTTAACAACTAAACTTGCAAACAAAATTTGTGCAGCTTTCAAACAATATTAGGTGGCATTTCCAATACAGTTCCGAGTAGTTTCTGGGGGTCTATGATAAGACAATAAAAGGATTGGACAACTGCTACCTCTGGCATGTCGCACAAGGCAACTATTATATAAGTCTGGCAACCTCATCATGCAAAATAAACTGCTACATAAATACCGCTGCATGAGAATGTGAACGGTGCAGGCTTCTTGCAAAGGGACCAGCAGCAGTGGTGGCTCCATGCTCCATTAGGAGCAAAAAGGAAAATGATTTCCAATACACTTAAAGCAGTTTGGTCCACCATAATAATTTGTTAGGAAAGAAATATGTTTCTCTTTACTCATGTAGCCAAATCTCATCAAATAAGTTGTCTGTCTCAAGCTTTTCTCTTAGACATAGTCATTCCCTCTATGTGGCTGATGAAGGTTGCTACCACTGGGAATGGAGTACTGTTTTGTTTTTGTGACTTGTCCCTGATGAAGGCCTTGTGGACGGAATGTAGGCAATTTTCTTTGTCCTAGCAAGATGTAGTACTTTCTTTTTTTTTTTTTCTCCTCGCAGTCATTTTTTTAAGGAATTAGAAGAATGCCAACTGTATGTTGAGGGGAGGGGTAAAGGATCCCGTTACATACCCATTGAGGCATATTGGGAATATGGTGTTAGGCTCATATTTTCTTGACCACCGGCACACTAGGGGTGATGTGTGAAGTGGTCAGCCTCACGCTGGCTGCCTTAACCTTCCCAGAGTTGCTCTGGTACCCAATTCATGAGGCTGACTGTATATTAATGCCATATAATTTCTGAAAAAAGGCGCGAGGGGTATGTGAAGAGATGAAGAAAGAACAGGACTAAACCTACCTCTTACATGTCATCAGAAACAACTAATATGCGGTTGTGTACGGGACTGGCAACTTTGTCACATGAATGGCGTTAGTGCAAGCTTCCTGCAAGGGAACTAGCTACTGTGGTGGCTCCACGCTTCACAGGGGAATAAAAATGAAAATAATGACAATAGTACAATACACACCTCTGTCTTTCCTCTATCTCTAGCCTCGTCCGTAAAACAGTGCCTGGGGTCAATGGGATTTTCTCCCTCTCGTACAAGGAGATCATGGATGGGTCACCCTCTCCTTGCGTGCACAGCTCCATGCAGCTGTGAGAATGGCTCAAAGTTGTGGCTGGCTGATGCTCAGAAACCTGGTCAAGCAGGCTGCTCTCATCACTCACTTCTGGTAAATACAGACATAACTGTGATCTCATTTTATATAACATTTTTAATTTTAGAAATATTCTCACATTTAATACACAAACAAGTGAAGGACAAAAATTGGTTTAGAGATCCACTTTTATTGTTATAAGGTGCCATCTTCACAACAAAGGTTGGCTGCAATGGAACTCCAACGTCTTCTGTCTCTTGTCTTGATAGTGCACTCTGATAGACTCTTCCCTGTCCATCTCTTGATGTTTTTTTTCCACTTACAGTGCTGTCGTCCTCTTGCACGTGTGTCTTCAAATCTGCCTTCTATTATGGTCTTCAGTAAGGTTTTATATGTATTTTTACATGGCCAAAATATTTTAGCTGTTTAATTTTGATCTGCTTCATTAATTCTCTTTTCATTCTTAGCTTTTCTATGACCTCTTTCTTTGTTTTCTTCTCTTTGCTTGAGACGTGTCCCATTCTTCTATATATTCACATCTCACTGGCCTCAATTATTTCTTCTAATTGCTTGTTCACTGTCCATACTTCTACACCATATAGTAACGAAGAATATATATATATATATATATATATATATATATATATATATATATATATATATATATATATATATATATATATATATATATATATATATATATATAGCATTTGATGACTCTCAGTTTGAATTTATTCTTCATTTTTTATAATTTTATTGTTACAAAAGGCATTAAAAAGGAGAAAATAAATTTTCCATACTTTCTATTTCAGCAGCAGGAAACACTAAGAGCTGTGAGATTTACTTCAGAAACATTGAGCTATCTAAAAATCTGAAAAGGGTAGCTGCATAGCAGATACTGCCATAGGGGACTGAAGTGTTAGAGACTTCCCTATACTAGGTCCAGCATTGACAGGTGGGGTGATCAGTTCCCTTCCTTGCTGCCTTTTCCTTCACTAACTTAAGAGCAAAGTAAGGTACCCATTTACAGCTGGGTAAACTGGAACGTGTCGATACCGTGAATACAACCCAGCACCTTTGCCATGAGAGACCAGCGCTCTGACCACTCTGTCAATCGAACGCTCAAGTCTACACTGATAAAGCTATGCACTTTAGTTCCCCAAGGAACATTTGCCTTCAATTAACACATGTCAAGTCCTCCTGTCACGTACCATCACCTCAAGTTCTTTCCATGTCATCCTAATCATTTTCATTTCTGTCCCCAGTTCTCTTCTCCATGTCTAATTTTTGGTCTGCCTCTCTTACCCTGGGGATTCAAGAACAAGGACTGCCTTGTAATGCTATCAACAGGTTTCCTCAATGTGTGTTGTCAGAATCTGGAATAAGTGTAGCTTATACGTAACTTAACTCTTAGTATCCGGCTCGCCAGGTGAAGTGGCGCCTAATTGGTACCAAATAGAACATGAGGATGATCAGTTATCGAGTGACAATGAAAGTTCAGATTCAGAATATATTTTGCCCAGCGAAGATGTATGTAATCAAAACACTGAATCAGATGAGAAGGGGGCATTTCCCCTACCTGTTTCTGTCAGTAGTAGTAGTACTAGAAATTCCAGGCCAGTGAAAAGACAACAAGGAAAAGGTAAAGCTCTCATGAAGAAAAGATTAAGAGAAGATACATCTAGATCACCCCATAGAGAAGCAGAACTCACAAGTACTGATGGTAATACAAGTACAATGAATGAGGAAATTAGGTGGAATGAAGTTGATGCTGGCTCAACACAAAATGCTTTCCGCTTTGTACCGCCTCATGCTAGGATTACAGGTGTGAATCCAAATATTATACCTGATGATTCTTCTGCATTTTATTGTCTCAAAGCTCTTTTAACTAATGAGATTATAGATGAGCTTACTGTTTCTATAAATGAATATGCTGATCGACTCTGTCAGTCAAATTCAGAAACGGCGACAAAAAGATCTGTCTATCAAAACTGGTATCCAGTTACATCTCCAGAACTGTGCAAGTTTTTTGCTGTGATAATAGCAATGGGGATTGTGAAAAAACCAGCCATTAGTGATTATTGGTCTAATGAAGGCTTTATGCAAACTCCCTGGTACAGACAGATGTTTACATGGGATAGGTTTCAGATGTTATATCAAATGATGTTTCATGTGAGTGATGTAGACGCACAAGGTAAAGCAAAGATCGAACCATTTCTACAGAAAATGTTATCTAGATTCCAGGAAGCATTTTACCCTTTCAAGGAGCTGTCTTTGGATTAAATGGTAATTGGGTGGAAAGGCAGATGGGCTCACAAAATGTTCAATGCCTCTAAACCCAAAAAATATCATGTGAAGACATTCGGTCTTTGCGACAGTAGCACAGGGTATGTAGTAAATTTGTTGATATACTCTGGGGCCAATACTTCTTACAGTCCAGATGTTGATGTAAATAGCCAGCAAGCCATCAAAGTTTTTGACACTTTGCTACAACCATGTGGAAAAGGTCATCACATATATGCTGATCGATATTACACAAGTGTGCCATTGCTTCAATATCTGAATAACAGGAGTCATTATTTCACTGGGACTGTCAACGTTAATCGAAAGAACTTCCCAAAAGAGCTGAAAACTACACAGCTAATGCATATGGAAATGAAATGGTATATGGAGCAAGAAAAAAAAATGTGTATGTGTAATGTTTAGGGACAAAAAAGCAAAAAAACCATGCATTCTTGTTTCAAGTTGCGCAACAGTGGAAAGCAAGGACATCACCAATCGCTTTGGTGAAATAAAAAATAAACCACTTGTGGTGAAGTGGGATGTTATAAATATTTATAAGGGACTTAGTGTACTGACTGAGATCAGCTGTGAAGGTATATATATATCTAATAATATATTATATATATAACCTTACTTGCTACCACATATCTATATATCTCAGTCAGAATTATTCTGGAATAGTGTGATGCTACGTTATGTGTCTAGGGTATGTGTATGGTGAAGTGTAAGTCACAACAACAGACAGATAAACAATTTAATTTAATCCACTACTCTTAACAACACTGTGACACTCACATACATATAACACTCTATGAGAATATCTTAAAGAAGTCACTAGTAACGTTTCAAATAACAATATGTATTCATTACTGGCATGAATGAATATGTGTCCTGATTCAACTACAAGGGAACCAGGAATCACAATCAATTTAAATTACAAGTTATGTACAGAATGTATTTAATATGAATATTGTAGTGACATATATTATTACCAATGTTCTATGTGTGTCATTTGTGTAGTGGTAAAATGAGGTAATACTGGTTTTGTTTTGTTCAAGCTCTGTTGGTATTTGTCATCATGACTTCAATAGTTTGTCTTTAGGGACCATTATTGTAGATGTTCACAGTTCCTGATTTTAAGACAAGTAAATTCCCCTCTGAATAGTATTTTTATAAAGTTATTTCAAGATGAGGGGACATAATGTTGAGCTCAGCTGGCCAATTCGCTTATCTGGCGTGATGGCGGCAGGAAAGGACTCCTCTGCTCGAATTCTCCTCTGGGCTCAGGAGACACCTCCCTGATAGCTAAAAAGACCAAGGAGTATGCTGTCCGACTCTGGATTCAGCAAATCTCTGACCAGGTGCTGCTCACTACCATCAAGACCACTGTCCCTGAAATCAAGAAGGATGTACCTTCTACTTCATAACTAATTTATATTCTCTTTTACACTGATCACAATACAGCACAAACATTGCGTTCAGAGCGTTAGGCCAACAGTCAGCTTCATTTGAAATACTTTATTCCAGTATTACCCTTCTTAATGGTTACTACGCCTCTGCACTTCCAGCATTATTTCTTTCTAGTCCATCATCCAGGTGTCAGTGTACTATTTGGCCATTCCATGCCGTTTTACTTCTCTCCGACACCCTCTGTTCAGGCTGGAGCATTATAGGCTTTACCTCACGTTTGCCACTGAACTACACATATATATACAGGCATAAATCAACAATTCACATTCAATTTTTCATTAAAAGATACTGAATGGTTCAAGCTTACCACAATTTCATGGAAATAAACACAGATACGTTGATTAGCAATGAATTCTGGCACAAATTCCGTTCTGCCTATGTTCCAGGCTTTTATTTTAGCAAAAATGTGAGCTAGCTTCAACGTACTGTCGCTTTATCAAGCTTATTTGAATTAGTGGTCTCGAACTAACGCTCCCAAGTGTGTATATCAGCGAGACTGGCCAATGAGCCACGTTTCGACAAGTGTTTGAAAAAAATGTTATCTTTTCCCGTCTCCCCCAACAACCAAGATAGTATTTATAGCCCGACCAATCGTGGTTAGGCTTTCATTTGTTGCGCTCCAATCAATTTGGAGTTTACATGGTAGGCTATTTATGTAACGTAAGGTTTTTTCAAACACGTTATAAAAAAAATTTTATGAGCAGAAATGATTTTATGCTGTCAGGCACCCCCAATATTTTATTTTGGGTATAATTTATTAATTCCTGGACTATTTGCGTAACGTTTTACATATTATTTGTCAGCAAACCCTAAGGAACCCAAAAATACTAATTTAAAGGAGCTACGTGGCTGCGTTCAAAATATGCAATTTCTTCTATCTCCTGTTTAGAAGATGTGCTGTCTGGGTACTGTTATGTGTTCAAACGTAAACCCATATAATGTTGTCTTTTCTAATAAGAGTCTGTTATGATTTATAAACCTAACTCTGGGAAAGGGTAGTGTATTTTATCACTGTCCGTCTGAAAAAAAATTAGTGCATGTAGACTTACACGCGTGATGGTAGTAATTGTGTATCGCGCGAAGCGGGTTTAGTGTTCGGCTTTCTGCCTCTCCCTTCTCTTTTTATCCCTTTAGTCCATCTGTTCGTTCGTTTTGGTAACGCAGTATAATTAATGTTAGGGTTAATTTAGGTCATTACGCAGTACGTCTCAATGCTTTTCCAAGAAATACAGCACACGTTTCATTGAAGAAGGCGGGTAATAATACAGTAAGCTTTACTATCAACGTGAAAGCGTTACAATTTGCAGACGAAGCAGAAAACAAGGGGGATTTCGAGTACATTCTTTGGGACAGCACTGTCATTTTACCATTGCTCTTCTCTTTATTAATTTTATTTGTTAGGCTTCATATTTACCTAATAATTTATATATGTGGATTAGAATATTTCATGACACTTCCCCTCTTAAAACAGACATTATATGTCAGTCCTTTATTCTATATTCACATAGAGAAATTTATTATTATTTCTGGGGTTTACGGTGATTCTCATCACACGGATGGCGGCTTAAAAAATCCGCTCCCAGATTTGTTTTTCCAGATATATATTCAATGCTAAAATTATATGGAGCCAGAAGCAAAGACCATCGGAGTAACCTAGAGTTCTCATGCTTAGCCTGTGCTAAAAACGATAAAGGTTTGTGGTCAGTTTGCAACTTAAATGCCTTCCCATATAGATAAATATTGAATTTCTTTATTGCCCATATTACTGCAAGACATTCTTTTTCGCTAGTTGAGTAGTTGATTTCAGCTTTATTCAACTTTCTGCTAGCATATGCCACTGGGCTTAATTCCCCATCCAATGCATCTGATTTCTGTAGTAAAGTTGCACCTAGCCCAATATTACTTGCATCCGTCCTTACTATGAATTCTTGACTTAAGTCAGGTAATTTCAAAATGGGTTTACTTGTGAGCTTTTCCTTCAATTCTTGGTAAGTCATTTCACATTGTGGTGTCCATGTAATGCGATCTGGAAGTCCTTTACGTGTCAATTCCGTTAAAGGTGCACATATGGAATTAAAGTTTTTGATATACTTCTGGTAGAAACCACATAATGAGACAAAGGATCTCACGTCCTTCTTGGTTTGTGGTCTCGGGGCTTTCTGTAGTTTCTCTAAATTCTTTGGGTCAGGGGTCATGTTTCCCTGATAAACTGTGTGTCCCAAAAATTCCAATTCTTTACATCCAACGCAACATTTGGTTGGTCGGGCTGTTAAATTTGCCTCCCTAAGTCGATCAAACAGCATGTTCAGAGAGTCAATGTGTTCCTCAAATGTTTCTGTTGCTATAAGGATATCATCCATAAAATTTGTTATACAGGGATTATTCAGAGGATCCAATAATTTTCTCATCATTCTAGAGAAGACACTAGGCGCATTCTTCAATCCAAATGGCAATCTATTAAACTCATAGTGTCCTTCTGAGGTACTAAAAGCTAGGTATGGTCTAACCTCAGGCTTTACTGGAATCTGATAGTATCCTTTACTCAGATCCACTTTTGAGAAATATTTAGCTTTATTTAGTCTGGCAAACAGCTGATTTGTATCCGGCAATGGATCCACCTGTCCTTCTGTAATAGCATTCAGTCTCCTGTAATCTATACAGAGTCTATGTTCTCCAGAGGGCTTCCTTAAGAGTACAACACCGGAGCTATACGAAGACTCACTGTGCGAAATAATTCCTTCCTTCAATAGATAGTCTATCTCTTCCTTCAAAGCTTTTTCCTTAGCAAACGGAATCGAATATGGTTTCATACAGACAGGTGTGGAGTCTATGAGTTTCATATCATATTCCAATAGGTTTGTATGTCCTGGTCGGTCTGTTAACACCTCTGCATGATTATTTAGAACCTGTTGCACTCTCTCTTTCTGAGTTTTCGTTAAATGTGTACTGATTTTCACCTGTGCTGCTGTCTCACAGGGGTGTAATGGATATTCAAATGATGAAAGTGGTTCCTTTTTCATCTCCATGGCGATGGACAAGGTCAACAAGTGTGTCTCTTCCTGATGTTCTCTTTCCAAATATTTCTTCAGGAGATTCACATGATAGATTTTTTCTTTCCCCTTCTTATCTATCTTATAATTTGTTCTAGACACCTTCTCTAGAACTGTATATGGACCCTGCCATCCAATTTGTAACTTATTCTGACTCCCGGGCAAAAGAAGCAGTACCTTCTCTCCCACAGCCAAATTTCTGTCTTTCGCCTTCCTGTTATAATAGGCAGCATGTTTCTTCCTGGCTTGTTTCAAATTTTCATTGGCAAGTTTCCAGCCAGTTTTTAACCGAGTGGTCAGCTCATTCACATACTGGTATGAAGATGTAATGTTTTCCTCTGCCTTTTCATCAGTCCACGTTCTTAACATAGCTTCAAGTGGACCTTTTATTGGCCTTCCAAACAATAATGTTGCCGGGGCCATACCGGTTGAACTATGGGGTACCTCCCGATAAGCAAAGAGGGCGGCGTGCAGGTACTGGTCCCATGTATCTGGTTTTTCGTGTGCCAACTTTCTTAGGATCGACATTAATGTGCCGTTAAATCTTTCCACTTGGCCGTTCCCTTGGGGATGATACACACTACAATGGAAGTGTTTGGCCTGAAAGATCCTGAAAACTTCTTCAGTTAGTTTCCCCTTGAACTGAGAGCCATTATCAGTCAAGATTTGATTGGGAAAGCCTAACCTTGTGAAAATTGTGAGCAATGCCTCTGCCACATGTTTAGAATCAATCGATGACAGGGCTACTGCCTCTCCCCACATAGAACAAGTGTCCACCAGAGTCAGAATGTAGCTGTTCCTTCTCTTGGTTCGGGTGAGAGGTCCCACAAGATCCACGGCAACTCTCTCAAAGGGTGTTCCCACTATGGGCATTTCCCCCAGAGTTGCTGGTGCAGTCCAATGTTTAGGTGCTACTCGTTGGCACTCTGGACAGGATTTTACATATCGTTTGATATCTTCAGTTATTCCTGGCCAGAAATAGTGACAAGCTATTCGCTGTCCTGTTGCGCTGATTCCCATATGACCACTGAAGGGAATCGCATGTCCTAGTTCCAACACTTTAGTCCTATATGAAGTGGGAAGGACCAGCTGTCCGTGACCATTGGATTCAGATCCAGCCTTCCTATATATCAATTTGTTCTTCATATAAAACTCTCCCTTGCCTGGAGGTGTATGAGATTTGGGCAACTTCTTGAAACATGGCTTGAGTGTTTTGTCCTCAGCCTGTGCCTTCCTCATCTCATCTGGGTGAGTATTTATGGGATTATCCTCCTCCTTCTTTGTCTGTGATCTGGTCTGCACTGTTGCCAATATCACAGGTCTCTTGGGATTCCCCAAGAAGACATATCTACACCCCAATATTAGAGGGTAGATTGGCTCATTTATCACTGCTGCTTTTATGATTCCTTCCACATATCGCGTTTTCACTTTTATTCGGGCGACGGGAAGTGTCATGGTAGCTACATCCTTGGTTGCAGTTTGAATCTCCACTGTTTCTGTGGTGTATTGATCGGCCTGCACCAGGTGAGAACTCACAACGGAATCGTAATCTAAACCGGTATCATATAAACATCTTATAGTGACACCATTACAAATGACATCTTCACACACTGGGGGGTGGTATGGTTCCTGTAATTCTTCAGGTTTGCCCTTCTTTTCCTTTTTCCCCGATGTCATAGCAGCAAAATGAGGAGGTTTCCTTCTACAATGGTCAGTGTCATGATTGTTCATCTTACAATTTTTACACCACCTTTTTCCTTGGTTGAAAGATTTTCTTTCATCATATTTCCTTTCATCGAATTGTGGGAATTTATTTTTTATTGTCATACCGTGGCCTATCAAATTGGTGCTTACCTTTATTTTGATCCTTAGGATCAAATTTATTAAAGTTCTGTGGTGCCCTGAAGTTGTCCACCTGTTTCTTTTTATTACCTGTTACCTCTGCTTGAGCTGCTTGATACCTTTCAGCAACATTTAGCAACTCACCCAGCCTCTCTGCACCTTGTTCCATGAGAAACTTTCTCAGGTCTGGAGCCATGGATTCTCTTAGTTGCTCTATAAGGACCATTTCCTTAAGATCTTGGGTTTTCCCCAGAGAAGTCCATTTCTCCAAGTATGTCTCTATTCGTGCAGAGAACTGGTGATAGGTTTCACCTGACAGTAGTTTAGCATTCCTAAATTTTTTCCTGTAAAACTCTGCATTCTTTTCATACCTTAACAAAAGAGCCTGCTTTAGCATGTCATAATTTTCCTGATCACCTCTGCTCATTTTTGCAAAAACTTCATAAGCTGCCCCACGAAGTCCCTGAGATAACTTTAAGCTCCACCTTTCTCTCTCTAACCCATACGTGGTAGCTAATAGTTCGTACCTATTTATATAGCTCTCAATATCATCGTCTTTCTCAACAAAATGATCTAAATGAAAGTTCATAGCTGAGATTGAGGCTCCTTGAGTAACCGTAGCATCAGAGGCAAAGGGGCTGGCACCATTTTCAGGAGCATGGCCTTGAAACTCAAACTCCCTTAGTCGTAACTCATGTTCCCTTTGTAATCTCTTCTCCTCCTTTTCTGCTTCCCTTTCTGCAGCTTGTCTTCTTTCCTCGGCTTCTCTTTCTGCAGCTAATCTCTTGTCTTCTCTTTCTGCCTCCAATTTCTTAGCCTCAGCCTCAATCTGCAACCTCTTAGTCTCAGCCTCAGCTTGCAACCTCTTAGTCTCAGCCTCAGCTTGCAACCTCTTAGTCTCAGCCTCTAACTTTCTTTCGGCTTCTTTTTCTAATCTTCTTTCTTCGCGTTCAATAAATTTGTCACATTCCGTTGTGACATAGGCAACCATAACTTGCCCATCTAATCCTAACTCTTTTGCAGTCTGAACCGCAGCAGATCGAAATTTGGCCAGGTCCGCCATTGTCTATCAGGTAACTTAATACAATGTCTAACCAACAATTCAATCTCTAATGGACAAAACAGGCACCGTGAGCTCAACCTTATTTAATTCCACCCAAGGATACCTTTTAATTCTTATATTCCCTGAAGTGAATTACCCCCAATATTTTTAATAGTTAAAGATTCAAAATCCCGAGAGCGAGACCCCAATATATGTGGTGAAGTGGGATGTTATAAATATTTATAAGGGACTTAGTGTACTGACTGAGATCAGCTGTGAAGGTATATATATATATCTAATAAGAGTAGTATATTATATATATAACCTTACTTGCTACCACATATCTATATATCTCAGTCAGAATTATTCTGGAATAGTGTGATGCTACGTTATGTGTCTAGGGTATGTGTATGGTGAAGTGTAAGTCACAACAACAGACAGATAAACAATTTAATTTAATCCACTACTCTTAACAACACTGTGACACTCACATACATACATATAACACTCTATGAGAATATCTTAAAGAAGTCACTAGTAACGTTTCAAATAACAATATGTATTCATTACTGGCATGAATGAATATGTGTCCTGATTCAACTACAAGGGAACCAGGAATCACAATCAATTTAAATTACAAGTTATGTACAGAATGTATTTAATATGAATATTGTAGTGACATATATTATTACCAATGTTCTATGTGTGTCATTTGTGTAGTGGTAAAATGAGGTAATACTGGTTTTGTTTTGTTCAAGCTCTGTTGGTATTTGTCATCATGACTTCAATAGTTTGTCTTTAGGGACCATTATTGTAGATGTTCACAGTTCCTGATTTTAAGACAAGTAAATTCCCCTCTGAATAGTATTTTTATAAAGTTATTTCAAGATGAGGGGACATAATGTTGAGCTCAGCTGGCCAATTCGCTTATCTGGCGTGATGGCGGCAGGAAAGGACTCCTCTGCTCGAATTCTCCTCTGGGCTCAGGAGACACCTCCCTGATAGCTAAAAAGACCAAGGAGTATGCTGTCCGACTCTGGATTCAGCAAATCTCTGACCAGGTGCTGCTCACTACCATCAAGACCACTGTCCCTGAAATCAAGAAGGATGTACCTTCTACTTCATAACTAATTTATATTCTCTTTTACACTGATCACAATACAGCACAAACATTGCGTTCAGAGCGTTAGGCCAACAGTCAGCTTCATTTGAAATACTTTATTCCAGTATTACCCTTCTTAATGGTTACTACGCCTCTGCACTTCCAGCATTATTTCTTTCTAGTCCATCATCCAGGTGTCAGTGTACTATTTGGCCATTCCATGCCGTTTTACTTCTCTCCGACACCCTCTGTTCAGGCTGGAGCATTATAGGCTTTACCTCACGTTTGCCACTGAACTACACATATATATACAGGCATAAATCAACAATTCACATTCAATTTTTCATTAAAAGATACTGAATGGTTCAAGCTTACCACAATTTCATGGAAATAAACACAGATACGTTGATTAGCAATGAATTCTGGCACAAATTCCGTTCTGCCTATGTTCCAGGCTTTTATTTTAGCAAAAATGTGAGCTAGCTTCAACGTACTGTCGCTTTATCAAGCTTATTTGAATTAGTGGTCTCGAACTAACGCTCCCAAGTGTGTATATCAGCGAGACTGGCCAATGAGCCACGTTTCGACAAGTGTTTGAAAAAAAATGTTATCTTTTCCCGTCTCCCCCAACAACCAAGATAGTATTTATAGCCCGACCAATCGTGGTTAGGCTTTCATTTGTTGCGCTCCAATCAATTTGGAGTTTACATGGTAGGCTATTTATGTAACGTAAGGTTTTTTCAAACACGTTATAAAAAAAATTTTATGAGCAGAAATGATTTTATGCTGTCAGGCACCCCCAATATTTTATTTTGGGTATAATTTATTAATTCCTGGACTATTTGCGTAACGTTTTACATATTATTTGTCAGCAAACCCTAAGGAACCCAAAAATACTAATTTAAAGGAGCTACGTGGCTGCGTTCAAAATATGCAATTTCTTCTATCTCCTGTTTAGAAGATGTGCTGTCTGGGTACTGTTATGTGTTCAAACGTAAACCCATATAATGTTGTCTTTTCTAATAAGAGTCTGTTATGATTTATAAACCTAACTCTGGGAAAGGGTAGTGTATTTTATCACTGTCCGTCTGAAAAAAAAAATTAGTGCATGTAGACTTACACGCGTGATGGTAGTAATTGTGTATCGCGCGAAGCGGGTTTAGTGTTCGGCTTTCTGCCTCTCCCTTCTCTTTTTATCCCTTTAGTCCATCTGTTCGTTCGTTTTGGTAACGCAGTATAATTAATGTTAGGGTTAATTTAGGTCATTACGCAGTACGTCTCAATGCTTTTCCAAGAAATACAGCACACGTTTCATTGAAGAAGGCGGGTAATAATACAGTAAGCTTTACTATCAACGTGAAAGCGTTACAATTTGCAGACGAAGCAGAAAACAAGGGGGATTTCGAGTACATTCTTTGGGACAGCACTGTCATTTTACCATTGCTCTTCTCTTTATTAATTTTATTTGTTAGGCTTCATATTTACCTAATAATTTATATATGTGGATTAGAATATTTCATGACACCACTGATGATTGATAATTACAATCAATGCATGAATGGATGTGACAGAGTGGACCAAAGCATTGTAACATATGGCACATTTAGCAGAAGAACAAGAAAGTGATGGAAAAAAATTTTCTTCTGGATTTTTGAAATAGCTCAGCTCAGTGCGTATAAATTATTTGCACTGTCAAGAACAACAAATGCCAAAAAACAGAGCCTTCTTCAATTTAAATGGCAACTTGTCAGTGAGCTCTCTCTTGTTGCTGCTGTGGATTTCCAGCAAATTCCTCCCAGGATTGGACAGGGCAATCAAGTGAACAATCCAGTCAACAGACTAGGAGGAACAAACCATTTAATTAAAAAAATCAAAATTTCATCGCAACTGTGTCATTTGCAGCACCCCTCAAGTAAGGGTCAGGACATCCTTTTATTGTGAAGGATGCACAAATAATCCCCATCTACATCCAAATAACTGTTTTGCTACTTATCATGAAAGGAAATAGTTTGTGGTAAATGTAAATATCAGTTCTGTATAAAGTTGTGTACATAGTTTATTTTCGTCATGATTTTTCAATATGTGACCTGAACATTTCAAAAGGAAACAACATTTTTATTTATTATTCAAAACAAGTGAAACTTGTCTGTGTTCCATATAATTGGATGAAAGTGGTTCTAGGAGTTCCAGGCTTCCAAATTGGATTATTTTTGTGGGTAAGTACAACTTTTTTCCAAATTTTTTATATTTTTAAATTGTTCTGCACTCATTACTGTATATGTTGCATGCATGTTTAACACCACTTAACAATTAAGTTAGGTGCATGTCAAAGGGGTTTCATTTCTCTATATTTAGATATATATAAAACTTTATGTTATCATTATAAATAAATTATTTAATGCAAAATCAGTAACGGTAGTCATGTCTGTAAATAAAGGTTAAAATATTTGTGCGCTTTATCTAAATATACCAAAAAAATTCAAATTGTGATAAAAACTTTATTTGTGCTCAGAAACAACTCCAACTTTCCTACATTATGTGAAAATGGATGTACTT
Source organism: Oreohelix idahoensis (assembly GCA_024509875.1). Taxonomy (NCBI): domain Eukaryota; kingdom Metazoa; phylum Mollusca; class Gastropoda; order Stylommatophora; family Oreohelicidae; genus Oreohelix; species Oreohelix idahoensis. The sequence goes on from JAMPIV010002477.1 coordinate 170,815, forward strand.
TAAAATGAAAGTAGGTTTAGGGGTAGAAGTTTACCAGAATTAATTATACATATTGATAAGTACAATTTGTTTCTCAATTTTTTTCAATTTTAAAATTTTTCTGCATTCATTACTGCATATGTTGCATGCATGTTTAAAATCATTGAACAATTCAGTTAGGTGCATGTCAAAGATGTTTCATTTCTCTATATTTAGATATATAACACTTCATGTTATCATTATAAATAAATTATTTAATGCAAAATCAGTAACGGTAGTCATGTCTGTAAATAAAGGTTAAAATATTTGTGCGCTTTATCTAAATATACCAAAAAAATTCAAATTGTGATAAAAACTTTATTTGTTCTCAGAAACAACTCCAACTTTCCTACATTATGTGAAAATGGATGTACTTTAAAATGAAAGTAGGTTTAGGGGTAACAGTTTACCAGAATTAATTATACATACTAATAAGTACAATTTGTTTTTCAATTTTTTATCTTTTTCAATTTTTCTGCATTCATCACTGCATACGTTGCATGCATGTTTAAAACCATTGAACATTTCAGTTCGGTGCATGTCAAAGGGGTTTCATTTCTCTATATTTAGATATATAACACTTCATGTTATCATTATAAATAAATTATTTAATGCAAAATCAGTAACGGTAGTCATGTCTGTAAATAAAGGCTTAAAATATTTGTGCGCTTTATCTAAATATACCAAAAAATTTCAAATTGTGATAAAAACTGTATTTGTGCTCAGAAACAACTGCAACTTTCCTACATTATGTGAAAATGGATGTACTTTAAAATGAAAGTAGGTTTAGGGGTAGAAGTTTACCAGAATTAATTATACAAATTGATAAGTACAATTTGTTTCTTAATTTTTTTCAATTTTAAAATTTTTCTGCACTCATTACTGTATATGTTGCATGTATGTTTAACACCACTTAACAATTAAGTTAAGTGCATGTCATAGATGTTTCATTTTTCTACATTTTAATATATAACACTTTATGTTATCATTATAAATAAGTTACTTAATGCAAAATCAGTAAAGGCAGTCATGTCTAAAAATGTACTCTCTGAAATCAGCTCGTAAAAACGCGGTTTTTGAGCACGTATACTAAGAGTTAAATCTCTTGCCAGACGATCTTACTTCTTGCCATTTCAACAATACAGCAGTGGAAAAATAAAACTAAGTGATTTTTTTTTACCACATGTTAACTTCACTTCAAATAAAATATCACTTTCATATCTCATGAAGATCACGAGCAATGTGAATTTTAGTGGGCTAGCTCAAGGGTTGTCTCTGGGAACGCAGAAAAATGCCTTTAATCCTGGAGATATCATGCTTTTATACGCTGGCTGGCAAGTGCTAGTCCGAAATTTTCCTGGCTTAAAAAACTATTTTCATCCCCTCCGTAATACTGAGATCTACCAAATCAACATCTATGATTCACCAGTAGATGGCGATCACCGATAGTGGCCACTGTTCTATATACTGCATTGAATAAAAGTAGGTGACCAGTTATCATTGATCAGTAAGTTGTCATACCTTTCAGAAACAAATATAAATTTGTAAACTATATGACAAATTACTGTTACCAAATGCACTTTGAAAAGAAAAAAAAAACAGATGAATTACTTATTAAAGTAAATGACGTAAGGAAATAATGCAAGTAAGACATTATTAAAGTTAATGAAGTAAGGAAATAATGCAAGTAAGACATTATTAAAGTAAATGACATAAGGAAACAATGCAAGCAAGACATTATTAAAATAAGTGAAGTAAGGAAACAATGCAAGTAAGACATTATTAAAATAAGTGAAGTAAGGAAACAATGCAAGTAAGACATTATTAAAATAAATGAAGTAAGGAAACAATGCAAGTAAGACATTATTAAAATAAATGAAGTAAGGAAACAATGCAAGTAAGAAACTATAAATTGTTGATGAAGTAAAGAAGGATCAAATAAGTAATGAAGACACTGGAAAGATACATAAATTATGAAACAATAGGGAACAAAGAAAAAAAGAAATGAAATATGTGCAACAATCAAATAAGAAATTAAATACCCAAAAAATAAAGAACAATGATAGATATAGAAAAATACTATTTTAAAGTACAGAAGAAAAACAAAAGTCAAGGAAAATGAAATTTAATTCTTTAAAATTATAATAACACAGAAAGGAGAGAAGAAAATATGAAATGAAGAAGAAAAGAAAGCATGAAGAAAGAAATTAGAAAAATAGTAAAGGCTGCAAGAAAAAATAAAGAATTACAATAATGTAGAAACATGGGGAGTGTTAGACTGGCTAAGCGGTTAGAGCACTTGCCTTTCGGCGGCAAAGTTACCAGGTTCTGGGAACGAAACCTGTTAGCATTACGCTTCAGTTTACCCAGCTGTATATGAGTATCTGACTCTGCTCTTGAGCTAAGGAAGGCAAAGGCAGTAAACAGGGTTTCTAGTCACCCAACCTCATCAAATTGGACCTAGTATAGTTAAGTCTCTAATACTTCACCTCTTAAGCAGTATCTGCTAGGATGCTTAAGAAAGATGTGAAAGTATGCAAAACAAAAGTTTGAAACAGAAAGAAATAACGGTAAAATAAAAAGTGAAAATTAAATTGTGAGGGGAAGATGAAACAAAGAAAGAAAGAGAAAACAGCACGGGAAAGGAATGTAAGAAAAATGTATTTACCTAAAGATTCAACCTGGATTATAGTCACATTACCACGGTCAGTTTGCATGCTTCCATCATTCTCAACATCTTCATCTTGTGAAACCTGGCCAGTCTTGTTAATAACTTCCTGCATCTTCTTGACCTGCAATACAGGGAAAAAAGCATTAACAGTTTCCTAAAAGTTATGATGACCTTACATACAGCCTGGCTCCCGAAGGATCAAATGCTTGATCCCCTTTTGGGGATAGCCAAGAGTCCAAAAGTTTCCCTGTCAGTCATTACTGACCATAGGAACGCGCCCACAAGACAATGTCTGGGCCGACGCGAGGTTGGGCGCTTGGGTAAAGAGGTCAAGCTGTTGCCCATGCAGCATGATCCACGAAGCTGGTGAATCCAGCGGCAATGTTCAAAATAAATTTTGTTCCTCCCAGTTTCAGGGCGATGACATTTCTACTAACTCAACAGACAATGGGCACAGAGGTTGATGCACCTAGACAAACCTGGGTATTACTTGCACCAGAAGGGGATCAAAGAATAGTAAATACTGTAACCTATCATGCAAGTCGTAAAAAGTGACTAAGGAGGGTTGGGCATGAGGCTAACTACCCCATTCTGTACAAATTTTATGCGTAAAAAAATTTCTACAAAAATATATATATATCATGGAAAGGCCGTGAGCTGATGGCACAGGACAGGAAGACTTGGCATAGATTTGTTAAAGGCTTATGTTCCTTGGGGATCTGAAGGGTGATGATGATGATGGTGATGATGTCAGTGGAGGATTTAAATGTTGTTAGAGCATTTTTGTGTGTTTTCTGAGCACTAAATAACATGTGACTACTGGGCAGTTTCTGGGGGTCTCTAAGGAGACAAGCACATAATAGGACTACCAATCCCACAGGAAAGTTCATAAGAGGTGACTAATATGAGCTTCTGCATGGAATTAGGAATCTCATCATATCAAACAAATAGCTACAGAAACAACTGCTGCAAAAGTACATGAATGCCTTGATGCAGGCTTCCTGCAAGGGATCAGCTGTACTGGTGACAACATGCTCAATATGGAGCAAAAAAAGAAAGATGAATGAATACAGTAGCATCTAGCATTCCAAAGACACATGGACAAATATTGCTGACACAACTGTTGTGACTATTTGGGTATACAGATTACCCTGAGTGGCTTCCGGGGGTCTCTGTCCTGAAAAAAAAAACAAAGACTGGGACCACTGCTTCCAATAAGCTAGTCATAAGAGACAACTAATGTGTTGTTGTGCACATGGCCGGCAACCTCATCATGTAAGACAAAACGGCAATAAATCCTATAGAAACAATCAATGCAAGAGCACAGGCTGCCTGTAAAGGGAGCTAACTATAGTGGTAGCTCCATGTGCCATAACTCTCAATCAACGATATTTTAAAAATAGCTGACGGTTTATTACTGATGATTAGTCTTAATTAAAATATGTATTAAGTCTTTTTTGTAATGAAAACATTTTAAAGTATTACTAGCATTATTAGTAGGTGTTACCTTCAATTTTGGTAACAAGGAATTGTCACTCCTTTAAAGGTACACTTAATTTTTAATAATTCACCATCAACATTATCACTTCCATTACCATCCCAATTAAGCATGGAGCCACCACTTAAGTATCATTTTCATGGCAGACGCTTCAGTTTCTAGTTTAATCAATAGCTGACACAACACCAAAAATTAGCTTTAATTTTGAATTATTTGATGTATTTTCGCTGATTTCAAGTTACAATGAACTATTTTATGCATTTTCACTGAAATCAAGTGACAATGATCTATTTTATGCTGAATTCAAGTAACAGCAAACTACGAGGTGACACTTAACTATTTGAAACATTTTTTCTCTGTTGATTGACAGAGTAGTTAGAGCGCTGGTCTCTCGTGGCTAAGATGCCGGGTTCGATTCACGGTATCATCTCTCCAGTCTACCCAGCTGTAAATGGGTACCCAACTTTGCTCTGGAGTTGAGGAAGGAAACGGCAATGAGGAAGGGAACTGGTCACCCCACCTCTCGATGATGGACCTAGTATAGTGGTCTCTAACACTTCACACCCCTACGGCAGTATCTGCTATGGGACTACCTTTATCATTTACCCGTGTATTTGAGAATACGTTATCTGCATCAGGAGAAATGAAGGTATAAGGAAGTTCTAATAATTTATGAGTTTTGTTGATCCGTTTAAAACCAAAATAAACGTGTATTTAGAGCTCACTGTTCTAATGTTCATGTGATTTTTCTAAAGCTTATGCCAGAGAAGACTAGAAACAGCCAGTGGTTGTTTTAAATCAAAAGAAAGAACAATACGAGCCAAGAGAACATAATAGGAAAGATGTACATGATAAATAAAGGAGTTCTTTGATGATGAAAGATCAGAATTAAATGTTCAAGAGAAATGTGAAAGGATACACTTAATCGTGGCAGAAGTTGAGAACGCCAAAAACCACATTAAAAAAGGGCAAAGACCCTAAACCAAATAACATAACATTAAAGGTAATGGAGGCTGTAGGAGGATTTGGTATAGTTGTGATAATGAATAACATCTACAATAGAATGCAAAGGAATTCATGTTGCTCTTGAATGAATTCCAGGGTTAGACCACTAACTGGGATCCTGAAGCATCTCCTGAATGGCCCACCCATCATTCCTCCTCTCTAAAGTGAAATCTGTTGAGAACCCTCTTTGAGGAGACAAAAAACAAATAGGATTACTATTTCCTCAGGCATGTCATACCAGGTGACTAGAATGAGGTTTTGTTTGTGGCTGGCAACCTCAGCATGTGAAACAAAATGCTATAGAAACCATCACTGCAAGGGTATGTGAATGCTTGGTGCAGGCTTCCTGCAAGGATGGCTCCCCACTTCTTAAGGAGCACAAATGAAAATGGATGAATCAGATTTTTATAAACCTGATACTGGGTGACATGTCATATGTAGCCACCATCTCAAATTTTATCCTTATACACAGGACCATGTGACGACAGCCTCCCAGACTTCTTTAAAAGTACCCAAATCTAAGAACTCATATTTGACAATTAAAATCAACCTTTTCCCATAAATTCTTAAAAAGCATCAGATCGATATAAATCTGATATTGGGTGTTGCTTCACATACAGTCACTCTCTCATACAAATAGGAAAATGCAACACTACCTTTCCTGGTTTCCACGGAATATTCTCACGAACAAAACAGTGATGAACACCATCCTGACTTCTGCCTTGTGGACTACTTATGCTGTCGTCAGAACCACTAGAATCAACGTCCTTTATTTTTGTAGCCTCCTGTGAGTCTTCCTGAACTCCGCCACTACCCTCAACTATTTCTACTGCTTCCCTGTGAGGCTGGCTAAGTAGAGTTTGCTGCGAAATTAGCTCTGTTTGTTCTTGCTTCACAGAAATGCTTTGCAAATATGGTGGTGGCACTGTCTGTTCATGCTGAAATGTAGTAAGGCTTGAAGATGTTTTCTCAGTGGGACTGCATGATGTGAAGTTTGACCCTGGCTGTCCAAGAACAGCATCGGGTGAGCTGACAACTATTGAAGGTATTGTGGGTATTAAATTCAAGGAATTCTGTGCATTTCCAATGCAGAACTGAGCATGAGTCTCCATCTTATCGAATAAGGAATTATCCGAGCTTTGACTATTAGTATCTAAAACAGGAGTAGAAAAATAAGGCAGAGATTCAGACATTGATGTTGCTGCTGGAGCAACTTTTGGCACGTCACTGACGCTCACAGTGGACTGTAACATTTCCCCCTGTGATATCAACACCCTGTTAGTTTCAAGGCCAAAAATACTTGGTTGAGTGTTGTCAGAAGAATCATCAGAAGGCACGGTTTCAGTAAAAAGCAAATTGTTCACATGACTGTCATTTTTTTCCGGTTCTGTACCAATGGAGTCTAACCTAATCCATGAGCTATCTGGTTTGACTCTTGAGATAAGAACACCTATAGATGTTTGTAGTAGTAAGCAACCTGTATCTTCTGATGGGCATAAGGCTGTGTCAGGCTGAATTTCCAGGCTGACTCCAGGTTCCTGAGCAATTTCTATATCCAAAGATGAGCTTTCAACACAGGGCCTTGTAATGGCCTGTGATGCTGTTGTCAGTGGAGCCAAAAGTCCTTGAACTGTGTATGATGCTCCTCCTATTGTCTCGGGTGGTGGTGAAGGCAGGTCGGGCAGAACTTCTTCCATGGAATCTGCACTGCGGGATTCTGTTTCAAGATCTGCATCCATCTGTAGCAGATCGGAGTCATGTGCTTGGTCTGTAAGAGCAAAATTAAAATGCAGTTTTAAAAAAAAGAATTAGCTTAACATACAACACAACTGCAACATTTTGGTCCTCTGAGATGAAAAAGGAAGAACAGGACTACTCTCCCCTCAGGCATGTCGTAAAAGGTGATTTTTGTGAGACTGTGCATAGAGGGCTGGCAACCTCATCATGTAAAATATATTGCTACAGAAATCAACATTGCAAACACTTCCTCAGTTGGGGGGGGGGGGGGGGATCTTCACTGGTGGCTCCATGCTCCATAACGAGTGAAAATGGAGACGACTATGATGTCACATTTTCAGAACAGAAAACTTAAAACGAGTCTATTGGCCAATCAAAAAGATATTGATACCAGATATCCTATCTTTTGCAGTTTATGAATAAAGTAACGTTTAGCAAGCTAGCTCATAGGAATGTGGTAAAAGTTATTTTAATCCTCAGGATACTGTGCTTTTAAAATGTGGTGGGAGAAATTTTCCTACGGACTACACCTTTATATAAAGTCTGTATATACTATCTATCAGGGGGTATGCTAAATAAATCTATAAACTGCTGAATCAAATTATACCTTTATATAGTCTTTTTGTACTATCTATCAGAGCTTTACAAAAATTCTGCATGTATTTTCCATCAGGGCTTTACATAAAGAATGTATGTACGAGGGGCGGTCGAAAAGTTTTGCACTTTAGTATGAAGGAGTCAAGGCATGTACCTGGAAATTGGTGTGAACTTTAGTCCTTCTCTATGTATTCACCCCTCAAGGCAATGCACTTCTCCCATCTCTTCTTCACCTTCCTGATGCCCTGATTGTAGAACACCCCCGTCTGGGCCCGGAACCACGTCTCCAGTTCAGTAATCAAGTCCTGGTCGTTAGAAAAACGACGTCCACGAAGCGGATTCTTCATGTTTGGAAACAGGAAGAAGTCACTCGGTGCCAAGTCCGGTGATTATGGTGGATGGGGCATGATTTCATACCCGCACTGCTGGGCAAGGACGATGGAGCCATGAGCTGCATGAGCCGGCGCATTTTGTCCATGACACCGCTTCATACACATCTGAACCAGTTTCCCGCCAATTTCTCTTTCACACGGCACCCCGCGCGCGCCATGTACGCGCGGGAAATGTAAACCAATAGTGTGTCTTTACAATGATACACAGCAATCCCGCCTGTCTTAACGCTTTCTTAGTAAAGTGCAAAACTTTTCGACCACCCCTCGTACTATCCATCAGGTTGTGTGTGTCCAATCCATTGCCAGTGTCTCCTTCTTATCTCTTGTTTCAATGGCATTTGTCTGGTTCTGGCTATCAGTTCTACACTGGTGATCTTGTTGTACCATTTCAATCCTTCTGTTGCACGCCTAGCACCCACTTATGACAGTCTGTACTTCTTGTTTGTTGCTTTTGTCATTCTCCATGTTTCAGAACCATACCACAAAGTCTGAATGCACTATTTACATTAAACATATCTATAAAACGAACTAGACAAAACCTGTTTGTAATGAACTGAACCACTCTTCCTCAAGTGCCACACCCCCACAAGCTGACGGCCAATCAGAGTGTGACATCATGCGGAAGAGACTGTCTCCTAAAAAAGAACCCACTGATGGTTCTGCCTCTTCTTTCATGCCTTCATCCAAAAGGTTTTGGTCAGACTTGCTGCGAAATATGTCTCGTTTATTACTGCAATAAAAATAAATAAACAAATTAAAGATATGAATTACAAATATGGTGCAAGTCTTGTTAGTTGTTGGCTAAACAGTAATCAGAACAAAAAAGGTTTCTAACTTGGTAACTAACAACAGCAGTTTTGCTTGAAGATAAGATATTTGTTTTACATGATGACGTTGCCAGCCCTCTATGCACAACATCATATTAGTCAACTTTTACGACATGCTTGATGCAGCAGTGGTTCCATTCTGTCTTGGTCTCCTCAGAGATCTCCACGAACTACATGGGGCAAGAATGATTTACAGAAAACAAATAAATCCATGTATTCAATGGTTTGGTTTGCTTCAGGGAACATCTTCATTGCATATGGACAACTCCATCAGGGCTCCAATCTCCTCCTTTAGATCACACAAGGAGGATCTCAGCACAGTGCACGAACTCCATAGCACCGGCGAGGATCCAAATGTGTGTATACAGGAATCACACATTCTATAAATATTTTTGTGGTGGGTAGGTTTCCTAATTTAAAAATTTTGCCAGGGCAGCAGCGATATGGCCTACTCTTTAAAATTTCCACCTGCGGAGGGATTTTTAACGTGTGCAGCTTGAATATGGCACCTCCTATTATTTTCGCCCTTATCTGAGAAGGCTAGACATCCGGCCTCACTACCCAGGAGATCAGGGGGGAGTATGACATCATTAGGACCCACTAGTTCTGAAAAAAAATTCCATCAATTATATTCCCTGTACTGCGTACCTTTAGAATTAGAGGCAGAAGCCATACCTCTTAGCCACTCCAATCCCTATATATATATATATTCAACGACAACACAACAAGAATAAATTTTTTTCAATGAATTTAAATTTAAGTTAGGGATACTTAACCTGTGGTCCATGAACCATTTCCAACAAAGGTACCAGCTGCAGAAGTGGCTCCATGCTCCGTAAGGGGCGAAAAGAGAAATGAATGATGAATTAATCCTTCATTTGTAACTATGATAACTAGCAAAGCAGAGGAAAAGCCAGTGTTAACGATACAAATTAATGGGAAAATACAGGAACAAGTCAAAGGTTTCTCATATCTTGGTCATATCATAACAGAAGTTGGCTGATGTGAAACAGAAATCACTACTCGCACATTCACATCAACATATCCAAGAAAAAACCAATAGACTGAATAAGTATAGCCAGTAGGTGGGTCTGAACACCAATCTGAAGAAGATAGAGGTCATGACACTCAATGTGGGCAATCCTGAGCCAATAACAATAAGGAACCAGAAGCTAGAACATACAGGCACATTTACATACTTAGGATGCATAGTAACACCAGAGAACTGTGGAGGCTGAGATGCAAAGAATGAATTAGAGTTGGGCAACCTCTGATGATCAGACTCCCTCTTGTTGTATCACTCTGTATAGAGTTTCCTATCATCACTCTTCATTTTAGTATGGTGTAGAACCATGTATAATGAACAAGCAGTTGGAAGAAAGAAATGTGATTATACAGACGAATGGGGCATGTCACATGGAAAGAGAACAAATAAAGAAATCATAGATAAGCTAGGAATGAAAAGAAAGTTCATAAAGGAGACAGTTTGGCCATATAAAAAGACATAACACCTTGCTAAAGAACATAATCTGACCCAAGTGTCCCTCCTTGAAGTGGTGGGTCGGCTTGAGTGCCTTGAGGAAATTGTGAGCTATATCAGTGGGAGCTTTTGCTCCTGGTAGGTTCAATCAAGCTGAGCAGGTCAAAATGGAAAGGACAGAGAAAGTGGGCACGCCTCCCCTTTCCTCTAGGTTAAAGGAGGTTGGAGAACAGGGCTGACAACCCTGTTGGAAAAAAATAAATTGTCACAGAAACGGAAACAGTTGAAGAAAGAAAGAAAAGCCTGAGTCAGGAAGAATCCTCGCAAGAGAGACGTATGACGCAGACACCTGATGAAAGCCAGTCAATGGAAGTCAGGCTGCCGATACCTCTTCTAATGACAAAGGCAAAAACTAGAATAGGCACTTGGAACGTACGAATAATGCAGGCAGCTGGAAGGACAGCACAGGTAGCTGGAGAGATGAGACAATACAAAATAAAACTCTTAGGACTAGCAGAAACGAGAATAAATGGAACTGGTGAATTCAGGACAAATACAGAGGAAAATATCATATATTCAGGACACGAGGATGAAGACCACACACACACAGAAGGGGTTGCTATTATGATGTCCCAGGAAGCCAGAAAAGCATTAATAGAATGGGAACCAATATCACCCAGGATAATAACAGCAAGATTCCAGGGAAAAGGAAGAAAAATCACCATCATTCAGTGTTATGCCCCTACTAATAATGCAGATGATGATAAGAAGCAAGACTTCTATGATGAACTCCAAGGAACACTGGACAAAACACACAGGAGAGACATTAAGATAGTAATGGGAGATTTAAATACAAAAGTAGGAGTAGACAACAAAAACTGGGAACTAAGCATGGGAAAGAATGGCATAGGAAACAGAAATGAAAATGGAGAGCTTTTTGTAAACTTTTGTGATTTGAAGATCTGGTCATCGGAGAAACTATCTTCCCACACAAAGGACATACACAAGACTACATGGATCTCCCCAGATGGGTACACGCAAAATCAGATAGACCACTTCACCATAGAAAGAAAATGGAGACACTGCCTACAAGATGTTAGAGTAAAGAGAGGAGCTGACGTAGCGTCAGACCATCACCTTCTCCTAGCATCACTGAGGATAAAATTGAGGGCGCACAAAGACAGAGCAGAAAGATCAAGCCCGAAGTATAATACCCAGAACCTTATGAACAAAGACAAAAGAGTTTAGTTCAACCTAAAGTTGAGAAATAGATTTGAAGCACTGGAGAACCTGGAAGAGGAAAGTATAGATAACCATTGGTGCACAATTCTGGAAGCATACAGGAATACATGTGAAGAAGTTCTTGGCAAAAGAAATAAACAACAGAAGGAATGGCTCACAGAAAACATGGAACCTCATAAGAGAAAGGAGAAACATCAAACAGCAAGTAAACAACTGTAAAGAGGCAGAACAAAAAACACAACTGCTCACAATATATTGGGAGCTAAACAGGAAAGTGAAAAAGAGTGCCAGGCAAGATAAAAGAGAATTTATTGAAAAACTAACAGAGGAAGCCGAGATTGTGACAAAAAAAAGGAGACTTGAAAACATTATATAATATTACTAGAACTTTATCTCAGAAACAGCGAAACCATAATACAACAGTGAAGAGCAGAGAAGGACAAAGCATTAGCAATGAAGAGAAACAAAGGGCCAGATGGGCTGAATATTTTAAGGAAATCCTAAACCGAACCCAACCATTACAGCAACCCATCATAGAACCAGCAGAAGAGCCACTACAGTGCAACCACTAAACAAGAGATCTCTCAGGCAATAAAACAGCTAAAGAATGGGAAGGCTGCAGGACCAGATGGAATACCATCAGAAGTCAGATATACCATACACTATAGAGCTGCTACACCAGCTCTTCAAGAAAATCTGGGAAAAGAGGCCATCCCAAAGAGCTGGAAGGAAGGCCATAGTTGGAAACTTGGTTGTTGTTATGTTTTCTTCGGGTTCTCGAAGACTATTATTATTACCGTTATCATTGTTCATTAAAGAGTTTATTCTTTATTTTTCAAGTTCTAGTGTTGTGTTATTATATGTTCAGATTGTTATTATAATTATTCTAGTCTTCATATGATCGTGCGCCAAGTGATACTAAGGTTTGTTCTATTTGATATAACGTTGATTGTCGAATGTCAAACACAAACACCAAGGTCCGGAAATAACGATAAAAATCCATCAATACTTGCAATGAATAAACTTCACCAAGAAGAAACGCCATCATAGACGACTGGGCACATTTATTCTCTGGACACTCAGGTCCTGAAATACACTTCTTATCAATAAATCTAAGTGGCAACAGCCACACATTGCTATACACTGTGAGGTGGTTAAAACCACATTAATTAAATACACTTCCGATCGGCCCCAAGGGCATAATGCAGACTGTTTGTAACTATGTATTTCGCGTCATCGTTCTATATGTGATACGTCTTAGTGTGTCTCTAGTTGGGATGCTAAATGGTACAATCATCCTGACCAAAAATAAACCAGCCAAGATGATTACCCACCATGAAGCAGTCCTAAACAGCCATATTATCAAGCTGCCAAAGAAAGGAAACTTGACTGTATGTAGCAACTGGAGGGGTATAACACTACTAGCTGGAAAAATTTTGACCAGAGTTTTGTTTGACCATATTAAGAAGGCGGTGGATGACAAACTCAGAGATGAACAGGCAGGATTTTGTGCAGGAAGATCATGCACAGACCAGATAGCATCACTTAGAATCATCATTGAACAATCAAATGAGTGGCAGACCCCCTTGTATATAAATTTTGTGGACTTTGAAAAAGCTTTCGACAGCATAGGCCGTACTGTGATGTGGAAAATCCTGAGACATTATGGAATCCCAGAGAAATTCATTAAAATCATCCAAGATTTCTACCAGGAGGCCTCATGAAAGTAGTACACAAAGGAAAACTATCAGAGCCCTTCACAATACACAGGGATGTCTGCTATCACCAACAATTTTTCTCATGGTAAGAGACTGGGTTATGAGACAGACAAAAGAGGGACAGAAAACTGGAATACAGTGGACATTTAACAAACAACTGGAGAACCTAGACTTTGCAGATGATTTGTGCCTTCTATCACACAGACATCAAGATATGCAGGAGAAAACAGATAGATTAGTAACAGAAGCAGCAAAGATGGGACTGCACATAAATGTAAATAAAACTAAAGAGATGAGAATAAATAATAGGCAGATGGACTCGATGAAGATCAATGATCAAGTCATTGAAGAAGTAGAAAGCTTTACATATCTGGGGAGTAACAATGACTGTGAGAATTCCCTCATACATATGCAGCTGTTCCATGAAGCCAGCATTGGGGTGCACACAGCTGCGATGTTCCTTCACAAACTTGAATGCCTTTTCCACAGACCACCGGCGATCTTTCATTATAAACGCCATCACCTATTGGTGAAGAAACATGCATTCATCATCAACATTTTTCTTTACGTTCCTTACAGAGCACAGAGCCACCAATGCAGCCGGTCCCCTTACAGAAAACCTGCACCAAGCAGTCACATGATCTTGCAGAGTGGTCTCTGTGACAATTTGTTTTACATAATGACATTGCCATTCTCATGCACCAACCTCATAACAGTCACCTTGTTTGACACACCTGAGTGTGCAGGTCCTATTTTTTCTTTGTCTATTCAGAGACCCCCCCGGGAATTAACACAGGTGTGTTTTTTTAGATGTGCTATCGATTGGCAGAGTGGTTAGAGCACTGGCCTCTTGTGGAGAAATTACCGGGTTCGAAACACGCTCCAGTTTACCCAGCTGTAAATGGGTACCTGACTCTGCTCTTGAGTTAGGGAAGGACAAGGCAGCAAGAAAGGGAACTGGTCACCCCCCCACTTATCAAAGCTGGACCTAGCAGCGTTAAGTCTCTAACACTTCACTCCCCTAAGGCAGTATCTGCTATGGGATTACCTTTACCTTTATATATATTTTTTTAAAATAAATTTCTGTGATGGTGACTATGTCGCCTTGACATAAGACAAAGGTTAATGATAATAGCAAATAAAATTTAAAAAAACGAAAGGCTACTTTAACAACGTTTTTTAATGTGAAGATTAACAATACTTTCACACAAGAATTATATATAAAGTTTGTATGGCTCTGTAATATACTTACTTACTTAGTCGTTCCCCTTCTACCGTGAGGTGTAGAGGTTTGGAAGAGAGAGCGCCAGACCATTCTATCAGCTGTCTTCTTCCTGGCCTGGTTCCATTCTAGTCCTCGGTCCTTCAAAGATTGTCTAATGTTGTCCTCCCAGCGGACTCTGGGTCGTCCTGGAGGTCTGGATCCCTGGCTCTTTGTTTCCCATGCTTGTCGTGGTAGCCGATCTTCTCCCATTCTGCAGACATGGCCAAACCATCTCAGTTGGGACTGTTCTATTTGGGTCTGCAGCGGGTGGGATTTTAGGCCTTGACGTATCGTCTGGTTGCGGACCATGTCTCTTCTTGTTACTTCAACCACTTTCCTCAGATACCTCATTTCTGAAGTTTGGATCTGGCTTTTGTGGGTTGTAGTCATTGCCCACGACTCGCATCCATATGTCAAGACTGGGACATAGGTGGAGCGGTATACAGCCATCTTCGTTTTTCTTACCAACCTCTTTCTTGCTGAGGAATCCACGATTTATGGCCTGAAAAAGTCTCCCAGCCGCTGCTTTTCGAGTGGCCAACTCTTCTTTGATGCCTCCCTTTC
Organism: Oreohelix idahoensis; assembly: GCA_024509875.1. Classification (NCBI taxonomy): domain Eukaryota; kingdom Metazoa; phylum Mollusca; class Gastropoda; order Stylommatophora; family Oreohelicidae; genus Oreohelix; species Oreohelix idahoensis. The sequence continues at coordinate 185,828 of JAMPIV010002477.1, forward strand.
GGTCTATAATAGCTCCGAGATATTTAAAGTGGTCGACCTGCTCCAGGACCTGTTCTCCCAACTTAATCTGATGTTTTCTTTCTTCTCGTGATATCACCATGGATTTTGTTTTAGAGCTGCTTATGACCATCCCTCTCTTCTCCAGCTCTTCCTTCCAGACTTGCAGGTTGGATTGGAGATGTGCCTCTGATTTAGCAATCAGGGCAACATCATCAGCAAATGCCAGCTCCGAAATATAGACCTGTCTCATCTTCCAGTACCCCACTGAATACTTTCTTGTTCTCTCCTTACATGCCTTGATGACATCGTCCATAAGGAGTATGAAGAGGTAAGGTGATAGGATATCACCTTGTCTTACACCAGTGGTGGTCCTGAACTCTTCTGACTTATGGTTTGCTGTCCTCACATAATTTCTGCAAGACTTGTAGAAGCTCTGTATAGCATGGATCAGAGGTGCTGGAATATTCTTCCTTGTCAAACAGTCCCAAAGTTTGCTCCAGGGGACCCTGTCAAACGCCTTTTCCAGGTCTATGAAACAAAGATGGATCTCACTCTTATACTCAAGGGCTTTTTCACTCAGCTGTCTGAGTGTGAAGATTAGGTCTTGAGTACTTCGGTTTGCTCAGAATCCGCACTGGACCTCATCCAATTGTGGCTCAGCTAGGCGTCGGAGTCTCTGCTCTAGGATTCTAGAGTAGATTTTACCAGGGACACTGAGAAGGGATATGCCTCTATGGTTTCCACATTGTCGATTGTCACCCTTTTTTGAAAATTGGTGTTATGATGGCAATCTCCCAATCCTTTGGTATGGTCTTGTTGCACCATGCTGCCTGTAGGACCTTTAAGAGTAATAGGTCGCCTGATGCTCCCATGTACTTAACCATTTCTGGTGTTATACCATCATGCCCTGCTGCTTTGCCCATCTTGATTTTCTCTAGTGCTGCCTTCAGTTCTTCCATCTTTATGTCATCTTCACCATCATTGGTTTTCTCTTCTGTGCTAGTGGTTATCATTTCTGATGCTTCACCATGCTCACCATCCAGGAGTTCTGAGAAGTATTCTTTCCATCTTTCCATTACTTCCTTCGGGGCAGTAAGCAATTTGCCTTGCTTGTCCTTTATAAATTTGAGAGGGCATTGTTTTTCTTTCCTCATGTTCTTTAGGGTCTTATAGAACAATTTCTGGTTTTCTTGTGCATCTTTTTCTAGCTTTTCTCCAAATTCTTCCCAGGACTTCTGTTTTGCTGCTAGCACTTTGTTCTTTGCTTCTGTTCTGAGTGTCACATATTCTCTATATTTTTCCATTTGTCCTGTTGTGTTTTTAGCTCCTAAGTATTGTTTCCATGCCATTTTCTTCTCTCTTATTTTCTCTTTGACTTCCTCTGTCCACCAAGGTGTCCTCTTTCTCTGGTTCCCAAGTCGGACTTCACCGCATGCTTCTGCAGCAGCTGTCTTTATGATATCCTTGAATTTATTCCAGAGGGTTTCCAAGTCATCAGGTCATTCTTCTGTGTTGCTCACTGCTGTAGCAATAAGCCCCTGATATCTGGTCTTAATTTCTGGCTCTCTCAGCTTGTAGGTCCTAATGCTCATTTCTCCTGCTCGTTTACTTGGTTTCTTGCGTGATGTTGGGCAGTTCCTAGACTGAGCAACTCTTTCAGTTGTTCGTTTGATTGTTAGCAGGTAGTGATCACTTCCAATCTCTGGCCCCCTCCAGACTCTTGCATCTCGGACATATCTGAATGAGCTTCTCCGAACAATGGCATAGTCGATCACTGACTTCTCATTCTTGGTTGGTTCACATCTAGTGTATGCATGTATGCGCTTATGGGGAACTTTGTGTTTGTAATGATCAGATTCTGCTCACTGCAGAATCTAAGGAGTCGCTTTCCATTGTCATTGAGAGTATCTTCTCCATATCTTCCGATAACTCCACCCCATCTAGCATGGTCATTTCCAACTCTGGCATTAAAATCTCCGAGCATGATAACTTCATCTAGGCAGTCATCCACTGTCCTTTGAAGCAGCTCGAAGAATTCCTCCTTGACCTCTGCTCTCTCATCCTCATTTGGCCCATACACTATGACCAGGTTGACTATGGTTTCTCCTTCTTTTAGTTTTACAACCATAATGCGCTCCGAGACAAAGTTCCATCCCTTGATACTATCTTTTTGATTTTGGGCCACAATGCAACCCACGCCCCCTTTAGCTCTTTCAGATATGGGTACACCACTGTAGAGCAACATGTTGCCATCAAGATCCATGACTCCTTGTCCTTTTTTCTTCGTTTCCGTTATAGCCAGGATTTCTAGTTTTGCTTTCCTCATCTCTTCCACCAGCTCCTCTTCCTTCCCATTTATACTTCTTGTGTTCCAAGTTCCATAAGTCGTAGTCCGTAGTCCGTTCCAGTTCGTCGCCTTTAGAATCAGTCCGGCTTTCTCTCTTGTATTGCTCGTAATCATAGTTTAAGACAAACAGGTGATTGGCCTGTTGTGCCTTTGCATGGTGGAGGGGCTGCCTCCTTACGGCCTCCATGCAGGCCGCCCTCCTCCTTTTTCATCCGGGCTTGGGACCGGCATTGGCGGAGTTGGCTCTGTAATATCATCACCATATTCCTTGTTGCTTCCCATGGGGCCACCACTGAAGCTAACCACCTTTACAGGAAGCCTGCACCAAAAGTATTTATGTCATTCTGCAGTGATGGCATCTGAAGCAATTAGTTTTACATCATGAAGTTGCCATCCACCATACACAACCTCATATTAGTTGACCTTTTATGATGTGCCTGAGAGAGCTGTTGCACTATTCATTCTTTGTCTATTGAGAGACCCCAGGGCACTACATGGGGGGGGGTGTGAGATCTGATACATGGAGAACAACAAAAACAATAACCAAAAAGCCACAGATTTTTCATAAATAGGTGCTAGTGTCAAATAGAAGGTTTGAAGTGGTATGGCAATATCACGAATGTGGAACTAATGACTAGAACCTTACAGGTGTAAGTGGAACAGAAGACACTGGTGATAGATAGAAGATTGAAGTGGTATGACAATATCACGAATGTGGAACTAATGACTAGAACCTTACAGGTGTAAGTGGAACAGAAGACACTGGTGATAGATAGAAGATTGAAGTGGTATGACAATATCACGAATGTGGAACTAATGACTAGAACCTTACAGGTGTAAGTGGAACAGAAGACACTGGTGATAGATAGAAGATTGAAGTGGTATGACAATATCACGAATGTGGAACTAATGACTAGAACCTTACAGGTGTAAGTGGAACAGAAGACACTGGTGATAGATAGAAGTTTGAAGTGGTATGGCAATATCACGAATGTGGAACTAATGACTAGAACCTTACAGGTGTAAGTGGAACAGAAGACACTGGTGATAGATAGAAGTTTGAAGTGGTATGGCAATATCACAAATGTGGAACTAATGACTAGGACCTTACAGGTGTAAGTGGAACAGAAAACACTGGTGATAGATAGAAGATTGAAGTGGTATGACAATATCACGAATGTGGAACAGAAGACACTGGTGATAGATAGAAGATTGAAGTGGTATGACAATATCACGAATGTGGAACTAATGACTAGAACCTTACAGGTGTAAGTGGAACAGAAGACACTGGTTACAGGTGTCAAGTGGAACAGAAGACACTGGTGAACAGAAGACATGGTGATAGAAGATTGAAGTGGTATGACAATATCACGAATGTAATGAACTAGAAACACTTACAGGTGCAAGTGGAACAGAAGACACTGGTGATAGATAGAAGATTGAAGTGGTATGACAATATCACGAATGTGGAACTAATGACTAGAACCTTACAGGTGTAAGTGGAACAGAAAACACTGGTGATAGATAGAAGATTGAAGTGGTATGACAATATCACGAATGTGGAACTAATGACTAGAACCTTACAGGTGCAAGTGGAACAGAAGACACTGGTGATAGATAGAAGATTGAAGTGGTATGACAATATCACGAATGTGGAACTAATGACTAGAACCTTACAGGTGCAAGTGGAACAGAAGACACTGGTGATAGATAGAAGATTGAAGTGGTATGACAATATCACGAATGTGGAACTAATGACTAGAACCTTACAGGTGCAAGTGGAACAGAAGACACTGGTGATAGATAGAAGATTGAAGTGGTATGACAATATCACGAATGTGGAACTAATGACTAGAACCTTACAGGTGTAAGTGGAACAGAAAACACTGGTGATAGATAGAAGATTGAAGTGGTATGACAATATCACGAATGTGGAACTAATGACTAGAACCTTACAGGTGTAAGTGGAACAGGAGACACTGGTGATAGATAGAAGATTGAAGTGGTATGACAATATCACGAATGTGGAACTAATGACTAGAACATTACAGGTGTAAATGAAACAGGAAATGAAAAAGAAGACACTGGTGATGGATATGACACACATTCAGAGAAAAACCAGCTGACAGCATTAAAAGACAGTGCTAGTTCTAGAATCCCCAGAGAAAGAGAGGCTGGGTGAGACCAAAACATACATGGGGAAGAGAACAGGAAGCTGAAATAAAAGGGGTACAGAAGACAGGGAAAGACCTAGAGCAGGTAGCACAGGACAGGAAGACCTAGAAAAATTTGTCAAAGGCCTATAGGAAGCTGAGGAATAACAAATGACTGTATACAGTTTCATCAGACAACTCTATAAAACAATATTATGTGACAATGAATATTTTAATGTGTCACTTATATTTATAGATTTCTGTAAGCTATCAGTTTTGTGCTTATAATAATCAGTGGGGACACTGGATATGGATAAGGGAGAATCATCATCATCTCAACCCATAACCCGTCATGGGTCGTAGGGGTGCCATGGTGGAAGCATCAGCAGACATGGTCCTCCACTGCTCTCTATTCTCAGCAATGCGTACAAGTGTGGAATACTGAGAACAATTAATGATCACCTGCTAGAGAATGACACTGCAATAGATGAATCATCAAGGTTAAGACTGTTGGAATTTGGCATCAAACGTAAGGCTAGCATAGATGGACGTATCCATCATGTATACAACCAGCGAGCTACAGGAACAGTTAGCATTCACACTCTTTGACATATACTGAGGGAGACTGAGCACCTATGGGTTTGCCCGGAGTGCAATGATGTTGATTCTGTTCAACAATAACAATCAGTATTCTAGACCAGGCCTAAGCACACTTTAACGTGCCAAGATCTTCTACTTTTTTTCAACGAGGCTGCGGCCTACCAACTTAAATTTTTCATTGTAACTGCTTTTACAATTTTCCAAGTGTAAATAATAAAATAACTTCATGTGAATGCGAAATGTAGAAAAGATTTAAGGTAAAAAAAAACTGTATTAACTCAACCAAAAAAATATATAAATTCTATGCAAGAAAAAGATATTACACTAATAAGAAGTAATTTAAACAAGCATGTAATAATTTAAGTACTTGTATTTCACAAGATGTCATGACACCGACTTAATATAACAAAAGCTACAAAAAAATTGAAGTGGAGGTATATCCACAAATTTAAATAATGGACAAAAATACAAATTTCAATTGCCACTGGAAAATTCTCAAACAACTTTAAAGCGGAGGCAGAAGCACGAAAAACAGATGCAATTACTATTATGGAAAATAAAGATTTTGCTAGAGACAAGATAGTGCTCCTCACAGACTCTCTGTCAGTCACCACAGCTCTCAGGAACTATAAAAACAATGAGTTAGACAGCCTGGCAGAAGCACTAATGAAAACCAGATATTAATTCAAACAAGTAAAAGGGGACCTAAGATGCGTCAACAGTGAGGAATGCAGTCAGCGACTCATAGCCAGACTGCTTGCGTCAGGGTTAGCGAACCAGAGCTGACCAAGACCCTACTCCACCTCCAAGTGGTTGTCCTGGAAACAGGCTGCATCACTGCAGTCTGGCTGAGTGAGCAGGGATCAAAGAGGGAAGGCTAACCTGGTTCCAAAAATGCCGTGCTGATGTCGGATGTGTCGGCCGAAAGGCGCAAATATCGCAGCTCCGCTGTAAACACAACGCAACCAATGTCCTTTTCAGGACGAACGAAGAAAAAGAAGAGGAAACAAGTAAAAGTACAGTGGATCCCTGCCTGCCCACTACAATTTATATGGAAATGAGAAGGCCGATTAACCCAAACAGAAGACAGGGCTACATATAAAGAGATAAAAGCAATAATCAGAAAAAACTATATAGAAAAATGGCATAAGGGACACCCACTCTGATACTTCAGAACGATACTACACATTACTAAGAAGAGACCAAGTGATAACTTTCAGACTAAGAACCGACCATAGCAGTTCTGTTCTATGTTATCCAGCCTTCCTCAGAACTTAGTCTATTTATTCTATATCGCATTCTATGTTATATGTGCTATGTTTAGTGGGCGGTTGGGAGGTCGATCTGACAAACGAGGTTCCTCTCGAAGCTAATTCAGGCTCTTGTCAGATGTTCTATAGGGTTTAGTTTGTAAATTTCAATTGAGCGATAATTCCGGTTCAAGGCTAAAAACCTTGCTGAAGTTCAGATCGCTACTTGTCCCTTACAACAGTAATTGTTTAGGTGTGACAAACTGTCTTATTGTTGTTATTGTAGTATTTCTTTTCTGTACCTTAGTTTCTTGATTAATTCCATTGTAGTTGTCATCCTCTATCTCTCTATTGTTTATTTCTATACAAATTTTTTGTTTATACACTGTGTTGTTATTTGTCTGGTCATTCCACTCGCAGTGTCATTGCATTCTTTGCAATATTTTTTCTTTGGTTTGCTTTCTTGTTTAGTTGATTCTGCGAACGTAGTCTTTTGTTCTTTATATCTTGTCCTAGTCACTCTTGTTTACATTGTCTATTTTTATGATCGGATAATATTATAATGTATATTTTAATAAGTAATTAATAACATTGTTAACTGTTGGAAAGGTAAGTGTACAAGTTCTTCAGCAAGGACTTGCCACCCACTAAGTTGGGATAAAGTTGGTTTCTCCAGATATTTTGTACAAGTTACATATCTTATAAAATCGAGCATAATGTCTAGTTTAGACTACTTCATTAAACAAGGGAAATCCCTTGGTATGACTACTGAAGAAGTAAGAGAATTCGCACTTAATGGAGGCTGAAAAACAGAAAATGGAGGCTGAAAAACAGAAAATGGAGGCTGAAGATAGAAAACTTCAAAGGGAAACAGAAGAGAAAAAACTTCAAAGGCAAATGGAATTGGAAGAGAGAAAACTTCAGATGCAAGCTGAGGAGAACCTTAGACTCCACGAGCAAAAGGTATTATCTATGGAGCTTGAGAGAATAAAATAAAGGTGGCAAACGTTGTAGGGAAAAACACTTTCAAATGAGCTAGTCAAAATGGACAATGAGATTGAAAGTTGAGGCCGGGAAACGTTATTACAATATGGATGAACACAATCGTTGTAAAGAGAAGAAACACTTTCAGAAGGTTGATGAGCTTATTAGCCATCATAGTGTATTGAAGCAAAATTGAACTACAGGATGAGGAATTCCAAACTCTCCAACACGAAAGTTGAGAGCCTTAAATTGGGACTACATCTCAGAAGGAAAAATTGAGAGAGATCTTAATGATAGAATTGCAGAAGACTCTTCTTGCTCTATTAAGATTGATTACAACACTTCAAGTTAAAACCAACGAGAAAGATACATAAAGCTCTGGCCAACTAGTACAGAAGTAGAAATTATAAAAAACTTCGTAGTTGAAGGTCTATTTCTCTGAACCTTTAGCACGTTGATGAGCTTATGAATAGCCCGGCTGTCATAGTTTTAATGTGTTGCAAGTGACTTAAACTTGAACTTGTTCAGTGAAAGAGATTTCACTGTCTTTTCCGGTTTTTATTTTAGTGATGGCTATCCGCGTTTATTTTTGTGAATTTTTTCAAAATATCATCAACACGCGGCCTCCTAAACGAAATTGAATCCGATGCGATTAAATTTTTGTCTTTATAAACGCATCGGTTCTCAGATGGCTGAGAGGAAAAAATTGAGATTGCTAGTATGTATTTTAGGGGTTAGGACTAGGAAATTTAGAATTACGGCCGTATGTCACTGCTGACGAGGAGGTTTGTTGCTTTGCTACTGATGATGGGTGTAACGAAAAGATCGTCATTTGATTTGTATTGGTCAAATGACTTTCATTGAGATGCTAGGGATATGGACTCTTCGTTTCTTGGTAATTTTTTTTTAATTTTAAAATTTAAAAAAAAATTTTTTTTTTAATTTTTTTTTAAAATCGTTTTTTTTCATAAAGCTTCTATCACATCTAACATGTACACAAACAAATTTTATATCATCAGATTCATCATTCATTTATTTATATAAATTCCAAAAATGATAGCAATTGACCAAGAAACACAAAAACTATAGACGTTACAAGTCGCCCACTATAAAATCGGGGGGTTGTGAAAAAGAATGCAGCTATAGGACAAGTTTTCGGGAAAAGAATGCAGCGTGCTAAAGGTTAAACAACAAGGTGTTGTCTACTGTCAAGGTTGACAGGGTTAGACATAAAGTTGATGATCAGCACTTCACAAATGCAAAGAGTCAGCCACATGCACTCAAGGCTAACTATAACATTAAACAAGGGGTAAACAAATCTTTTCGTGGCAAATATAGTTTCCCACGTGATAACGATACTGTTTCTAATAGTAGTGATTCTTGGCGTCAGGCCAACAAAAATAATCCTATTGTAACAGTCAGTCCTTTAGATCACGGTAAAAACTCTGATAAATTTCATGTCAAGGCCCCACAGACAAACCGTGCATCGACTTTTCAAAGTTCTGATAAATTCGTAACAGGGGACAAAACTATTAGTACTCGTTCCCAAAATAATACCCATTATGTTTGTAACAATAAGGATTTTATCATTCCTGTGCACAGTGGTTTCGCTGATGCTGTTACTCATCATACTCAGCACAGTCAGTATGATGCACCTGTTAAGCACATTCCCACATCCAAAAATACAAGCAATTTTGGTAGGAGAGATTATCGTGATTTTAGACAGTACCAAGGTAGTAATTTTCCTTCTCCGAGAAATTGGAGACAATTTAACGAACCTCAACATTTTGGTTCCAACAATTCTGGAAATTATGGAAGGGATAACTACACTAAGGATTATCAACCTTACAGTAATTTTTCTCGAAGACAACAAAATCCATCTAATAGATATTTTGATCCAAGGGGAAATAGTAATCGCAACTATGCTAACTGGGTTCAAATCAGAACAATGGTCTCAATAGAGGAAATAGCAATGGTCCCAATAGAGATAATAATTGTGATAGATCTCGATATGACGGTAGATCTCCAAATGATAGATCGCATCGCCATGCTAACTCTGCTCAACAGGAGCCCCAGGTTATTGATAATCAAGGTAACAATAATAATAGTATCTCTAATGCTACTGCTTGCTCTACTTTCGATTTCAAGAGAGCATCTCAGTGCCCTGAGTGCACAACTTTGTTTCAGCCTACAGCGGTGACTACCTTGAGTTGCGGTAATCCTCTACCTACTCTTCCTGCCTTGTCTGTAAATGACGGAAGAGGGTCTTTTACCCAATATAATTAATGATTCCAGGTTAGACTGTGCTACTTTCTCTGTTACCCTGTCTTGTGTAACGGAGGAAGGTTTGATTAACATCGTACAGGGGTCGGAAGTTTACATAGCCACACCCGGTAGGTTAAATTTAAAGGTAACTGTTTTCTTTCATAAAATCCTACCGTTATTAAAATAGAAATTTTCATTCATTTTTCACAGCTACGGCCTTTCCATGAGAATCAGAGCTGCTATGTTACTTGATTAAGCTGTTACTCTACAACCTGTTGTATGTGTCGCCTTGTGCCAGTTTTGCTGTTCCAGTGAAGACAGTCGGAATTTTGACGTTACAGTAGATGATTGTGTGTCTTCATGCTCACAGGATGTTCCAAGACTGCTGGAGCTTTTTGATATTGATAGTGTATGATTAATTTAGGACATTGTGTTATTTCATTTTCATGCACCATGTCATTACCATATTATTATTATATGACTGTGTTTTTTATAAACGTTGTACGTATGACAATTGTATTGATAATACCATTTAAACTTAACTTATCATTGCGATACATTTCGGTATTGTACATTTAAAAAAGGTGTTTTTTCTGACAGTGTGAGGTATTTTCTTTACCCAGCGCTTGGTTGTGCGCCAGGGGTCACTATTTATAGCTTATTAATTGCGATCATTTATTGTACATTTAAAAAACACCGCTCTGGCGACCGGGTGATACAGGATCAAACCCGGGCAACGGCATTTGAGGATTTTTCGTCGACCGGGATTTGGACTGGATTAACTCGAGTCCTGGCGAGGACATTTGAAGGAGTGTCATCGACCAGGGACTGGCGGCTCCTGAGCCGACCCAGCTGCAATGGGTACCTCCGAAATCAGCGAGTATTTGCCTGAATGGCAAGGGACACCTGTCTCTGTACAAGAAATAAAGGGATACTCACGTAAAATCAATGTCAGGTTAGACATAAATAATAACCTGAGATTTCGCCTCGAGTATTAGCGGGCGAACGCAAAAAAAAAAAAAAAAAATGTCTATAATAGTTTCATTATTAGTACTGTGAATTTATTGGCTTGTTTAAATTGCCTATTATGCTCTATTTAGATTATAGCTTTCTTTTGGGTTTTTTGTATATATATGCATTGCCTTTCTGTTCTATGCTGTTTTGCCATAATTGTATTTTTTATTACACAATACATTGTTTAATTTAAGTTGTTACCATGATGTATCACTGCTTTCTTTCACTTACATTTCTTTGCTTTCTTTCTTTGCTGGTCATTCTACATTTCATTCCATCTCTTCTTTTCACTTTCCACTTATTGTTTCATAGTTAGTCTATATTTTATATACTTCATCTTTGTTTGAATTTGATTATCTTTGTATACTTTATTTTCTTACTTTACACTTACTTCCATCCCTCTATTGTTGATTTAGTAATATCACTTAACATTGTGTAATTCTTTGTTGTAGATATTGGAATTTCATCGACCTCGCATTTTTGTTCCATGTAATTTTTTCCCCCCCAAAAAAAATGATGATATCATTTTTTTTTCCCCGGGGGTCAGTGTAATCTGTTAAGTCATATTTTGTTAGAAGGAGTTAAGTGTTAAAGATTTGTATGTACAGGATGGATTTTTGTACACACGCTAGTAAGCACGCTCTTAGTGATGAGATGATTTTTTAGTTGGGGGCTTTGTGCTCTGTATTTTGTCTTGAACATTGCTCAACCGAGTAGGTGTTAGTCTTTTTTAAAGAAATATGATAAAGAAAATGTTCGAATGTTCTTAGTGATAATTTTGGGGAAGAGACGGTTGAGCTGAGCTGTAGTTTCACATGGTTAGTTCGCGCAAGAGGAATTTTTTACTGAGTTGTACTGAGAGACTGAAATCGAGGGAGTTGGTTGCTGGCAGGGCTTCGAGGGAGTTGGTTGCTGGCAGGGCTTTGAGATGGTCGCCCCATCTCGCTAGTGCGTTCCAGTGTGTTGTTTTTTTCCTGTGAAGGGGAGAGTTTGATATTGAAGATATCTTTTGAGGCCATGGATTGTACCAGCCATTATTATTATGATTCATATTTCCTATGATGGATTTTCCCCTGTGATTTGGAATAGATATATTGTGCTCAGAGTTGCTGTGTGCAACCGTTTGATGAATAGTTATTGCATGGATTTACTTTTATAATACTGTGTCGAGAGCTGCTGTGAACTGCAATGTATGCAGTCCTTTTGATGGATATTTTTGCTGTATTACTATGAAATGAGAGCTGCTGTGAACTGCGATGTATGCAGTCCTTTTGATGGATATTTTTGCTGTATTACTATAAAATGTGAGCTGCTGGGTTCTGCAGCCTATGTACTTCGGATTTTGTACCTGTAACTGAGTTTCTATGGATTTACTTACCTGATGCTTCATGATTATGCTGTGAACCGTTTTGCCATGATGTCTACGTTACCGTGTCATCAATAAACTGTATAACGTTAAAACTAGTTTCAAGATTTCCTGACCCCTATATTTCTGTGGTGTGTGATCGCAGTGTGGTTAGGTATGCACGAACTTATGACATTCGCACTTATAGAAGATTCACACATTTACACAGTAGCAGAAGTGACGGCCTGTGTGGCCTGCTGAGGTTGTTTTAAAAAACTAAACCTTAACACGCATGTAGGAAATTTAATGCAGGGAGTATTGAACTCTGATAGTTTTTTTCAGAGTAGACCCTCGGACATAACTGGGTATTGTAATTAATTGGGTTATTACTGTTATATTGTCAGAAGACAGGGGTACTTACTAATTCCTTGACTTGTGATCTATAAATAATTGCAGCGTAAAATACGCTCGTGAAATTAAGTGTATAAGTTAGCAGGCTAATACCTACTGAAATCGTGAGGGGCGATGCATGTAACTTCACTGTGATTTTTAAGGATTTGGAGTGGGTGTACGTGAGTGCTAGTTGTGTAATTTTCTAGCGGGGCTAACTTGATAACGTAGTGGCAGGAAAGAGGGGAGATAGGGGTGTGTGTATTTTCTGAAGATAGGATTTCCATTCGAATCTGGTGTAAATAATATTACTGGCATGGGGATGAAGATTTCCCAATATTTGATGTATAACGTTAGCAGAGTACATACGCAAGGTATTTGTGTGTGAGTTATTTAAGTGTTCTTTAAGTGTGTGTAAATTACCTGCGGGTTATTTGGTAACGCTATTGAATAAGAGAGTGTGAATTTAACAGGTCTGATAGGGCATAGATAATTGTGTATTTACTACATGTGGGTAAATCATACACGTGTAAGTCAGCAGTTACGGGTCTAGAGGGGATTTAATTAAGTCCTTAACTAGATATATATATCTATTGTGGTGGAATTCATGGAGACGTGAGGTTATTCTCTCTAGAGAAGTCTAGTTTATTTTGGTCTAGCGAGGACTCACCTCGATCACTGTTAAATAAGTAGGGCCAGGAATTTTACCGGCGATAGGTTTGTTCAGTGGTTGAAATGTTATGATGGCTGACTGGGCTTGTAAGAGATTAAGTCAGCTGAGTATGCAGATAGGGGTTTTCCGATAGGACAGTAGTTGAGGGGAAGTGTGGGTAGGCATATTTACGTATCGCTGGGGCGATAATAGAGCAAGGGAGCTGTATTGATTAAAGGGAGAGGTATTGAATTATGGGAGTTAAGTGTTAAAGACATGAAAAATTTGATGTGAGGTATATCTGTGGTTATTGTTTGTTCCACAGCAAATATTTTCATGACTGGTAGCTAGGGCATCAGTTTTGTCCTACAGCTGGCCAGAAGTCGTCGGCCTTTCTCAGGAGAAGAATAGTCGAGGCAGAGCCAGAGAAAGAGGAGTGGTGACGCAATAGTCACCGGCGCAATTTCGGTTTTGCACCAGAGAGAGAAAGCACAGGTCGCTGGAAGCGAAGCCTTCTCCAGAAAGAACGGATTTTCTTAACAAATCCTGAGCGCTACGCTCATATACGCACACACTGAACCTAGGCACAGGGCCTAGAGGTGTCGTGAAATTCGGTCATAATAAAACCGACGGCCCTAAACCCAGAGAGGGGTAATCGGGCAAATGAATTAAGAGTCGTCATTTGTGAAGCAGAGATAGTCCAAGTCACGTATCCAGTCTACCAACCCAAGTCAGCAGCTACAACAGGTGGTTAGAGGAAAGAGGGTCACAATACCTCTTAACTGCACTAGAGAGAGAGAAGGAGAGTAGTGGAGGAGTCTCTCAGTAGAAACCAGGAGTGTCTTACAGACACTGAACATAGATAGAATTCAGCAATTCGTCGTTTAGTTGTGTAGGTGAAAAAAAGTTCTTTTCAGTGGACATAGTGTTAGCTAGTGAAGGGTAATTTGCCTAAAGCGGAGAAGCTGTGTATGCCCTTCAAGTTTAATGACGTCTGCAGACAGACAGACAGTAGGATTTAGATTTGTGGTTACATAATATCAGGTGATTAGGAGTAAGGCGGATCTGATGTTAGAGATCCCACTTACCAGGTTGTTGTATTTCTTACCTTTCTTCCTTACAGGTTGAGGGGAGGGCGACTTTGTGGGGTTACCATACGTAATCACGTTAATTGATTGTTATGTTCGTTTCAGGTGTGCGAACTCGCACTTTATTTATTTATTTTGTATGTTATCTGAATTTTGGTTGTGTAAATAAAACTATTTAAACTTTAGTCTGGATCAGTCATTTTCGTTAAATTATACATTATCTATATGTTGTCTGTATAGTGGTGCCTGTGGTATTTAGTTAAACCTTATCCCAGTCTTGGTAGTTAGAGGTGTTGAGGTTATAGCAACACAATACGTCACAAAGTGGCAAGGGAGAGTCAATCTAGGTTCTCGCCCCTTGACGCCAATAGCCTCATCTTCCACAGCCACTGCCATTTTCATCAAAAAATCTATCTTCTTAGACTTTCTCCCCACTAGTGTCTTGTCACTATATGCAGGCAGCCTCTAGTCTTAAATCCACTTCGTGACATTGAGGGAGAAACTGTATGGTGACGAGCACCACTAATACACTTTCCTATGGTGAGGAAGAAACAGGATTTCCTAGACACTATGATCTTCAGCATCTGCTACAACCATTAATCTTTTCATGCTCCCTATGCAGCACAGAGCCACCATTGAAGTTGGCCCCTTGGTAGGAAACCTGCATCAATGCATTCACATGCCTTACAATGGTGGTTTCTGTGTCAGTTTGTTTAACATGATGAGGTTGCCAGCCCCTATACACAACCTCACATTAGTAGTCTCTTAAGACATGCATGAAGTAGCAGTTGTCCTTTTCTATCTCCGTCTTCTCAGACACCCTCGGAAACTACGCTGGCTATGTGCTATAGACAGAATAAAAACAATGATATGCAATTATAACTCCGCCTAGCCCGGTCCCAAGCCCGGCTAAAAAAGGAGGAGGGCGGCCTGCATGGAGCCCGTAAGGAAGCAGCCCCTCCACCATGCAAAGGCACAACAGGCCAATGAGTAAATCATTTGCTTTAAATCATGATTACGAGAACTACAAGAGAGAAAACCGGACTGATTCTAAAGGCGACGAACTGGAACGGACTACGACTTATGGAACTTGAAACACAAGAAGCATAAATGGGAAAGAAGAGGAGCTGGTGGAAGAGATGACGAAAGCAAAACTAGAAATCCTGGCTACAGCCGATAGGATAGTCTAGCGCTCTCTCTTCCAAACCTCTACACCTCACGGTAGAAGGGGAACGACTAAGTAAGTAAAAACATGCAATTATTTATGAAACAAGAATAACCTGTCACTATTTTTGTGTGTGTGTGTGATGACTTTTAAGAGTTTCATTAACACAGGTGACAAACTGCAACACAAACAAAAATATGCTTGAGAACTCACCGTTGATGCTGAACGACTTACTCCCATCTTGCAGTGAACTAGTACCTTTGAATTTTGACTCCTGCATAAATTAATGTTTTTAAAGTATCACTTGAGATAAAGGTAATAGAAATGTGAATATTTAATGATTATAATGTTATTTTAGCTCAGTGTTAAGAAACAGTTTACATCTCTTCTTTGCCTTCATTTGACAATCAGAGAAATAAGAACAAATATACTTACTTAATTACTTACTTAGTCTTTCCTCTTCTACCATGGGGTGTAGAGGTTAGAACAAATATAAAAATAACAAATATAATCTCAGAGAAAAATAAGAGCAAATATAATCTCAGAGAACAATAAGAACAAATATCATCTCAGAGAGCAATAAGAACAAATATCATCTCAGAACAATAAGAGCAAATATCATCTCAGAGAACAATAAGAACAAATATCATCTCAGAGAACAATAAGAACAAATATCATCTCAGAGAACAATAAGAACAAATATCATCTCAGAGAACAATAAGAACAAATATCATCTCAGAGAACAATAAGAGCAAATATCATCTCAGAGAACAATAAGAACAAATATCATCTCAGAGAACAATAAGAGCAAATATCATCTCAGAGAACAATAAGAACAAATATCATCTTAGAGAACAATAAGAACAAATATAATCTCAGAGAACAATAAGAACAAATATCATCTCTGGGAAAAATAAGAACAAATATAATCTCAGAGAGCAAAAAGAACAAATATTATCACCGAGAAAAGTAAGAACAAATATAATCTCAGAGAACAATAAGAACAAATATAATCTCTGGGAAAAATTAGAACAAATATAATCTCAGAGAACAATAAGAACAAATATCATCTCAGAGAACAATAAGAACAAATATCATCTCAGAGAACAATAAGAACAAATATCATCTTAGAGAACAATAAGAACAAATACCATCTCAGAGAACAATAAGAACAAATATAATATATGTTGTCATAATCTTAACCCTTCAGTTTTTCATGGAGTATAGGCATTCAACAAAAGTACACTAAGTTCCCCTTGTCCTGTGCCATCAGCCAAAATGGTCTTTCTCTGTCATCCTCATTCCTTTTATTTCTGCCTCCAGTTCTCTTCTCCGTGTGTTTGTCTACTGTGCCTAGCCTTGGAGATAAACTTTAAAGAACATGTTTTTACCGTACCTAGCCTTTGAGATAAACTTTATAGAGCATATCTGTATATACTTTTCCTGGCCTTGGAGGCAATTGTTAATAATATACCTGGACCATACTTGGCCTGGAGATCAATGATAGGAAACTCTTTACAGAGCGATACAACAGGAGGCAATCTGATCATCAGAAGCAGTCCCCCCATCCGACAAGTGTTTCGGCCCAGTATACTCCTTTACACTCTAAGGGGGGCCTTTATAGAACATGGCTGTACTGTATGTAGCCTTGGAAATAAACTTTGTAGAATACATCTGTACTGTATCTGACACTGAAGATCAACTTTATGGAACATGGCTGTAATGTATGTAACGTTTGAGATAAACGTTGTAGGCTACGTCTGTAATGTATCTGGCCTATCAGATAAACTTTACAAAGCTGTCTGTACTAACCTAGCCTTAGAGATAAACTTGTATGTCTTGTCCCAGTGTTTAAGAAGGTCAGACTCATCCTCATCATGGACCCGCACATTGTAGTAGTGGAACCTACCCTCAAAGAAATTGTCAATCTCCTTGGTTATATTGAGGATGTAGCCAATGCTGTAACATACAAAGACATGAAAATGAGTACAGCAGTTTCAATTTTAATTATGCAAAATAAACAGCATATTCACATCAACTGAACATGATCACTAACTGATACAGGGAGATCATATCGTGTATGATAAGATGCCTGAGAACAACTGTTTATGTTATCATCATAAGCAACAGATGCAAAATAAAGAATGTCACCATCATCAGCAACAGATTACAAAAGAACCAAATAAATCAAGAAATTGGTGGGAAAAACACTATAAACCAACTACACATAGAAAGACAATAAAAAGCTTTCGTCACTTCATGAGAATTAAGAATAAGTCCAATCAGCTAATTTAAAATGCCTTCAACATCTGAACTGCCTTAAGGGCAAGAGGACATGTAAGGAAGTAACCATATCTCTTAGACTGTGTACCCTTGAATTTTTTGTTTATTTGCTTGTTTTTTTTTTTTAACTGCTGTGTTTGTTTGTTTGTTTGTTTTTTTTTTTTTTTTTTTTGCTTTCGTTGTTTTTTTTTCCCATTACTTTCTCAGTTTTTTTTTGTTTTTTTAAAATACTTAATTTTGATTATGATTGAATACTGTAAATGTATGCTGTTATATTACCTTTATAATTTTGCATGCCTTTAAATTAATGTTTAACAATAACATGTGGGAATGAAAGGGTATAGTATGCAAGATAAAGGAGAGTGGAAGGGCAGAATTTTAGATGAGCCTGCGCACCCAATTCTCAACCCGTTGAAAATAAAGTTTGTTCGTTCGTCATTAAGTCTGAAGTCAGTATGGTGCAGTATGAGGGATCAAGTCATGGTAGTGTAAAATTCAAGAATCAAGTCAGTACAGTGTAGGATAAGAATCAAATCCAAACAGTATAAGACCAAGAAGAACCATACACTTAATTTTCCCCCATTTTTAAGGTGTCAGAGGTCATACTTTCTTATGGTAAAACAGAGTTCACAGTTACTTAACAATCACATGTTCAGCTCTCTAAACATTTATCAAAACTTTTGTACAAAAATTCGCTAATTTCATCTTCTTCAGTCCTTTTTTTCCTAAAGCCCAAATCTTCTGCTATCAAAAGCCTGTAAAGAAGGCTGCATTTTTAAGAACTGGACAGATCATTATATGCTGTAGAGATACTTGACTGGGCTGCATACAAAAAAACTGATCAGACCATTATATGTTGGCCTATCTGGTAAGATAGTTGATTGGGTTGCATTTAAAGAAGTAGCCAATCAGTATACATCTGTCTATCTAGTAAGTGCATGTTTTGTTCTCCACAGGAAGACAAAAAACACAATTGGAGTATTTACTAAAAGTACTAGATATCTTCTCCAATAACCCTCCCAAGAAGCTAACAATTTTAACAGACTAACTTTCAACAATTCAAGCACTAAGAAACTTAGGAGCATGCAGTAGACCTGATATAGTAGAGGAGATATGTCTGGCTACTACATACTTCTTTTACAGATGATGTTAAGTCTTACTAGCTTTGATACCTTCACATGTTGGCACAGAGTGAAATGAAAAGGCAGATGTAGAAGCCAAGAAAGGAAGATGTGACACAAATCTAATAAACATAGGGATGAGTAAATGAGAGATTAAAAGTTTAATTAGAGAAATAACACAGATGAATGGAAAGCAGAGTGGGATAAAAATCTGAAAGGAAGACATGCATATAAGATGTTCAAGGCTCCAACAATAATATGTCAGATATCTAGGAAATTGAAAATTCCCAGCAACAAAAAACTTCTCTGACTACAGCTGGCAAAAGACTATTTCAGAATAGAAGAACCTTACTGTACAGAATACCTTGAAGACAATAATACTGAACATTTCTTGTTAAAATGAAAGAAGTATGAACAAATGAGAATCCCACTATTAGATTATTTGCAGGATTCAAATTTACTTATAAATATAGAACAGACTGCATAATGGAACTGCATAATATAGTCAAATGGTATTTGACTAGAACAAAAGTTAATTTATAGTATTTGGGAAGGTGAAGGTCTGGTGATGTTCTTATAAAACATATTACTTATAACAAATGAAAGTCAATTAAATATCAAACTAAACACCCCAGGACTTTACACCCCTTCCCCTGTTAATTATTTTTGTTCGGTTTTGTTTTATCTTATCTCTCTCTCTCTCTTTTTTTTTTTTTACATGCACGCCAAAATGGAAATTTTGATTTGCCCTATTTACAATGATTGGATGGGAGATGTGATGCCACTTTCATGTATCGGCAATTATTCATATTATTTGGAATTGAAAACAATATGTCCTAATTATAACCCATCAGAGGTTGAAGGGGATATATTTCTCATCATCAACTTTAAACAAAAACCAATGGGAGTACAGTTCTAGAGGAACAATGAAGAAGAAGAAAGGTAAGATTATGAGAATTGTATAACTGAATTATTTACCCTATGAAAAAAAGACAGATTTCTTTCATAACTATCCACTGTCTTACCGCAGCTCCCCTAATCTTCCTCAAAAAAAAAGGCGACAGATTTCACAAAATATTTATGTAATTGAAAGAAAATCAAGTAAAATTACTGACAGAAAAAGATGGCCTTACCCCTTTTCAAGCAGCTCATCTAAATTGCAAGCATTCCACTCAGATCCTAAATACAGAAATTCTAAAATCTCGGATGGTTCATCCATCTGGCCAAGAATTCTCATGACCTCCTCGTCAAAGTAGCTTTTGAACTCAGCTAGGGACATGTTCATTTTCTCCTCAACAGCTTTCCGCAACTGTTGGATAAATAAACAGCAATTATCAACATGGAACAAGAATTAACAAACAGCAAAAATGAAAGTAATGTGTGCCAGCAGTCAAGCTGGTGTCGTCTGCTCATCTTAAAATTCTTTTTGGAGTATATTCTTTTGGTCACTGAGAACAATCTGTATTTAAAGCACATAAGGCTTCCCCTGGGGGGTCGGCTCTTCAATGACATCAGTCTGCTTTTTTTTTGTCCAGCTGTTTCCCACACAGACCTATCATGTCTTAACACTCTTTTTATTTTCTATTGGGTATCTTCATGTGCATAATTTTTATGGCAAGTTATGAGAAGAGAAATGTTGGAATATGTTGTAACAATGAGTAAAACTGATTGAAAAAAAAAGATAGCAGATGACAAAGACAGAAGGTACTTGACAGTTTAACATCATGGCATGGGAAAAAAAGGTAAACAAGAGAATAGATAAAAAATCATGGGTGTTGAGGTTCACTTCGTGGTGTGAATCAACTTTGATAGATTCATTTTTATCTGGGTTTTTGCACCATGTCGCATCCCCCAACTGCATACATAAAATAATAGGAGGTGTGCGAGAGGATGACGTATGAATGTTACTAGGTATGACGATGACTGAGAAGAATAGTCAGTCTGCGATGTGCCTTTGAGCGTTCAGGACGTGTTTCTTATCAAGTGTGGCATAGCCACTTACATTTTTTTTATTACGTCTGTGTTTTCGACAGAGACAAAGTGTTTTGAGGTAGAATTAATTTGATATATGGCATATTAATCATTAGTGGATTTTGTGCTCTGCGCACATATAAGTGTACATTATTAAAAGGGTGGACAGCCTTTATACCAGTGTTTCTCAACGGGGGCTGTACCGCCCCCTGAGGGGCGTTTTCAAGATGTCTGGGGGCGTTCTGATGGGTCGCAACGATTGGGGGTCGTTGCTTCCATTCAGGGGGGCGTTGTGTACATTTTTACAAGAATCAAGATGAAACAATTATAAAAGATATTCCCCTTCGCATAGCTTGTAACACGATAGTTTTTATTTGCCTTGCGTCCTATATAGTGTTTCAAGGATTCCAAACGCAAAATGTTAGTGCCTGGGATGTTACCATTGTCAGGAGACAGTAGGCAGAGATTTATGTCCCTTCAACACTTGAAACATTCATTAGCCTCTTGACACACCCAAGCTAACCTTCTCTCTCCACTCTCGACACATATTTTCTTCTGGAAACACATTTTTGTTGGGAAAAAAATTCCTTTTTCCAATGTCATCGCATGTGCGACAGACGGAGCACCAGCTATGGTTGGTCGTCATTGTGGGTTTCAGGCCTGCTTAAAACATGTGGCTCCATATGTTTTAACAATTCATTGTGTTATTCATCGACAACATTTAGTCGCCAAGCATTTTAGTGACAGACTCCACAAATCATTGAACTGTGTTATCAGTGTTATTAACAAAATTAAGGCGCATTCGTTGAACGATAGATTATTTCTTAAACTTTGTTGTGATAATAGTGAAGAGTTTGAACGTCTTCTCCTAAATACGGAAGTACGATGGCTGTCCAAAGGTAACTGTTTAAAAAGATTATGGGCATTATTTGATTCTGTTGTAGAGTTTTTGGATTCAATCAAAGAAGAATTTAGCATCGAAAGAGAAGTATTGCGAAACGATGTGGCCTATATTTCAGATATATTTGAAAAGTTAAATGAGGTTCTTCTTAAGCTACAAGGAAATGAGATCAGTCTGATTAAAGTGAAATTAATTATCATGGGGTTCATCAACACATTGACATTATATAAAAATAATCTTAGTCGCCGAGAACTTTCTCATTTTCCATGTTTACTACAGTTTGGTCGGAACAGGCGTAAAGATTCCGATTTATAGGTTTATTGCAGTCATTTGGACGCTATTAAAAATGATATGAGCATAAGATTTAAGGACTTGCAAGAACTAATAATACCGGACTGGGTGATTAATCCGTTTGAAGCAGACGTGGAACTAGGTAATCAACATTTACAAGAAGAATTAATTGAGCTACAAAATGACTTTGAGACAAAAACACGATTCAGTCACACACATTACGACAAATTTTGGATCCAGCAGAGGCTTGCGCATCCCCTTTTTTGGCGTGAAACTAAATTGCTAATTACAGCATTCCCAACGTCGTATTTGGTGGAGAAGGGGTTCAGTGCAATAGTGTTGCTACTACAAAAGCAACGAAACCAACTGCAGATTTGTAACAGGAGATTTGAGACTTCTTAAACAAACTTGGAATCAAATATTACAAAACTGGCTGAGTCACACCAAGCGCAAGGATCTCATTAAGCTTCATTAGTAAGTGAATTTTTATATAATTATATCATTATTATCAACTAATAATTGTTCCAATTTTTTCATGTTTAAAGTGGTTATATAAGATGCTTAAATATTCAGATTTGAAGATATATATGCTGTCATTTAGGCGCTATTAAAATGATATGATTATGATAGTTATAGAGTTGTAAGACTGCCATCAATGGTACCTATACCATTTAGCGGTATGGCAGCTTGTGTACCCTGACAATCCCCAGAGCTATGCCAGTGGGAGTTTTACTCCTGGTAGGTTCAACCAAGCTGGACTGGTCTGTGTGGGTGGTACGGGTAATTTTAAAGAATATTATTATTACTTCAGGAACCGTCCTCCCGACGTCCTGTGGTAAGAGTGCATTAGACTTAAGGCTTGACACTCCTTATTACAGTGGCCTGCTGAATACCCTCCAGGGTTCTCCTTGTATATTCCATTTGAGGAATTATAATATATATATTTAAATATGGCCAGTCACACACAATCTCCCTGGCCCGCACCACAGGTACTCAGTAACAAGGCCTAACTTCTTGGCACAGTTCATATATTTAATAACACAGTACTCCACATTGAGTATGGTATGACATCGTAGCTTTTACTATCACATGTCTCTACTGTCCTTGATTCTGATACTCTCAGTTTTAATGGAACAGTCAACTTACGTGCCCAAGAATTCCATACACACTGCTAAGACTAATCTGACATTATACTGTTAATGAAAGCATAAGGCAGTGATGGTAATCGATCTTGCAGGTGCAATATAAAGATGCCCAAAGGCAATTAACACATTCTAAAATCATGTCCTACTGGACACATTCCATGCATACTGGTCAAACGACACAAGCAGACTGCCGGTTAGAGACGCTAGCTTGTCCCAAATCAAAACTGACGTCTGCTGTCAATTCAGAGCAGGAGTCAAGACGTCACTTCCTGCAACCACGGGATACCGTGTGTAAACAATATATATCAGGAAGTGATCGAATACAAAACATAATATGATATTTACTCATATCATTTACTCCCCCCCCCTGGACTAAAATAATGAAAAGGAACTTTTCAATATTTTCATAGTACAATCTTACAAGGTCACTGGAGAAACCATATGATAATATCCAAATACTCAACTGTCATTATTATGATAGCACCTAGAGGCGTGCTCCATAATCGACAATTTAACACACAAAGTGTGGTATTTAGTAATAACATAACTAAACCCATTATCGTTAGCAGACGCTCTTTTGACACAAATGTGAGGTAACTACATTAATTAGAAGGCAGTGAAGAAAAGTCAATATGTCAGTCATGGCACTCACACAGCATACCATGTCAACAAATGCCCTAAGTCATGTCGGTATGTAAGTCTACCTATCTATCAAATGAAATGCGTAATAAGCAATCAAAGACAGAATAGAACAAATGAGGCAGACAAGTTAAAATATAAGTGTTGACTGTGACAATATGTCAAAATAGTTATTAATATTTGTATGTATGCAATGTCATGTGGTGAATGACAATGTTAATGAGATGTCATATGAAGATATATTACTTAATATCTACACATATGAAGGATATAGGTTATACTAAGTGTAAGCACCAATGTAATTCAATTCACATAGTGGTACCTTAATGAACCAATGTAATATCACTAGTGTTATTAAAACTGGTCATGTTAGACCATACACAGTTCTTCCTGTAGAAGCATTTAAAAGAATTAAAGTTTCAGTGAGTCACTAGTTCGCACATCATTGTTATTGATTTCCCGTTAAGTATATATGCCGGAAAGAAATAGTTCATTGAAGAAAATCCATTTTCCATCTATGTCGGTTGTCGATGTTTGTCTTCCATGCAATAGCATATACAGCACAGATACTATTCTTCATTCTGTACTTGAGAATTTTTTAAGTATATGTTGAAATATAATTTCTTTGTTATGTCCCTTTTTGAACTTTGTAGTCAGTAATTTTAGTTACTTCCCTTTTTAATCAACGTTTGAGACAGTTAATTATTGCAAAACATTTTGGAAATTGCAGCAAAGTATCTGAAACTAACTGAGTTCCTCTATCAGACAGGATGTTTTGAGGAAAACCTATTCTACTAAAAATCAAGAATAATGCATCAGCAATATCTACCGTGGTGATGGTTTTTAAAGGAATAGCTTCTGGCCAGCGTGTGCACATATCTATGCAGGTCAACACATATTGATGACCTCTGGCTGATGTTACCTTTAAAGGGCCAATAATGTCAATGGCCATCTTTGCGAAGGGACGCAAAGAAATATCAGATGCTTGAATGGGCGCATCATGTTTTGGTTTTCTGGTTGCTACACTTTGGCAGATGGTACATGTACGACAAAATAATTTGACGTCTTTCGTAATTCCGGGCCAAAAAAAAATATGACAAAACTCTTTGTTTTGTTCTAGCAACACCTAAATGTCCTGCACATTCAATGTCATGTGCATGTCGTAAAATGAATGGTCGAAAACAAGCTGGTACCATAATCTGTTTCTTTAAGGAATTAGCAAATTGATAGTTTCTTACTAAAATCCCATTTTTGATAGTATACCAGTGTTTTGCACAGTCATCTACCATTACATCATTCAAATGAGCAATATGAAAATATTTTTTTAAGGAAGTATCATCTTTCTGTCTTTGTATAAAGGTTTCCTTATCAATGAGCTCCATCTGAAATAAATTGTCAACATCAGTATTCACATCATTCATTACCTTAATATCATCATTATTTTCCTGTTGATAATGAATTATATCATCATCATTATTTTCCTTTTCTTCTTCATCTTCTGAAGTGATATCTTCAGTTATATCTTCAGGTAACACATCAATGACTGGTTTGTGATGATCATTGTCCATGCGAGACTGAGCTCTGGTAGTCACAGCATTTGAACATAATAAATGTTGTCTTTCCCATATTTCAATATCTTCCTGTGTACATTCATGCAATTTAGGTATGTTTCCCATAATAATTCCAGCAATTGGATTGTCCAAGAGGCATACCAGTGTTCGTCCTGTAAAATAAGGTGTGTCCAAAAATACCTCTGCTGTGGGGTAATATTCCACAGTTCCACCAAAAGTTATGCATTTCACTTATTTTCCTGTATAATCCACCTTATCAACCAAGGCTTTGCACACACCAATGGTGGTTGCACCAGTGTCTCTGAGTAAAGATGCTAACTTATTATTGACAAAACCTCTGTTCAAGATCAATGAACCAGTACTTTCAAAAGATGACATGACTGGGAGAGGGTGTCCGCATAATAATCTTGGCACTCCTTGAGGCTGAAATAAAGAATTGCAATTAGTGCAGTTATCACTATCTGCTAAGTCTACACTGCATGAATTTGCATGTGCTACAAGATCATTATGGTTCTGATTATTATCATGAATAATGGCATTGGTACGTTCAGTGTTTCTTGATTGTCTGGAGGTATTGTTATGATAAGATCTTTTATTTGCATTTTGATCATTTCCTCTATAAAATGATTTCTGACCTCTATTTGATTTTGAGTTATATTCTCCTCTATTTTGCCAGTTATTGGACTTAAATGAGTTTTGTGGATAAAAGTTATCCTCCTGATATGAATTCCAATGTCTTTGAGGTTGGTATTTATTAAAATTGTATCTACCTCTATTTTGACTGTAATTATGTGATAGTTTAAATCTTTGATTCCTATCTATGCTGTTTGATCTATACCTAGGTGCATTGTCTTGGAATGACCTGGCCGATGCAGCTGGTAATGAGTCCTTTACATTGTTTTTGCTCAATACTCTATTAGGATGTGCAACTTGATATTGACGTCCTAGGGTTTGTAATTTAGTTAGGTTCTCTGGTTTTCTTTCCTGCAGGAACGCAAGAAAATCAGAACTAATAGATGACAAAACCTTGTCTCTTAGAATTAAATCTGACAAACCCTCAAAAGTTTTTTCAGTCTTGGATAGTTCAATCTATCTAGAAAAATTCAGTTTAACAGCTGAAATGAATTCAGTGAAATCTTTTCCAGAATCAGGGTACAAAGACTGAAATTTCTGACGATAGCCCTCATCATCTAATTGATACCTCTGCAATAAAATCACCTTAACAGCTTCATAATCCTTTCTAGTCTGGTCATCCAAAGTGGAGACTACAGTTAATTGTTCACCAACCAATAAATTCATAAGTCTACATGTCCATGTAGATTTGTCAATCCTATATTCTTCACAATAAGTTTCGAATCTATTTAGGAAGCATGAAATGTCATCTATGGATGCATTAAATTTTGGCAAATTAATCCTTATGGCAGTAGTATGATCTTTATTTTTATCTTCACCTACCCCAGGATGCAACAGTGGTTGTTGTAATTTTAGTTTTTCCAGTTCAATCTCAGCTAGTCTTATAGTTTGAGCTTGTTGAGATTTGATCTCTTCTTGAGCTTTCTCCTCTTGAGATCTGGCATAAGCTAATTTTTCCCTTTCAAGAGCCAATTCTTCTGATCTCCTTTTTTCAGCTAATTCTTCTTTACGGAGCTCTTCTTGTCTCCTTAATTCTTCCTTATGGAGTTCTTCTTGTCTCCTTTTTTCTTCTTTATGGAGTTCTTCTTGTCTCCTTTTTTCAGCCAATTCTTCCTTGCGAAGTTCTTCTTGTCTGTTTACTTCTTTATCAATATAAGCTTGCAAAGCTGGACCTTCCAAATTAAGTTCCTTCCCAATCTTCAATAAATCCTTTAATGAAGTCATGGTTGCTTATTCTTGTGTTTCTCAATAATACACAATATTTTAACTTTTATATATATGAATATGTCAGCTATATATTCAATACTTCATCCACCAATCTCAGATCAATTTATAATTGCAATAGTAGATGTATTCAGATAAACACTATGGAGTAATGAAAAAAATAGAACTACAACAAGTAAGAACAGCAAGACAGGGTTCGAGCAACTAAAGGAAATACAAATGGAAAACAAAGGAATAACTATAATATATATATGAATTAATTTAAACTAAAGCTCTAGTACAAATAGACAAGACAAGACGCATATCACAACAATTATGACATCTATGAAATGAAAGATAGTCAGATGAGACTAGACAATATTACAAACAATAATGCAACAAACTAAATAAAATATAACAATGACAGTACTTATGAGAACAAACAATAGATAAACATGACTACACAGCTAACAAAAATGGATCTGTTAAATTCAATAGAGGCAAACTTTTATACAACCAGCAGAATATGCTGGGTCCTCTATCTGAATCACACAGATACTGCCCTATAGAACGCTTGATTTGCTCATTCGACCTAGCTTTCGCGGTATTGAATAATCACAAATCAAGTCCCTCCATCCTGCCCGCTAGTTACAAAACCAAAAACACGTAATGAAAACACATATGGTGAAGTCAGATATCAGGCAAACAGATTGTATTCACAGCCAAGCTGTATGTAACAATAAACAGACTTATCTGTTGCCAAGAAAACAATCCTTCTTGAGACTTCGACAAGCAAGGGATGTAGTGATGATAGTAGCCTAGTCTTTGGTTAGGCTTAGAATTGCTTCATGCTGACATCGAAGGACATCGATCTGGTCCATGATTTTTAACAGAATACTTGATTCTTGGATGAAGATAGTCAGTTCCTATGACTTCTGTGTAATAATGGGTCACTTTTATAACTTAGTGACAACTTGAGGCACATTCATGTTGATGGAAATCCCTTCCATTCATGAAAACGTTTGGCAGACGATGCGTGCCGCCATTTTGAAAAAATAGTCCTCGACTCGTTAGGCGCTCTTCGGCTTGTAAGGCATCCAATGGCTTGGCCCCCAGAAACTGGTACGGGTAATTTTAAAGAATATTATTATTACTTCAGGAACCGTCCTCCCGACGTCCTGTGGTAAGAGTGCATTAGACTTAAGGCTTGACACTCCTTATTACAGTGGCATGCTGAATACCCTCCAGGGTTCTCCTTGTATATTCCATTTGAGGAATTATAATATATATATTTAAATATGGCCAGTCACACACAATCTCCCTGGCCCGCACCACAGGTACTCAGTAACAAGGCCTAACTTCTTGGCACAGTTCATATATTTAATAACACAGTACTCCACATTGAGTATGGTATGACATCGTAGCTTTTACTATCACATGTCTCTACTGTCCTTGATTCTGATACTCTCAGTTTTAATGGAACAGTCAACTTACGTGCCCAAGAATTCCATACACACTGCTAAGACTAATCTGACATTATACTGTTAATGAAAGCATAAGGCAGTGATGGTAATCGATCTTGCAGGTGCAATATAAAGATGCCCAAAGGCAATTAACACATTCTAAAATCAAGTCCTACTGGACACATTCCATGCATACTGGTCAAACGGCACAAGCAGACTGCCGGTTAGAGACGCTAGCTTGTCCCAAATCAAAACTGACGTCTGCTGTCAATTCAGAGCAGGAGTCAAGACGTCACTTCCTGCAAACACGGGATACCGTGTGTAAACAATATATATCAGTGATAAGGGTGGATTTGCGCTGAAGTGGTAACTTGCCACCCTTATCGACACCTGGTATTAAAGTGTAAGATGTAGGTGTCTTCTCTGATTTAGGATGTTGCTGTGTATGTGGTAGTGGAACAGTTCACAGGGTTATCACACAGGCAACATGACGTGTAGAGTCATAGAAAGGGTAACTTCGTTGTATAAGTTTCTTCCATTTATTGCACGCCACAAAACAGTCATGATACTTATGACATCAACATAGTTAACGAGTTCAGCAAGATGATATGGCACATTGAAAACAATTTCTGTAGTCAGCAATGACAGCTGTTGTATATATGCGTCATAAGACATCACAGTTCAATAGATTCAGAAATTCATAAATCATAGAGTTCTAGTTCGTGAAGCTGTATAAATAATAATAATTTCTATAACTTCTGCAACAGTGTCAGCTACAGATCTTCAATGTTCATAAACAATAATAAATGCTCCCATTCTGATGCTAGCAGATCAGTTGTATACAATCAGTCCGTTTACTGTCTGCACGTGAATAGCATACATGGGCTACAGGTCAGCTCGACCTTTATAATGTTCCTAAGTCTAACCATCTGACTTGGACGTGATCTCTGATATAACGAATCCTGGAACACAGACAATAGTCTTGTTGGTCTAGAGCGACCCATATATATTTAACTAGTTCAGGTATAAAGATACCCGGTGACTTAATCCTAGTCAAAGTACCTCTCCATTTTGCATCACACAGGCGAGCAAATAGGCGACAAAATGACGAACCTCTAGATGATAGCATAAAGTTCGATACAAGAGGAATTACCTTATTTCGGAAAATCAACCATGAACATATGCCTCCAGGCAGGCGTGAATAATACTGGGAAATAGTCTAGTTAGCTAACTAACTCACAACGACAATGTATTTCCCTCAGAGAATCACAAGACGCAGGTCGCGTCTGCTCGCTTCTTAAACCATTTCTCAACTCCCGAACTGGGCGGAACACACAGAACGAACTCCCAGCTTTTGACATGCGCAGAACGACAATCTCTGAGTTGCCGTTCACAATAAGACGATTCTAAGAACATTCGAGATAAAAGTCTTATAGAATCGCGCCTTTTATGGTCATGAAAAGAAGCGTTAAGAAAGGTTTCAGACATCTACCATAGTTGACTGGTACTACCAAATAAGGAGATGTGGTCACGCTTCGTTCAAGAAATTATAGACCGAACGTGTCTCTATACAAGAGAAGGCAAACTCCTAAAAAATTGTAGTTTCGATAACTCGGATTATGTCCCTTTGACCATAGAAAACATAATACACACTTCAGTCAAAAAAATGATCATACATATGAAAAATGTTTATACAAACGAAAAATAATAATGATCCGTGCGTAACATTACCGCACCCTCCCTGGAAAAAAAAAATGAAACATTTTTTTTTTAAATCCTGGAGCCGGAAAAAATCTAGGCTCCTAACGCACGTATGATGCGTGGATATATACCTAACAAATTAGCTCAACGCATGGAGCGACACTGAGATCATATCTCAGATCCTTAGAGAAAAAATTTATCTAAGTATACGCTGATATATTCCAGGAAGGTGCCACCAACACACGCCACAATGATGGCAACAACATAATGACAATCAAATTATTCTCATACCAATATATGAAATTAAATATATTATGTGTTATCATACAATGTGTTGCAAATAGCGGTGTAATTTACTAATATACCGCACTATATTATTACATTATATAAAGTAACAGTAATTAATAAGTAATACATGTGTTGATCTTCGGTGACATAAAACATTCAATAGAAGAAGATGTGGACATCATCCGCTCCCAATGTAGGACAGGACTTGATATCCTCAAAGTTCCACAATGGACATACACTCGCAGACTTCAATGATGTGCTGCGAAAATATCAATAACACAAATCTTAAAGACAACTGGTAAATTTCTTAATACAATCCTGAAAATAATTTATTTAAATGTGGCCGAGTGATCTTTTGGCCCGTATATCACTAACTAAGCCTTCTTAGATAATTACATGGTACAATGTTATAAATTTCCCTCAAAAAAAAAAAGTGAGACAAAATCTACTAACATGTCATTATAACATTGGACTGTATATCAGGAAATATATATATATGACAGAAGAATCATGTGGAATCGTGTGGACATCTGGACAGAATGTCTGCCATTACATTATCCGAACCACGGATAGCTCGAACCGAGAAATGAAATGGTTGAAGAGCTATGGCATAACGAGTGGACCTCGAGCTCTTCAAGTTTTTGCTCTGAATAGCAGTAAGCGCTTTCTGGTCGGTTTCCACAATGAAATGTGCGCCTAGAAGAAATCTTTGTAACTTCAGAATAGACCATACCATAGCCAATAACTCACGGTCTAAAACCGAGTAATTCTTTTCTGCAGCGTTTAATTTCCTAGAGATATACATCACCGGATGCAAAGTATCAGAATACTCCTGCATTAGTGCTGCCCCAATCCCTGTTGACGAGGCGTCACTTCGAAGAACAAAAGTCTTCTCAATAGTAGGTAACTTAAGAATAGGTGGAGATGAAAATAGGGCTTTAACCTGGTCCAATGAGGATTGACATTCTTTAGACCAGCGGATCAGATTAGGCGACCCTTTCTTCAATAAAGTAGAAAGCGGTGCCATAATGGAGGACAGATTCGGAATGAATCGTCCGTAGAATTGAATCAAACCTAATAGACTCCTTACTTGTTTCTTCGTCTTAGGGACCGAAATGTTAAGTATTTTTGAAACATTGTGGTCCTCTGTCTTTAAAAGACCATGACCAACCCGATGACCTAGGAAAGAAATCTCGCTAAATCCTATAAAGGCTTTAGAGGGTTTTGCAGTCAAGTTATACTCGCGAAGAGTAGACAGTAATTCGTATAAACCCAAATAGTGATCTTCCCAAGAATCACTGAATAGACAGATATCATCTAGGTATGCTATGACATCTGTACGATATGCGAGAATTCGCCGCATCATGCGTACGAATGTAGCAGGGGCGTTCATAAGACCAAAAGGCATGAAATTCCATTGGAATAAACCCCTAGGTGTAGAAAAAGCTGTAAAAGGTTTGGCACGTTCAGTTAGCGGGACTTGCCAATAACCTTTAGACAAATCTAGTTTGGTAAAGAATCTAGAATTAGAAAGTTTATTGAGTAGCTCTTCTAATGAAGGCATAGGTTCAGCATCGAACTTCGTAACTTGGTTCAATTTGCGATAATCTACGCAAATGCGAATGTTATTATCCTTCTTTCGAACAATAACCATAGACGAAGAGTATGCTGAAGTGGATGGTTCAATGATTTCCAAACGTATCATTTCATCCAACTCTTTTTCGACTTGAGACTGGAAATGGATAGGTATTGGATATGGTCTGACTCTGATAGGATTGTGATCAGTTAGCACAATGTCATGTTCTATGACATGTGTGTGTCCCGGGATGTCTGTAAGAACATCCTGAAATGTTTGCAACATCGAAGAAACTTGTCGATGTTCCTCAGCGGAAAGATTTGGAGAAACGGTCACGTTTTTCCAAGATTCCGTAGATTTAGAATAAAGTGGGACCATAGAAAGAGGAAGATTGACATCAGAAAAAGTAGTTTCCTCATCCTGTATAACTGACAGAGATGAGTACTGACCATGAGTTGCTTGTGAATTGTCCGTAGCCTGGAAAATAGGCTGCAAATAGTCAGGTCTTTCATAAAATTCTGTGAGCATATTTATGTGGAAAGTTTTATGCTTTCCATCAATATCGACAACATAGTCGACATCAGAAATTTTGGAGACTATTGCATATGGACCTTTCCATGCAATTAGAAGTCTGTTCTCCCTTGAAGGAAGTAGAACGAGAGCTTTGTCACCTGGACAAAGTTGTCGTAGACCTCTATTCTTATTTGCAAACTGCCTTGCCTTTTCTTTAGCAAATTCTGAAGACGAAGTTGCTAGTTTGCATGCCTCGATGATCTTTTGCCTAAGAGCAATGACGTACTCATAAGAAGATTGAGTCTCATCGCTAATATTATCGGCAGTGATTAGATCGTGAAGTAAAGACATAGGGCCGCGCGGTTGCGCGCCAAAGACAAGTTCAAAAGGGGAAAACCCCGTATGTTCATTGGGGACCTCTCTATACGCAAAGAGAGCCGCGGGTAAGACCCTGTCCCAATCCTGAGGATGATCCTCAGTTATTTTACCAAGTAAAGTTTTCAGAGTCCTATTTAAACGTTCGACCAACCCATTAGACATTGGGTGATAGATACTGCTGAGAGACCTTTTAATGTGTAGCATAGACATTACCTGTGACATAGTGTCTGATATAAGTTGAGTGCCATGGTCTGACAATATTTCTCCGGGAAAACCCAAGCGAGAAAATATCAGCCAAAGAGCGTCTGCGATATCAGCAGTTGAGATGCTCTTGAGAGGTATTGCCTCTGGCCAACGTGTGCACATATCGACACATGTAAGGATAAATTGATGTCCTCTAGCCGACTTAATTCTAAAAGGACCGATAATATCTATTGCCATTTTTTGAAAAGGGCGAATAGGAATGTCAGCAGCCTGGATAGGCGCAGCATGTCGTGGTCCTTTAGATTTGACCTCCTGACATACTTTGCAAGAGCGACAGTACATTCGTATGTCCTTGCTCACAAATGGCCAAAAGAAAGCCGCAAGAACCCTCGACTTTGTACGGGAAAAAACCCATATGTCCAGCACATTGCGAGTCATGAGCATGTTGCAATATTTGCAATCTCATGCTCTTAGGCACAAGAATTTGTGAATGAGTGGACGTAGTCGAGTCTTGTACCATACGTACAAGTACGCCGTTCTTCATAGAAATCCAAGATTTCCTATTAGTGTTCTGATTAGGATCACCTTTTTTTTGCTAGAATGAAGAATTTTTGTAAAGAAGGATCTTCTTCTTGCAATTTGATAAATGAGTCAGTGTAATAGTCAAGTGACTATCTTGGTCATTTACTTCATCATTATTAGTTAATGAAGTTTGAGGTGGATCCAGAGCATGTGCTCTTGTGACCACCGCATTGGTAGCTTCAATGTTTTGCTCTTCCCAAACAGCAATCTGCTGTGGGGTACATTCCCTAACTCCGTGAATACGACCAATAATAAGGTCCGCAATAGGGTTTGGAAGTAGACACGCGTGGACCTCTCCCGTGAAGAAAGGAGTAGCAATGTGTATTATAGCAGTAGGATACTTTTCTAACGTGCCACCAAATGTGACACATTTGATGACTTTTCCTGTAGCACAGGATGGATCTACAAGAGATTGCCTAACGCCGACAGTAGTACATCCAGAATCAAACAACACTGAGACTGGATTACTATTTACTAGCCCCTTATGTAATATAAGAGAACCTCTCCCATCATGAGCAACATTAGCAGGAAGAGCGGGCAAAGGATGACCACAGCTTAAAGTACTAACGGTTTTCGGATCAAATAAAGTACTGCATTGGATACATTTATTTGCCCTACCAAAATCAAAAGATGAGCATCCGATAGCATTATGGTCTTTATCATTATTAACCTGTTTATCTGCTCCCTGAGATTCTTGTTGAACAGAGTTTGTCTGTTGATATCTTTTTCTCTTATGTTGCGATCTACCGCGACCATTATTGCCTCTGCAATTATCATTAAAGTCCCTACTGTAATTTTTATCCTGGTTTGAGTTCCAGTTTCCATAACTGTTATTACCATCTCTATACTGTTGAGAACCTCTATTATCTTGGTATTGAGGTCTCTGAGAAAAATATTTTCCTCTATACCGATTACCTTTGTGAAAATTTCTAAAGTTAACCGGAGTAGAATAACGTGTAGTATTAGGTTGTCTCCAGTTCTGGGAAGAAGAATCACCCTGGAATTGATCACTATGGTTCTGGGCATAATTACGATTATTCTTTTTATTGAAATTTTTCTGGCTACCCTGAAATTTACGCATAAAATTTGGGCCATAAGGTGCTGCCGAAGCAACTGGCAGACCTTCTTTCACCTTAGAGTTACTAATGGTTATGTGCGGATGCGCAGTAACATACTGGCTACAGTATTCTTCCATTTCTTTTATGTTTTTAGGCTTACGCTCATGAAGAAAAGATAGAAAAGCTTCATTAACAGCAGACATAACCTTATCTCTAAGTAGTAAATCCATAAGAGCTTCAAATGTATTTTCTGTCTTAGACAACTCAACCCATCGTAAAAAAGTAAGACGGATGCCTGAGATGAATTCAGAGAATTCAACTCCAGTTTCTGGTAACATGGTTTTAAATTTAAGACGATATCCGTCCTCGTTAAGTTGGTACTTCTTTAACAATGCCGCCCTGACAACCTCATAGTTGTTTTTGTCAGGCACATCTACCATACTCAACAAAGTCAAAGCATCACCTCTAAGTATCTTGGACAGATGATACACATATAATGTTTTTATCTATATTATGCACATTACATGCACTTTCAAATCTATCTAGATAAAATGTTATATCATCGATTGAGGGATTAAATGCTGGTAGATTAAGCTTGAAATCCTTAGCATTAGTCTTATTTGACACCTTATTTGCATCATTAGCATTACCAGTGTTCAATAACTTTAACTTCTCTAACTCTAAAGCTAAGACTTTTTCATCATGTTCCATTTTTGCTTTTCTCTCATCAGCCTCTCTTTGTAACCTTCTTTCTTCAGCCTCAGCCTGTAACTTTCTTTCTTCAGCCTGGGCCTGTAACTTTCTTTCTTCAGCCTGGGCCTGTAACTTTCTTTCTTCAGCCTGGGCCTGTAACTTTTTTTCTTCAGCCTCTATTTCAAGTCTCTTATTTTCAGCTTCTTTTTCAAGTCTCTTATTTTCAGCTTCTTTTTCAAGTCTCTTATTTTCAGCTTCTTTTTCAAGTCTCTTATTTTCAGCTTCTTTTTCAAGTCTCTTATTTTCAGCTTCTTTTTCAAGTCTCTTATTTTCAGATTCTCTTTTTTGTTTTTCCATTTCCATTTGAAATCTTTTTTCCTCCACCTGCATCTGCAGTTTCTTTTGTTCTATTTCAGCCTCTATTCTCTTTTGTTCAGTTTGTTCTTTCATTTTCTTTTCTTCCGACTTCAATGCCTTGGCATATTGAACAGTCGCAAATTCTTCAACTTATCACCTGTCTTCCCAAGGGCTTTACCCTGCTCAATAAAGTACTCAAATGTAGACATGATGTCTAAAATGTGAGTACAGAACCTGAAATAATTAATTATCTTATTTCAATGTTAAATAGTAACAAGACTTAATAAAGTGCTTGTATAATCTCTATGTTGAACCCAATCTCTGTGGGAAACAGGAGTTGACACCAACTTGTATTATCAAATGTATAATAATATCACAAGTCACCTCTTAATTAACAGTGCACTACCCAAATCAGTGCATAACCATCAGTTATTTATCATAACTGCACTACAATAGTGCATAAGCAAAAAACACCAGTTAGTTATGATAAGTGCACTATAGACCAATAGTGCATGAGCATATATTAACAATAGTGAAAGCTAACTATGCAAGAACTATGTAAACAATAACAAGACAATGTAAACAATAACAAAGGTCACCAACAATGTAAACAATAACAAAGATCAAAGTCAATGTAAACAACAACAAAGATCAGAGTCAATGTAAACAACAACAAAGATCAGAGTCAATGTAAACAATAACAAAGATCAGAGTCAATGTAAACAATCAACAAAGATCAAACAATACGAAAACATTCGCATAAGTCAAATACACAAACAGCAAAACTAAAAAGAAATATGCGAAGATATGACTAACAAATGACGCTACAGTGTATACACAAAAATATACGTAAAGAACTGAATAATAGCAAAGGAGAGACCTACAAATACAAACAATCGAAATCGAAACTAAAAAACACAAAGAAAGAGAGAAAAGAAAAAAGAAAAATATATATATATATACAAGAAACAAAAATAAAGCACAACTCGTCACAACTAAACAGATATAGCAACGATTGTCGCTAGCAAATTTCACTGTAGGAAATTCGCACAGTCCCTAACGAAAACGCTAACAGTAGAACCTCTGTGACGTGGTATCTTCTACTGCAAGACACCGCCCAACCGAGAAAACCCGCTGAAATATAAACATATAAATATACAAATAACAAATAACATATAACATATAAACATGTATCATGAAAACAATAGGAGAAAGTGTGAAAGTACAGAAGGCTCAGTTAGAACATAAGGGCACAGTTCACAAACAAAACAGGCCACTTAACTTCTATAAATCCAGCGTCCTGGAATCAGAGTGAACCATCCTATGGCCACCAAAAATGATATGGTGCGCCAAAATATCAGATGATAGAACCAGCTCTGGCCACCAAAAATGATAAGGGTGGATTTGCGCTGAAGTGGTAACTTGCCACCCTTATCGACACCTGGTATTAAAGTGTAAGATGTAGGTGTCTTCTCTGATTTAGGATGTTGCTGTGTATGTGGTAGTGGAACAGTTCACAGGGTTATCACACAGGCAACATGACGTGTAGAGTCATAGAAAGGGTAACTTCGTTGTATAAGTTTCTTCCATTTATTGCACGCCACAAAACAGTCATGATACTTATGACATCAACATAGTTAACGAGTTCAGCAAGATGATATGGCACATTGAAAACAATTTCTGTAGTCAGCAATGACAGCTGTTGTATATATGCGTCATAAGACATCACAGTTCAATAGATTCAGAAATTCATAAATCATAGAGTTCTAGTTTGTTCGTGAAGCTGTATAAATAATAATAATTTCTATAACTTCTGCAACAGTGTCAGCTACAGATCTTCAATGTTCATAAACAATAATAAATGCTCCCATTCTGATGCTAGCAGATCAGTTGTATACAATCAGTCCGTTTACTGTCTGCACGTGAATAGCATACATGGGCTACAGGTCAGCTCGACCTTTATAATGTTCCTAAGTCTAACCATCTGACTTGGACGTGATCTCTGATATAACGAATCCTGGAACACAGACAATAGTCTTGTTGGTCTAGAGCGACCCATATATATTTAACTAGTTCAGGTATAAAGATACCCGGTGACTTAATCCTAGTCAAAGTACCTCTCCATTTTGCATCACACAGGCGAGCAAATAGGCGACAAAATGACGAACCTCTAGATGATAGCATAAAGTTCGATACAAGAGGAATTACCTTATTTCGGAAAATCAACCATGAACATATGCCTCCAGGCAGGCGTGAATAATACTGGGAAATAGTCTAGTTAGCTAACTAACTCACAACGACAATGTATTTCCCTCAGAGAATCACAAGACGCAGGTCGCGTCTGCTCGCTTCTTAAACCATTTCTCAACTCCCGAACTGGGCGGAACACACAGAACGAACTCCCAGCTTTTGACATGCGCAGAACGACAATCTCTGAGTTGCCGTTCACAATAAGACGATTCTAAGAACATTCGAGATAAAAGTCTTATAGAATCGCGCCTTTTATGGTCATGAAAAGAAGCGTTAAGAAAGGTTTCAGACATCTACCATAGTTGACTGGTACTACCAAATAAGGAGATGTGGTCACGCTTCGTTCAAGAAATTATAGACCGAACGTGTCTCTATACAAGAGAAGGCAAACTCCTAAAAAATTGTAGTTTCGATAACTTGGATTATGTCCCTTTGACCATAGAAAACATAATACACACTTCAGTCAAAAAAATGATCATACATATGAAAAATGTTTATACAAACGAAAAATAATAATGATCCGTGCGTAACAATCAGGAAGTGATCGAATACAAAACATGATATGATATTTACTCATATCAGTGGGTAGGGTCAGACAAAAGCTGGTACCCTGGTCCTCCAGGTTGGGGGTTTTAGCACAGGGCTGACACCCCTGTCTGTGTAAAAAAAAACAATGAAGTTACGGAAACAATAATAAATGAACAAACTTTGCTGCGGGATGGAGATTCGGAGTCTGTGGCTCGTATGACTGTCAGTGGTGAAAGCCGAAAGGAAGCCACTGACATGAAAACGGATGTCCTGACCGCAAAACAGGATACAAGAATAGGTTTTTGGAATGTCAGGACAACGTACGAGACAGGTAAACTAAGACAGGTCACGGCAGAAATGAGAAACTATAGGTTACACATTCTAGGGATAAGCGAGAGCAGATGGACAGGGGCAGGAACAGTTAAAACAGCAACAGGAGAAACAGTACTTTACTCTGGAAGAGAGGATGGACAGCACAATGAAGGCGTAGCCATTATTCTACAGAAAGGAATAGAAAGGACATTACTGGAATGGAAACCCATCAACAACAGACTGATAAGATTAAGATTGAGAGGGAGATTCACCAACACTACAATAATACAATGCTACGCACCAACGAATGATAGCGATGAGGAGGTCAAGGATGAATTCTATCAACAACTGCAGAAAGAAATGGAAGACACACCTAGATATGATCTTGTTATAGTAATGGGAGACCTCAATGCGAAAGTTGGTACACACAATACATATAATGAAAGAACAATGGGGAAATGCGGCAGCGGAACAGCAAACGAAAATGGGGATAAACTAATAAGTTTCTGTAGCATTAATAACCTGGTCATAGGAGGAACACTCTTCCCACATAAAGAAATTCCCAAATTAACATGGGAATCACCAAATAGTCGGGACAGAAACCAGATAGACCACATCATGGTTAACGGTAGATGGAGACATGCATTACAAGATGTGAAGGTAAGAAGAGGTGCAGATGTGGGAAGTGATCACCATTTAGTAGTAGCAAAACTGAAAGTGAAACTAAGAAGGGCTGCACCAACTGTAACTACACAGAAAAGGTTTGACATCAGCAAATTGAAGGACTCCCTTACCAGAAAAGCTTTTGCGGCCGACATAAAGAAACGATATCAATTTGCCAAAAGTCAGGAAAAGACATTGACTGATGATATAGACCAGAATTTCAACACCATTTCAACAATATACAAAGAAAGCAGCAAATCATGCTTGGGATTCCAGGAAAGGAAGAAGCAAGACTGGATAACACCAGAAACTTTAAACACCATAACGATGAGAAAGGAAATGAAAAGAAAGAAAACAGAAGCGAAGTCCCCCAGGTTAAAGCAACTATATAGCGAACAGTACAGTCAGCTGGACAAGGAAGTTAAACGCCAAACCCGAGCCAACAAAAGGAATTTCCTAGACGATCTTGCAAGACAGGCAGAGGAGGCAGCACTGAGAAATGAACAAAGCACAGTATATAAAATAACTAAATTCATCAGCGGAAAACGAGGTGCAAACAATATTACATTAGAAAGAGATAAGCAAGGTAATCTCATCACGACAGCAGAGGGACAAGAAACAAGATGGGCAGAGCACTTCAGAGAAACTCTGAACAAAGAAACACCAGAGACACAATTGAATGTTCCTGAAGCTGAAAACGATCTAGATGTGAATACAGACATTCCACGAAAAGAA
The DNA here is from genome assembly GCA_024509875.1 of Oreohelix idahoensis. NCBI lineage: Eukaryota > Metazoa > Mollusca > Gastropoda > Stylommatophora > Oreohelicidae > Oreohelix > Oreohelix idahoensis. The sequence continues at coordinate 226,140 of JAMPIV010002477.1, forward strand.
GAAATCATCACAGCAATCAAAGGGTTAAAGAACGGCAAAGCTCCGGGCCATGATAACTTAAATGCAGAGCTATTTAAGACAGACCCTGAGCTAGCAGCAGAACTATTAGAACCACTATTTGCACAAGTCTGGAAAACGGGGACAACACCATCAGAGTGGAACAAAGGAATAATTGTCAAATTGCCCAAGAAGGGAGATCTTGCAGACTGCAATAATTGGAGAGGAATCACTCTTCTCTCAGTTCCCAGCAAAATACTAGGCAGGATAGCTATACAGAGAATTTCAAAGGCAGTAGATCACAAACCGAGGAAAGAACAAGCAGGATTTAGAAAGAACAGGAGATGTGTAGATCATATATTCACTCTCAGGAACATTATAGAGCAGTGCTCAGAATGGCAAAGACAGCTTTACATTAATTTCGTTGATTTTGAAAAGGCTTTTGACAGCATACATAGGGACAGTTTATGGAAAATACTGAGGGCTTATGGAATTCCAAGCTGCATAGTGTCAATCATAAAAAGCCTCTATGCAAACTTTACGTGCAGTGTTGGGCAGAGCAACCTAACCTTTGAGGTGAAGACAGGAGTACGACAGGGATGCCCCTTATCAACCACTCTATTTTTAACAGTCATAGACTGGGTGATGCGCCAGACAACAGAGGGCAGTCCAAGAGGAATAAGATGGACAACATTTTCTACATTGGAAGATCTGGAATATGCAGATGACATTGCACTACTAGCACATTCACATCAACACATCCAGGAAAAAACGGATAGACTTAATAAGTTTAGCCAGCAGGTGGGCTTGAACATCAATTTAAAGAAGTCTGAGGTCATGACGCTCAATGTGAGCAATCCTGAGCCCATATCAGTAAGGAATAAGCAATTGGTACAGACAGATACCTTCACATACCTAGGAAGCATAGTAACACCAGACGGTGGGGCAGGCAAAGACATCAACATGAGAATGAATAAGGCAAGAACAGCCTTCTTTAGCCTAAATAACATCTGGAAGTCCTCCCAATACAGCACAAGCACAAAATTAAGATTATATCAGAGCTGTGTGCTTTCTGTGCTTCTCTATGGTGCGGAATGCTGGAGAGTTACAGAGAAGGAAATGTCGAAATTGTCCTCTTTTCACACAACATGCCTAAGAAAAATTCACCGAATCTTTTGGCCGAATACCATCACTAACCAAGATCTGCTTACTCGTAGCAAGCAAGAGGACATGCACACCATCATAGCTGGCAGACGCTGGAACTGGTTGGTCATGTCCTCAGAAGAGACCCGATGCCATCACAAGAACAGCTATGCTTTGGACCCCTGAAGGAAAATGAAAGAGAGGCCGACCAAAAACAACCTGGCGGAGGACTGTGGAGGCTGAGATGCAAAGAATGAACAGAGTTGGGGCACTGTACGAAAGATATGAATCAATTTGTTGTTGCCCTATAATGGCCTCTGACGCTTTACTTAAAATCAAAGAAGAAGAAGAGTTGTAAGAACTAATTTTATATCATTTGCTCCGCCAATTTGTAATTCAAGGATAATGAACCTGTTATGTATATAACTCCGTACTTAAACACATATTTAATATAACTATGTTTTTATACAGTTGGGCGACCGCAGCTGAGGTTCAAAGATGTGTGCAAAAGAGATATGAGGGCACTGGACATAAATCCAGCAACGTGGGAGGATGAAGCTGCCGATCGCACCAAGTGGTGATGCTATTTACGGCGCCACCTCAGATTGGGCGAATAGAAGCTCATACAACAAGCCGAAGAGAGGAGACAACATCAGGAAAATAAGCAGCTGAGAGCTGTCACCTCTGGGGCGCATTCCCATAGTCAGTTATGACTGAAGGGGCTATTATTATTATTATTAAGCTTTTATAAATGTGCTTTCTCTTTTTCTTTATATTATTGGAAAAAATAACTCATTAACTGTATTGCTTTTTTAAACGTATGGTGGAATATATGTATATGTGTGTGTGTTTGTGTATACACGATAAAGAGCAACGGGGTGTTAAAAGGGTGGGGGAGGGGCTTTTTAAAATATTAGTTGTCAAAAGGGGGCGTTGCTACCATCCGGGTTGAGAAACACTGCTTTATACCAATGAATTTTCATATATATACTTTGTGAGTATTGTCACGATGAAGTAGCAGACGAAGATGTATGTGCATGTTTGCACCAGACTGTGGCCTATGTTGCCTGATATTATGATTATACAACTTGTAATAGGTCGACTCATATACTGATGAGACTCATTAAAGTTGTAAGAATGATCGCCATAGTGGAACTATAATGTATTATAAAACTGGAGTGTATTGTTCAACCAAGTGTATTATTCAATAAATTATCAAGTCGTCAACCACTGGCTTATGAGGGTAATTATTCAAAGAACTTGTGTTCATAACTTATGTATTCTACATTTCAAATATACCCCTAGAGTATTTGACTCAGTTAATTGATAACATTTGAGTATTCAGACAATGTTTAATACTATTGGGGAACTCCCCAACATCTGATGGTCAAGCAAACGAAAGGATCCTTCTCATACCCCATATCTTTCAACAACGGGATAGGTATTTGTGGTGAGACATGTTCACCTATGTCTACTGGCATAGAACTTGAAGAAGAGAAGAAGAAAACTTCCATGTTTATTTGGACCAATGTCCATTTTGTTTGTCCTGTGATGTCTATCTGACTGCTGTTCTGTTCGTCCTGTGATGTCTATCTGACTGCTGTTCTGTTTGTCCTGTGATGTCTATCTGACGGCTGTTTTGTTTGTCCTGTGATGTTCATCTGACTGATGTTCTGTTTGTCCTGTTATGTCTATCTGACTGCTGTTCTGTTTGTCCTGTGATGTCTATCTTACTGCTGTTCTGTTTGTCCTGTGACATCTATCTGACTGCTGTTCTGTTTGTCCTGTGATGTCTATCTGACTGCTGTTCTGTTTGTCCTGTGATGTCTATCTGACTGCTGTTCTGTTTGTCCTGTGATGTCTATCTGACTGCTGTTCCTGGCACAGAGTCTCATGGCTGCTGCAGAACTTGTCCAGCTCAGAGCTACCTAATCTTTAGACTGTAGTTATTGTTGATCAGAATCGACATCACTGCACTTCGGGCTAACCCACAGGTGCTCAGTCTCCCTCAGCAAATGTCGTAGGATATGAATGCTAACTGTTCCTGCTGTGCGCTCGTTATATACATGTTGGATGCATCCTCTCGTATGTCCATCCCTGCTGGTCTTATGTTTGATGCCAAATTCCAGCAATCTTAGCCTTGATGATTCATTGATTGCAGTGTCATTCTCTAATAGGCAATCATTAATTGCCCTCAGTATCTCTCCCTTTTCCATATCCAATGCACCTTCTATGGGTGCTCTTGAAGCTAGTCTGTCAGCTCTTTCATTGGCGTGTACCCCTGCATGACCAGGACAGTAGATTCACACCAGTTCCTGAAGATTCAAGGCTTCTATGAAGGTTTTCCATTCATGCCGGAGACATACACTTTGGACCTTCCGAAGCATGGATTGTGAGTCTGATACAATAACTGCCTTGTCAATGGAATGAATAAAATTTACTTTCAAAGGATTCAGAATTGGGCATGCAGGTCCGTCTAACATTCCACCCTTCCTTTCTGTCGTCTTCCATAGTGAATCCATTTATTCTCACAAGTATCTTAAATATTACTTAAATAATAAACTAAGGCTGCAGTAGCTGCCTCTACCTCCATTCTAAAGCTGGAGGTTGTTGTCATGTAAGCCCCGCTATGTTCATCGACGATTCTGCCCTTTACTCTAGCAGAGAAGCCCCACCTTGATTTCTCACCACAGATTACAGACCTATCAGTGTACACTATGGCACCATCATCCCCAGCATGATCATTTATCAGTTGATCTGATAAATCTCTGCCCTCCCATTGGCCCAAGTTCTGCACTCTCTACCAAGGCTGATGATGGCTTGTTGGTAGTTAGTCCAGTTCTAATTTGACTTACTCCATTCTTCCCCTTTGAAAATAGTTTCAACTGTGGTCACCCGCTTAATAATTGCCTCTTCCTGTGCCATCCATGACATCCTCCGCTTTATTCTCGCTCCATTAATGTCAGCTTTGTTTCCATGCAGTGTGTTCCTTTTGTCTGTGGTTACTCGTACATAGACTTCTGACTGAGCCATCGCATATTTAGATCTAATTAACAGTAATCCAAACATGTACCGCATCGTCACAATCGAAGTATATCACATACAGCTCAAGACTACACACAATCCTTCACTTTGAATGCGTTACAATCGTTCACATTGTGATTTTGACAGTGTGAGTATTCCCAGACCATACTTTATGACTGACGTGAGTAGCTGATGATACAGGAGAAACAGTAGTCTCTGTTCCAGGAATGCTGCAGCCATTGTTTTTAGGGTTGCCAGACCTCTGCTGCACTTCTGTATGATTAGATCAACATGGTAGGTACTTGTATAACCCGCGATCAAATTTTATTCCGAGGTATTTCAGCTTGTCTTGCCTTTCAATTTTCTGCCCACTGAAAGTAATGTCTGGAAGATCTGCTTTCAATATGGAGTTGTTCAAAAAGAACCATAGCACACAGGCTTTGTTGGGATTGACCTTGGAGCCAGTGTCCTCACACCATTTAACCACCTCATGAGTGTCCCATGTATAAATATTGACCATTTGTCCCAACAAATTCTCTGTCCATGTTCAGTGACCTATTTGCTCATTTCTTCTGTTCAGTTATCTATTCATCATCATCATAATCATTTTCCTTTGCATTCCTTGGGGAGCATAGAGCCTTTACTATAGAGGGTCCTCTTGCAGGAAGTCTGCATCAAGTATTCACATGCTCATGCAGCAGTGGTTTCTGTGTCAATCTATTTTACATGACAAGGTTGCCAGCCTCATGCACAACCTTATTTTAGTTACCTTCCATGACATGCCTGAGGTGCAGCATTCCTATTCATTCTTTGTCTGTTCAGAGACTCATGGAAACTACAAGGGGCAGGTATCTATTTTGTCCCAACAAAATCTCTTTCCTTGTTCACAGACCTATTTGCTTATTTCTTCTGTTCAATTATTAATTATGGCCAAACAAATTATCTTTCCTTTTTCACTGACTTATTTGCTTATTTCTTTTGTTTAGTTGTCCAATCTGTTCTAGGGGGTCAGAGTGGCTAAGAGGAATGGTGTCTGCCTGAAATTCTAAAGGTACCCGGTTCAATTCCCAGTAGAGGGAATATAATTTATGGAAATTTTTTTCAGAACCAGTGGTCCTAATGATGTAATACTCTCTCCTGGTCTCCTGAGTAGTGAGTTTGAATGCCTAGCTTTCTCGGACAAGGGCAAAAAAATAGGTGTCCCGTGTGCAAGTTGTACATGTTAAAAATCCCACGGCAGTTGGAAATCGTAAAGAGTAGGCCACCCATAAGGCCGTGGCCCTGGCACAATTAAAAATATCAGAAACTTACCCACCACAAAAATATTTACAGAATGTGTGATTCCTATATACACACATTGGGATTCTCGCTGGTGCTACAGAGTTCGTGCAGTGTGCTGAGATCCTCCTTGTGTGATCTAAGGGAGGAGATCGGAGCACTGATGGAGTTGTCCGTGTGCAATGAAGATAGTCCTTAAAACCAAACCAATCCAATATGTTCCAACAAATACTCCTTCAATATTTAATGATCTATCTGCTTATTTCTTATGTTCAGTTATTTATTATGTCCCAATAAACTAACTTTCCTTGTTCAGGGACCTATTTGCTTATTTCTTCTACTCAGTTATCCATTATGTTCCAATACACTGACTTTCCTCGTTTTCCTCTTTGATTATTGTCTTCTGTTCATATCTGTTAAGCTCCAACAAACTACTTTTCCTTGTTCAGTGACACATTTTTATATTTCCTACGTTCATTTATTCATTATGTCCCAACACTTTTCTTGTTCAATAACCTACTTGTTCAGTTCTTCTCTTCAGCTATCCATTATGTCCCAACACTTTTCTTGTTCAATAACCTACTTGCTCATTTCTTCTTTTCAGCTATTCATTATGTCCCAACACTTTTCTTGTTCAATAACCTACTTGCTCATTTCTTCTCTTCAGCTATTCATTATGTTCCAACACTTTTCTTGTTCAATAACCTACTTGCTCATTTCTTCTCTTCAGTTATCCATTACGTCCCAACACTTTTCTTGTTTAATAACCTACTTGCTCATTTCTTCTCTTCAGTTATCCATTATGTCCATTATTCAACTATCATCTTGAGAAGAGGAGCAGCTCAGCAAGGTAGGAATATATAATTTCCTCTTTTTTTTTTACAACCATGTGACCTGTTGTTGTAATCTGTGACATTAACAATTTCCTGAGTGTTTATTGACTATAAACTGATTGTACTTTGTTAGAATAATTCTGTTTGTGACATTTTGAAACTTTACCCTTGGATATTCTCCTAGGGAACAATTCTAGAAGAATTTGATTGAATACTTTTGCTCTAATTTTTCACTGGCTTATTCTTTCAGCCTCCATTTTACCTTGGATAACTAATATTTTTTCAATGAATGCTTTTATACTTGTAGCTCTAGAGTAAAGTACACCCATGTATCTTCTGTTTCATATACAACAACAAAGTTATTTAAGTATATGAACATTTTTAAAAAATTATTTCCAAACAACAATAAAAACACACTGGGGTGGCCATTTTTGTTTGGGCCAAACCCACTTTTTTGCTTGGGACTGAAAGAGTTAATAACCTACTTGTTCATTTCTTCTCTTCAGCTATCCATTATGTCCCAACAAATTAACATTCCTTGTTAACCAACCTATTTGCTTAATTCTTATCTTATGTTATCTATTATACCCTAACAAACTATCTTTCCTTGTTCAGAGAACAATTTACTATAATCTTTTGTTCAGTTATTGTTGCGGCCCGTTTTTCTTACTTCAGTTGTCGTTGTGGAAGGCTATTGTTTCTTATTGATTCAATAGGCCTCTTAGTTCTGGTCATTTGATTCATTAATTCTTGATCGTGCTATTGTTGGAATAATTACGCGAATGTGGGTCAATAACATTCTGTCTGTCACAAGGTTTGAACTCAGTATCATAATTGTTGAATTTGTAACTTCAATGAACGTGATAAGTCTCTTCTCGAGTCCACACAATTTTTAATATACATTTCAAACATTAGACAGTCCATGGAGGTTGATCATGAAAACATTATATATTAGAATTGAATCCTACATCGTAAATGCTACCCATGCATTACAGTCCTGGTCCAATAATATGTAATACTATAGTCAGAACGTCGTAACTATATGTACGCGCGGTTGGGACACCCAACGGCCGACAGTGAGATTAGACGTCTGGCGATATAAACGAATATGGACTATAAATTCATCCTTCCTTGACTTTAGTTAATTTACTAACCTCGATACACTCCTCTCTTCATAATAATATAGGACTGACCCATGTCCGTACTGCAATAACATATGTGCGGCAATATCATGCCTACTACTGGAAGGATTATAGGACACGTCTTCTTAGTTCGACGGTCATGCAAAAAAGGGTCCCGTCTCTTGGTCACGGTGCGTGACTACCAACGCTGAAACGTCACAGCGTTCAATAGGCTAATAATATTTTTTTACATTACATTAAACGTTGTAACCCCTAAAATTGCATGCTGCTAACCTCTAGCAGACAATGCCAATTAAACTACCGTAACAGTTATCTATATACTGAAACAAACTCTCTGTCCTTGTTGAAATCTCCAGCCAGTCTGATTTAGCTTTTCACAAGATGAAAAAACAAGAAACATTGTAATAAAAAAGTAAGATTTATTTTTCATACTTACCATTCTGGATGTGGCTTCATCTAGATCAACTGTCATCATTACTTCTTTCAGAGTCTGGCTTATTGTCAATTTAATTCTCTCATCCCCACTAATAAAAAGAAAACAGAAAAACCTTATCAAAACATAAAACTAAATAAAAATCAAGCAAACAGAAACAAAATACTGATGTCACAACTAAGCAGAAATGTAAGATTTAACAGTCAATTCTGCTCTAAGCAGTAACACAAGGCAGATGACACATCTCCACTTAACAGAAACATAAGACCAAAGACAAAATCTCCACTTAACAGAACCATATGATCAATGACATATCTCCACTTAACAGAAACATAAGACCAAAGACACATCTCCACTTAACAGAACCATATGATCAATGACATATCTCCACTTAACAGAAACATAAGACCAAAGACACATCTCCACTTAACAGAACCATATGATCAATGACATATCTCCATTTAACAGAAACATAAAACCAATGACATATCTCCACTTAACAAAAACATAAGACCAATGACACACCTCCACTTAACAGAAACATAAGACCATTGACACACCTCCATGTAACAGAAACATAAGACCAATGACACACCTCCACTTAACAGAAACATAAGACCAATGACATATCTTCATTTAACAGAAACATAAGACCAATGACAAACCCCCACTTAACAGAAATATAAGACCAATGACATATCACCACTTAACATAAATTAAAGACTGATGAATCTCCACTTAACAAAAACATCAGACTGATGACATCACAACATAACAGAAACATAAAACTAATGACATCATCATTTAACAGAAACATAAAACTGATGAGATCTCCACTTAACAGAAACATAAAACTGATGAGATCACCACTTAACAGAAACATAAGACTAATGACATCACCACTTAACAGCCCACTTAACAAAAACATAAGACTGATGATATCACCATTTAACAAAAACATAAGACTGATGATATCCCCATTTAACAAAGACATAAGACTGATGATATCACCACTTAATAAAAACATAAGACTGATGATATCACCACTTAACAAAAATATAAAACTGATGAGATCTCCACTTAACAGAAACATAAAACTGATGAGATCACCACTTAACAGAAACATAAGACTAATGACATCACCACTTAACAAAAACATAAGACTGATGATATCACCATTTAACAAAAACATTTTTTTTTTTTTTTTTTTTTTTTTTCTTAACCAGCGGCCTTTTGGGCTTTCAGCCCTTCGGCCCAATGACATGTCATTGCGAGGCTGGGGAACCTGAGGACTTTCCTTCCAACCCGGTCAGGAGCTTCGCTCCTTCCCATCCACAGAGGGTTTATCACAGGAGCCGTTCAGGCTATTCAGTCAAATTTCCGGCCGTAAACATTTCTTCAAACGCCGACGCCCGGGTTTGAACCATGAACACCTGGTCGCCAGTACAACGCCGAAGCCATTACACCAGCGCGGCTCCCTAACAAAAACATAAGACTGATGATATCACCATTTAACAAAGACATAAGACTGATGATATCACCACTTAATAAAAACATAAGACTGATGATATCACCACTTAACAAAAATATAAGACTAATGACATCATCACTTAACAGAAACATAAGACTAATGACATCACCACTTAACAGAAACATAAGACTAATGAGATCTCCACTTAACAGAAACATAAGACTAATGAGATCTCCACTTAACAGAAACATAAGATTAATTACACATTTTCACTACACAATGGTAGCAAACTAAAAGAGAGATTTAGAGCAAAATAACAGCCGATAGGATAGTCTGGCGTTCTCTCTTCCAAACCTCTACACCACACGGTAGAAGGGGAAAGACTAAGTAAGTAAGTAGAGCAAAATATAAACATTTGAAAAAAAACTGCAAAATTTACAGCAATACGTCAATCCCAAATAAATGCTCTAATGCTATTAGTTTTCTCTCAAAAAGATCCCTGATCTCGTATTTCTAGTACCCAAATTATTTTTTAAAAACCTGATTCTATGTCAATCCACCTTGAGTTACCAGGGTCTGAAAGAAGAGCAAAGAATAGTAACACTGTACCCTAAAAGGCATGTCGTGGAAGGCGACTAAAAAGGGTTAGACATGGCTAGCTACCCCATCCTATAGATATTAAATTAAAAATATTCAAGAATAAAATAAGGAAGAAATACAGAAAGCCATAACGCTTCTATGGGATGGAAAACTGCTGGCCCAGATATCACATGAGCAGAGGTCATCTAAGTAGACAGTGACTGTTCTAGAGATATTTTACAAATTACTTGGTAAAGTCAGAGATTGAGACAAAATACCAACAGATGTGAAGGAAGGATACTGTCATAGGAGGTCCATGGTTCAGCCTGTAGGGAATTTCAGGTATTAGAGTTTATAATAACTTGTGGAGTGTGAAAGAAGGGTATCTGATCAAGATGTGAAAGAAGGGTATCTGGTCAAAATGTGAAAGAAGGGTATCTGGTCAAGATGTGAAAGAAGGGTATTTGGTCAAGATGTGAAAGAAGGGTATTTGGTCAAGATGTGAAAGAGGGGTATTTGGTCAAGATGTGAAAGAAGGGTATTTGGTCAAGATGTGAAAGAAGGGTATCTGGTCAAGATGTGAAAGAAGGGTATCTGGTCAAGATGTGAAAGAAGGGTATCTGGTCAAAATGTGAAAGAAGGGTATCTGGTCAAGATGTGAAAGAAGGGATATTGCAAGAGTGAACAATTTCATCATCATCAAGTACCATGCCTGGTGGTGTAGGGGATCATGTGTCTCCACAACTTCTTGTCCACAGTACTACTGATCAACTCTGTTGTGAGCAAATTACAGAGGAATAATTCGTGCCAGGAAAAATATTAAACAGCATCATCTTTGAGAGATTAAACGAGGTCATAAGACAGACAACTGCAAAATGAAAAGCAGGCTTTTGATAAAACAGATCCTGCACAGACCAGGAAGCCACACTGCATAGTAGTTAAGCAAAGATGGGAACTAAACTCATCACTTTACAGTAGATTTCTGGACTATGACAGGCATTCAACAGTTTAGAAAGAGAATCATTTTGGAAACTGATGAAGCACTATGGAGCTCTCCTTAAGCTCATTACCTTGAAAAAGAAAACATATGAAGACATGAAATGTAGAATACTTCATAAAGGACAACTTGCTGAACCATTTCTGATTCGAACTGGAGTGTGGCAGGGATGTCACCCTTTTACTTCCTACTGGCTACACCTTGGATTATGAAAATAAGGACATCAGCCAAAAAACAGAATTCAGCAGTCTCTGACAAAACTACTTGATAATCTAGATTTAGCCAAGACCTGGCTCTTCTGACCCATAACCATAATAGATGCGATAAAGTGAAAATATTTGATGAGAGGTCCCAGTTACTGGGTCTGAATGCATGGAGGCATATCTGGAGTCATCCTTATATGACCACCAGCTATGCACAATGCTATAATATACAGATGTGGAAGTGAACCTCTGACTGTGAGGCTAATTACACCCTCACTGTGAGGCTAATTACACCCTCACTGACTCTTGAATCATCCACACACTTCCAGGGATTTCCCCTGTGGTGACACTTGTTGAGAACTCAGCATTGCACACTAAGCTTGGAGGAGTCACTTGAGCCCTAATCGTAAATCTGACTTTCACATGGCTGGCTGGCTGGCTGCATGCAGGAGGATCTCGCTATGGACCCATGATAGGTAGGGGGAGCTGAGAAGTGGCTCTGTGTAGGACGTGACTATTCCTTGGGAAAGCCCAGAACCCGAGCACATTATTTTATCTCTGCTTTTTTGGACAGCCCCCATTGATGGCGAGGAATGCACAGTATACCACACACTTCTTCCTCCTGTAGGAACAAATATAGCAATTAATAGCCAGATTGTACTTAAGGAAACATCTCTCAATGATGTAGACTTATATCTTGGCAGCAATTTAACAAAGTTGGAGAATAGATAACTTTAGCAGGTACGAAGCTAAGACTTTAATATTAACATCAACAAATATTAACAAATTTTGCAGACTTTTTACATTATTTACAATAGCTCAACATTGTCATAAGATAGCCAGAAATATGATTTAACATGTTTTAAAATGCAATGGAAAGTTTCTTTTAAACCTCATGTTGGCTGAAGAGTTAAAACAAATAAGTAATGAAAAATTTAATAACACAAAACATAATTATGAGAAATTTTTGGTATCTTCATAGGAAAAGCATAATTTCTCCAGAAAATATGATTTTCAAAGTCAAAATACACCTTTTTAGAATGTGTTCTAACAACTGATTTAGGCTTATTTATATTCTAGAGATTATAAATTATTATTCTAGAGATTATAAATTATCAGAAAACAGAGTAACACAAATTTTCACATTTGTTTGTTTTGTTTTTTTTAAACTTTCACATAACATTCAGTGCCACTCCTCCCTTAAGCAGCTAAAACAGGAGAAAAGAAATAGTTCTATTGTCATTTTTCAAGGATGAAAGTTCTCATATACCACATCTTTTAAAAAAATTAATAATGATACAATAATGATAAAAGAATAAAAAAAAGACAATGCAACATACTCATTCGACTTTATTGAAAGACTTGATGGAGCAAATACCTCTACTCCTTCTACATTCCTGAAATGAAAAACATAACATTATGAACAGGGAAATCATTGTTATAGAACTATTTCTCACATATGACATCCTGAATAATAAACTTCATTAAGCTATGTCTGGATCTAAATGTCTCTGTGGTTCCAATCTAAAATGACGTGTTTTACATCAGTTTTAAGGGCTCCTTTCTAGTACAGGTCTGTATCCTTTAATCTGAAATCCGAAGGGGCAGCCGCGTTTCGGAAACCAGATTTTTTTCAGTTCCGAGATATCGCAAAAATCAAGTTGAAAAAGTCACCCAAAATAGCTCAAAGTCGCCCAAAATGTGTTTGACATTGCCCAAAGTCGCAAAATTGCGATCGAAAAGTAGCCCAAAGAAACATTCAGAATATTTTGGTTTTCGGGTGTTCGGATAAAAGGATACATACATGTAGTGTCTTCATTCACTCATGACCCTTCACCTTCCCAGGGATCACAGGCTTTCAAGTAATATAAGTCAACCCCTTCTTGTCCGGTGCCATCCATACAGGTCTTTCTATGTCTTCTTTATTCCTGTCATGGCTGTGTCTAATTCTCTTCTTTATGTGTTTTTTTAATCTGGTCTTCTTCTATTTCTCTTACTACAAGGGGATGTCATGTCATGTCATGTCTTGGTCACCACCAATTTACTTCCAGGAATCTGTGACAAATTTTGACTGTTGTTTTTCTGAAGTAAGACCAATCTCTCTCATCCATCTTCACATTGAAAAAAAATATGACGGGTAAGCTTTAAAACGAATGCTGCTTGAGGGGTACATACCACTGGCTGACACGAACGGAATCCCGACGATCAATGCGAGACTTGTAGTACCCAATCCAAGTGTGCGTGAGTCCATCAGGTATGTACTTCATGTCGTCAGCAATATGCTGGACCTTCACGAGGCTTTGTATTGCCGACCTGAGAATAAATTATCCTTTATAACAGATATAAACACTTGTCTGATAAGAAGATCACCCGTGTGTTACCGGGGCCCGAAAGGGGAGCAAAGAATAGTAACACTGTCCCCTGCCAAGCATGTCGTAGAAAGCGACTAAGGAGGGTTGGGCATGGGGCCGGTTACCCCATCCTGTAAAAAATTTAAACCACAAAAAACTTCAACAAATATGGACAAGTCAAATAAAGAAAATAAAACATAGCCATCCAAGACAGGGGAAGGTCCTCTCATGGGGAGGCGTATGATGCAACACAGAGAAAGCCGAAAGGAGTCTGTGTTGCTGACTAACCTTCTTTCTTCTAGGAGAACTTCCAGATTTGGCACCTGGAATGTTCGGACATTAAAGGAACAAGGGAAAGTGGCGCAAGTAGCAGCAGAAATGAGGGAATTCAAAATCGAGGTTCTGGGAATGTGTGAAACATAGTGGAAGGGGGTAGACAGGAAGAAACTCATCACAGGTGAATTGGTGCTGTCCTCAGGACATGAAGACGAAAGTTCACACCACAGTGAAGGGGTAGCTCTTATGTTATCTAAAGAAGCACAGAAAGCACTCATTGAATGGGAAGCTGTTGGACCCAGAATAATAACAGCTACTTTTAAAACAGCTAAAAAGAAAATACATGTAAATGTCATCCAATGTTATGCACCAACTAATGACAAAGAAGAGTCTGTGAAAGAAGCATTTTATACTAAACTACAGGAAATTATGGATAAAGTAAAAAGAAGAGACATCACAATTTTGATGGGTGACATGAATGCAAAGATAGGTACAGTCAACACCGGATTTGAAGAAGTCATGGGAAAACATGGGCTAGGAGTAATGAATGAAAATGGAGAACTATTCGCAAACTTCTGTGCTTCAAATCAACTGGCTACAGGAGGAAGCATGTTTCCACATAAGAGAATACACAAGGCAACATGGATATCACCAGACCATAGAACAGAAAATCAGATTGATCATATATGCATAAACAAGAAGTTTAGATCATCATTGCAGGATGTAAAGGTATATAGAGGAGCAGATGTGGCATCAGATCACCATCTTCTGATAGCCAAAGTAAAAATGAAACTCAAGAGATATGCAACAATGCAAAAAATCATAGACAACAGTATAATGTAGGACAGCTAAGAAATCAAGAAACAAGAGACAAATTTGCGGTCACAATATCCAACAAATTCCAAGTGCTCCAACAGCTGGAAGATGTAGAGAATACAGAAGACTATTGGCAGCAGGTCAAAACTGTATGGAAGGAGACATGTGAAGAAATACTGGGGGAAAAGGGAAAGACAACAAAAAGCATGGATAACAACAGAAAACCATCAATAAGATAAAAAAGACAAAAAAAACAAGAAAGCAGAGTTAAACACAAGCAATACCAGATGTTCCAAAGCCAAGGCTCAAGAAGTGTACACAGAAGCAAACAAAGAAGTAAAAAGAAGTATCAAAAGAGACAAGAGGAAGTATATTGAGGAGTTGGCAAGAGAGGCAGAAGATGCTGCAGCCAAAGGAAATATGAGAGAACTGTATAGCAGCACAAAGAAGCTAACAGGGAAATACAAGCAAACAAGTTGCCTCATAAAAGACAAGAATGGGAAACTGCTCAGCAATATACAAGAGCAAATGAAGAGGTGGACAGAATATTTTGGGGACCTTCTCAATAGACCAGCTCCACAAAACCCGCCGGACATCCAGCCAGCAGAAGAAGAGCTAAAAATTAACGGTGAAAGACCAACGAAGGAAGAAATAAAGAAAGCCATAAAGCTTCTAAGAGATGGAAAAGCGTCTGGACCTGATGGCATTCCAGCAGAGGCCATCAAAGCAGATATCGACACGGCTGCAGAGATGTTATATAAATTACTTGGTAAAGTCTGGGAAAAGGAAGAGATACCAGCAGAATGGAAGGAAGGATATCTGGTTAAGTTGCCTAAGAAGGGAAATTTACAAGAGTGCACAAATTATAGAGGAATAATGTTATTATCAGTGCCAGGAAAAGTATTAAACAGGATTATCCTTGAGAGATTAAAAGAGTCCATAGACAAGAAACTGAGAGATGAACAAGCAGGTTTTCGACAAAACAGATCATGTACAGACCAGATAGCCACTTTGAGAATAATAGTTGAACAAAGTCTGGAATGGAATTCACCACTATACATCGGATTTGTGGACTACGAAAAGGCATTTGACAGTGTAGACAGAGAATCACTTTGGAAATTGTTGAGGCATTATGGAGTTCCCCTGAAGATCATTAATTTAATAAAGAAAACATATGAAGACATGACATGCAGAGTTCTTCATGAAGGACAGCTTACAGAACCATTTGGGATAAGAACAGGAGTGCGACAGGGATGCCTCTTGTCTCCATTTCTTTTCTTATTAGCAATAGACTGGGTTATGAGAACATCAACAACACACAACAGAAATGGAATCCAGTGGACTCTGACTAAGCAGTTGGATGATCTGGATTTTGCTGATGACTTGGCTCTTCTGTCCCATAGCCGTAATCAGATGCAGGACAAATTGAAAACTCTCAATGAGAGGTCACAGCAATTGGGTCTGAAAATACACAGGGAAAAGACAAAAATAATGCGAATAAATGCAGGTAATGATAACAGGGTTGAACTTGAAGAAACACCAATACAAGATGTAGAATCATACACATATCTTGGCAGTAATATAGACAAAGTTGGAGGGACAGACAGCGATATCAAAATAAGAATACAAAAGGCAAGAGGAGCTTTCATTGCATTGGGAAATATATGGAGATCAAGAGAAATAGGATCCAACACGAAAATAAGAATCTTCAACTCAAATGTGAAGTCAGTCCTATTGTATGGCTCAGAGACATGGAGAACAACAAAGACAACAACCAAAAAGCTACAGACTTTCATAAATGGGTGCTTGCGTAGAATAGAGGGATTAAAATGGTATGACAAGGTTACCAACGTGGAACTGATGACAAGAACTAGACAAGTGCCAGTGGAACAAGAAATGAGAAGAAGACGATGGCGATGGATAGGACACACACTGAGGAAGCCTGTTGATAGCATTACAAGACAGTCCTTGTTCTGGAACCCCCAGGGCAAGAGAGGCAGAGGAAGACCAAGAAGTACATGGAGAAGAGAGTTGGAAACAGAGGTGAAAGTGATGAGGAGAACATGGAAAGAACTTGAGATGATGGCACGTGACAGGAGGACTTGGCATGTGTTTGTTGAAGGCCTATGCTCCTTTGGGAGTGGATGGTTATGAATGAATGATAAGAAGATGGCTTCTGATTATCAGATTGCTCCCAGCTGTAATGTTCTGTTTAGAATTTTCTATCACCACACTAGGGGTGATGTGATCAGCATCACGCCCGCCACCTTTAACCTTCCCAGAGTTGCTCTGGTATCCAATTCATGAGGCTAGGTTGACCCCGGAGCCATCTGAAGTCTAAAAAATCCCACCTCAACTGGGGATCGAACCATGGACCACCGAGCTCGGAAGTCAGTGTACTAACCACTGTGCTATCACAGCCCTTATATGTTTTTATATGTTTTTCCCGTATATCCAACAGATAAAAGTGAGGATGTAAACATTTAGAATTATAAAATGACTGTTCAATCACCCTGCATATAACAATTATTATGTAATAAATAATGTGTGAGAAAAACTTTTTACCATGACAGTGAATTTGTTACTGCATAAAACTGTTGCTCAAAATTGTGTGTAATATTTAAGAACCAGCAGAGACACACACAGCATCTGTGAGCTATTAACACATGTATCTTAAAATGCAGGATGTTTACTTTTCTTTTCACCAAAAACTTGGCATTATTAAAACTTCTCACTCTGCATAAAAATCAAAGAGATGGGATGAAGACGCTAAAGATAGATAGGACACATACTAAGGCAACCTGGTGATACCATTACAGGGCAGTCCTTCGTTGGGAATCCACTGGGTAAGAGAGGGAGAAGAAGACCAAAGAAGACATGGAGAAGAGAACTGAAGACAGATATGAACTGGATGAAGAGGATATGAAAAGACCTTGAGCTGATGGCACAGGACAGGAAGACTTGGGATAAGTTTGTTGAAGGCTTATGCTGCTTGGTAAAATTACAGAGTTGAAAAGTGATTATGATTCTGGAAAAAAACCAAAGAAAGCTGGCCATGTGTAAAGAAAGACTTAGAGACATTTATATAAATGCTGTCAAAAGTCTGGCCTTAACACTGCAGCTATATCTGAAAATCCACATGCAGTTAAAATTTGTAATGTCTTTTACCTCATTCTTTGCCTGTTTAAACTGTTTGTAATGACCCTGTTTAAACTGTTTGTAATGTCTTTTACTTCAACCTTTGCCTTCCTTATAGTACATTTTAACTTCTGTCACTGTTTTTTTCCTAATTCTTGAAGGATGTCATGGTTTTCCCATTTCTGACACAAGGAATTCCCTGACACTTTGAGTTTTCGTATAGTGTTAAAGTTTAAGAGTCAGTTCTCTCCAAGCTTTTTAAATGTACCATCATCATAATTTTCCTGTTTACTTCTTATGGAGCAAGCGACCACCCATAAAATTTGGCAAAATGGAACGTAAAAATGTAAGGAACTGTTTTTCCTTTATAGAAATCTTAAGAACAAAAGCAACTACACAGTGATTATAAATCTTTGTCATTGTGCTTCTTGTTCTTCTTCTTCGTACACTTTCAGACGCCTGCTTGAATATTTTTAAAGAAAGCAGTAGTCAGTTTGAGGCTATTTGAATCTCCGCAGAGCTTTTCCATGAATGGTACTGGTGTCGGGCATATGCGCTTTCTCTGTTCCGCATATGTTGGGCAACTTTGAAGCGAGATGTACGAAAATACCGTGGAAGCATACCAAATAAAATAAATAAACAAAAACAGGGCAGACAGAAAGAAGCAAAGAAGTAATGATAAAAAATAAAATTTCAGCCAATAGGTTTTGAAAATGTTGCAGAACCTTTTTCACTCCAACTGACCTAAACATGTAATGTGATTGTTTATGTAAGATGACATTATAAATATACTCACCACATTGCCTGAACAGAAACTGGTTTAAAGAGGTAGCATTGTTCATCAGTACACAAGCTAAACCCCCTGGAAGAGAAGCAAAAATCTGTTATCTCTGCTGTTAAATGCTATTAATGGTGGCTGAATGGTGTGAAAGCCATCTATCATCTGTCTGGTTATTTGTATGTGTATACTGGGCTTCATTTTTCTACATACATCTACCTAAAAGCATCTGTTTGCATGCACTGTTCTCCTTTTTTGTTCTATGTTACTAATTTTCTCACACCTTGTTTATTGATTCATTAATCAACATGAGATTTGTCACAGATACATTCCACTGCATGATAAAAGTTTTATCCGGTGAGAATTCTGATAGCTTACCAAAATTCTGATTTACTGCAAACAATGTAAAATTCTGTTAAAATTTTTACGAGTTTTTTTTTTAAGATACTAAATTTGAAGTTTTATAGCTCAGAATCTGGTTAAGCTTTAACTCTTACTATCCGGCAAGTCCCGTGAAGTGGCGCGGATTTAGTACCAATTTTACGGCTCGCCAGTTCAAGTGGCGCGCGACAGTAACGATAGCTAAACTAGAGCGTAAAAACGCGGTTTTAGCTCACGTATAGTAAGAGTTAAAATACAATAATGAGCTTAAAATTAAAATCTGGTGCTTGTAACTCAAATAATAAAACAGCCTTGATGAACTGAAATATAGGATTATAATCCAATATGACTGCCATTTCTTTGGCAACCAATTGCATTAACTCTTTAACCCCCAAGAGCCAGTATACTGTACTTCCCGCTAGACCCATTTGGCCCAATCAACAGTATACTAGCTTTCGTATCTCTTGATCCTTTCTAGGGCTGTTTTCTAATTTTGACAACTCAAAAACGCTATTTTCTTAAAGTATAGCCATCCATTATGGACTTTTGTTATTTATGAATATGAACATTTAAAAAAATTATTTCCAAACAAAAACAATAAAAACATACTGGTATGGCCATTTTTGTTTGGGCCAAACCCACTTTTTTGCTTGGGACTGAAAGAGTTAAACCATTAAATGTATTGTTATGTATAACTTGTAAATTCAGCTTGTGTATTTTAATTGAAACCCTGCAATTATTTATGAATACAGCATATCTCCTTAATAATGCAAAATGCTGAATCTCATTGGCTTGTTCTGATATTTATGGATCCCGTTACACGCCCATTGAGGCATATTGGGAATATGGTGTTAGGCTCATATTTTCTTGACCATTGGCACACTAGGGGTGTCGGCATCATGCCGGCCGCCTTAACCTTCCCAGAGTTGCTCTGGTACCCAATTCATGAGGGTGGGTCGACCCTGGAGCCGTTTGCGGTCCAAATAAATCATGCCTCAACTGGGGATCAAACCATGGATCATCGAGCTAGGTAGCCAATGCACTAACCACTGCGTTACCGAGGCTCCAACAACATTTATGAGTGAATGAAAATCTGATTAAATTAGTACTGTAAAGACTCTATAAACAGACTAATAGGAAGAGTGGCCAATAATTCCAATAGTCCAGAACTTCTGAATTATGCATATACAGGCATACCTCGCTTTATTGCGCTTCGCTTTATTGCGTTTCGCAGATATTGCGCTTTTTTCAAATTATTCATGTTTATTTATTAGAACGTGCCTTCTTCTTCCGATAGATTTTGGCTCTCCACCAGCAAAAAGATTACGATTCGTTGAAGGCTCAGATGTTGAAGATTAGCATTTTTTTTTTTAGCAATAAAGTATTTAATTTTACAGTACATTGTTCTTTTTAGACCTAACGCTATTGTACACTTAATAGATGTGGTGTAAACATGATTTTAGGCTTTTATATGCACTGGGAAGCCAAAAAAAATGAGTGTAACCCGCTTTATTGCGATATTCGCTTTATTGCGGTGGTCTGGAACTGAACCCACAATATCTCCGAGGTATGCCTGTATAGCCTAAAAAGTCACCAAAACAGTAATACAGTATCAGGAAAGCAATACCCCCACGAGAGTCACAGCACAGATTATGCGCACATCCATTTCCGTTAACCAGCCACCATTTCGTGAATTAACAGTCATAAGCACCAATTTTACATATTTTCATTGCAGACCAAAATTTCGGTACCAAGAGATTTGGTCCATTATTTCCTAAATCAGCAAATAAGAGGTCCATTCATAAGGTGTTTTACAGAACATGATGAAAATGACACACACACACAGACATACCCATCACCCCCAAGTTTAATCTTGAGTCCCATCCACATGGGTAACACCAAACCTATTGAAGCCTCTGAGGTGCTGCAGTCTATACCCAGAACCACTGCTTCCTCCGTGTCCTGCCGTCCTCTAGTTGAGACCAATGCCAAGTAACGCTGGTAGTGGTTGATGTCCTCAAGTCTGACTGCCTGCATGACAACAATATAAAGCAGTGAAGCAAAGAAAATATCACGATTTTTGCCATATGAAGATGCATAAGGCACAGATATTATCACCATCAGCAGCATTTTCATTTGTGCTCCTTACTGGGCATGGAGTCACTACTCTAACTGGTTCCCCATGCAGGAAGTCTGCACTAAGCAGTCGTCACATACTCCTGCAACAGTGGTTTATGTGGCAGTTTGTTTAACATGATTGTTGCCAGCCCCATGTCCAACCTCACATTAGTCACTTTGTACGACATGCCTGAGGGTACAGTGGTCCTATTATCTCGTTGTCTCTTCAGAGACCCCCAGGAAATATACTGGATTGGAAAATATATGGAAATCAAAATAAACCAAGTTAAACTTAAAAATTAGAATCTTCAACTCCAACGTCAAGTCAGTCCTATTGTTAGACTGAAACAATGGAGAACAACAAAAACCACTAACCAAGACGTTACAGACTGAACAAAAGGATGCTTGCATGAAAACAGAAGGACTGAAATGGCATGACAAGATCACCAATGTGAAACTGAGGACAAGAACCAGACATATGTCAGTAGAAGAAGAGAAAAGAAGACAACGCTGGCAATGGGTAGGACGCACAATGAGGAAACCTGCTGATAGCATTACAAGATAGTCCTTGTTCTGGAATCCTCAGGATTACAGAGGTAGGGGGAGACTGACAAACACTAGAAGAAGAGATGTGGGGACAGAAATGACAGGGGTAAAGAAGCCCTGGAAAGACGTTGAGTGGATGGCACAGTATAAAAAAATGGTGTGAATCACAAAAGTCACAATGTTACTAAGAATAATTGTCAAATGTGAATACTAAAATATAAATCTGAATTTGATGATCAAACAAACTCTCTTCAGAAATCACTTTACATCCAATTATTGAATGTGATGATCAAACAAACTCTCTTCAGAAATCACTTTACATCTAATTATTGAATGTGATGATCAAACAAACTCTCTTCACATATCACTTTACATCTAATTATTGAATGTGATGATCAAACAAACTCTCTTCACAAATCACTTTACATCCAATTATTGAAGGTGAAAAAATTGTTCACAGATATCAAAATCTTCAAAAGACAATTTAAAAAAAAAAATTTTTTTTAAATAACATTTTGCCTCGCTTCCACGAGGCGCAACCCGTTCAGCCTAGTCGGTTATATTAGGGTGTATGTCCAAATATAAAAGACCTTTTGGTGTGATGATGTCTATAAGTTCCATGTATTTTAAAATATCAACATCACAGTATCTCCAAATACTGACAAAAGTCTGACTTTTTTGGTGATGCATCATACACTGCTTCAGCAAGACAAGGTGGAAGGATATGGACAGGAAAATAATGATTACAGAAGAAACAATGCTGTCCTCAGGACATGATGAAGAAAATGCTCACCACAGTAAAGGGATGGCTCTAATACTGTCTAAAGAAGCACAGAAGGCAGTTATAGAATGGCAGGCAACAGGGCCTAGAATAATAACAGCAACATTCAAAACAGTTACAAAAGTTGTTCTGGAATGCACAGGGTAAGAGAGATTGAGGGAGGCAGAAGAACACATAGAGAAGAACTAACGAATGAACAAAATCTTTATTTCATCAGGGAAAAGAAATAAGCATTACATGTTTTTGAATTTCTGCCCTGCTATAACATAATTCTAAAAGTGATTTCAAATTAATGCATTCGAAACTTTAACATTAACTCTTTGACACCAGACCAACGCTCTGAGCGTTGCAAAATTCAACGCGCCATGCCAGAGCAACGATCAGAGCGTGGATTATAGTTTATCATGAATAAACCCTAAAAATCGTCCGTTTAATGCAGTTCATATTTTAAAACCCGTAGAATGACTTCCGCTACTATTAAAACAACTAATTTTACTGTAGTTAAGCAGCACATGTTCGTGTTTTGATGTTATCATCACAATTTTTGTGACGATTCGCGTGTTTGCGTTTTTCGTTGTTATTGCTAGAGAAATATGTCACGCTTTATATTTACATTTTATAAGTCTCCTAAGCAAATAATTGTGTCAAACTACTTTGAAACATTGCTGACATTGATGATGATTGTTTGGTAGTCACAGTTTGTTGTCAAAATATGGAATATGTGCAGAAAAGCTAGACACACTAGATTTAGTTGATGAGTGGGCGTAGTCATATTCTGGAAGATCAAAAAGCAACAACACTAGACCTACCGTAACATCTAATCACTAGTTCTTGGTAGAAAATGAAGCTAGGGATACTATTAAAACTTTAAACAAGTGTAAAAAAGTTTTTATATAACGTTATTCTTCTTTATTTGTTTGAAAATTACGTAATGCACGATTGCGTAATTTATTTTTTTTCTTACAAGGGACCACAGAAAAACTGGGGTGAATGTGATGCTACACTGTAATTCTGACTTTCAACTGGCCCGATTCTGTCATCTATTTTGTATTTCCGGCCCGATTCTGTGGTTCTATTTTGAGTTTCACCATTTCTCTTCTCTTTTGTAATTATATGGGGTTTGCCTTGGTTCTTCTCATGTGAATATATCGTGTTTGGTATCTTTGAGTAAGTAATTTAAATGGGTTCGTTTTAGGTTGGTAGGTTTATTTTACTCTCGGCCAGTTTTACTTTCTTCTGATTTTTTCGCGATTCCCGTAGATTTCATTGTTTACGAAAATCGATATTTTCGGGCACGCCTGTATGGCACGTCAGAAACACGAGGCAATCGCGTAATGTGACGCAATTTCCTGACACGCGGGATTTGCGTAGGTTGATAGTATTGATTTTTTCTGGTGCTGCCATTGGTCCGGGATTTGCGTAGGACGGGAATCCGCGTGGGCGGTTTCTCTTGTATATAATGAGAGAGGAAACTGCGGGCAATTGTCTCTGAAGAAATAATTGCCTGCCGGACGACTACGTATTTTATCGTCTCCATTTTTGCAGGGAAAAACCGCGATAATTTGGTATGTAACTATTTTATTAATCGTTTTACTTATTAGTGGGTTTTTCAGAAATTCGCCCGTAGGTAAAGTTTAACTTTTTAGTTTAAAAAAAAAAAACGATAGTGCCATCCATTATCATTTTTGAAGAACGACGTAAATGCAACAGTGTGCTGATTCTTTCTATGATTTTGGCAGTAGATATGAACGTGGGAAGTTATAAGCTACACGTGTGCCCAGATTTGTAGAATGTTATGTAAAACCACCATTTATCCCTGTATATTTTCTAATGTAATTTTATTGGGAAATCCTTGGTGTGTACGTTAATTTTTCTGAGCCTTAGATGTGAGGAATGCAGTGAGATTTATGTTATCAGTGAATTACACGGCTTGGAGAAATAAATCATTCCTACAGCGAGGTTTACCTTAAATTGGAGTAAGCCAGGAAACCTGTGTTACTGTTAAAAGGAGGCTACGGAATTTAGGACAAAGGAATTCCCTAGTTGTAAAGGTTGGGACACGTGATCGGCCATGCATAACGGCCATGTAACCTGTCAGACGGTGTCTGGGCTATTGTTTATTTTACCTGGCAGATTTTAGTAGAAGGAGGGGGGATGAAGAGGCCACATGGGATAGTGGTATTTTATGTATTGTGTGAAGAACGAGAGAAGGGGAGAGAAGGAGTGTGATTTTAGTGCCAAGTGAGATAGTATTATTTTATGTATTGTTATGCAGAACGAGAGAAAGGGGAGAAGGAGTGAGATTGAAGTGACACGTGGATAGAATTATTTTATGTATCATATATGTTAGAGATAAGTGATTTTAGAGAGGGTGTACATTGGAAGCTGTTTCTTTTAATTTCAGCGAGTCCCGGCAAGAATAGTGGGGGAGCGTAAATTTGCCCATGTGCAAAATTACCCACGGCAACAGGACCTATCTTAAGGGTCAGACCTATGGTCTCTGGCAGTGAAGCCCCTATGCTTCAGCTGGACCGAGGTTATTTATCATACAGCCGAGAGCATCGCTATTATAGTCTCTAGCAACGGCAGGTGGCCGGGAGACTGGTTTCAATTTCATACAGCCAGAAATCAAGGCTGTGTCTTCCTCTAAATCCGGAGTGGGAGAAAAGGGGAAAGTTTGCTCAGCAGCAGAGAAGCGTCTACAGTTAATCAAGTCCCTCATGCTTGATATCCGAACATCGTCATCACCAAAATCGGGAACAGGTGACAGGGTTACCATACCTAGGTCCTGATAGAAATCGAGAGAAGAGAGTACCGGAGATGCCGCATCCTCAGCCCTCGAGTGTTAGAGAGACACTGAGACCAAGAGAAAGAGATAGAGAAGGAGGGAGAAAATAGACAGGACCAGTAGGGTCTGTTCAGTATCCATTGGACGGATAGACACTGAGTCTGCGTTCGAAAAACCAAGTCTATTATTTTAGCATTTCTTGTGGTGTAGTTATCGGCGCCTATCGCCTAACTAGTAGAAAGCTGTGTAGCCGTTCGTTGAGGAAGAGTCACCAGGACTGAGACAGTAGAAAGCTTATTAATGTTAGAGAGTGGAGGCTAAAGTGATAGCCCCACCAAATTAGAGTTGGTTTTAATCACTAACCATTTTTATTGCTCCTCAGCAGGGTGACAGAAAGAGTGAATGTGATTGGGGTTTTTTTTTTGTCTCTAGTGTCTCTTAATTTAATTGTTATTTTGTTGTCAGGCCGTGCAACAGCGCACGCCATTGATACGTTTTGATGTATGCTGAATTTTTATGCCTTATTTTGTAAATAAATATATCTATTTACTGTACACTGGATCAGCTTCTACTCTTCACTATACTTACTCTATGTTGTCTGTATAGTGGTGTTTGTGGTCGTATTTATACACCTTATCTCCTTGTATTTAAAGGAAGTCAGAGGAGGGTGAGATTATAGCCAGTTTGACGTCACGAAGCGGCAAGGGCGAGTCAAAACCTGGTTCTATCCCTTGAGCCAATAGTCCCACCTGTCCACAGGCATGTCATTTTCCATCTAAATTCTATCTTTTCAGACTTTCTCATACTAGGGTCTTGTTTTCATTCAGGCAAACTCTATAAACTTAAAACCACTTCGTGACAAGTGGGCGGCAATCGTCCGGGATCATTCTGGTGAGATCAATTCTGTGATCTATATTCATAGATTGTCTCTAGAAAGTTTTCTGAGAATAGAGTTTCATTAAATATCCCCTAGACTTGAGCTATTAGAACTGATCCAGTTATAGGTTTTCCACAGGGTGCAGTCTAGTAGATTTTTGTGGTATTTTTGATTTATATGACTTAGGGGTAATTGATGGCATACCGACATATTTTTCTATAACAGGAAGGTAATTTAGTTTTTGGTAGCTTCTTAACGAAATTTTTCTCAGGTTATTATTCAGACTTGGTGCTAGTCTGAGGTCGGATTTTTGGAACAGCGGTTATAGAGGGAGTATTTTATATTACGTAACAGGTTGTTCCTTCTCTTTTCCTTTTCTGTCATTTCTCTGTATTTGGGAACTTACAGCAGTTTACAGGTAAGATGGCGGATATGGCCAAGTTATGAGCTGCCTGGCGTGAATCTGCTCAGGATATGGGAATGGATAAGGAGGAGACTAAGGCCTACCTGATAAGGGAAACTGATAGGCATAATCAGCGAGAGAAAGAGAAGGAGGACAGGGCAGCCGCCGCAGAAGCAGCAAAAGAGGAAAGGATAGCCGCCGCAGATGCAGCGAAAGAGGAAAGGATAGCCGCCGCAAAAGCAGCGGAGAGGCAGGCCGAGATGGAACTTCGGAAATTGGAAGCCCAGGAGAAGGAGAAGGCAGCAGAAAGGGAAGCCCAGGAGAGGGGGAAGGCAGCAGAAAGACAGCACGAACTTGCCCTGCGTTCTCTGGAACTGCAGTACCGATCTTCAGAAGGCAGTTCAGCTAATGGAGATTCACCTGGAGCAGGAGCGAGAGACACCTCAGGAAACGGAGGGCCCCGGATGGCAGCCATGAGCTTCCCATTTGACTCGTTCCCTAACGGGAATGAAAAGATTGACTTGTTTTTGGAAAAATTTCAAAGAATGGCAAAGGCATACGGGTTGGATGAGAGTCTTTGGTGCCTAAAATTATCGCAATCACTCAAAGGTCATGTGTACGAAGTGTACAACAAGATGCTCATAGATGACCAGAACAACTTCGAGGCACTGCGAAACGCTTTATTGCAAAGATTTCAGTGGACTCCCCGCAAATGCCAAACCATGTTCAGGGAGAGCAGGCCGGAGAAGGGCGAGAGTTTCGCACAGTTTGCCGAGCGGGTGAGAAATTACTTAACCCGATGGAGGGAACTGTCAGGACTGGCGAAAACTTTTGAAGAATTGGAGGAGTTAGTTCTGTGTGAACAGGTAAAAGCAAACATGTCCCCCGACTTGAGGCGGTATCTGGCGGAGCAGGGTGCCCAGCAACTTGATCAGATTATCGTGTTCGCCGAAAGGTACCAGACAGCACAGGCCGAAGTACTGGGACAGAAACGGAAAAACCCAGACCTGCCAGCCCCAGACAAAGGAGCTTCGTCATCGCAGTCGGCTACTTCACCAGCTCATCAGCAACCAGGGCCTTCTCGCAAGGAGCCTCATTCTGGTTATAACTTGCGCCCCCAGCAGCATAACAGAGCACCGACAACAACTTCTCAGGAACCCGCTAGGAACAGAGGAGATAATGAGAGGTATTGTCAGAATTGTAGAACCACTTCCCACTGGACATCCCGGTGCATGAACAAACCCCCAGCTCATCATGCAGCTTGTTTAAGACCGGTGAGATGGACTAAAGGGAATAAATGGGAACCAGTCCAGGCAGAGAAGTTGTTCTCTAACAGTGGACCAGCCGTAGTGAATGGGACAGCCACTACGTGTTTGTTTGACAGCGGGCTTACTTACCCCAGTATCGTCGCTCGTCATTTGGTGAAACCAGGGCAGTGGACCGGAGAAATAGTTGAGATTGGTGGCGTTTTGAGAAGAGGTATCTCACAGCATCTGCCTGTAGCCAATATTGAGGTGAAATGCAAGTTTGTGTCTGGCACCATCAAGGCAGCTGTAATGGCACAGCCAGCACATGATTTCATCCTGGGAAGCCCATACATAGTTTTGGGAAACCCAACCACACTGATCCTTGCTACTGCAAGGGGGCCTACTGCAGGCCAGAACAGTGAAAGGGGAAAGCCCCACATTCACGGAGCCCCACGGGAGCTCAAACATCCCTGTCTTGCGATGAAGAGGAGGGAAGCCTCTAAAGACAGGGGAATGTTATCTACAGAGGCGTATTCCCTGTCAGCCCTGTTCAGCCTAAAGGTCAAACAGTGGTGACGCCTCTTACTTCGGAAGTATCTTCTTTGTCGTCGGGAATTAGGCCCCCGATGGTATTACATCTCTCCAGGGAGGGAAATACTGACAAGAAGGAACATGTGCACGGTTCTTCAATCAACCGCAAACAGTTACGCCCTGTTACGGCGATGTCTGGCCAAGCCAGTCAGACTGTTTCAAAACACTGGGAGGTCGCACCATCTGGTAATCAGTATTTACCACGCGCCGCCAGGAAAATTTGTGGGCGAAGGAAACACACGAGAGGGAGGAGGAAGGGCGACCAGTCATGTTGCAGTCGACAGGAGAAAATCCCCTGGCGTGACCCTCACGATCCAGGGCTTGCAAAGATTCTCAAGGATATGGAGATGGGCCTGTATGATAATGCTAATTACGATAGTGATTAGATCGGGATGTAGATCTAGATACGGACCAGTATGAATTCCAGAGATTTCAGTGATTGAGCACGGATTCCCATACTTGAAAGGGGGGACTTATGTGATGCTACACTGTAATTCTGACTTTCAACTGGCCCGATTCTGTCATCTATTTTGTATTTCTGGCCCGATTCTGTGGTTCTATTTTGAGTTTCACCATTTCTCTTCTCTTTTGTAATTATATGGGGTTTGCCTTGGTTCTTCTCATGTGAATATATCGTGTTTGGTATTTTTGAGTAAGTAATTTAAATGGGTTCGTTTTAGGTTGGTAGGTTTATTTTACTCTCGGCCAGTTTTACTTTCTTCTGATTTTTTCGCGATTCCCGTAGATTTCATTGTTTACGAAAATCGATATTTTCGGGCACGCCTGTATGACACGTCAGAAACACGAGGCAATCGCGTAATGTGACGCAATTTCCTGACACGCGGGATTTGCGTAGGTTGATAGTATTGATTTTTTCTGGCGCTGCCATTGGTCCGGGATTTGCGTAGGACGGGAATCCGCGTGGGCGGTTTCTCTTGTATATAATGAGAGAGGAAACTGCGGGCAATTGTCTCTGAAGAAATAATTGCCTGCCGGACGACTACGTATTTTATCGTCTCCATTTTTGCGGGGAAAAACCGCGATAATTTGGTATGTAACTATTTTATTAATCGTTTTACTTATTAGTGGGTTTTTCAGAAATTCGCCCGTAGGTAAAGTTTAACTTTTTAGTTTAAAAAAAAAAAAACGATAGTGCCATCCATTATCATTTTTGAAGAACGACGTAAATGCAACAGTGTGCTGATTCTTTCTATGATTTTGGCAGTAGATATGAACGTGGGAAGTTATAAGCTACACGTGTGCCCAGATTTGTAGAATGTTATGTAAAACCACCATTTATCCCTGTATATTTTCTAATGTAATTTTATTGGGAAATCCTTGGTGTGTACGTTAATTTTTCTGAGCCTTAGATGTGAGGAATGCAGTGAGATTTATGTTATCAGTGAATTATACGGCTTGGAGAAATAAATCATTCCTACAGCGAGGTTTACCTTAAATTGGAGTAAGCCAGGAAACCTGTGTTACTGTTAAAAGGAGGCTACGGAATTTAGGACAAAGGAATTCCCTAGTTGTAAAGGTTGGGATACGTGATCGGCCATGCGTAACGGCCATGTAACCTGTCAGACGGTGTCTGGGCTATTGTTTATTTTACCTGGCAGATTTTAGTAGAAGGAGGGGGGATGAAGAGGCCACATGGGATAGTGGTATTTTATGTATTGTGTGAAGAACGAGAGAAGGGGAGAGAAGGAGTGTGATTTTAGTGCCAAGTGAGATAGTATTATTTTATGTATTATTATGCAGAACGAGAGAAAGGGGAGAAGGAATGAGATTGAAGTGGCACGTGGATAGAATTATTTTATGTATCATATATGTTAGAGATAAGTGATTTTAGAGAGGGTGTACATTGGAAGCTGTTTCTTTTAATTTCAGCGAGTCCCGGCAAGAATAGTGGGGGAGCGTAAATTTGCCCATGTGCAAAATTACCCACGGCAACAGGACCTATCTTAAGGGTCAGACCTATGGTCTCTGGCAGTGAAGCCCCTATGCTTCAGCTGGACCGAGGTTATTTATCATACAGCCGAGAGCATCGCTATTATAGTCTCTAGCAACGGCAGGTGGCCGGGAGACTGGTTTCAATTTCATACAGCCAGAAATCAAGGCTGTGTCTTCCTCTAAATCCGGAGTGGGAGAAAAGGGGAAAGTTTGCTCAGCAGCAGAGAAGCGTCTACAGTTAATCAAGTCCCTCATGCTTGATATCCGAACATCGTCATCACCAAAATCAGGAACAGGTGACAGGGTTACCATACCTAGGTCCTGATAAAAATCGAGAGAAGAGAGTACCAGAGATGCCGCATCCTCAGCCCTCGAGTGTTAGAGAGACACTGAGACCGAGAGAGAGATAGAGAAGGAGGGAGAAAATAGACAGGACCAGTAGGGTCTGTTCAGTATCCATTGGATGGATAGACACTGAGTCTGCGTTCGAAAAACCAAGTTTATTATTTTAGCATTTCTTGTGGTGTAGTTATCGGCGCCTATCGCCTAACTAGTAGAAAGCTGTGTAGCCATTCGTTGAGGAAGAGTCACCAGGACTGAGACAGTAGAAAGCTTATTAATGTTAGAGAGTGGAGGCTAAAGTGATAGCCCCACCAAATTAGAGTTGGTTTTAATCACTAACCATTTTTATTGCTCCTCAGCAGGGTGACAGAAAGAGTGAATGTGATTGGGGTTTTTTTTTTGTCTCTAGTGTCTCTTAATTTAATTGTTATTTTGTTGTCAGGCCGTGCAACAGCGCACGCCATTGATACGTTTTGATGTATGCTGAATTTTTATGCCTTATTTTGTAAATAAATATATCTATTTACTGTACACTGGATCAGCTTCTACTCTTTACTATACTTACTCTATGTTGTCTGTATAGTGGTGTTTGTGGTCGTATTTATACACCTTATCTCCTTGTATTTAAAGGAAGTCAGAGGAGGGTGAGATTATAGCCAGTTTGACGTCACGAAGCGGCAAGGGCGAGTCAAAACCTGGTTCTATCCCTTGAGCCAATAGTCCCACCTGTCCACAGGCATGTCATTTTCCATCTAAATTCTATCTTCTCAGACTTTCTCATACTAGGGTCTTGTTTTCATTCAGGCAAACTCTATAAACTTAAAACCACTTGGTGACAAGTGGGCGGCAATCGTCCGGGATCATTCTGGTGAGATCAATTCTGTGATCTATATTCACAGATTGTCTCTAGAAAGTTTTCTGAGAATAGAGTTTCATTAAATATCCCCTAGACTTGAGCTATTAGAACTGATCCAGTTATAGGTTTTCCACAGGGTGCAGTCTAGTAGATTTTTGTGGTATTTTTGATTTATATGACTTAGGGGTAATTGATGGCATACCGACATATTTTTCTATAACAGGAAGGTAATTTAGTTTTTGGTAGCTTCTTAACGAAATTTTTCTCAGGTTATTATTCAGACTTGGTGCTAGTCTGAGGTCGGATTTTTGGAACAGCGGTTATAGAGGGAGTATTTTATATTACGTAACAGGTTGTTCCTTCTCTTTTCCTTTTCTGTCATTTCTCTGTATTTGGGAACTTACAGCAGTTTACAGGTAAGATGGCGGATATGGCCAAGTTATGAGCTGCCTGGCGTGAATCTGCTCAGGATATGGGAATGGATAAGGAGGAGACTAAGGCCTACCTGATAAGGGAAACTGATAGGCATAATCAGCGAGAGAAAGAGAAGGAGGACAGGGCAGCCGCCGCAGAAGCAGCAAAAGAGGAAAGGATAGCCGCCGCAGATGCAGCGAAAGAGGAAAGGATAGCCGCCGCAAAAGCAGCGGAGAGGCAGGCCGAGATGGAACTTCGGAAATTGGAAGCCCAGGAGAAGGAGAAGGCAGCAGAAAGGGAAGCCCAGGAGAGGGGGAAGGCAGCAGAAAGACAGCACGAACTTGCCCTGCGTTCTCTGGAACTGCAGTACCGATCTTCGGAAGGCAGTTCAGCTAATGGAGATTCACCTGGAGCAGGAGCGAGAGACACCTCAGGAAACGGAGGGCCCCGGATGGCAGCCATGAGCTTCCCATTTGACTCGTTCCCTAACGGGAATGAAAAGATTGACTTGTTTTTGGAAAAATTTCAAAGAATGGCAAAGGCATACGGGTTGGATGAGAGTCTTTGGTGCCTAAAATTATCGCAATCACTCAAAGGTCACGTGTACGAAGTGTACAACAAGATGCTCATAGATGACCAGAACAACTTCGAGGCACTGCGAAACGCTTTATTGCAAAGATTTCAGTGGACTCCCCGCAAATGCCAAACCATGTTCAGGGAGAGCAGGCCGGAGAAGGGCGAGAGTTTCGCACAGTTTGCCGAGCGGGTGAGAAATTACTTAACCCGATGGAGGGAACTGTCAGGACTGGCGAAAACTTTTGAAGGATTGGAGGAGTTAGTTCTGTGTGAACAGGTAAAAGCAAACATGTCCCCCGACTTGAGGCGGTATCTGGCGGAGCAGGGTGCCCAGCAACTTGATCAGATTATCGTGTTTGCGGAAAGGTACCAGACAGCACAGGCCGAAGTACTGGGACAGAAACGGAAAAACCCAGACCTGCCAGCCCCAGACAAAGGAGCTTCGTCATCGCAGTCGGCTACTTCACCAGCTCATCAGCAACCAGGGCCTTCTCGCAAGGAGCCTCATTCTGGTTATAACTTGCGCCCCCAGCAGCATAACAGAGCACCGACAACAACTTCTCAGGAACCCGCTAGGAACAGAGGAGATAATGAGAGGTATTGTCAGAATTGTAGAACCACTTCCCACTGGACATCCCGGTGCATGAACAAACCCCCAGCTCATCATGCAGCTTGTTTAAGACCGGTGAGATGGACTAAAGGGAATAAATGGGAACCAGTCCAGGCAGAGAAGTTGTTTTCTAACAGTGGACCAGCCGTAGTGAATGGGACAGCCACTACGTGTTTGTTTGACAGCGGGCTTACTTACCCCAGTATCGTCGCTCGTCATTTGGTGAAACCAGGGCAGTGGACCGGAGAAATAGTTGAGATTGGTGGCGTTTTGAGAAGAGGTATCTCACAGCATCTGCCTGTAGCCAATATTGAGGTGAAATGCAAGTTTGTGTCTGGCACCATCAAGGCAGCTGTAATGGCACAGCCAGCACATGATTTCATCCTGGGAAGCCCATACATAGTTTTGGGAAACCCAACCACACCGATCCTTGCTACTGCAAGGGGGCCTACTGCAGGCCAGAACAGTGAAAGGGGAAAGCCCCACATTCACGGAGCCCCACGGGAGCTCAAACATCCCTGTCTTGCGATGAAGAGGAGGGAAGCCTCTAAAGACAGGGGAATGTTATCTACAGAGGCGTATTCGCCTGTCAGCCCTGTTCAGCCTAAAGGTCAAACAGTGGTGACGCCTCTTACTTCGGAAGTATCTTCTTTGTCGTCAGGAATTAGGCCCCTGATGGTATTACATCTCTCCAGGGAGGGAAATACTGACAAGAAGGAACATGTGCACGGTTCTTCAGTCAACCGCAAACAGTTACGCCCTGTTACGGCGATGTCTGGCCAAGCCAGTCAGACTGTTTCAAAACACTGGGAGGTCACACCATCTGGTAATCAGTATTTACCACGCGCCGCCAGGAAAATTCGTGGGCGAAGGAAACACACGAGAGGGAGGAGGAAGGGCGACCAGTCATGTTGCAGTCGACAGGAGAAAATCCCCTGGCGTGACCCTCACGATCCAGGGCTTGCAAAGATTCTCAAGGATATGGAGATGGGCCTGTATGATAATGCTAATTACGATAGTGATTAGATCGGGATGTAGATCTAGATACGGACCAGTATGAATTCCAGAGATTTCAGTGATTGAGCACGGATTCCCGTACTTGAAAGGGGGGACTTATGTGATGCTACACTGTAATTCTGACTTTCAACTGGCCCGATTCTGTCATCTATTTTGTATTTCTGGCCCGATTCTGTGGTTCTATTTTGAGTTTCACCATTTCTCTTCTCTTTTGTAATTATATGGGGTTTGCCTTGGTTCTTCTCATGTGAATATATCGTGTTTGGTATTTTTGAGTAAGTAATTTAAATGGGTTCGTTTTAGGTTGGTAGGTTTATTTTACTCTCGGCCAGTTTTACTTTCTTCTGATTTTTCGCGATTCCCATAGATTTCATTGTTTACGAAAATCGATATTTTTGGGCACGCCTGTATGACACGTCAGAAACACGAGGCAATCGCGTAATGTGACGCAATTTCCTGACACGCGGGATTTGCGTAGGTTGATAGTATTTATTTTTTCTGGCACTGCCATTGGTCCGGGATTTGCGTAGGACGGGAATCCGCGTGGGCGGTTTCTCTTGTATATAATGAGAGAGGAAACTGCGGGCAATTGTCTCTGAAGAAATAATTGCCTGCCGGACGACTACGTATTTTATCGTCTCCATTTTTGCGGGGAAAAACCGCGATAATTTGGTATGTAACTATTTTATTTATCATTTTACTTATTAGTGGGTTTTTCAGAAATTCGCCCGTAGGTAAAGTTTAACTTTTTAGTTTAAAAAAAAAAAAATGATAGTGCCATCCATTATCATTTATTTTAAGAACGACGTAAATGCAACAGTGTGCCGATTCTTTCTATGATTTGGCAGTAGATATGAACGTGGGAAGTTATAAGCTACACGTGTGCCCAGATTTGTAGAATGTTATGTAAAACCACCATTTATCCCTGTATATTTTCTAATGTAATTTTATTGGGAAATCCTTGGTGTGTACGTTAATTTTTCTGAGCCTTAGATGTGAGGAATGCAGTGAGATTTATGTTATCAGTGAATTACACGGCTTGGAGAAATAAATCATTCCTACAGCGAGGTTTACCTTAAATTGGAGTAAGCCAGGAAACCTGTGTTACTGTTAAAAGGAGGCTACGGAATTTAGGACAAAGGAATTCCCTAGTTGTAAAGGTTGGGACACGTGATCGGCCATGCGTAACGGCCATGTAACCTGTCAGATGGTGTCTGGGCTATTGTTTATTTTACCTGGCAGATTTTAGTAGAAGGAGGGGGGATGAAGAGGCCATGTGGGATAGTGGTATTTTATGTATTGTGTGAAGAACGAGAGAAGGGGAGAGAAGGAGTGTGATTTTAGTGCCAAGTGAGATAGTATTATTTTATGTATTGTTATGCAGAACGAGAGAAAGGGGAGAAGGAGTGAGATTGAAGTGACACGTGGATAGAATTATTTTATGTATTGTATATGTTAGAGATAAGTGATTTTAGAGAGGGTGTACATTGGAAGCTGTTTCTTTTAATTTCAGCGAGTCCCGGCAAGAATAGTTCTTCTTCTTCTTCTTCCGTCCTTAGCCAAAGACCGACCAAGCAGTCAGTGGCCATCACGCCTTGTGGCGTCTTAAGGGCAACAGCAGATTGATTTTCTCTGTTGTAGTTTCCCATCACGCCTAGCGGCGTCTTTAGGGCAACAACAAATAGATCCATCTGCCGTTGTTTCCGTAATCGGTGTGACAAGCCAACGGGTGATCAGCCCATTGGGCTCCCGGCAAGAATAGTGGGGGAGCGTAAATTTGCCCAGGTGCAAAATTACCCACGGCAACATGACCTATCTTAAGGGTCAGACCTATGGTCTCTGGCAGTGAAGCCCCTATGCTTCAGCTGGACCGAGGTTATTTATCATACAGCCGAGAGCATCGCTATTATAGTCTCTAGCAACGGCAGGTGGCCGGGAGACTGGTTTCAATTTCATACAGCCAGAAATCAAGGCTGTGTCTTCCTCTAAATCCGGAGTGGGAGAAAAGGGGAAAGTTTGCTCAGCAGCAGAGAAGCGTCTACAGTTAATCAAGTCCCTCATGCTTGATATCCGAACATCGTCATCACCAAAATCAGGAACAGGTGACAGGGTTACCATACCTAGGTTCTGATAGAAATCGAGAGAAGAGAGTACCGGAGATGCCGCATCCTCAGCCCTCGAGTGTTAGAGAGACACTGAGACCAAGAGAGAGAGAGATAGAGAAGGAGGGAGAAAATAGACAGGACCAGTAGGGTCTGTTCAGTATCCATTGGACGGATAGACACTGAGTCTGCGTTCAAAAAACCAAGTCTATTATTTTAGCATTTCTTGTGGTGTAGTTATCGGCGCCTATCGCCTAACTAGTAGAAAGCTGTGTAGCCGTTCGTTGAGGAAGAGTCACCAGGACTGAGACAGTAGAAAGCTTATTAATGTTAGAGAGTGGAGGCTAAAGTGATAGCCCCACCAAATTAGAGTTGGTTTTAATCACTAACCATTTTTATTGCTCCTCAGCAGGGTGACAGAAAGAGTGAATGTGATTGGGGTTTTTTTTTGGTCTCTAGTGTCTCTTAATTTAATTGTTATTTTGTTGTCAAGCCGTGCAACAGCGCACGCCATTGATACGTTTTGATGTATGCTGAATTTTTATGCCTTATTTTGTAAATAAATATATCTATTTACTGTACACTGGATCAGCTTCTACTCTTTACTATACTTACTCTATGTTGTCTGTATAGTGGTGTTTGTGGTCGTATTTATACACCTTATCTCCTTGTATTTAAAGGAAGTCAGAGGAGGGTGAGATTATAGCCAGTTTGACGTCACGAAGCGGCAAGGGCGAGTCAAAACCTGGTTCTATCCCTTGAGCCAATAGTCCCACCTGTCCACAGGCATGTCATTTTCCATCTAAATTCTATCTTCTCAGACTTTCTCATACTAGGGTCTTGTTTTCATTCAGGCAAACTCTATAAACTTAAAACCACTTCGTGACAGTGAATAACACTAAATGTACTAACTGTGGCCATAAGCATATTTTTTTTTTTACTTTGTATATGGATTAACTTGACGTTTGAAGACTAAAAAGAAAGTTTTATTGTCTACAACAGTAATTTGTCTTTGGTAAAATCATATTCTACAGTTAACTTTTTAGTGTTTTTCAATTTTACATGCAAAATGTTTTACGTATAACAAACACACTTGTGTTAATACTACCAAAGACGTTATATATATATTACAATTCTCTATCCATTTCCCTACAGTTTGGTGTATAATAAGTACATGTTCACAAAAAAAGATTAACATAAAATTTACACTTAAAGACAGTACACTTCACCGTTTAGAATTATTAAAAAAATAATTGTGGCACAGCGTGGAAAATAATTATGGAGTCAAAGAGTTAAGTAGTTAATATTAGAACTGCATTCATTAATACCTCTCTCTCTCATTCACTCACTCACTGGCACGCATGCATACACACACACACACACACGCACACACACGAGAGAGAATTGGAGACAGACATGAAAGGAAGACATGGAAAGACCTTGAGTAGATGGCACAAGACATGGAAAGACCTTGAGTAGATGGCACAAGACATGGAAAGACCTTGAGTAGATGGCACAAGACAGGAAAGACCTTGAGTAGATGGCACAAGACATGGAAAGACCTTGAGTAGATGGCACAAGACATGGAAAGACCTTGAGTAGATGGCACAAGACAGGAAAGACCTTGAGTAGATGGCACAAGACAGGAAAGACCTTGAGTAGATGGCACAAGACATGGAAAGACCTTGAGTAGATGGCACAAGACAGGAAAGACCTTGAGTAGATGGCACAAGACATGGAAAGACCTTGAGTAGATGGCACAAGACAGGAAAGACCTTGAGTAGATGGCACAAGACATGGAAAGACCTTGAGTAGATGCCACAGGACAGGAAAGACCTTGAGTAGATGGCACAAGACAGGAAAGACCTTGAGTAGATGGCACAAGACAGGAAAGACCTTGAGTAGATGGCACAGGACAGGAAAGACCTTGAGTAGATGACACAAGACATGGAAAGACCTTGAGTAGATGGCACAAGACAGGAAAGACCTTGAGTAGATGGCACAAGACATGGAAAGACCTTGAGTAGATGGCACAAGACAGGAAAGACCTTGAGTAGATGGCACAAGACATGGAAAGACCTTGAGTAGATGGCACAAGACAGGAAAGACCTTGAGTAGATGGCACAAGACATGGAAAGACCATGAGTAGATGGCACAAGACAGGAAAGACCTTGAGTAGATGGCACAAGACATGGAAAGACCTTGAGTAGATGGCACAAGACAGGAAAGACCTTGAGTAGATGGCACAAGACATGGAAAGACCTTGAGTAGATGGCACAAGACAGGAAAGACCTTGAGTAGATGGCACAAGACAAGGAAAGACCTTGAGTAGATGGCACAAGACATGGAAAGACCTTGAGTAGATGGCACAAGACAGGAAAGACCTTGAGTAGATGGCACAAGACAGGAAAGACTTTGAGTAGATGGCACAGGACAGGAAAGACCTTGAGTAGATGGCACAAGACAGGAAAGACCTTGAGTAGATGGCACAAGACAGGAAAGACCTTGAGTAGATGGCACAAGACAGGAAAGACCTTGAGTAGATGACACAAGACAGGAAAGACCTTGAGTAGATGACACAAGACAGGAAAGACCTTGAGTAGATGACACAAGACAGGAAAGACCTTGAGTAGATGGCACAAGACAGGAAGTACCTGACATAAGTTTGTTGAAGGACTATGCTCCTCGAAGAAATGAAAGGTGATGACGACGATACACTTTGAACAGTCTGAAAGTTACTTACAATTGTAATGGTGTCCTCTGGTCGCACAAGGTGAAGCATGGCCTGAAGGTGGTTCTGAATTTCTCCTGGATAGAGAACACCTCTTACTGACTATTAGTAGTCACAACTATAATATTAAACCATCATCATCATATCCCTTTCTTTTGTTGCTTCTTACAGATCATGAAGCCAGCCATTGCAGCTGGTCCCCTCGCAGGTAGCCTGTACCAAAGCATTCATGTGCTCAGGCAGCGGTGGTTTCTGTTGCCGTTTCTTTTACATAATGAGGCTGCCAGCCTCATGTACAACCTTGTATTAGCCACATCTTATGGCATGCCTAAGGAAGCAGTGATCTTATCATGTCTCCGAGACCCCCTATTATTACACAGGACTAAGACAACTCGGCCCCGTGTAGTTCTTGGGGGGTCTCTGAAGAGACAAAGAAAGAATTGGAACTACAGCACCCCTTTGGCATGTCATACAAGGTGACTAACATGAGGTTGTACAGGGAGCCTGGCAACCTCATCATGTAAAACAAATTGCCACAGAAACCACCGCGACAGGAGCATGTGACCATCTTGGTGCAGGCTTCCTGCGCGGGAACTAGCTTGCTCCATAAGTAGCACAAAGAAATACAATGATGATGATGAATAAAATTCTATCTGTCCTTGCTATTCACAGGTTTTATTCATACGTGATTATGAGAGAGAAACAAGTAAAACTGCATAACAATTTACAGCTACAGGCTGCCTGCTACTCATGGTGAGTCATGCTAGCAGTAGGCTTCCTCGGTTTATGTCACGTCCACCCTCCACTTTTGGCATTTAATGCCAACTCAGTTGGCCACTGTTCACTATCAAGCCACACGGCCTTATACCGTACATCATAAATAAATTGTTCTTAAAAAATGTTTTTTTTTTTTTTAACGTTCTTGTGTTATTTATTCTAAACAGTACAAATGTCAGCATCATCATCATCATCATCATCTACCTTTTCACTCCGTATGAAGCTGGTCCCTTTGCAAGAAGCCTGAACAGATCAATCACATGCTCAAGCAGTGGTGCTTTCTGTTGCGATTTGTTTTATATGATGAGGTTGCCAGCCTCCATGCACAACCTCATATTAGTCACCTTGTAAGACATGCCTGAGGGGGTAGTAGTTCTAGTCTGTCTTTGTCTCATTGGAGACGACCCCTGGGAGCTAAACTGGGCCGAGTTGTCTTAGTCCTGTGTAATAATAGGGGGTCTCTGAGACAGGGTAAGAGCACTGCTGCCTTAGCCATGCCATAAGAGGTGGCTAGAAGAATACAAGGTTGTACATGAGCTAAACTGGGCAGTACAAGTGTGAATACATTGTAACAAAAAGTAATGGCATGGATTTTTATAAAATATCCATACTTTTAAAGTACAAGTATGGATACTATACTACTGGACAAAAGTTAAGGGCCACCATTCAGTTTAGACAAGGTTTATATAATTGATTGGCAAACTGTAAAGACAAGTGAAAATGTCATTTAAACTGAGCTCAGAGAAATGTGTATACATTTCTGTGTGCACTAGGTTAATTTTTTTTAAATGTCCAAAAACTGGGCCACTTTAACCCTCACGTGAAAATTGCCATTGTTGCTGCAAAAACTCGTGGTTTTTGCAACACGCCCCACTAGTTCAAAAGGTGAAAAAGTGAGTTGAATTTGAATGCACGTGGACAATGATCATCGGTAAAGAGTGTTCACCGTTGGTATGCAATAAATCAGTATGACAAGTGGTCGAAATGATCACTGCTTTAGCCATGCCACCAAGGAGAAGTATCAGCACTATAGACCGTGGTCGAGCCATGGCATGGATTCAGGATGGTCAATCTGTTCGTCATGTTGCAAGACGTTTAGC
Organism: Oreohelix idahoensis; assembly: GCA_024509875.1. Taxonomy (NCBI): domain Eukaryota; kingdom Metazoa; phylum Mollusca; class Gastropoda; order Stylommatophora; family Oreohelicidae; genus Oreohelix; species Oreohelix idahoensis. Next base: position 266,809 of record JAMPIV010002477.1, read on the forward strand.
AGTGTCCCACTCTACCATTCAGAGACTTCTTGAGAGATTTCAAGCTACCGGACATTTGGAAAATCGACCCTGCTCACGAAGAATTATATAAACCTTGTCTAAACTGAATGGCGGCCCTTAACTTTTGTCCAGTTGTATATTTAAAATCCACACCACAACTGGTAGAATCAATCATGATCCTTTCCCTGTTTGCTCCCTAGGAAGCAAGGAGCCACCCACTGCAGCTGGGCTCCCTGCAGGAAACCTGCACCAAAGCGTTCTTGTGCCTCTTGTAGTAGCAGAAGTTTCTGCAGCAATTATTTTTTTACATGATGAGGTTGCCACGCCTCATGCACAAAACAAAAATGATACAAGACACACACAAAAAAGACAGACAGGCAGGCAAGCAGACGGACAGGTATACAAACAACAAACAGGCAGGCAAACAGATATAGAAATAAAAATGGACAGCAAACAGACTATCAGATATAAAAACAAAATGACATCCAACAGAGACATACATAAAGACAAAAGGACAGCAAATAGACATAGCAATATAAAGACAAAATGACAGCAAATAGACATAGCGATATAAAGACAAAAGGACAGCAAATAGACATAGCAATATAAAGACAAAAGGACAGCAAATAGACATAGTGATATAAAGACAAAAGGATAGCAAATAGACATAGCGATATAAAGACAAAAGGATAGCAAATAGACAGCGATATAAAGACAAAAGGATAGCAAATAGACATAGCGATATAAAGACAAAAGGACAGCAAATAGACATAGCGATATAAAGACAAAAGGATAGCAAATAGACAGCGATATAAAGACAAAAGGATAGCAAATAGACATAGTGATATAAAGACAAAAGGATAGCAAATAGACATAGCAATATAAAGACAAAAGGATAGCAAACGTACAAACAGATATAAATACAAAAGGACAGCAAATATATAGACAAATATAAAGACAAAAGGACAGCAAACTGATAGACAGATATAAATTCAAAAGGACAGCAAATAAACAGACAAAAATAAAGACAAAAGGACAGCAACCAGACAGACAGATATAAAGAAAAAAATGACAGCAAATAAATAGACAAATATAAAGAATAAAGAACAACAAACAGACAGATATAAAGAAAAAATGGACAGCAAATAGACAGGTTTAAAGACAAGACAGACAGACATGTGTTTAGAGACAAAAATTATGAAAACAAGATAAGAGACAGCAATCAAAGACAAAACAAGACATATGGGGGGGAGACAGCAATGACAATTATCTTCATCATCATTACATTTCAGCTCTGTAGTTGACCACGAGCCTTCAACAAATAAACTCCAAGCCTTTAACTTGTCCATGGTGTAGCTGAATTTTTTTCTTTTTTGGTTCTAAGTTTCTTAAGGATGGATTAGCCATACATACCCCCCTTTTCAGAGACATGTCTGGCAGGTCACAGTATTACTATTCTTTGCTCCACTTTTGGGTCCCAGTAACAACTGTAGGAGTTCGGCAGGGATGTATCCTGTCCCCAGTGCTCTTTAATATTTATCTAGAACATATTATGCAAGAGGCTCTCTACGATTATAAATCAACCATATCGATTGGAGGCCGACCTCTGTGCAACCTACGTTTTGCTGATGATATTGATCTGATAGCTGGATCAGAATCAGAACTTCAAGACCTTACCTCTAGACTGGAGAAAGTAACAAGAACGTATGGGATGGAAATTAATATAGAAAAAAGCAAGATATTGGTGAATAGCCATAAGAAACATGTTGTGACCAACATTACGTTAAATGGGCAAACGTTAGAAGAAGTTAACACCTTTAAATATCTCGGGTCCACTATATGCAGTGATGGAAGATCAATTAAAGAAATCAAGACAAGACTTGAGATGGCCTCAGCTGCCATGACAAGGTTGAATGTGATCTGGAAAAGTAACATCAGTTTTCCTGTGAAGATCAAATTATACAAATCACTTGTATTATCTATTCTCTTGTATGGGTGTGAGAGCTGGACACTCACTGCAGATACGGAGCGAAGGATTCAGGCTTTCGAGCATAAATGTTATAGAAGAATTTTGCGCATTTGCTATAAAGAGCACAAAACAAATGTCTATGTTAGAGAGAAGATAAACACCTATGCAGGCCACCAAGAACCACTTTTGTCAACAGTGAAACGTCGAAAGCTTGCCTGGTTTGGGCATGTAACTCGTCATGACTCCCTTTCGAAAACGATCCTTCAGGGAACAGTCGAAGGTAAACGGAGAAGAGGAAGGCAGAGAAAATCCTGGGCTGATAACATCAAAGAATGGGCAGGACACGGTTTTTCCACACTTGTACGCATTGCTGAGGATAGAGAGCAGTGGAGGACCCTGTCTGCTGATGCTTCCACCATGGCACCCCTACGACCCATGACGGGTTACGGGCTGAGATGAGATGATGAACACATGGATGCACCCGTGTAATCGTATGTATTAGTAATTTCTGCACAAATCCCAAAAAGAATTATTCTGATCCAAGCATTAATGACAAAATTATTGCAGATTTTCTAGTGTGCTTTTTAACATAGGATTTGCGTATCTAAGCTTGAGCAATGACACCATTTTACGGGGCCTTTTCTGGGAATTTCCAGAGTGATCTGTCTGTGTCGCTACAGAAGCCCCTCTTCAAGAGAGAGGTATGTGTGTCTCCTTTCGTAAAAGGTGCATAAGGAGGGTTGGGCATAGGGCCAGTTACACCATCTTGTAGACAATTTTTTACCGTTAAAAACATCAACAAACAACATGGATGGGTTATTTAAAGAAAGTAAAACTCAGTCATCCAAGACAGGAGGAGGTCCTCTAGCAAGGATGATGCAACATAGAGAAGGCCGAATGGAGTCTGTGTTACTGACTAGCCTTCTTTCTTCTGGCAAAAACCTCCAGATTAGGTACCTGGAATATTTGTACATTAAACAAAGAAGTAAAAACTGTACAGGTGGCAACATAAATGTAGGACAAGATCAATATCCTGCTGCTGTAATCCACAGGGTAGGAGAGATAGAGGAAGACCAAAGAATACATGGAGAAGAGAACTGGAGACAGACATGAAGAAGTCATGGACAGACCTTGATCAGATGGCATGGGACAGGAAGACTTAGCATTTAATTTGCTGAAGGCCTATGATCCCGGGGAAGGTGATGAATGAATGAACTTGTGGGTGAGAAGTAAGAACTGGAAGAGATATACTGACAGAAGCTGAGAAAAATAAAAACAAAAAACATCATTATACCACCATGGCTTTTTCTTGCTGACTTCCTTGTAAATTCTGTATGTGGCAGTATCAAAGCTGCACCTTTCACAGTAAAATAGCTCTGACTGAGGCTGCAATGAGAAGCAACAATCTATCAGATTTGGAAGAAAAAAAAATATAAAAGAAATAAATCTACAAGATTAAAAAAAGCAAAAATGAAGCAACCTTCAAATATTTAAACAACCTAAATAAAGCTGAAAAAATGGGTGACAAAGAGAAACACAGAGAAATGTCATAAAGAGGGAGAAAACAAAATAGGAAAGGTCTTAAATGAAAAACACTTGCTTGCACATTCACACACAAAAATTAAAATTTGATACAATGTATTAGCGTGGTTAGTTATAAAAGAGTCAGAACAAATGTAGAAGAAGCACTGTTACATTTACTTCTCTACAATAATTACAGTATTCAATATAATCATTTTACTTCATCCATCTGCACAGCAGACGGTTTTTTCCCCCCCCCCCCCCCCCCCCCCCAATCTATAACCACCACCCCATGTTCCCGGGGGTTCTTAAGAGAAAAAGAAAGAAAAGGACTACTGTACCCACTGGTATGTCGTACGAGGCAGCTTTATACGAGGTTGTGCGTGAGGCTGGCAACCTCATCATATAAAAAGATACTGCCACATAAACTACCACTGCAAGACCAGGTGAATGCTTGGAGTAGGCTTCCTTCAAGGGGTCCAGCTACAGTGGTGGCTCCATGCTCCGTAAGGAGTGCAAGGGGAAAATGATGATGATGAAAGATAATTTATAACCAACAGCACCACCAATACCAAAAAACAGCTATAAGTAATGACAGCAAGCCAGATGAAAACACTTATCTTCACTCATTCACTAGCTTAATCTCACCCGTAAACAAACATACATACTTATTTACATCAAATAAGTTGTAAAAGTGACAATTAAAAACAGGACACTGCAAACAGGACTCAATCCACAAGATGTGGCCATAATAGACCATATAGTAACAATCTGTGGGGGAAAAAAAACGTGATTGGTACCGATGTGACAGCTGAGTGAAAAAGCTGAGTGGGATCCATCTTTGTTTCTTAGATCTGGAAAAGTCGTTTGACAAGGTCCTCTTGAGCAAACTTTGGGACTGGTTGGCAAGGAAGAACATTCCAGCACCTCTGATTCATGCTATACAGAGCTTCTACAAGTCTTGCAGAAATTATGTGAGGACAGCAAACCATAAGTCAGAAGAGTTCTGGACCACCACTGGTGTAAGACAAGGTGATATCCTGTCACCTTATCTTTTCATACTCCTCATGGATGATGTCATCAAGGCATGTAAGGAGAGGACAAGAAAGTATTCAGTGGAGTACTGGAAGATGAGACAGGTCTGTATTTCAGAGCTGGCATTTGCTGATGTAAGGTAACGATATGCCTCTTTTTACTTCCTCCCAACTCTTTTTTGAGTAGGAGCTGCTGATAAATTTTCCTCTGTGCAAGTTGATCCAGTTAATTCTGGATCTTTCATCATGTTCCATTTGGATACATTTATAACTAATTTTCCATTGCTTTTTGAATATAACTAAGTTTCCATTGCTATGTCTTTTTTAAATGGTGGTCTGTTAGCCCAATTCATAACCTTTCAACTCAGAAAACAGAGACCTCTCTTCATCTGTTTCCATTTTTATTTTACTTGACCCACTTGGGAGATCCCCTTGTTAGTGCTTTCCACAACAGAGCTTTTGAGGTCATAGGGACCACTCAAGCCTCCCAATAGCACAAAGCAAGGCTATATGTGCACTATCATGTTAATTTAACAAAAATTCATTTTTACCATTTCTATAGTAATAAAATACCTTCATATTTACTATTACTTCAGTAATAATTTAGATGCTTGAAAGTTTATGAGAACAGATACAGTAAATGATAGCCAAACTGAACTGGGAGAAATATCCCTACATGAAAGATATTGACTTGTTTTATGTATCTTGGCACCAACACAGACTATGCTGGAAAAACCAACCATTATATTAAAATTAGAATACAGAAGGTAATAGAGGCTTCCACTGTACTTAGGAAATATATAGAAACTAATTGATTTGAGCTATAATGAAATTACAAGAAATCAAGTCCAACACACACAAAAATACTAATTTCTTACTAAAATGTCAAGACTACTTTGTATGTCACTGAAACATAAAGAACAGCAAAAGCAACAACAAAGTAGTTTACAGACTTTAAAAAATGGAAGCTTGTGCAGAATAGAAAGGTCAATATGGTATGATAAGATCCCAAGAGTGGACCTGGAGAACCACATAAATGCCAGTCGAGCAAGAGGTGTAAAAAGAGACAATCACGTTCGATAGTAAACACATTAAGGAATCCAGCTTTTAGCATTACAAGGCAGTCATTATTCTAAAATCACAAAGGAAAAAAAAAAGAGGAAGTCTCAAAAACACAGAGAGAAAAGAACTGAAGACAAACTTTTAAAAAAGAATAAAGAAGACATGGAAAGAACTTGAATGAATGAGACCTTAGTCTGAGCATATTAAAGGGCCCACAAGGACCTGTAGGAAAATGAAGTATTCCATTGTCATCTAAATACCACTTAGAGCTGTGGTAACACAGTGATTTGTGCACTGGCTTCCGAGCTCAGTGGTCCATGGTTCAATCCCCAGTTGAGGTGGGATTTTTTAGACCACAAACGGCTCTGGTGTCGATCTAGCCTCATGAATTGGGTACCAGTAACTCTGGGAAGGTTACAGTGACCAGCACAATGCTGACCACATCACCTTTAGTGTGTCGTTTGGTCAAGAACATGTGGGCCTAACACCATATTCCCAATATGCCTCAATGGGCGTGTAACGGGATCCTTTCATTATAACTTCAATCTCCATAACTTCGAGATCCATGTAAATACATCTGCCTGCATTAACACTTACTTACTTAGTCGTTCCCCTTCTACCGTGAGGTGTAGAGGTTTGGAAGAGAGAGCGCCAGACTATCCTATCGGCTGTCTTCCTCCTGGCCTGGTTCCATTCTAGTCCTTGGTTCTTCAAAGATTGTCTAATGTTGTCCTCCCATCGGACTCTGGGTCGTCCTCGGGGTCTGGATCCTTGGCTCTTTGTTTCCCATGCTTTTCGTGCTATCCGATCTTCTCCCATTCTGCAGACATGGCCAAACCATCTTAATTGGGACTGTTCTACTTGGGTCTGCAGGGGGTGGGATTTAAGGCATTGACGTATCGTATGGTTGCGTACTATGTCTCTTCTTGTTACTTCAACCACCTTCCTCAGATACCTCATTTCTGAGGTTTGGATCTGGCTTTTATGGGTTGTAGTCACTGCCCATGACTCGCATCCATATGTCAAGACTGGGACATAGGTGGAGCGGTATACAGCCATCTTCGTTTTCTTACCAACCTCTCTCTTGCTGAGGAATCCTCGATTTATGGCCTGAAAAAGTCTCCCAGCTGCTGCTTTTCAAGTGGCCAACTCTTCTTTGATGCCTCCCTTTCGGTCTGTAATAGCTCCGAGGTATTTAAAGTGGTCGACCTGCTCCAGGACCTGTTCTCCCAGCTTAATCTGATGTCTTCTTTCTTCTCGTGGAATCACCATGGATTTTGTTTTAGAACTGCTTATGACCATCCCTCTCTTCTCCAGCTCTTCCTTCCAGACTTGCAGGTTAGATTGGAGATGTGCCTCTGATTTAGCAATCAGGGCAACATCATCAGCAAATGCCAGCTCCGAAATATAGACCTGTTTCATCTTCCAGTACCCCACTGAATACTTTCTTGTTCTCTCCTTACATGCCTTGATGACATCGTCCATAAGAAGTATGAAGAGGTAAGGTGATAGGATATCACCTTGTCTTACACCAGTGGTGGTCCTGAACTCTTCTGACTTATCTGCATTAACACTTCAACATTAATTTAGTTGCAGTCACGTGTACTCAACATTCAAACAAATGTATCAACATTTAATTACACATCAATATCCATGTACGCACATCAACTCTTACAAATATGTCATTATTCATTTCAAATACATCCACTTTTACTCATCATTATCATCTTTTCCTTCATTGCTCTTATGCAGCTGGTGCCCTCGCAGGAAACCTGCACCAGTGCTTTCATGGGCTCTTGCGGTAGTGGTTTCTGAAGCTATCTGTTTTACATGATGAGGTTGCCACACCCATGCTCAGCCTCATATTAGCCACCTCTAACTGCAAGCCTCAGGAGGCAGTATTCCTATTTTTTCTTTGCCTCTTCAGAGACTCTTAGGAACTACATGGAAAATTTTTACTTATACTTTCACAATAATATAAATACATCTATTAATGCTAATTATTTAATACTTATTTAAATGCACTTACATTCATCTTTTTTTTTACTTCAAACCTTTCATTATTAATGTAATAATAATCATCCTATATTAAATTAAATAGGAATATCCAGTTTTACGACTACTCAACTATTAATTTGCCATTACTATTATTTAAACATTAAAATTTAATCACACATATGTAACGTCACCTGAGGACTGTACCTAATTTATGTTAAATACAAAAGTACAATGCCACTGAATGATGGCTATTGGCATAAACTCATATTATTAAACCACTATTCACATATTATAAACTATTCTCATATTCATGTACGAACTTGTATTAACTGAAAGACTTACTTACATTATGATTTAAACTCAAATATTTATAGAAGGGTTATCACAGTATTAATTTAAATTCATAACATTTATTAACAGGCTATCTTTCATATAAATTAAATATATACTTTCTATAAAGAGGTACTCTCAGAATAAATCTGAATTCATCAAATTTACTAAAGGATTACTCTTATATTAATTTAAATTCATAACATTTACTGAAAGGTAACTCCCATATTAATTAAAATTCATAACATTTACTGAAAGCTATTCTTACATTATTTGAAATATACAACAATGACCTAGGAGCTATTATCATGTAAAGTTAAACTTAGGCATGCAAAGAAAAGATATGGTAATATTAATCTAAATTTGTAACTTTTACAGAAGGGCTACTCTCTTCTAAATCTAAATAACATTTCATAAATAACTATTCTCACATTAATTTAAATACATAACATTTACCAAAGAGCTATTATCACTTCAATTTAAGCGCACACATGCATTGAAAGGGCGGTTATTTACATCTATGTCGATGTCTTTATTTAGTATTGATGATGTAAAATGCACAGATTACTTGCTTACTCGTTGACCGCATGAAGAGTACCAAGATTAAGGATAAAAGTTAAGATAAAGGGCAGAATGTTAGATGGGTCTGCATGCCCGATCCTCAGCCCATATAAAATAATGTTTATTCATTCTGCAATTTAAGCTCTGACATAAAAAAACCCTGGACAATCATTTGTTTCCATGTTTCTATACACTGCTAGGAATAACCTAAGAACTTCTATGGCCATGAATGCTAACTAATCTTTGAAAATATCTCCAGTTAGTAAGAATCTGGTTAAATAGCGTGACTATCATGTGGACGCTAGTATGTGTGGGTTTTAGGAGAGGTGAAATAAAAACAACATGCACTGCCTGTACCAAAATTAAGAAAATTACCAAAGTTGTGTAGAATCCCTTTAAACACAATATACCCAACATATTCATTTAGATACATATTTTATGGCAACCTGTTAATATAAATGCCCCGTGTAGTTTCCAGGGGTCTCTGAAGAGGCAAAGAAAGGACAGGACTACTGCCCCCTTAGGCATGATGTAGAACGAGGTAACTAATATAAGGTTATTCATGGGGCTGGTAACTTCATCATGTAAAACTAATTGCTTCAGAAACCACTGAGGCATGTGATTGCTTGTCACAGCTTCCTGCACGGGACAGCAACAATGGTGTTTCCATTTTCCGTAAGGAGCGCAAAGGAAAAATGATGATGAATGATGCAACTACAAATCACAGAGTTAGAACATAAACAGCAATTACAGCTAAAAAATGAAAGTTCACTATATACATATATTTTGTTCAATACAATCATACTGATAACTTTTACCTTTCTGTACATTCTTGTTTAATGGAATCATATTTATTTCATCAGAAATTATAACACAATGTGTAGTCTCATTTTCATTGGGCATTTTTAAATAATGGAAGTTTTTGAGTGGTATAACCAGATCACTAATGTGGAACTGATGACAAGAACCAGATGAGCACCAGTGGAACAAGAGATGAGAAGAAGACGCTGCAGATGGATAGGATACACATTGAGGAAACCTGTCGATAGCATTAGCAGGAATCCCCAGGGCAAGAGAGATAGGGGGAGACCAAGGAACACATGGAGAAGAGAACTGGAGAAAGACATGAAGGGGATGAAAAAAAACATAGAGCTGATGGCACAATACATCCTGGGGAGCTGAAGGGGATGAATGAACTTGTAAACAATGCCCCTGTGTAGTTCTCAAGGGTCTCGGAGAAGAAGACAAAATACGGCTAATGTTCCCTTAGGCATGCTATAAGAGGTTGTACATAGGGCTGGCAACCTGAAAAACATATGGAGAAGAGAACTGGATAGAAATAAAAGAAGACATTCAAACACCTTGAGCGAAATGGCACCAGACAGGAGGACCTGGCATGATTTGTTGTTAAAGGCATAACAACCACTCCATCAGGCATATCGTACAAGGTGACTAATGTAGGGCTGGCCACCTTACGGTGTAAAACAGATTGCTACCGAAACCACTGCTACAAGAGACTGTGCAATGCTTGGTGCAGGCCTCCTGCAAGAGGACCAGCTGCAGCAGTGGCTCCATCCTCTGTAAGGAGCATAGAGGACAATTATGATATGCTCCGTGGGGAGCTGAAGGGTAATGAATATATATAGCTGGCAAATGGTGGTGTTCTCACCAACTGCCTGACCTCATCTTTCCCCATTCTGTCTCTTATTTGCTGCTTTTCCCAGACATCTAATCTCACCATGTGATCTTCCACTCATGTGCTTTAGACCAGTGCTCTGCAATCTTTTTTTTTTACTTCGCGGCACACTTAACTGCCCTTCAAAATTCCACGGCACACTTAAAGTGTCCTTCAAAATTCCACTGCACACTTAACAGCCCTTCAAAATTCCACAGCACACTTAACTGCCCTTCAAAATTTCACGGCACAATTAAAGTGTCCTTCAAAATTCCACAGCACACTTAACTGTTCTTAAAAAAATCCACAGCACACAATTACTGCCCTTCAAAATTCCACAGCACACGTAACTGCCCTTCAAAATTCCACAGCACACTTAACTGCCCTTCAAAATTCCACAGCACACTTAACTGCCCTTCAAAATTCCACAGCACACTATATTAAAAAAAAAAAGGTGGGTATGGTAAATATTTAAAGATTCAATGCCATCATTCGACAACACTTCCTAATTTTTTGTGATGGATTAGTGGATAACGATAACTCAACCTTATTATTTGTAAAATTAGATGGGCGAGATTCTTACTTAATATTTTATATATAATTTTGTAAGCCTAAGTTTAAATATCGTCATCATTTTACTTTTTGCTACTTATGGAGCACGGAGCCACCGTTGCAGGAAGCCTGCATCAAGCATTCACATGCTCCTGCAGCAGTGGTTTCTGTAGCAGTCGGTTTCACATCATGAGGTTGCCAGTCCCCAATGATGCTCACAACCTCATATTTGTCACCTTGAACGACATACCTGAGGAAGCAGAGGTTCTATTCTATCTTTGTCTCATCAGAGGCCCCTGGGACCTAAACTGGGTCAATACATAATAAGTAACTTTTAAAAAATGACACAGACAGAAAATCTTAAGTATAATATCGCACTTTATTGCGTCCCAAAGAAAGAAATTACATTAGAAAGAAAAAAAAAAGTATCTAGATAAAATACACGGCATGGAACAAAAATTAGATATGACTAGAAAATCATAAGAATAATATCACATTTGTGGCCGCCTGCGCTAACAGGCGGTTACTCCTTGTCAGGATAATACAATATTTATTGACAACTTGTACTGCACACATCTGCAACCGCAGACCTACGAATTTACATAGAATCTTGAGCAAGTTACTGTCGCCTCAACATGGCTACTCTCGTATACTGGGGTATATGCGACCTGCACTGCTTCACTCACGCTTCTGACTGAGTTGCTGAAAAGCGTGCCTAACCGAATTTGTTAACCTCTTTTCGGATTCTCCGTCTCATGCACATTGTTTTTGCGCATCCCCTTTTTCTACTCTTTATAGACTTTCTTATGTTTGATTCTCACTATTCGTTCCCTTTATCTGCCACACATTTTACTGACCCAAAGAAAGAAATTACATTAAAAAGAAAAGAAAAATTACAGAGGTAAAATACATGTTTCCACATGTTTCATCAGAAAGAAAACAAAAAGTATAGTGACAAAACAAAATATATCTTTTGATATGGAAGAAATAAGAAATACCAACTGAAATTCATAAGATTAATATAACATTTTACTACGTCCCAGACAAACACATCATTAGAAAAAAAATTTATAGTGATGAAATAAAATGCATGTTTCAATATGGAAGAAAAATGAGAAGTGAACAGAAAAACATAAGAATAATATCACATTATATTATGTCTTCAACGGGCTGATCACCCGTTTGCCAGACACTTCGATTACGGAAACAACGGCAAATGGGTTGATTTGCCATTGCCCTAAAGACGCCACTAGGCGTGATGGGAAACAATGGCAAAGAAAACCTATCTGCTGTTGCCCTAAGACGCCACTAGGCGTAATGGCCACTGACTGCTTTGACGGTCTGTGGCTAAGGACAGAAGAAGATATTATGTCTTAAAGAAACTCAATTTTATTAGAAAGAAAACTAAAAGTACATTGACCCAAAAAAAATATATGTTTCAATATGGAAGAAAAATTTGATGTGAACAGAAAATCATAATTATATTTTATTGTGCTGCAAAGAAAAAAAAATTATGTCAGAAAGCAAAAAAGAGAAAAAGTATAGTGACAAAATACACATTTCCAAATGCTTTATTATCAGCCGTGGGTTCTAGTAGAACTAAGCAAGCTGTTAGAATTTAAACTCTTGTCACAAGCAATACATAATATGTATGCTACATTGTTATTAAATATATATATATAATTATATGTACATTAATAAACTACTGTTCAGTCATCACTAAACACTGGCCATGCTGTTCAACATAAATCAGCACATGATGATGATAAAATGAACTACTCCATTTTAATTACAGTTTGCAAAATGAGCATGCCTTGAAAAGACTTGCAAAAAAGCTTTTTTTTTACAGTATTTCTATATCTACACTTGTACTGCACTCGTTAGAATTAACTCATCACGACTCAAACGAAAAATTAGTAAAGCGTCACAGTGGCAATTAACTCAGTGATTTCCAAGTTTCTTATTGCACTCATCCCAAATCTTAACTCAAATTAATCTTGCAAGGCTTTGGAGCGGAGCCTGGATGTGGAGGACAGAGCAGTAGCTTGAGCTCTGAGATGGAACAGAGCCGGTTCATTTAAAATCTTGACTGCTCCATTTTCTTTTTTTTTTCACTTTCAATCCAAAATAAATGATTTCATAATAAATAATGCATAGAAATCAAATGCAATATTTAATAGGTGTGTTTTATTCTAAACTCCAGATAATTTTATTTTTCATTATTTTTTTCCATACATTTTCAGGTTTAACTTTAAAAAAAAAAGAAAAATTATTTATGCTAGTGGAGGTAACTGATTTCACCTTTAAAGTAAATTTTAAATGGTCAGTGGTAGGCAATGAAATATGATTTAATTATAGCAATAATATTTTACAGTATAAGTTATTAATATAAGAATGACTAAATGACTTAAGTTTAAGTAGCATTTAAAATGTTTGAAAATTCTTGAATAAATAAAGTTTCTTTTTTTCAGTTACAGCGCTCATTTTTAAACTAAAATAAAAATAAATTTTAAAAATGATGTCGTAGCGCGGACTAAAGCAACTGCAGAATTGGAGAAGCCATTATTGGTGCTGGAGCAGAGCGGGCGACAAAATATTTTTAAAATATGATTGCTCTAAATCCCTGATCCAGATGGTATTGATACCCTATACTTAAATGAAGTGCTGCGAATACGTGTAACATAAATATTGCAGAACAAATGTTAGGCAACGGCAGAGGTTAATCTCATCTTTGTTGTGTTTGATTTACTTTGAATCTTTTATGACTGTTCTTGCTTCGTTGTGTGTGTTTGATTTACTTTGAATCTTTTATGATTGTTCTTGCTTCGCCGTGTGTGTTTCATTTACTTTGAATCTTTTATGATTGTTCTTGCTTCGTTGTGTGTGTTTGATTTACTTTGAATCTTTTATGATTGTTCTTGCTTCGTTGTGTGTGTTTGATTTACTTTGAATCTTTTATGATTGTTCTTGCTTCGTTGTGTGTGTTTGATTTACTTTGAATCTTTTATGATTGTTCTTGCTTCATTGTGTGTGTTTGATTTACTTTGAATCTTTAATGAATGTTCTTGCTTCGTTGTGTGTGTTTGATTTACTCTGAATCTTTTATGATTGTTCTTGATTTGTTGTGTGTGCTTTATTTACTCTGAATCTTTTATGATTGTTCTTGCTTTGTTGTGTGTGTTTGATTTACTCTGAATCTTTTATGATTGTACTTGCTTCATTGTGTGTGTTTGATTTACTCTGAACCTTTTATCATTGCTCTTGCTTCATTCTGTGACCTTTTCATTAATGTATATATTTCCCATTATGATAATTTCTTTCAATATGTTTTTTTCACTTCAAAATGTTTCTTTATTATTTGTTTGTTTCGTCTTCTTTGTTTTTAAATATGAGATTTGTGTTGTTTTAGTGAGGGACATGCCATTTAACCTACAGATAAAGTCTGTCAGTTATATTAAGGCGCATGTCCAAATATTAAAAACCTTGTAGTCTAATAATTTCACTTTCAACATATTTTGCTATTGCCCCACAACCTTTATGTATTTAACAATTTTTAATTTTTTCTTTATGTTTCTGTCTCAATTTGTGGTTCCTGTGTAAAATCCCCCCCCCCCCCATCCCTACCAAAAAAGAAGTAGCTTTGAGTCCTGTCTCTCTTTTTATTGTAGCAAATATTGGCAATTAAACGTACATCTAAAATTATAGACACCATATATCCAGGGTGGCCATAGCTAGGCTCAAAAGTCTGTGGTGTGGCTCTCATTAAATAAATTATAAAAAAATTTTGCTGAATAAAGTTTTTAAAAAATATTATTTTATATTTGTTACCATAGAGATGCTCCAAAAACTTTACTAGGAAGGTGACATAGTAGTGACGTTCATTTTGAAGAGAAAAGTTTTCTTTTTAAAATTATGACAGAATTATATATAAAAATCTTTTCTTTTTTTTCAAAATATATATGGATGGTAACAGGTAAAAGATCCCGTTACACGCCCATTGGGGCATTTTGGGAATATGGTGTTAGGCCCATATTTACTTGACCATCGGCACACTGGGGATGATGTGGTCAGCAACATACCGGCTGCCTTAATCATCCCAGAGTTGTTCTGATACCCAACTCATGAGGCTGGGTCGACCCCAGAGCCGTTTGTGGTCTAAAAAATCCCACCTCAACTCAAGTTATATATATGGATGGCTTTTCCAAATTTTCCACCAGTACTGCAGCTCCCAAGGTCACCTAGTTGGTCACCCCTGCTATATATCCTAATTATAACCCATCAGAGGTTGAACGGAACATTCTCTTAACACATTAACTACCGAATTGAACTGTGTGGCCGAATTAAATTTTTTTCCCATTTTCATCCTGTAGGTGTTTGCACAAAGTAAGCTGTAGTTTTCGTAATTGTTTACAGATTTTTATGAATTACATGACATTTTAAAGATAAATGAATGTACTATTACAATAAACACCGGTTGTAACTCTAATAAAGGTTGTTGCTATTTAACGGCCCTCCGATGGCCGAGGACTTGCAATATTTTCACAATTATAACTGCTTGCGCCCCATCTCTATCAAAATCACAATTTCAATCAATGTGCACACCATTTTCACTCTTGTCCTCGTCGCTAGATCTATAAGTCAATTGTTGAAACACGTTTCTATCCTATTCAGCCGTTAGACGAGATGTACATGCATTTTTTGTAGTCCTATCACTAGTTGCCACGGTAAACAGTTTTACACGATTTGGTAACTAACCCAAAACGCTGAAAAATATGAACATAATATCAATTTTCCAGTGTTCTACAACAACCATGCTTTGGGAATTTGTTTTCCGGTGGCAACTTAAAATCTCGAACCAGATCAGAGAGTGTTTCAGTACATTTTTCATTCGTTTTATTACTAAAATTAGATTGGCGCTCTGAGCGGCTTGCGGTCCAAATGTGATTATTTTGTGAGCCGCTGACAGCGGCTTGCAGTAGTTAATGTGTTAATAAATGTAAAAAAAAAACATTTGTTTCTTAAACTTTGTATTACTTTCAGAACTGGTATTCATCTAAGCTGTGCAAGAAAACCATCATTAATCCAAGTTAGATACCACTGCTTCAACTATTACTTACATGATAGAATTACAAGGATATAAAATTGTATCTAGCCTTAGAGCTACAAATGGTGTAAAATGATGACAGAAAAATGTTATGGCATACAATTTCAAAGAAAAAATAAAATAATAATAATAACTTAAGAGGTGTGGGAAAAAAGCATTCACTTGTTAAGACAGGCAAAAAAAAAAAAAAAAAAAAATTGTTGTGTGGAGAGGACATATGATGCTGCTCACCAAGGCCGAAGCTTTGAGAGAAACCACACAGAGCTGAAAATTTTTCTCAGCTTTTCTTTAGACGTTCTTGACCTGTAAGCAAGTACCCAACAAACAGTCATGTTTGTGAATAGCACAAATTATCCCCCTTAAGGCAGCCTCAATATGCGACAGATATGAAGGTCTGAAACTGTGTTGGTCCTTCAAACAGAAACCTCTGTTGTTGTTGTTTAACTAGGGCTGCTGAGCTTGTCACTCTTTTGCAGCCAATACCAAGTTGATTTCTTTGGCATTATCTACAATGTAGATCAAGTGCTTCCTGGGACTTTTTTTTTTTTTTCCTCATTCCAGTTGGAATTATGAGTTCCAGTTTCTTTCCAAGGTATTCCAAACTCTTTCAGCATGTATTCAAAGAATCCTCATGTGTGATTTCAATCTAGCACAAGGGAAAGAGCTAGGGGCAGCACAGAGTATGAATATGCAGTTCTAACACACTATACTCTGGTTCTGGGCTCTCCCAAGGAATTGTCACACCCTGCAAAGAGCAGCTTCTCATCTCCCCTAACCTGTCACCTATCCATTGTGGGATCCTCCTGCATGCAGTTGACCAGGTAAAAGCTGGGATTACATCTGGGACTTGAGCAGTTCCCCCAAACTTAGTAACAGAAACCTATATAGACAAACTAAACAAGTCCCAACTGATAACCTGAAAATCAAAGAAGCTCCAATAGCTAGGGCATATTGAACGAATCGGGTGCTAAATGAGAGATTACAAAATGTCTTCACTTCTTAGTTCTGCATGACCTAACAGGCCATTAAGGCATCATTCTCTGTTAACATTTGATATTACTTGCTTCTCCTCGTGTATTACTAGAAGTACTTGTGTCTCTGTTCATCATCATCATTTTCCTTTTTGCTCCTTATGGAGCATGGAACCACCACTGCAGCTGGTCCCCGTACAGGAAGTCTGCATCAAGCAGTCACATGCTCTAGCAATGGTGGTTTCAGTAACAATTTGTTTTACATGATGGGATTGTGAGCCAACTCCGCCCATGCCGGTCCCAAGCCCGGATGAAAAAGGAGGAGGGCGGCCTGCATGGAGGCCGTAAGGAGGCAGCCCCTCCACCATGCAAAGGCACAACAGGCCAATCACCTGTTTGTCTTAAACTATGATTACGAGAAATACAAGAGAGAAAACCGGACTGATTCTAAAGGCGACGAACTGGAATGGACTACGGACTACGACTTATGGAACTTGGAACACAAGAAGTATAAATGGGAAGGAAGAGGAGCTGGTGGAAGAGATGAGGAAAGCAAAACTAGAAATCCTGGCTATAACAGAAACGAAGAAAAAAGGACAAGGAGTCATGGATCTCGATGGCAACACGTTGCTCTACAGTGGTGTACCCATATCTGAAAGAGCTAAAGGGGGCGTGGGTTGCATTGTGGCCCAAAATCAAAAAGATAGTATCAAGGGATGGAACTTTGTCTCGGAGCGCATTATGGTTGTAAAACTAAAAGAAGGAGAAACCATAGTCAACCTGGTCATAGTGTATGGGCCAAATGAGGATGAGAGAGCAGAGGTCAAGGAGGAATTCTTCGAGCTGCTTCAAAGGACAGTGGATGACTGCCTAGATGAAGTTATCATGCTCGGAGATTTTAATGCCAGAGTTGGAAATGACCATGCTAGATGGGGTGGCGTTATCGGAAGATATGGAGAAGATACTCTCAATGACAATGGAAAGCGACTCCTTAGATTCTGCAGTGAGCAGAATCTGATCATTACAAACACAAAGTTCCCCCATAAGCGCATACATGCATACACTAGATGTGAACCAACCAAGAATGAGAAGTCAGTGATCGACTATGCCATTGTTCGGAGAAGCTCATTCAGATATGTCGAGATGCAAGAGTCTGGAGGGGGCCAGAGATTGGAAGTGATCACTACCTGCTAACAATCAAACGAACAACTGAAAGAGTTGCTCAGCCTAGGAAATGCCAAACATCACGCAAGAAACAAAGTAAACGAGCAGGAGAAATGAGCATTAGGACCTACAAGATAAGAAAGCAAGAAATTAAGAACAGATATAAGGGGCTTATTGCTACAGCAGTGAGCAACACAGAAGAACGACCTGATGACTTGGAAACCCTCTGGAATAAATTCAAGGATATCATAAAGACAGCTGCTGCAGAAGCATGCGGTGAAGTCCGACTTGGGAACCAGAGAAAGAGGACACCTTGGTGGACAGAGGAAGTCAAAGAAGAAAATAAGAGAGAAGAAAATGGCATGGAAACAATACTTAGGAGCTAAAAACACAACAGGACAAATGGAAAAATATAGAGAATATGTGATACTCAGAACAGAAGCAAAGAACAAAGTGCTAGCAGCAAAACAGAAGTCCTGGGAAGAATTTGGAGAAAAGCTAGAAAAAGATGCACAAGAAAACCAGAAATTGTTCTATAAGACCCTAAAGAACATGAGGAAGGAAAAACAATGCCCTCTCAAATTTATAAAGGACAAGCAAGGCAAATTGCTTACTGCCCCGAAGGAAGTAATGGAAAGATGGAAAGAATATTTCTCAGAACTCCTGGATGGTGAGCATGGTGAAGCAACAGAAATGATAACCACTAGCACAGAAGAGAAAACCAATGATGGTGAAGATGACATAAAGATGGAAGAACTGAGGGCAGCACTAGAGAAAATCAAGATGGGCAAAGCAGCAGGGCATGATGGTATAACACCAGAAATGGTTAAGTACATGGGAGCATCAGGCGACCTATTACTCTTAAAGGTCCTACAGGCAGCATGGTGCAACAAGACCATACCAAAGGATTGGGAGATTGCCATCATAACACCAATTTTCAAAAGGGTGACAATCGACAATGTGGAAACCATAGAGGCATATCCCTTCTCAGTGTCCCTGGTAAAATCTACTCTAGAATCCTAGAGCAGAGACTCCGACGCCTAGCTGAGCCACAATTGGATGAGGTCCAGTGCGGATTCCGAGCAAACCGAAGTACTCAAGACCTAATCTTCACACTCAGACAGCTGAGTGAAAAGGCCCTTGAGTATAAAAGTGAGATCCATCTTTGTTTCATAGATCTGGAAAAGGCGTTTGACAGAGTCCCCTGGAGCAAACTTTGGGACTGTTTGGCAAGGAAGAATATTCCAGCACCTCTGATTCATGCTATACAGAGCTTCTACAAGTCTTGCAGAAATTATGTGAGGACAGCAAACCATAAGTCAGAAGAGTTCAGGACCACCACTGGTGTAAGACAAGGTGATATCCTGTCACCTTATCTTTTCATACTCCTCATGGACGATGTCATCAAGGCATGTAAGGAGAGAACAAGAAAGTATTCAGTGGGGTACTGGAAGATGAGACAGGTCTATATTTCGGAGCTGGCATTTGCTGATGATGTTGCCCTGATTGCTAAATCAGAGGCACATCTCCAATCCAACCTGCAAGTCTGGAAGGAAGAGCTGGAGAAGAGAGGGATGGTCATAAGCAGCTCTAAAACAAAATCCATGGTGATATCACGAGAAGAAAGAAAACATCAGATTAAGTTGGGAGAACAGGTCCTGGAGCAGGTCGACCACTTTAAATATCTCGGAGCTATTATAGACCGAAAGGGAGGCATCAAAGAAGAGTTGGCCACTCGAAAAGCAGCGGCTGGGAGACTTTTTCAGGCCATAAATCGTGGATTCCTCAGCAAGAAAGAGGTTGGTAAGAAAACGAAGATGGCTGTATACCGCTCCACCTATGTCCCAGTTTTGACATATGGATGCGAGTCGTGGGCAATGACTACAACCCACAAAAGCCAGATCCAAACCTCAGAAATGAGGTATCTGAGGAAAGTGGTTGAAGTAACAAGAAGAGACATGGTCCGCAACCAGACGATACGTCAAGGCCTGAAATCCCATCCGCTGCAGACCCAAATAGAACAGTCCCAACTAAGATGGTTTGGCCATGTCTGCAGAATGGGAGAAGATCGGCTACCACGACAAGCATGGGAAACAAAGAGCCAGGGATCCAGACCTCCAGGACGACCCAGAGTTCGCTGGGAGGACAACATTAGACAATCTTTGAAGGACCGAGGACTAGAATGGAACCAGGCCAGGAAGAAGACAGCTGATAGAATGGTCTGGCACTCTCTCTTCCAAACCTCTACACTTCACGGTAGAAGGGGAACGACTAAGTAAGTAAGTAAGGGATTGTGAGCCCCCATACACAGCCTCATTTTAGTCACCTTGTACGACATACCTGAGGGAGCAGAAGTCCTATTCTTTCTTCATTCTTTGATACACCCCCAGGTACTACACAGGGCGTCTCTGCACGACCCTGCCAATTTTCAACATTGTCTGTCTAATGTGTCACAGGATAGGAATGATTGATGATGATGATAAGGTTCCTGGGATGAGAATGAGATTGTGTAGCATAAGTGTTGAAGTAAGATAGAGAAGTAACGTTTACAGACTTACGGGTAGGCAAAATCTGGTGTAAATCGTGGAAGAAAATGATGATCAAATGAACAACTATAAAGGAGAGGAGGAAAGAAAAAGTAAATAGATAGGGCTAAAACTATTTTAAAATATACACGCTGCATTGCATCGCCTTATTACTGCTTTATTCTATCTCCACTTTCGGCCAAAACAGATCTGTGGTCATAAATCCTTTGATAGACCTCCATGTACTACACAGGGCGTCTCTGCATGACCCTGTCAATTTTTCAACACCGTCTGTCTAATGTGTCTTTCATCTACTCCTTTAGATTTCTACAAAGTAAAAGATAGGTAGTCCCAGAGCAGATACTGCCATAGGGGAGTGAAGTGTTAGAGACTTCACAATACTAGGTCCAGCATCGAGAGGTGGGGGGTGACCAGTTCCCTTCCTCATTGCTTTTTCCTTCCCTAACTCAAAGAACCGAGTCAGGTACCAATTTACAGCTGGGTATACTGGAGTGTGTCGGTACCGTGATTCAAACCCGGCACCTTTGCCACGAGAGACCAGCGCTCTAACCACTCTGTCAATCGGACGCTCTACAAAGTACATAACTTTAAGAAAAAATCCTTATTTGAAGCAGAACTGTAGCAGAAAACACATTTCAGATAGGTCAAAAAAGGTCAGGAAACATCCCACAACTAGATAACCTCAAGATCACACACTTCTCCATGGTGTACACTATATTCATCAACTAAGTTTCAGCCTATAGGAAAAAAAACATTTGTGAGTAATCTCTGCCTGAAATCCTTGAGTGATTCTCTAACTTCAAAAAGAGACTATACTGAATACCAAACACCAGCTCTCAAAGAGATATATCATTAAAAATCACAAAAAAAAAAAAAATACACATTTTTTAAAAGTGTTTGCTACATTTCTTCATAGCATGCTCCTTTCAACCACTTACCGTATACACAGGACTGTTGGTTACACCAGGATGCTTTTTATTTTGTGTGATATTTTTGTTTATTGTGTATGCTGTATGTACTGTACTATATTATTTCTCTCTATGCTGTTTTTTTTAAATGTTAGTTATTGTTCAGACTGTTGTCATGTTCAGAAGCTCCAGCCGTGTCTGTCCCGGCTAGTATTTAGTATTGGCTGGAGGTTTATTAAAAACCTACACATGGGAAGACTATGTCTGAACTTAAATCAGAACAACATTATGATTTAATATATGGACAAAAATATTTGGTACAAAGATATAAACATCTTGGACAGAAAGATAGAATAGATAAGTAAGCCAGAGGTTTACCTCTGCTAGAGGTTTTTCAAAAACCTACACACGGGAAGATTATGTCTTAACTTAAATCACAAAAACATTGTGATTTAATGTATGGACAAAAATATTTGGTACAAATATATATACATCTTGGACAGAAAGATGGACATAGATAAGTAAACCTTCAGCAGCAGAAATGATGCGATAATGACAAGTAATAACAGTTCCACTGCACTATCCCATGCACCGTGTGTCACCGATTGGTAATTAATTACAGCCACATGGTGAGAGAAATGATCCTTAGTCTTACCAATCAAGGGTTTTAGTCAACATATGTGCTGGCACAATGTTAACACAACTGCCTAGGCAAATCTACATTGCAAACACTCACAAAATTCTTAAGAATAATTTCCTGTTTCATTCCTAATCACCCCTCCCCACACACACACACACATCTGTTTGAAGGCCTAGACATATGTCACCGGTCTGTCTATTTGTACATTATTCAATTACTGAGCACCCTACACCAATCTTCACCTTGATACTGCTGTATTCCATCTCCAGTTCAGCTTGTTTTGAGAACAATGTGTTCAATGTTTGTGGGTTATGTTGATAAGAAGGATATATCATACTAAAATAAAAATTTTTATGATGATCAAAGCTGTTAACAGTAAGATATTGTGTAGAATGTCGATTTATGCCCACAGATCAAATTTGGCCAAAAGTGAAGATAGAATAAAAGCGAAGCAATGCAGCGTGTATATTTTAAAATAGTTTTAGCCCTATCTATTTCCTTTTTCTTTCCTCCTCTCCTTTATAGTTGTTCATTTGATCATCATTTTCTTCCACGATTTACACCAGATTTTGCCTACCGGTAAGTCTGGAAACATCACTTCTCTATCTTACTTCAACACTTATGCTTTACAATCTCATTCTCATCCCAGGAACCTTATCATCATCATCATCATCAATCATTTCTATCGCTGAAACATCATTATCGTCATCATTTCCCTTTCTAGCTCCCTAATGAGCATAAAGCCATCACTACATCTGGTCCGCAGTTAACTTGCACCAAAGCATTCATGTACTTTTGCTACAACAGTTTCTGGACTAATTTTTGTTTAATTACAGGATTAGGCTGCAAACCCCATGTACAACCACCTCAAGTGACATGCCTGAGGGAGCAGCAACCCTGTTCTTTCTTTACCTCCTCAGAGACAACCCAGGAACTACATGGGACCCTGTCAAACATTGGATTGCAAAAGCTACTCAACACTAAATCTATTTAGAACCATCTGACCTTTTGAACTTGTCTTATTTCTTGCACTGGATTTATTATAACTTTTTGTTCAATATCATTTCTATGTTCGTAAGTCTCAGCAAATGCTAATTCCCATACAGACATTTTTTTGGGGTCCGTACACTCAGCTTGTTTTGCAACCATGCCCCATATAATCAACACTAACCTAACTGTGTAAGCTGATACTCATCCCAACCTGTCGAGGTAAGTTGATATTCATCCTATCTATGCTAGATAACTATACTCTTAATGTTTGCTAATAAAAGAAATGTTACTCCTGAGAATGTTTGTACATTATGAGTAGCAACAAAAAAATTCAAATGTGGGACAAGAATAATACATTACATGATTCCCTCTAACGAACACAGAAATAAGACATGGAAACAACTCAATCACCATGTACTTAAAAAGGATGGTTTAGAAAACCTGATGATAAGAAGAAAGACTGGGGACAAAAGAAGCAAAGAAAGACAAAGGAAAAATCTGCTTGACAAGATGGCAAGCATTTTAATGTACCTAAGTACTCACAAAGGCAGGATTTTGTTCTTAACCCCCTGGGGTGCACTTCCCCAATACAGAGGAGGTGTGAGGATCCCAGAAAATGTATCACAACTACTTTCTCGCTAGATAAAATTCTAAAGTTTAGAATCAAACTGCATAGTTTTCGTAGTATATATGTTTATATGAAAAGCAGCTGAGGGCTATCACCTCAGGGGCACATTCCCATAATCAGTCATGACTGAAGGAGCTACCACTACTACTACAATTATATGAAATGAAACTCTGCTCAGCGCCCCTTTTTGATGACCTCTGTATGTGAGGAATTTAAAGAGAAATAAAATCCTTAAAGTAACATCTTAATAATGTCTTGACCCTGTGTAGTTCACAGGGATCTCTGAAGAGACAAAGCCATAGCAAGACTACTGTTCTTTCATGTACGTCACACAAGATGACTAATACAAGCTTGTGCATAGGACTGGCAACATCACTGTGTAGAGCTAATTGCCATAGAAAACACCGCTGCAGCAGCAGGTGAATGCTTAGTGCAGGCTTCATTGTAAGGGGACAAGCTACAGTGGTGACTCTATGCTCTGTAAGGAGCACACACAAAAATGAAGATGATGATCTCTTGACTGGTTCACTGATTTATATTGGGGGAAAGACGTGGGGTGTTAACATTAAGGTCAGGGGAGGTGTGAGGTTAAGGATTTCCAATATAGTCATTACACTTTCTAATGCAAGAGCTGGTTCACGTCAGACGTAACTGACATTACACATTTCTAATGCAGCATTGATATAAAATAGTAAAATACATGACTAACATGCAAAGTAGGCAAAGTATATGCATACAGAGTGCAAGAGCACATTACAACAACTAATAATATGTATACGTGTAAAATAATGGATCAATCATAATGCCGTGAATGGACTTTGATTAAATGACGTCAGAACAAGAGGGGAAAAGAACAAGAAAGCACTGAAATTTCAAATGAGCAAGAACATAATAATTGCAGACTATTTATCTATATGACTAGGAGAAGCAGTTAACCCTTAAAGTGTGAGTGCCTTTTTCACAGTCATCAGCTTGTTTAATTATGTAATTTCTTCTGACACCCTTTGCCAATTGGTCAAACGATTGTTTTCAGTATCCAGAAGGCCAGACTATATGAATATACAGTGCTTAAAACTGTCAAAACTGTAACTAGGACCCCCAATTAATTCGTTTTGTTGATCCCATCATGACTTAAAAATATCATAAGTTGGGCCTATTAATAAAATGTTTTCTGGTCATAAGTTCCAAGGCCTCGGAAGCTGAACTTTTCACCAAAAGTATGTACCATTTATGTATTTTCAGAAAAGAAATGAGGTATCTGAGGAAGGTGGTTGAAGTAACAAGAAGAGACATGGTCTGCAGCCAGATGATACATCAAGGCCTAAAAACCCAACCCCTGCAGACCCAAGTAGAACAGTCCCAACTAAGATGGTTTGGCCATGTCTGCAGAATGGGAGAAGATTGGCTACCACGACAAGCATGGGAAACTAAGAGTCAGGGATCAGACCTTCAGGACGACCCAGAGTCCGCTGGGAGGACAACATTAGTCAATCTTTGAAGGACCGAGGACTAGAATGGAACCAGGCCAGGAGGAAGACAGCCGATAGGATAGTCTGGCGCTCTCTCTTCCAAACCTCTACAGATCCCGGTAGAAGAGGAACAACTAAGTTAGATAATCAGAAAAAATACAAGTGATGAAAGGCTGTGATTTAAAAAAAAAAACTTTGTTTTTAAGGACACTGCCTGAAAGCCATAAGAATTAACACTGAATTAAACATGACGCTAGTAAGCAGTCATGTAAAACAAAACTGCTACAGACACCAATACCCTACAAGCATGTGAAATGTTTTGGTGCACTCTTCCTTTACAAATAAGTACTTTGCTGTAGTCATCCGAATGTTAGCATGGAAACTTAAAGACAGCTGACAAAGAGTATACTCTCACTATCTCTTTGCTGTCAGTATCAAACATGGTCCCTGACCAGAGCACAGGGGAGGAAAATCACATCTTGTGAGAGGAGAAGAAAATCACATCTTGTGAGAGGGGAAGAAAATCCTATCTTGTGAGAGGGGAAGAAAATCATATCTTGTGAGAGGAGAGGAAAATCCCATCTTGTGAGAGAAGAGGAAAATCCTATCTTGTGAGAGAAGAGGAAAATCACATCTTGTGAGAGGAGAGGAAAATCACATCTTGTGAGAGGAGAGGAAAATCCTATCTTGTGAGAGGAGAGGAAAATCACATCTTGTGAGAGGAGAGGAAAATCACATCTTGTGACAGGAGAAGAAAATCCCATCTTGTGAGAGAAGAAAATCACATCTTGTGAGATGAGATGCTTAACAAAAAAAAACCATCTTTGCTACCAGAACAGACAGAATGAGAAATGTTGATATCAGGAAAACTATTACATCCTGCATCAAATATATAGTGCTTCGTGGACAGGGGCCGTGAGCGCAATTTTCCCCCACGTAACACTAAATATGTACCTAGGAACAACCCAGCCTAATTAATGATGCTATTTTTCTGTTGTCCAGTTTTCTACTTCTTTATTTCTCACGAGTGCCTGAAACATACCTTTATGTGTGTATTATTTATTTACTGTTTACAGGCCTTGGGTTTCCCCCCTTTATTTATTTAAATATTTATACAATACAAAACTACCCTCTCTCCTGTACTGTTCTCATTCTTCTATCATTTACTAGACACAGTATTCAGGTTTTTGTCTTGTGTAATCTGGCATGTACTGTATAATAGGGGGAACAACAGAAGTGATCGCGTCATTAATTAGGCTGGACTGTCCCTAGGTACACATGTGGTGTTAAGTGGGGAAAATCACGAAAATGACCCCTGTCCACGAAACACTATTTCTGTGTGGTGTCTAGTTGGCAGGGAGGATAGTGCAATTCACTACAACAGCTAGGCGTTGTTGCCGTTCGGAAGGTCCTGGGTTCGAGTCTGTTGTTTTTCTGTTGCCTAGTTTTCTACTTCTTTATTTCTCATGAGTGCCTGAAACATATCTTTATGTGTGTTAGTACCCATTTACAGCTAGGTAGACTGTAGCATGTCCATACCGTGATTGAATTCGACATCTCTGCTGCGAGACACCAGCAAAGAGAAGCAGAGGTACACTAAAAAATACATGGAGAAAAGAGCTGGAGAGAAATGAAAATGAAGAGGAAGACAAAGAAAGAACTTGGGCTGATGGCATGTAACAGGAGGACTTGGTATGTGTTTATTGAAAGCCTATGCTCCTTGGCGAGCTAAAGGGTATTGACTGATTGATTGATGGTGAAAGAAGGAATCAGTTGTCTCGTAGTCATTAAATAAATATTAGACAAACATTAAAGGTATGTTTTCAGGCACTCGTAAGAAATAAAGAAGTAGAACAGTAGACAACAGAAAACACAACAGACGTGAGTGGCTTACCCAGGACTCGAACCCAGGACCTTCCGTGCGACAACCCCCGCCTAGCTATGCAAGCGAATCACACTATCCTCCCTGCCATCTAGGCATCACCAAAAAATGATGCTTCGATGATGGGTCACTAGTGCGAACCGCAAGACATAACACCGGAAATTTACCATGGGCTTTTTGGTGATGCTTAGATGGCAGGGAGGATAGTGTGATTCGCTTGCATAGCACATCAACGACCTGGTTGCTGAACTACCACATGGAATGAAAGTGGCAATGTACGCTGACGACCTGGTAATATGGTGCACAGATGAGCATGCAACAGTGGCCACCAAACTGCTACAAAGAGCTATAGATGCCTTAACCTCATGGGCAAATAGATGGTGTGTCAGCATCAATACAGACAAGTGCAGCACTACGCTCTTCACCCTCTCTCCCAAACAAAAAGCTGGTGTCATCAAGATAAACGAAGAGCTCCTGAGAGAAGATAAACAACCCACCTATCTCGGAGTTACATTTGATGATAGGCTGACATGGAAGCAGCACATCAACAAAGCAGCAACAAAGGCCAGGAGGAAGTTAGCCATCCTGAGAAAACTAAGTGGAACCACATGGGGAGCCAGCGGGAAAATACTTAGTAAAGTTTACCAGCAGGGCATACGACCACACCTGGAATATGGGTCAGCTGCGTGGTGCCCAGCATCAAACACCACATTACAAGAGCTAGATAAGGTGCAAAACCAGGCGCTTAGGGTCATCACGGGGGCAATGAAATCAACGCCTATAGTGAAGATGGAGAAAATGGGGAGGATACAAGCACTGAGAGAACGCAGAGACACGAAAGTGCTAACACGGGCAGAAAAGTTCCTCTGTATGCCGAGCCATCCAATGAAGGACAGATTCCAAAACCTAGCAAAGGGCGACTGAAAAGATACAGCTTTATCCACCAGGCCAAACGATTACGTAGACAAACCTCAGACCTGCCTGAAGTTAACAGCCCTCTAAAGTCTGTGCCAGAACAAACCCCTTGGAGAGAGGAGCATGGGCTACCAGTACACATCCACACAAAAGTCAAAGGAATATTCGACAGGGATGAACAGAACAGCGTGCAACGTAGGACAGTCACTCTCAGTTTCCTGGATGATAAATACCCACAGGACCTCTGGGTCCGAGTATACACAGATGGGTCAGCACAGAATGCAGTAAAGAATGGAGGAGCAGGAGTGTACATAGAATACCCAAACAACACTAGGGATACTGTCAGAGTACCAACGGGGAAATTCTGTAACAACTATGATGCAGAAGTCCAGGCAATCAAGGTGGCAACTGAGAAACTATTGAACACCAATCTCGGTCCACAGCCTGTAGTATTCCTGACAGATGCAAGATCAGCACTCCAAACACTTCAGTCCAGAAAATTGCCAGGCATACAAGCCCTACTTTCTGAACTGTGCAACCAGCGCAGGGTCACCATGCAGTGGATACCGTCTCATTGTGGAATACCAGGAAACGAGAGAGCAGATGGACTGGCTAAAGAAGGTGCTGCAGACGAGCAACCGGATGTACCAGTTACATACCATCAGAAGAAAAAGATGATCAAATCTATCAGAAAGCCACCAACACCAACGCAGGATGACTACCAAGCTATGAACAGATCAGAACAAATAGTCATTCTGCGCCTCAGAACAGGACACAACCGCCTCCGCAGCCACATGTATACAAAATTCAAGATTGGCAATTCAGCCATGTGTACATGTGGACAGGCACCCCAGACTGCGGAGCATGTACTTCAAGATTGCCCCGAATATGATATATTGAGGCAAACCCACTGGCCCAGAGAAACAACACTGGAAGCAAAACTATATGGACCTCTGTATGAACTACAAAAGACAGTGAAGTTTATACAAGAAACAACATTGCAGATATAGACAATATAGTTCAAGCGAACGAAAGAAGAAGAAGAAGAAGCTTGCATAGCAAGGCGGGGTTGTCGCACGGAAGGTCCTGGGTTCGAGTCCTAGGTAAGCCACTCACGTCTGTTGTTTTTCTGTTGTCTAGTGTTCTACTTCTTTATTTCTTATGAGTGCCTGAAAACATACCTTTATGTTCGTATAATATTTATTTACTGTTTACAGGCCTCGGGTTTCCATTCTTTATGTGTTATAAATGTCTCGTAGTCATGCAACAAGTACACTTAAAGGGTTAACTGCTACTGTAATATACAGTAGAACTCCATTTATCCGAACCCCAATTATCCGAACATCCAATTATCCGAACACTTTTTCCAGAAAAAAAAAAAAATCAGATGCCACAGTCACGTTAGACTAAAATTCTGAATCTTTTGATGCGGCAAACTTCAAATGTGTGCGAACAATTTGTAGAGAATGGGATGGCTAATGGTCGGTCGCTTACGTACAGGAAGTCAGTTAGATCATAAAGTCAGTTAATATCTGGTTTACCAATCCAGTGTACGTGTGCGTTCTAGGTAGAACACTGGCTAAACAGACAGTTCAACTTAAAATAATTGTGTCTGCTACTACAGCAGAATAATTTTGGTGTACAAGTATTTCTCTGTGCGATATGGCATCTTCCAGTAGGCCTAAAGCATATAAAAGGAACCGCAATGTTTTGTCAATTGAAACGAAAACAGAAATTATCAAGAGACTAGGACAAGGTGAAACTGTGTCTTCACGTGCGAGGATTTTCAATGTTGGGAAAGCTACCGTCTCTGACATCAAAAGTAACAAGGATAAAATTATGAGTTTTGCATCGAAATTTGATAGTGAAAATGGGTCGAAGAAACGTAAAACCATGAGAAATGCGAAAGATGTGAAATTGGAAGAGGCTTTGTATATATGGTTTGTGCAAAGAAGAAGCAAAGAGGAACCTATCTCTGGTTCTCTGTTGTGTGAAAAGGAACTTCAGTTCAACAATCAACTTGACGGTCCTCCTGACTTTAAGGCTAGCCAGGGATGGTTAAAAAAACTTTAAATCTCGTCATGGCATACGAGAATTGGAGATTCAAGGGGAATCTTTATCTAGCGATGCAACTGCCGCTAAAAATTTTAAAGAAACATTCTTGGCTTTTTTGGAAGAAGAAGGTTATTCACTCGATGATGTGTATAATGCCGATGAGACTGGCTTATACTGGAAATCATTGCCTCAAAAATCACTTGCATCTCAGCGCGAAGCAGCTGCCCCTGGGTTTAAAAAGTGCAAAGAGAGAGTAACAATTTTGGTAGCCGCGAATGCCAGTGGAAGTCATCGTTTACCGGTGCTAATGATCGGCAAAGCCAAAAAACCACGTTGTTTAAAGAATGTGACATGTCTCCCATTGTGCTACAAAGCACAGAAGAGTGCTTGGATGAATAGTGAAATATTTCTTGATTGGTATACAAATCAGTTCATCCCAAATGTGAAGAGGTTGAGAGAACAAGAAAAGAAAACTGGAAAAGTAATTCTTCTACTGGACAATGCACCATCTCATCCAGAGACGGATACACTGAATGCAGTTGATGCAAATTTTAAAGTAATTTTTCTGCCTCCCAATGTAACAGCACTGATTCAACCAATGGATCAGGGTGTTATAGCAAAGCTTAAAAAGATGTACAAGAAGGAAGTCCTGCGTCGTTTATTGTTGGCTGAAGATGAAGAAAGTGTGGTGGCGTTTTCCAAAAAGCTTAATCTCAAAGACTGCTGCTATATGTTAGCTGATGCTTGGACCACCCTGTCACAAGATAATCTCAACAAGGCTTGGAGTAGATTGCTTGGGAAAAAAGGAGGAAATGAAACTACTGCAGTGGACACAAATGATGATTGTATAAATGAAGTTGTGGAACTGTTTCAAGCAATGCCCGGATTTTCGGACTGTGACAAAGATGATGCACACATGTGGCTAGAAGATGATAATGATTCTGGTTTTCAGTTTTTGAATGACGAAGAAATTTTGTCTTTTGTGCAAGAAGAAAACCAAATACATGTAGTGACCGACGATGAAGACTCCTCAGAAGTACATGATGTACTTGTAGATTATGAAGAAAAACCAAAAAGTCGACCAAGTCCTGAAGAGGCCTTTATAGCACTAGAAACAGCGATGGCTTGGTACGAGCAAGAAGATGACAGCTGTCCTACACAGCTTCTGCTGTTGAAGGGAATGCGGGACTTAGCAGCCAAAAGGAGACTATCCAGTTTGGTGCAAAAGAGGATTCCTCATTATTTTAAATAGTGGGCTACATCTGTGCAAGTACATATATACGTAAGTTGCGCCTGGTTTTGAATCGTTTGTAATGTTATTTTGAAAACATTTCTCTTTCTTAACAAAAATAATTAATACAAGTAGTACATGCACTGCAGTGTAATAAAAGATTTTGGTGATACAATACAGTGTGGGTATTATTATTACAGTACAAGCAAATATGTTTTATAGTGTATTTTCCTTGTGATGGTTAATTATTTTTAGAAATATGTGTACATGTACTCGATACATTATGTAATCCAATTATCCGAACATTTGATTATCCGAACGATGCTCGGTCCCATGGGGTTCAGATAAATGGAGTTCTACTGTATAATAAAAAAGCAGACAAGGCCAAGAATGTTGATAAATATATGTTTTTTTTTCAGCTTAATTAATTTATTCTATAACTCTGAAAATTAATTTGAGCACGAAAACACAAAACATTAACATGATTAATAAGAGGAAAGAAAATATGATATGACAACTATACCTTTTCCGCATCTGAGATTTGCCATCATGGAAATCTTCAGAACTGTCAACTGGCTCCTGGTAAATAGAAGTGACAAATCAAACAATGAATGATTTATCAGTAGCATGTTTTTCATAACAAATTTTAACACAATTTGATCAGGGCCAGTTTAACCATTAGGCCAGGGTTTCTTCGTGGGGGGGGGGCCATGTGCTTAACCTAAAATTTTAGATGTAAAGTTTTTCTTTTATTATGCTTGTATGTATATTTTTTTCCAAGTAGTCCATAATCTTCACTGGACAATCAAAGGGGTCTATAGCCTTCATCAGATAATCAAAGGGGTCCATAGCCTTCATCAGACAATCAAAGGGGTCCATAACCTTCTCTGGACAATCAAAGAGGTCCATAGCCTTCATCAGACAACCAACAGACAATCAAAGGGGTCTATAGCTTTCATCGGACAATAACAGGGGTCCATAACCTTCACTGGACAATCAAAGGGGTCCATAGCCTTCATCAGACAATCAAAGGGGTTCATTACCTTCACTGGACAATCAAAGTGGTCCATAGTCTTCATCAGACAATCATCAGACAATCAAAGGGGTCTATAGCCTTCATCGGACAATAACAGGGGTTCTATGGTGTTACGTTGGGATAAATTAGAGGATCATGCATGTATACGCGAATGATAGCAGGTGTTCATTCAGGACATTATGGTCAGTACACATAACAAAGCCGGTAGGTGAACAGGTCCACGGGAAAACATGGTTGACATTTAATACATAAAGTCACTTCACAATAGTCCATCAAACATCAAAAGTACATGGCAATGGATAAGCGTAGTAGATTATCCCTGGTCCGTCAATAAGGTTCAAACGTTAGGCATCTTTAAGTGGCATATAGTATAATAATAATACAATCCTCTCATCTCCACTCAATTCTGGCCGTTGTACTAAAGGTTCGGTAATCCACGAAAACCAAAGTAATGCGGCAGAAGAAATCAGTGCAAACCAAATATTAGTTGCCTCATATCTCAAAGTTACTCGTAGTAAATTATGGTATGAACTTCTAGATACGTTTATGAAGCATCTTGCACATAACGTGGCAGCCTCCGAGAATCAACAATGCCACAGTATATATTTATAAATCACGCTCCATTATCCCGGAGCTCGAAAAATTACATCTCTCTCGGACACAAACACAAAGACGGAAGCCCCATTAATTAACACACTGAACTCCGCGACATGTGACAGAAAACGTCACTAGTTGACCGTCGCTGAACACGGGTGAACGCTTCGTGCAAACCGTAGTTTGTCTACAGGCGAACACATTTCCTCACATGTAAATGGAAATGTGCTCGCGTGTAGTAACATGCCACACTATTTTATCTGCATCCCAAATCTGTCCTTAACATACCACCCCCTTCGCGGTGTAAAAAAAAACAAATTTATTTGTTTTTTTTTTCAATTCAAATATTTCCTATGCGGAAATAGCGGCCAAAATTGATTATATCACAAATATTGGGCCACATCGAAAATAATCTAGTCGCAGTCAGTCTGCATAATGTAACTTATCATTAAATAACATGCTAGATGAATTTGTCATCAGTCATAAACAGTCATATGTCCATAAGTAACAAGTCATATACAGTCGATATTCCAATGATGTAACAAAAAAATACCTAAATGTATGATCACTGTGAGTTTCCAATAAACGTATTAAGGAAATAGCATGCATATATGAAAATGGTATGAGTTATATAAAAATAAAAAAAAAACAAAAAAAAATCCAAATCAAGAATTCAAAATGCATGAATAATAAAATATAATAAAAATAGAAGGTTATATCTCCAACTAACAATGCTGTCAAAAATCCTAAAATTAAGCTTAAACGCAATTCACACATGACAAATCAAATAAGATATGAAGCAATGCGATATGAAATTAATGTAACTAAAGTACATGAATATCTCACAAAAAGAGAAAGAAGAGAGGAAAAAAAAAATAGTACAAGAACGCAAGTATAACTAATTAACACAATTATTACATTACTTACTTATTCTACTCTAAGTACTTTTTGTACGTTGGCAAGACAAGTAATGTCTAAAACAAACTTGCAATAATGTAATCATACTCCAAACTATCCGTGTCAGGACTAGATTTGTAGCATTAATATAGCAAACTTAATTAATATGAATGTGCATTCCAGAATAATAACATGATGTCGTAGTTGGAAATTGTTCATGTCTGCAACTAGTATAATATTGTTCATTGTACCACTAGTTAAAGTGAATAATGATTATCTCAAAGTCGTTTAAATCACAAATGTTAATATGAATGATCTGAAAATCTTCTTAGTGTTCATGTATTTATCGTCCTTTGTCATAATGACTAGTAGTGGATAAACACCATGGCTTCACACATGTATAATATAAAGTCAATTAACTAAATCAATATGAATCTTCAAGTTCGAGCTGTGGGCATCTCGATAAAGCATCTGCGACCACATTTGCAGAACCTGGTATTGCCTCGATTTCATACTGAAAAGGTTGAAGTAGGATGGCGAAACGGGCTAGCTTTGGGTTCTTGTGATTCGCCTTCTTCAATGAGGAAAGGGATTTCTGGTCTGATTGTATGATGAAAGGGGCACCCAACAAATACCGCTCCAGCTTGACTACCGCCCAGATAACAGCCAGCAACTCTCTTTCTATCACTGGGTACTTTCTTTCTGCATCATTGAGCTTTCTGGAAATGTAGAGGGTTGGATGTAATCTTCCCTCGAACTCTTGCATCAGTGAAGCGCCGATACCCTTTGAACTAGCATCTGTGCGGAGATAATAAGTCAGATTTGTATCTGGTAACCTCAAAATTGGTGGCACAGAAAAAATATTTTGAACATAATTTAACGCAGCCTGGCACTCTGGTGTCCAGTGCACGTGGTTTGGTAAGCCTTTTTTAAGCAAGGCGGAGAGGTCTGCAGTGATTGAAGACAAGTTTGGTATAAATTTACTATAATACTGAATCAAGCCGAGAAGACTACGAACTTGCTTCTTAGTAGTGGGCACAGATAATTTTAGGATTTTGGAAACATTCTGTGGCACGGTCTGAAGAAAACCGTGACCCACCTTATGTCCCAAGAAAGAAATTTCCTCAAAAGCAATAAAGATCTTTGAGGGCTTGGCTGTTAGGTGGTGGAGACGTAAAGTGTCCAAAGGAGAATGTAAACCTAAGAAGTGCTCCTCCCAAGTGGAACTGAATAGACAGATGTCGTCTATATATGTGATTATATCGGACCGATGAGAGAGAATTTTTCTCATCATACGGACAAACGTTGCCGGGGCGTTCATAAGTCCGAATGGCATTACGTTCCACTGATAAAGACCCTGTTGTGTGGCAAAGGCAGTGAGTGGTTTAGCTCTGTCAGTCAAGGGAACTTGCCAGTATCCCTTGGTAAGGTCAATTTTAGTAAAGAAAAGAGACTTGGCGAGACGAGACAAAAGATTTTCAAGTAGGGGTAAGGGTTCAGCATCGAAGACTGTGATGTTATTCAGCTTCCGGTAATCTACACACAAACTGATATTTTTGTCTTTCTTACGAACGATGACCATAGGTGATGAGTAAGGGGCATTGGAAGGTTCTATAATTCCTAAATTAAGCATTTGTTTTAATTCTTCTTCTACTTGGTGCTGGTAGTGAATAGGGATAGGATAGGGGCGTAGACGAATTGGTCGATCATCTGTAAGGGTGATGTCATGCGAAATGACTGATGTACGCCCTGGGATGTCTGTGAGGACGTCTGGAAAGGATTCTAGAAGATTAGAGACTTGGGAATGTTGTTCAGAAGACAAAGCTGGACAAATAGCAATATCCTTCCATGTCTCAGTCGATTGGAGAGGAAAGACAGGTAAGTTCATGGGAACATCAGGAAAAGCCGATTCTTCCTCCTGAATTACTGATAACGCAGAGTAGTGAGTACCAGGTCTAGGGTGGTCATCAACTGCTTGAAAGATGGCTTGAAGATGTTCCGGTCTAGTGTGGAACTCTTTAAGCACGTTTATGTGAAAGGTCTTCCTTTTCCCTTTTATCTCTAAAATGTAGTCAACATCAGAAATGCGTGACAACACTTTATATGGACCATTCCAAGCAATTAAAAGTCTATTTTCTTTCCTTGGAAGCAATACAAAAGCTTCATCGCCAGGCAATAGTTGACGTAATCGTCTATTGCGATTTTGGAACTGGCGTGATCTTGCTTTAGCAGCCTCGGAAGAAGCTGTAGCCAGTTGGCATGCATCTATAATGTTACGCCGGAGGTTAACGACGTATTCATACGATGACTGGATGTCCTCAGTCATCTCTGAGTCTATGAGCAGGTCCTTAATAAGTGACATGGGACCTCGAGGTTGAGCTCCAAACACAAGCTCAAAAGGCGAGAAACCGGTCTGTTCATTCGCTACCTCACGGTATGCGAACAGCACGGCGGGTAAAACCCTGTCCCAATCTTGAGGATATTTCACTGTAACGTTGCCCAATAACTGCTTTAACGTCCGGTTAAGACGTTCCACCATGCCATTGCTCATCGCATGGTAAACACTACTGAGAGACCTGTCGATATTGAGGCGTTTCATAACAGCAGTCATAGTGTCAGATACAAATTGGGTACCTCGATCTGAAAGAAGTTTTTGAGGAAAACCAAGTCTAGAAAAAATCAAGAAAAGGGCATCAGCAACGTCATTAGTGGTGATGTTCTTAAGAGGGATGGCCTCGGGCCATCGAGTGCACATGTCGATACATGTGAGCACATACCTGTGTCCTCTAGCGGACATAACAGGTAAAGGACCGATAATATCTACGGCCATTTTCTCAATTCCTTCGCCTTGTAACCATATTCTTGGCCCATAGTAATAAATTCTTGATACTCCATTATTTACTTCTTCAGTATCTTACTATCAATATTATAAATTTTTTTAATAAATGTATCTCGATTAGTCCGTCTATACCAATTCACTAGCTTTGTGCTTTGCAATATTATCAATGCAAATAGATTCTTAATATTACTAAGCAATAATATCAGAATGTATCATGAAAAAACCAAACACTGGTGAGAGAAGAAAAAAAAAATAATGCACAAGAACAGAATTGATGGAACTTAACAAAAAGACAAGTACAAGTGACCAAGATAATGTAATAACAGCAGCAAGTAAACGAAAAAGAATGCAAATGGGAAACTAAGGAGAAACAACAAATAGAACAGACTTACTGCTTAAAAAAAATACAGGACAGGACCTGTAACAATGTACATATAAATGTAAACAAGTGATAGAAGGTTAGATTAGCATCACGAACAGAATGGTTGTCAACTAAGGAGAAGAAAAACAAAACCAGCAGACAACAAGAACTGACAACTAAAAGGACGGGGCAGCACACCTAACAAATTAGGTCACACTAGACAGGCAGTGAACCAAACGTCGGTGAGTAAACTCAGGCCGGAAATTTCACTGCTTGAGAAATGTAAGCAAAACCTATAGAAATATCTGCTCAGCGGTCATTTTTACAATGACATGTGTCGCTAACAACAGATTTGTACAAAGATATAGAAACGAAGGAAACGAATAACATAGATATCAAAAAGGCTTACGCCACGGCAAAGATACAAGAGTGTTTTAACAGGCACTTATCTTAATGCGATCCGATCAGATGCAAGTCCGGAAAAAGGTGTCAACACTGGAAAACGCTGTCCTTCAATACAAGTGAAGCACTGATAAAATGTAAATAGTACACGGTCTGAATCAGATGGACATCATGAACTGTGTAGATCTTGAAACTTTGTGTTGACTTGTTACAAAATAACATTGACATCGCCGTGGTAGGACTTGAAACTTGAAAGAATCGTACAAACGTTGTGGTGTAGACTGGAACACGAAATAAACTTGGAAACTGGTTGGTTTGAAATTGTAATCTTGAACGTTACAGCGAACAATAGGACATTGAAACTGGAACATTGGATATGCACAGTGGCAGAGTTCGTTATCCAACTGGACCCGTTGATAATGACTGAGTTCACGAGGTGGTGTGTTTACAATAACACGCTGAACAGGAGTGACGATCGCATATACAGATTAAATGTCAGCTGTATTTTTCCAAAGTACGAAGGTATACTTGCTCACGTGAATTTGAAAACTATGTCCTGATGAAAGTATCGATCCAAAACCACACTGGCTCACCAAATTATATGGTGTTACGTTGGGATAAATTAGAGGATCATGCATGTATACGCGAATGATAGCAGGTGTTCATTCAGGACATTATGGTCAGTACACATAACAAAGCCGGTAGGTGAACAGGTCCACGGGAAAACATGGTTGACATTTAATACATAAAGTCACTTCACAATAGTCCATCAAACATCAAAAGTACATGGCAATGGATAAGCGTAGTAGATTATCCCTGGTCCGTCAATAAGGTTCAAACGTTAGGCATCTTTAAGTGGCATATAGTATAATAATAATACAATCCTCTCATCTCCACTCAATTCTGGCCGTTGTACTAAAGGTTCGGTAATCCACGAAAACCAAAGTAATGCGGCAGAAGAAATCAGTGCAAACCAAATATTAGTTGCCTCATATCTCAAAGTTACTCGTAGTAAATTATGGTATGAACTTCTAGATACGTTTATGAAGCATCTTGCACATAACGTGGCAGCCTCCGAGAATCAACAATGCCACAGTATATATTTATAAATCACGCTCCATTATCCCGGAGCTCGAAAAATTACATCTCTCTCGGACACAAACACAAAGACGGAAGCCCCATTAATTAACACACTGAACTCCGCGACATGTGACAGAAAACGTCACTAGTTGACCGTCGCTGAACACGGGTGAACGCTTCGTGCAAACCGTAGTTTGTCTACAGGCGAACACATTTCCTCACATGTAAATGGAAATGTGC
This sequence comes from Oreohelix idahoensis, assembly GCA_024509875.1. Lineage (NCBI taxonomy): Eukaryota > Metazoa > Mollusca > Gastropoda > Stylommatophora > Oreohelicidae > Oreohelix > Oreohelix idahoensis. Next base: position 305,463 of record JAMPIV010002477.1, read on the forward strand.
TCGCGTGTAGTAACATGCCACACTATTTTATCTGCATCCCAAATCTGTCCTTAACAATTACCTTCACTGGACAATCAAAGAGGTCCATAGCCTTCATCAGACAATCAACAGACAATCAAAGGGGTCTATAACTTTCATCGGACAATAACAGGGGTCCGTAACCTTCACTGGACAATCAAAGGGGTCCATAGCCTTCATCAGACAATCAAAGGGGTTCATTACCTTCACTGGACAATCAAAGCGATCCAGTCTTCATCAGACAATCATCAGACAATCAAAGGGGTCTATAGCCTTCATTGGACAATAACAGGGGTCCATAACCTTCACTGGACAATCAAAGTGGTCCATAGTCTTCATCAGACAATCAAAGGGGTCCATGGCACAAAAAATGTTAAGAAACCCCGCACTAGGCGGATGCTGAGGGTGACAAAATTCAGGGGTGGTAAAATTGAATAAACTATAAAAAAAACAGTTATAATGAAAAATGTTGTAATTTCAAGAAATTCAATTTTTATTTCTTTATGCAACCCTTCTACATCACTGCAAACAAATGTGTATACATTCAGATCTTGGTTACCTCAAGAACGAATGGAAAAGCTAAACTTTTTCAACGATTCAAAAGTGTTGTGATCCAATGGATCCCATCTCATTGTAACATCACCGGCAATGAAGAGGCTGACATAATGGCAAAAGAAGGTTCACATCTACCTCAGCCTGATGCAAGCATAACTTTTGAGGAGGCAAAGAGTTTTATCAGAATCAGATACAGAAACAAATGGAATGTAGAACATCCAGGGCACACACATAATGATGCTTACTACCAGCTCCACAGAAGAGAACAAGTGGTAATTTTCAGACTCCGCACTAGCCACAACAGATTGAGATACCATCTATTCAACAAGCTAAAGATAGGGAACTACCAATCAGTGTAACTGTGGCACTGATAAAATGATCGCTGAACATCTGTTTCAAAGTTGCCCCTTATATGCAGCACAAAGTGCATATGGCCGACGCCAGCTCCTTTCGTGGAAAAGTTTTACGGGGATTCAAAAAGCCTCAAACTGACTACTGCTTTCTTTGAGAACATTCAAGTGGACGTCTGAGAGTGTATGAAGAAGAAGAAGAAGAAAAGCTGCAGGAATATTTTCAAGAAAAATATTTAGATCAATACTTAAACATGCTGAAATGGTACGACAAGGTCATCAATGTGGAACTGATGACAAGAACCAGTGGAACAAGAGATGAGAAGACGCTGGATAGGGAATACATTGAGGAAATCTGCTGATAGTATTACCAGGCAGTCCTTGTTCTGGAATCCCCAGGGTAAGAGTGGTAGAGGAAGACCAAAATAACACACGGTGAAGAGAACTGGAGACAGACATAAAAGGGAAGAAGAACACATGGGAAAAACCTTGAGCAGACGGCACGGGACAGGAAGACTTGGCATTAGTTTGTTGAAGGCTTATGCTCCTTGTAGAGCTGAAGGGTGAGGATGATGTACTTTAGGCTGGAGGGAGTGCTCTAAAAGCAATGAAAGTCTATTTTGTTTCAGTATCGTAAAAATGGTTGGTTAAGGAACACCAAAGTCACGCACAATGCAGTAATTTTTACACCATTTTAATACTTTTTAACGACTTTTTATTTTATTTTACTTGTAATTTTCAACTTACTACAAACTTTAGGAAATACGGTTATGTTTTATGCAGTTTAAATAAAGTAAATACTATACAATAATTTCACATCAAGTAATGTACAGATACAGATCATATCATTAACTGAGAACTTCAAAAAGGAAGAAAACCAATGAGAAGCCCATTTCTCTAAAGCCTTATGTTATCGATAAGTAAAAATATATAATAGGTTGAAAAAAACAACAACACACATTTGGTTGAAATTGCATGCAGGCATATCTGTAGTCAATCCTTATATGACCACCAGCTATGCACAATACATATGTGGAAATGAACCTCTGAGGCTAATTACACCCTCATTGACTCTTGAAATCATCCACATATTTCCAGGGATTCCCCCTTGTTGAGAACCCAGCATTGCACACTAAGCTTGGAGGAGTCACTTGAGCCCCAGACAATACTCTTTGGCTTTGACCTGGTTGATTGCATGCAGGAGGATCCCACTATGGATCCAGTGATAGGCAGTGGGAGCTGAGAGGTGGCTCTGTGCAGGACGTGACAATTTCTTGGGACAGCCCAGAACCAGAGCACAGTATTTTAGTTCTGCATAGTTGGAGAGCTCCTTTGGATGGCGGGGAATGCACAGTATACCACGTGCTTCTTACTCCTAGCTCGGTACAAGATGTGACAATCCTTTTAATGCAAGCCATGCTGGAGAAACTGAAGCTCATGACTTCAACTCAAAATGTTTCGGAATGGCAGAAAAGCAACAGGAACAGCCTAGATCTACAGTGTAGATAATACCATGGAGTCTTCAACTTGGTATTGGCTGCTAAAGAGCGAGAAGCTCAGCAATCCTAGTTAAACAACAACTTGGTTGAAACTACTCGTATCATTGATTGGCTGATCTTCTGATTGCTGAAGGTGATCCTAAAGCCAGGGTTATATCATCTGGTGAACTCAGTTTCAATAAGGATAATCTACTGTATGTTTAAATCATTGTAAGGTGGACTGAATAACTCAGGGCTTCACTGACGAACTATATCATTTTTAAAAAAAAACATGGGTTTTAAGTATCACCGGTGCATTACCAAGGCCCAAATAGTAACACTATGACCTACCATGCATATCGTAATAAACGACTGAGGAGGACTGGCCCTGGAGCCAGTTACCCCATCCTGTAGACATTTTATTCTCCGAATCTTTTGGCCGAATACCATCACCAACCAAGATCTGCTTACTCGGAGCAAGCAAGAGGACATGCACACCATCATAGCTGGCAGACGCTGGAGCTGGGTTGGCCATGGTCCTCAGAAGAGACCCCGATGCCATCACAAGAACAGCTATGCTATGGACCCCTGAAGGAAAACGAAAGAGAGGCCGACCAAAAACAACTTGGCAGAGGACAGTGGAGGCTGAGATGCAAAGAATGAACCAGAGTTGGGGCACTGTACGAAGGATGGCCGCCGACCGAGCAAAGTGGAATCAATTTGTTGTTGCCCTACAAGACACCACCAGGCGTGGTGGCCACTGACTGCTTTGACGGTCGGCGGCTGAGGATCAAAGAAGTAGACATTTTAAAACCATAAAAACTTCAACAAACAACATGGAAAGGTAAATTAAAGAAAATTAAACACAGCCATCCAAGAACACATGGAAAAGAGAACTGGAGGCAGACAAGAAGAGGATGAAGATGTGGAAAGACCTTGAGATAACGGCACAGGACAGGAAGACTTGGCATACGTTTGTTGAAGGCCTAGGCCCCTTTGGGATCTGAAGGGTGATGAATGAACTTAGGGATTTTAAAAACAAAACACACACACAATCCTGAAACTAAATGTGCTTCCTTCTTTTTTGTTCCTTACAGAGCACGGAGCCACTACTGCAGTTCATTCCTGTGCAAGAAGCCAGTATTAATGCATTTATGTACTCTTGTCGCAGCAGTATACAGACTGTCCTCAACTTAAATGCACGCGAATTACGACCACTCATACTACTTATGATAGCCATTCTATTATTACTGGTACAGTATTTTCGACTCCTGATGTTTGGTGATATATTTTATTTATTCACTTATTCATTATTTTTTACAGCAGGCCAACAGTAATTTTATGTTATAATTTGTACACTGTTATTTCATAAAGTAAAATTTGATTTTAAAAATATTTAACAAAACAGACCTACACATATTAGCATTCAGGTATATTAATTGTTACATTGTGGTTCATATACTACATAGGACTCCACCTCCACGTGGTGGTCCTGGAAACAGGCAGCATCACTGCAGTCTGGCTGAGAGAGTAGGGATCGAAGAGGGAAGGCAAACCCGGTCCCAAAAAATGCAGTGCTGATATCGGATGTGTCGGCCGAAAGGCACAGATATTGCAGCTCCACTGTAAACAGACACAACGCAACCAAAGTCCTTTTCAGGACGAACGAGGAAGAAGAAGAAGATGTACTACATAGTGATTTCCGACTTATGATCAAATCGACTTGTGACGGGGTCATCTGACCAGAACCCCATCGTAAGTCGAGGACAATATGTATATAGTAAAGAGTTTTACATGATATGGTTGCTATTCCCATGCATACTGTTATATTTATCACCTCATGTGACATTCCTGAGGGATATGTAGCCTTATTCTCTCTTTGTCTCCTTAGAGACCTCTCGGTAACTACATGGGGACAGGGCACAAAACTTAATTTAAGAGGAATGATGCCTTGAATTTAATAAACAAAAATGGATTAGTTAATAAAAGTGCAATCTTTCATGATATAATGCATAAAAGTATATTAAATACCGTAGCTCAATCGATCTGGTAAATTTCAGGAATGATAAACATTAGCGGTTGAAATGAACAACAGTCTGTTCGGTGCAGCCTTTAAAAAAAAAAGTATTCAGAGACACAGTAAAAAGGGGTGTGTGTTAGGTTTAGGAATCCTAATCCTAGACCTAACCCAAACGACGTGGTTAACTTTTTTTGGATGACATCAAAGAACTAAGTTCCACATTTTTTCATTTAAACCAGCATTTGCTTCATTTCATTAATATCTAAGTGCACACTAAACAAAAAAATCATGAATTTTATATAGGCCTATTCCATGGATCTAGAACACTTTACAAGCAAACATAGCGGCTCTGAATACGTAATATGTTGTAAGAAATCTAAGCAGGCGATCAACGTGTCTGCATGATCAGTACATGGGTGGGCGGTGGTAACGAACTCACACTAGGTCGCAAAGCAGTTTAAAGCTTTTAAGCAATATAATTACCAAATTTGGGTCAATGCTCGGGCTGGGAGACCGCTGAACAGTCACTAAAGCCATTTGTGTTGGTAAAGTGTGAATGTCAAGGTGGCATTCTGTTCACATGTCCCATTTTTAAGTTGGCAAAAATATAAACAAGCAGAAGAAACCCTTTTCAGGAAATCGACCCTAGATGACAGCAGAATACGGAAGTGAGCAGATGGCTCTATATTGTCTCCCCTGAATATTCTAGGTCAAGGTTGCGGAAGACGCATACTCCTTCCTAGCAACAAAAATTTCATTTGATCAAACTATCGGTTTCACTTAGTTATAATGTTTGAGGTTACGAAAGTTAAAGTTCTTGAGATGCATAACCTTTGTAAACAGATAGCTCAGACTTCAGCAGGTCTACTATTATAAGAGAATACCCTGGACAGAAAAAAAGACCAACAGAGAAGTACTGCACTCACTAAACGTACAGGAACATTGGCTCCTAAATACCATCGCAATAAGGAAGCTGAAATTTTTCGGTCATATAAAAAGACATAATAGTCTGGAAAAAACAGTGATGGAAGGCATGGTCCCTGGAAAAAGGGGAAGGGGTCGACCTAGACGACGGTGGACCCAGGACATCACAGAGAGTCTGAACTTGTCTTTGGCTGATGCAGGTCGACTTGCCCAGAATCGTGATGCGTTCAGAGCAGCTGTAATGGAGACAACGTTCTGGAAAGAATACGTCACATGATGATGACTATTATAATATTTTGCTTCTAACTAGTGTGCTTAATCTCATTGCTCGGCAACCGGTAGGATATTTCTCGAAAACAAAGCCAGGAAATAAATTCAACAAATATCGAAGGACAGTATTACAGTGTACACAGATGGATCTAAAAGAAATGATAACAAATTGGGGATATGAAGTGATGTTCCCATGTGGCAAATGGTGAAAGGATATAGTATAACAGATAATACATCTGTAGCTCTGGAAATATCTCTAGCAACCCTCCTCATAAATTGACAGCATTAACAGACTCACTTTCTGCTATTCAATCTATAAGACACTTACGAGAATGCAGTAGACCTGATATAGCAGAAGAGATATTACCTATGCCCCAGAGGATGTTCTGTTCTAATAGCTTGGATACCTTCACGCGTTTGCATAGAAGGAAATGAAAATGCAGATAAAGAAGCTAAGAAAAGTAGAAATAATAGAAACCAAAGAAATGTGGGGATGAGTAAAACAGAAATTTGGGGTCGGAGTAGCTAAGAGGTATGGCGTCTGCCTCGTATTCAAGAGGTACCAGGTTCGAATCCCAATTGAGGGATTATAATTTACTCAAATATTGTTTTCAGAACCAGTGGTCCTAATTACGTCATACTCCCTCCTGGTCTCATGGGTAGTGAAATCGGATGCCTAGCCTTCTCGGATAAGGGAGAAAAAAATAGGAGGTCCCGTGTGCAAGTTGCGCATGTTAAAAATCCCACGGCAGTTGGAAATCGTAAATAGTAGGCTTATCAGACCGCTGCCTTGGCAAAGTTTAAAAATAAGGAAACTTACCCACCACAAAAATATTTATAGAATGTGTGATTCCTAAAAACACACATTGGGATTCTCACCGGTGCTACGGAGTTCATGCACTGCACTGAGATCCTCGTGTGATCTAAGGGAGGAGATCGGAGCAGTGATGGAGTTGTCCATGAGCAATGAAGATAGTCCTTAAAGAGGCCCGATATCCGTTGTCGTTGTTAACTTCAAACAAACCAAACCAAACTTAATATCGATAGTCCTTAAAAACCAAACCAAAACAGAAATTTAAAGCTTAATTAAAAGAATAATAACTGAGGAATGGACAGTAGAGTGGGATGGAAGTCTGAAGGGCAGACATGCATATCAATTGTTCATGGCTCCAACAAGAACATGTCAGGTATCTAGAGAACTAAAGATTCCTAGCAATAAGAAGCTTCTTAGACTGCAACCAGGAATTGGCTACTTTAGAATAGAAGAACCTTACTGTGCAGAGTGTCTAGACAAAAATAATAAAGAGCATTTCCTATTAAATTGGAAGTGTGAACAGCAGAGAAAACCAATATTAGATTATTTACAGGCATGCAATTCATCCATAACTGTGGAACAGGTGTTGAGAATATATAGCCTAGAGAATTGCACAATATAGTAAAACAGTATATAACAAGAACTAATATTAATATTTAATGATCAATGGTCATCATAACCCTCCACTCCCAAAGGAGCATAGGCCTTCAACAAACACATGCCAGGTCCTCCTGTCACGTGCCATCATCTCAAGTTCTTTCCACATTCTCCTCATCATTTTCACCTGTTTCCAGCTCTCTTCTCCATGTGCTTCTTGGTCTACCTCTGCCTCTCTTGCCCTGGGGGTTCCAGAATAAGGACTGCCTTGTAATGCTATCAACAGGTTTCCTCAGTGTGTGTCCTATCCATCGCCATCATCTTCTTCTCATTTCTTGTTCCACTGGCACTTGTCTAGTTCTTGTCATCAGTTCCACGTTGGTAACCTTGTCATACCATTTTAATCCCTCTATTCTACGCAAGCACCCATTTATGAAAGTCTGTAGCTTTTTGGTTGTTGTCTTTGTTGTTCTCCATGTCTCAGAGCCATACTATAGTACTGACTTCACATTTGAGTTGAAGATTCTTATTTTCGTGTTGGATCCGATTTCTCTTGATCTCCATATATTTCCCAATGCAATGAAAGCCCCTCTTGCCTTTTGTATTCTTATTTTGATATCGCTGTCTGTCCCTCCAACTTTGTCTATATTACTGCCAAGATATGTGTATGATTCTACATCTTGTATTGGTGTTTCTTCAAGTTCAACCCTGTTATCATTACCTGCATTTATTCTCATTACTTTTGTCTTTTCCCTGTGTATTTTCAGACCCAATTGCTGTGACCTCTCATCGAGTGTTTTCAATTTGTCCTGCATCTGATTACGGTTATGGGACAGAAGAGCCAAGTCATCAGCAAAATCCAGATCATCCAACTGCTTAGTCAGAGTCCACTGGATTCCATTTCTGTTGTGTGTTGTTGATGATCTCATAACCCAGTCTATTGCTAGTAAGAAAAGAAATGGAGACAAGAGGCATCCCTGTCGCACTCCTGTTCTTATCCCAAACGGTTCTGTAAGCTGTCCTTCGTGTAGAACTCTGCATGTCATGTCTTCATATGTTTTCTTTATTAAATTAATGATCTTCAGAGGAACTCATAATGCCTCATCAATTTCCAAAGTGATTCTCTGTCTACACTGTCAAATGCCTTTTCGTAGTCCACAAATCCGATGTATAGTGGTGAATTCCATTCCAGACTTTCTTCTTCTTCTTCTGTCCTTAGCCACCGACCGTCAAAGCAGTCAGTGGCCATTACGCCTAGTGGCGTCTTAGGGCAACAGCAGATAGGTTTTCTTTCCCATTGTTTCCCATCATGCCTAGTGGCGTCTTTAGGGCAATGGCAAATCAACCCATTTGCCGTTGTTTCCGTAATCGAAGTGTCTGGCAAACGGGTGATCAGCCCGTATTCCAGACTTTGTTCAACTATTATTCTCAAAGTGGCTATCTGGTCTGTACATGATCTGTTTTGTCGAAAACCTGCTTGTTCATCTCTCAGTTTCTTGTCTATGGACTCTTTTAATCTCTCAAGGATAATCCTGTTTAATACTTTTCCTGGCACTGATAGTAACATTATTCCTCTATAATTTGTGCACTCTTGTAAATTTCCCTTCTTGGGCAACTTAACCAGATATCCTTCCTTCCATTCTGCTGGTATCTATTCCTTTTCCCAGACTTTATCAAGTAATTTATATAACATCTCTGTAGCCGTATCGATATCTGCTTTTATGGCCTCTGCTGGAATGCCATCAGGTCCAGCCGCTTTTCCACCTCTTAGAAGCTTTATGGCTTTCTTTATTTCTTCCTTCGTTGGTCTTTCACCGTTAATTTGTAGCTCTTCATCTGCTGGCTGGATGTCTGGGGGGTTTTGTGGAGCTGATCTATTGAGAAGGTCACCAAAACATTCTGTCCACCTCTTCATTTGCTCTTGTATATTGCTGAGCAGTTTCCCATTCTTGTCTTTTATGAGGCAACTTGTTTGCTTGTATTTCCCTGTTAGCTTCTTTGTGCTGCTATACAGTTCTCTCATATTTCCTCTGGCTGCAGCATCTTCTGCCTCTCTTGCCAACTCCTCAATATACTTCCTCTTGTCTCTTTTGATACTTCTTTTTACTTCTTTGTTTGCTTCTGTGTACACTTCTTGAGCCGTGGCTTTGGAACTTCTGGTTTTGCTTGTATTTAAATCTGCTTTCTTGTTTTTTCTGTCTTTTATCTTATTGATAGTTTCTGTTGTTATCCATGCTTTTTGTTGTCTTTCCCTTTTCCCCAGTATTTCTTCACATGTCTCATTCCATACCGTTTTGACCTGTTGCCAATAGTCCTCTGTATTCTCTACTTCTTCCAGCTGTTGGAGCACTTGAAATTTGTTGGATACTGTGACTGCAAATTTGTCTCTTGTTTCTTGATTTCTTAGATGTCCTACATTATATTGTTGTCTATAATTTTGCATTGTTGCATATCTCTTGAGTTTCATTTTTACTTTGGCTATCTGATGCCACATCTGCTCCTCTATATACCTTTACATCCTGCAATGATTATCTAAACTTCTTGTTTATGCATATATGATCAATCTAATTTTCTGTTCTATGGTCTCGTGATATCCATGTTGCCTTGTGTATTCTCTTATGTGGAAACATGCTTCCTCCTATAGCCAGTTGATTTGAAGCACAGAAGTTTGAGAATAGTTCCCCATTTTCATTCATTATTCCTAGCCCATGTTTTCCCATGACTTCTTCAAATCCGGTATTGACTGTACCTATCTTTGCATTCATGTCACCCATCAAAATTGTGATGTCTCTTCTTTTAACTTTATCCATAATTTCCTGTAGTCTAGTATAAAATGCTTCTTTCACCGACTCTTCTTTGTCATTAGTTGGTGCATAACATTGGAAGACATTTACATGTATTTTCTTTTTAGCTGTTTTAAAAGTGGCTGTTATTATTCTAGGTCCAACAGCTTCTCATTCAATGAGTGCTTTCTGTTCTTCTTTAGATAACATAAGAGCTACCCCTTCACTGTGGTGTGAACTTTCGTCTTCATGTCCTGAGGACAGCACCAATTCACCTGTGATGAGTTTCTTCCTGTCTACCCCCTTCCACTTTGTTTCACACATTCCCAGAACCTCGATTTTATATTCCCTCATTTCTGCTGCTACTTGTGCCACTTTCCCTTGTTCGTTTAATGTCCGAACATTCCAGGTGCCAAATCTGGAAGTTCTCCTAGAAGAAGGTTAGTCAGCAACACAGACTTCTTTCGGCTTTCTCTGTGTTGCATCATACGCCTCCCTGCGAGAGGACCTTCCCCTGTCTTGGATGGCTGTGTTTTATTTTCCTTATTTGACTTGTCCATATTTGTTAAAGTTTTTTGTGGTTTAAATTTTTTACAGGATGGGGTAACCAGCCCCATGCCCAACCCTCCTTAGTCGCTTTCTACAACATGCATGGAAGGGAACAGTGTTACTATTCTTTGCTCCCCTTTCAGGCCCCGATAACACACGGGTGAATGATCAGTGGTGGTGTGAGCAAAAGGGGTAGTCTGATGGGATGCTTGTATGGCTGATGGCAGACAATTGGTGGATTTGATGTAATCTCAGTGATGCGGGTAGTTTTATAATTATTTTCTTGATCAGGATCCGTCCCTCAGACGTCCTTTATTAATGAGTGTATTAGACACAATGCTTGACACTCTCTATATCTTTTATAAGATATTTTGGCCTGCTGAGTACCTTCTCAGGGATTTCCTTAGTGATTCTATTGTATTACTTATTGAATAATACTTATGGCCATTCTGACATCTCTTCCCTGGCCCGCACACAGGCACTCAGTAAATAAGGCTTAACTGCGTTGCACAGTTACAACATTTATTAGACATACTGTTCATATATCAAGTATGATGACGATGCTATCCTTAGCCCGTCTATATTACTGTCTGGTACTTGAGAATTCACACAGTTTTATTTGAACTGGCAACTTACGTACAACGAATCTCCAAACACACTGCATCATGAATAAACTGACATTACACATGGAGGTATATGCATAATTCAGTGGTGGTAACATAGTGAGCAGGTGAATGATCAAATGCCTGAAGCATTAACACACGCCAAGTCCATAAGGACATATTCCATCCACACAGTAACAAGGACACACGCCGAATGCCGGCTAGAGACGCGTTCTTGTTCCACATTCAGAAACTCCCGTCTGCTACAAATTTGAGCAGAAGTCAAGACATCACTTCCTGAAACCAAGGACTACCGTCCGATAAACAAATAACCAGGAAGTGATCGTATAATACCAATGTTATGATATTTAAACATAACATTTACTCCCCCCTGCTCTAAAATAATGAAAAGGAACTTTTCATTATTTTCATAGCAACTTCTATAAGATCACTGGAGTAACCAGATGACAATATCCATTCTCCCAACTGGCATTATTCCTATAGCACCTAGATGCATGCTCCACAATCGACAATTAGACACCCAAGGTGTGGAATTTAGTAATAAAATTACCAAACCCATTGTCTCTATAGAAGACATCTTTTAACACAAATGTGAGGTCACCGTATTAATCATAAGACAGTATGGAAAGAAGTCAATATATGTCAGTCAAGGCACACATACAGCACACCATGTCAACAAACACCTTATGTCATGTCAGTCATGTAAGTCCACTTATCTATCAATGAAATGCATAATTAGCAATCAAAGACACAACAAAAATGATCATATGAGGCAGACAAATCAATTCATAATGAGTGACTGCGACAATATGTCAAAATAGTTATTAATATTTGTATGTATGCAATCTCCTGTGATGACTGACCATGTTAATTAAATGTATTGTGAAGATATATCAATTAATATCTGAACACAATAAAGTAATGTTACACTAAGTATGAAACACTTCTGTGGTTTACGTTAATTAATCACATATTAACCAATTAATGTCATTTATTTTTCATTGTCGGTCACAATAGTTCATCCTTGTTGAAAACAAAGTCATTTTTCTCCACGTAGTTGAAAAAGTTCCTTGAAGTATTATGTCTTCACGCATTCACAAATTATTCTTGTTGATACAAAGTTATTTTCACATGTAGTCACGGACAAGTTCATTGAAATCCATAGTTTTGATGCATTTCGATTGTCGATGTTTGTCTTCCACGTAATAAGAATATACTTGAAAGTCAATGTCATTCATTCTGTACTTTCCAATTTTTATAAGTCCAAGTTCAGACGCAATTTTCTTTGTTGTGTCCCCTTTGAATTGGTAGAACAATCATTTATAAGTTATTTCCCTTTTTATGTTAGTAGCAGTCAATTTAATGAGAAAATTACTGAATATTTCAAGAGATCTGTCTTGAATAAATCGAATTGATGTTACATCTTGCAAACAGTTAAAGTGTATGTAGTATGGAAGTATTGTCCTTGAAGAACTGCATTAGCAACAATATGTTTAACGATTTGATATATAAGTTGACTTCGGTTGCGTAGAAGAACATCATCATCATGTTGCTTGGCATAATGTCTATAGTCTAGCAACTCTTTTCTGTACATGAAGATGCACTGTGTTAGTACTATCTGAATCATGCGATACACTTGTCAACAGCAGGTAAACGAAACAGTTCATATAAAGTTATAGTTGTGGCCTAGTTCTTGACTTGTTAAAGGCATCACGTATGTTGGACAATTACATATGCATTGAACGAGAATTTGAGGCGTCAACTAGAGCTAGTGGATGTTTCACGCAGTGGGACAAGACATCCGCCATCACATTCACGCTTCCCTTGATAGGTTTTATAATATATTCGTAGGGCTGAAGAGCCAGTGAAGCACGGGCAGCTCTTTCATTCTTGAATCACTCTGTTTTAAGGTATGATAGGGCTCTCTGATCTGTTTCCAGTGTGAAACTCGCTCCAAGTAAGTATCTCTGTAATTTTGAGAAGCAGAAGACAACTGCCAATAATTCCCTCTCGATGATAGGATAACGCTGCTCAGTAGGCGTCAGCTTTCTGCTAACGTAGAGTGTGGGATGCAGACAGCCATTCCATTCCTGTAACAACGAGCCACCAATGGAAGATTTTGATGCGTCGACCCTGAGGGTAAAATGTTTGGCAGGATCAGGCAATCTCAATATAGGCATTTTTGAGAACAAACTTTTAAGATAATTTAGAGCTACATAACATTCTTGGCTGCAAACAAATCTATTCAGGGAATCTTTTTTCACTAGAGACGATAATACAGACGTAATCTCTGCAAAATTAGGAATAAATTTGCGATAGAAGTTAAGTAGACCAAGAATACTCCCAACCTGTTTTTTGGTTTTAGGGACATCAAGGTTTAGGATTCTAGAGATGGTTGTATCCTCTGTTTTCAAGAAACCTCCTTCTACCTTATATCCCAAAAATGAAATTTCCTGAAATCCAACTTTTGTTTTAGAAGGACGAGCAGTTAAGTTATGAAGACGTAAAGTGTTTAGTAATGACTGAATACCCTCCAAATGTTCATCCCAAGATTGATGAAACAGACAAATGTCATCTATATAAGTGATAAGATCTTCTCTATCGGAGAAGAGTCTTCGCATCATGCGAACAAAGGTTGCAGGCGCGTTTACTAAGCCAAAAGACATATAACTGAACTCAAATAGACCTAATGGAGTAGCGAAGGCAGTATAAGGCTTGGATTTCTCCGTTAATGGCACTTGCCAATAGCCTTTTGAAAGATCAAATTTCGAGAAAAATGTAGCAGAAGCTAGTCTGTCTAACAAAGATTCTAACACCGGGAGAGGCTCGGCATCAGGTATGGTCACAGAATTTAAACGTCTAAAATCTTTGCATATACGTATAGATTTATCTTTCTTCCGAATCAATACCATCGGAAAACTGTAGGGAGAATGAGATGGAGAAATGATTTCTAGTTTCACCATCTGCTCCAATTCTTCCTTAACCTGAGACTGTAAGTGTATAGGTATAGGATAGGGTTTCAACTTAATAGGTTGAAAATCAGTAAGAATGATATCATGTTCGATGATATCAGTGTGTCCTGGAAGATCAGTAAGGACATCATCAAAAGACAGTAGCAATTGAGTAGCTTGTTCTTTCTGAACAGACAACAGAGTTGGAGATATAGCAACATCTTTCCAACTTTCAGTAGCTAAGAAGTGAACACTAGGTAACACCAAGAGTGATTCATTTCCATCAGTTAAATCAGAATTTTCCTCCTGTATCACAGCCAAAGAAGAATGACGACTGACAGATTCATCAAGAGCTTCAAAGACTGGTTTAAGATGTGGTGGACGTGTATGAAACTGCTGCAACATATTGATATGAGAAAATGTTTCTTTTCCATCTACTGAAACAATATAATCAACATCAGACAGTTTCTGCACAATCCTGTAAGGTCCTCTCCATGAAACTAATAGTTTGTTGTCTTTCCTGGGTAATAGTATGTATGCTTCATCACCAGGCCAAAGTTGACGTAATTTGCGGTTTTGGTTAAGAAACAACCTCGCCCTAAGCTTTGCCTTTTCAGATGAATTTACTGCTATTTGGCATGCGTCTATTATTTTTTTCCTGAGATTGACCACACATTGATATAAGGTTTGAACCTCCTCATTCATTTCAGCTCCAATTAATAGCTGTTTTAATATGGACATTGTGCCTCTGGGTTTGGCACCAAAAACTAACTCGAATGGACTAAAGCCTGTATGTTCATTTTTAATTTCTCTGTACGCAAATAAAATTGCGGGGAGAACTCTGTCCCAATTTTGTGGATATTTTATGGTAACTTTATGTAACATTTGTTTTATGGATCTATCGAGAACTTCTATTTTCCCGTTCGACTGTGGATGATAAATTGAACTAAGAGATCTCTCAATCCCAAACATATCCATCACTTGTTTCATGGCATCTGAAACTAAATTAGTTCCTCTATCCGATAGGATGTTTTCAGGAAAACCTATACTGCTAAAAATCAAAAATAGTGCATCAGCAACATCTACTGTTGTAGTGTGTTTTAATGGTATGGCTTCCGGCCAGCGTGTGCACATATCAATGCAGATCAACACATATTGATGACCTCTGGCTGAAGTTACCTTTATAGGGCCAATAATGTCAATGGCCATCTTTGCGAAGGGCCGCAAAGATATATCAGCTGCCTGAATAGGAGCATCATGTTTTGGTTTCCTAGTTGCTAGGCTTTGGCAAGTGGTACACGTACGACAAAATAATTTTACGTCTTTTGTAATACCCGGCCAAGAAAAATGTGACAAAACTCTTTGTTTTGTTCTAGCAACACCTAAATGTCCAGCACATTCAATGTCATGTGCATGTCATAAAATGAATGGACGATAACAAGCTGGTACCATAATCTGTTTCTTTAAGGAATTAGTATCTTGATAATTTCTTACTAATATTCCATTCTTTATAGTATACCAGTGTTTTGAATTGTCATCAATCATTACATTATCCAAATGGGAAATGTGAAAAAATTTTCTTAAGGAAATATCATCTTTCTGTCTTTGTATAAAGGTTTCCTTATCAATGAGTTCCATCTGAAATAAAGAATTATCATTAGTATTGACATCATCCATTTCCTGTATATCAACATTACTTTCCTGATGATAATGATTTTCATCATTATTATTGTTTTCATCTTCTTCCTCTGAAGTAATTTCCTCAGTTATATCTTCAGGTAACATATCAACAATTGGTATGTGTTGATCATTATCCATGCGAGCCTGAGCTCTAGTAGTCACAGCATTGGAACATAGTAAATGTTGTCTTTCCCATCTTTCAATATCGTCTTTTGTACATTCATGCAATTTAGGTATGTTTCCTAAAATGATCCCAGCAATTGGATTCTCCAAAAGGCATACAAGTGTTCTTCCTGTAAAATATGGTGTATCTAAGAACACCTCAGCTGTGGGGTAATATTCTACTGTTCCTCCAAATGTGATGCATTTCACATGTTTGCCCATATAGTCCGACCTATCAACCAGTGCTTTGCGAACTCCAATAGTTGTTGCCCCTGTATCTCTCAATAAAGATACCAACTGATTATTGACAAAACCTTTATTTAAAATTAATGAACCAGTACTTTCAAAGGACAACATGACTGGAAGGGGATGTCCGCACAACAATCTTGGGACTCCTTGAGGCTGAAATAAAGAGTTGCAATTAGTGCAGTTATCACTATTTGACAAGTCCACACTGCATGAATTAGCATGTGCCACTATATCATCATGGTTATGATCACTCTCATGAACAACAGCATTTGTACGTTCAGAGTTTCTAGGTTGCCTGGTAGTATTATTATGGTAAGATCTTTTATTATCTGCATTATAATCATTACCTCTATGAAAAGATTTTTGCCCTCCGTTTGATTTTGGGTTATAACTTCCTCTATTTTGCCAATTATTTGATTTAAATGAGGTTTGTGGATAAAAGGGTTCCTCTTCATAGGAATTGAAATTTCTTTGAGGTTGATATTTATTAAAGTTATATCTACCTCTATTCTTGCTATAGTTGTGGTATGGATTAAATCTGTGATTCCTATCTATGCTATTTGATCTGTACCTAGGTGCATTGTCCTGAAATGACCTAGCAGATGCAGCTGGTAATGAATCTTTAACACTGTTTTTGCTCAATACTCTGTGGAAGAATGTACTATATTTGGATATTGGAAATCTGACTTTATTTTCGGAATTTGACACAGATCCCCATACCGTAGCCTGTTGATGGAGGAGATCGTTAAGATCTTGAGGAACCAGCACATCTACACAAGCCCTTATAATCCGTCCGGAAGTAGGTTAGTAGAACGTGTCAGCGGCAGCCTCACCATGATGTTATGTAAGCTGAGACAAGAGAAACCTGAAGATTGGGACCTTTTCATACCTGCAGCCTTATTCGCCTACAGGGAAGTTCCACAGACATCTACAGGGTTTCCCCCAGCTACTCTTTTATTCGGCAGACCTATTAAGGGGCCGCTAGAAGCCTTACTTCGGTCCCTGACAGACCAGAAGGCTGATGAGACAGTCGTCTCAGCCAGTAAATATGTATCGGAATTAAAGGAAAGGTTACAACTAGGATGGGATCTAGCAACGACCAACCTTAGCCGAGCACGCGCAAAGCACGCTAAACAATACAATAAAGCAGCGAAAGAGAGATCTACAACCAGGGGAGACAGTTTTGTTGGTACTGCCAACCGGAAGCAACAAACTACGCATCGGATGGCAAGGGCCGTTTACCGTCCTGAAAAAGATCTTAAGAACTAACTACAAGATTTTTATTAAAGGAAAGGAGGTATACCATGTAATTCTGTTAAAGAAATACTTGGAAAGACCGGTGCCGTCCTCCGAACATCTCCTGGCGGTCGCCATAGCTACCAAAGATGTGGAAGATGACGATAGTTGCATGGAATAACCATTGCAACAAACGGAATCTTTCAAAGATGTAAAATTCGGTGACACTCTCTCTGAAGCACAACAGACAGAAACGAGGGCGCTACTGAAACAGTACACAGCAGTTTTAACGGACATACCTGGGCGAACACATCTCGTAGAGTTCGAGATGAATCTTACAAACGAGACTCCTGTTCGAACCAGAGTTTACCCTATTCCGTATGCTAAAGCTGATATGCTACGGGAAGAGATAGACAAGCTACGTAAAGCAGGAATTATTAGTGAGTCTACATCTCCTTATAGTGCGAGCGTAGTGCTGTTGCAGAAGCCCAATAAGGAAGTTCGGCTGTGCATCGATTACCGTCTACTGAACACTGTAACGGAATTCCAGCCGGAACCTCTCCAGAGCGCTTCTGAGGCTTTTAGCAAGCTAAGCAAGGCACGGATTTTCTCCAAGATTGACCTGAGTAAAGGTTATTATCAAATACCAGTCAAGGAGGAAACTAAGCCTTTGCTAGCTTTCAGCACCAGTGAAGGACACTATACGTTCAACGTGATGCCATTCTGGTTACATAACGCACCAGGAGTGTTCACAAGGATGGTGAAAAAGCTTTTAGAACCATTGCACAGTCTGCATTTCCACAATTTCATGGACGATATACTAGTTGCAACGGACACCTACGAAGAACATATTGCTACGGTTGCTATGCTCCTCAGGAGACTACAGGAAACTGGTCTCACAGCTAGACCTAGCAAATGTTTAATCGGCTTCGAAAAGCGACTTCCTGGGGCATACCATTGCTCACGGTTCCATGTGGCCAGTTGCTAAGAACGTAGAGAAGATACGTGCAGCAAAAAGGCCAAGAACGAAGAGAGAAACACGATCGTTCCTAACACTGTGTGCTTATTACCAGAAATTTATGAAAAACTTCAATGGTTTGACTGCACCCCTTACTGACCTTACAAAGAAGGGGCGACCTGAGAGAATTATCTTGGATTCGAAGTGCGAAGACGCTTACGTCACGCTCAAGGAACAGCTGTCTGAATATCCAATTCTACGATTACCTGACATTACCAAACCCTTTATATTACGGGTCGACGCATCGGGTCAAGGCATCGGGTCAACTCTGCTTCAAGCAGGCGACGATGATCCGAACCAGCTATTCCCAGTGGCATACGGCAGTCGTAAACTTAATAAAGCAGAACGTAACTATTCCACAGTGGAGAGAGAATGTCTGGCACTGGTTCATGGTATAAGGAGACACCATGAATATCTGTACAGAGTATCATTCACGGTGCAGACAAATCATGCTCCCCTGGCGTTTCTTGGAGCGAATAAGGAATTTAATGCGAAGATAATGCGCTGGGCATTGTTGCTAAGCGTGTATTCCTTTAAAGTAGAATACATATCAGGAAAGCAAAACGTAGGGGCAGACTTTATGAGTCGGAGTTGGACCACGAAGGAAGAGGAAGATGAGAGTGAAGAAAACAGTCACCCGGAAGCTACGGATACAGGTAACTCTATTTCCATAAAGTAGACATGAATGGGTTCATATCTTCAAGCCGGGACGAACTGTGACAGAGTTATGTAAATATATTACACGTATCCTCGCGTTTTTGCTACCACCTGGTTCCCACCTTTGCTTTCTTATTAGTATGCACGTTTGGTTAAACGCAGAACCCCTACACTTCGATATCTGTCGAACTCATATTTTAGCCACGCCTATTTTCTTTTTCTCTATGTCTTACAGGCACTAGGAATGTTTACAAACAGACCTATTAGCTAGTCCAGAGCCGTTAACTGTAATTATCACGGGAACGATTGGGCAATCGTTGAAATAGTGACAGATCAGAGAACGGGTCGTATATTTGTAGAATCAAGGGCGGTAAGTCAAAAGACGGACCTTTGACGGTTGAATTTCCTCAAGGGGAGATAACCACAGTTCGTGATCCCAGGGCCCGTAATTCGCTACAGTATGAGCCGAGATCAAAAGACGGTTTGCTCGTTGGCCCACGTCTCTGCGTCGGCAGAGGCGTGAAATAAAGCTTTGATTCAGGAATCGACCACAGATTTTCCCAAAATCTGGCGAAGGTGCTATATCTCGCAAGAGATAGCGAATTTCTACATATTTCATATATATATATCCCAGCTTTTAAAATCATTTATCTAGTAGCCTCAGAATTTTTGGAACATCTAGCTTCGAACCCTAGACCACTGTTAAAGTGGATTTCTTAGTATTTCGATTGGAGATTCTGTTTCTGTGTTGCAGTAACTATATTTACTAGCATTTTGAGTGATTTAATTGTTAAAGTTCGGTCATTATATTTCACTAGGATTTATTGTGTTAATTGGCTAGCAGATTTATATATATATATATATATATATATATATATATATATATATATATATATATATATATATATATATATATATATATATATATATATATATGTATATATGTATATATGTATATATGTATATGTATGTAATGTATGTATGTATGTATGTATGTATGTATGTATGTATGTATGTATGTATGTATGTATGTATGTATGTATGTATGTAAAATTCTTCCAGCTGTAACGTAAGTTTGATTAATTGCTATTAACCAGTAAGATATATTTTAATTGACTAGAAAAGGCACTAGGCAATGTAGTACCGACGAAATATATATTTATCTCCAATCCATTATGTGTAATTTTTTTGTAAATGACTAGAATTTATTTCATGGGTTAATAAGAACGATAAGATAAGCTTTACACTTGTGTTTTCTAATCAAATCTAATAACCGAGTGGAGAATAAATTATACCGTTACGGGGGTAAGGATAGATACTGATATTGTGATTAAATGTTTTGTATTTTCTTTCTAAAATCCAGTACGGGTCATAAACCAAAACCTCCCAGCGGCCTGAATCTGAGAAAATGGGTCTATGTCCAACAGTACAAAAAAAAATTCTTATATAAATATCGGGTCTTCGAGGTTGACCTGTTTGGCCCTCTTGTTTCACACAGAAAGAGAGAGAGTACCAACAAAAGACTATAAGAATAATTGTAACTGGACCTATAGCTACCCAGATTCTTTTTCCATTTTTCGTGTACATTCAGCCTGATGTGGCGAAATTATAAAATTTACCATTTCCCAACTACCGACCACTATGTTGTGGCGAGGATTTTTATCCCGAGAGATTTACATACCTGACATTCTTTTTAAGTATTGGAATTACAAGCTACTGACACTGTGAACACTAGATCTCGTAATTATTTTCCTACCTGGACTAATTGATGTGACATAAACAGATCCAATTAACAGTAACGAAGTAAGCGTTCCCCAAATAACAAGATTAATCAAACTTTGAGGAGCTGGGGCTTATTTTGCCAAAACACAACCCAACATTGGATTTGCTGTTTGTACCATGGAGATATGTTCCAGACGGTGTTAATCAACAATTAGGTAAGCACGACTGAAAGTGGCCACTGTTTGTCTGAAGCGAGAGAAAGAAGGAGTGAATAATTCTTCTATTGTATAATCAGGGAAAGGATAGGGATATGTTCAAGGAAATCAGAACGCTAACAGATGATTTTAGACCATCATTATATGTAATCAATGATAAAAATGGTAACATATTAACAGAAAGTAAGGATATATTGGAGAGATGGAAGGAGTACTGTAGAGAAATGTATGAAGATAGTACAAAGACCCCAGACATGATGATTGAAAGTGAAGAGAGAGAGCAAGAACGTATATTAGATGAAGTACGTGCAGCAATCAAAAGCCTGAAGAAAGGGAAATCAACAGGATGCGATGGTATACCAACTGAACTAATCCAAGCAGGAGGAAAGGCCAGTGTCCTCGTTTATCATGCACTATGTGTGAAGATCTGGAACAGTGCAATCTGGCCCAAAGCATGGAAAAGATCTGTGTATATCCCTCTCCCAAAGAAAGGAAAGGTTCTTGTGTGTTTATTCACCGGCAGATGAAAATTGTTGAAATTTTCAAGCCAAACCGAGCACCGTACTTTTTCTTGACTGAAAAAGGTAGTTTGTGGTTACATTGTCTGCTTTGTCGGGCATTTCAGTTGTCCATCCTTGCCATTTGACATACGATGCTTCCTAAGTCTCTCTCCCCCCCCCCCCCCCCCCCCGACAGTGAGCTCCCCCTCCCCCGTTGTTTGGGAGGGCAAGTTTTAAAAAAATGCGTTCCTCGTGCATTCTTAGTTGACACGAACTGTGCGTACGCTTACGACAGACCCTTCACTACCGCCCTCAACCCCCCCCCCCCCCGTATTTTTTTTAAAAGTATATAAACCAATAAAACGGTATTGAATCAGTTCTACAAGTTAACGGCACACAGGAAACAAGGGACGTTTCGGGTTTTACCCTTCGTCAGCCACAGTTACAAACAGGTGACAAGGACAAGAAATACATTTTTTTAAAAGCATGCCTGCCGTTAATTTAAACAGTAAAGGTAGTCACGTAGCAGATTCTGCCGTAGGGGAGTGAAGTGTTATAGACTTCGATGTACTGGGTCCCAGCTTTATGAGGTGGGGTGGCTTGTTCCCTTCCTCGCTGCCGTTGCCTTCTCTAACTCAAGATCAGAGTCAGGTACCCTTTTACAGCTGGTTAGACTGATGTGTAACACTACCAAGCTTTGAACCCGAAACCCGGTAACTTATTGCGGTAGTGAAGTGTTAGAGACTTCACCTTACTAGGTCCAGCATCGAGAGGTAGGGAGACCAGTTTCCTTCCTCGCTGTCTTTTCCTTCCCTAACTCAAAGTTAAGTACCCATTTATAGCTAGGTAGGCTGGAGCTGTGTGCATTCAGACCCGCTAATATTAGGATGCATGTCAAAGTATACAAGACGTTGTAGCCTGGTAATACCCTTGAGAACCATCAAATGCTACATATATTCTTCATCATTGTGTAGTTTAGAAACATGGACAATGAACAAGCAGTTAGAGGAAAGAACTGAGGCATTTGAGATGGGGATATATAGAGGAGTGGGGTGCGTCTCATGGATAGAGAGGAAAACAAATAAAGAGGTCACAGACAACCTAGGGATGAAAAGATAATTAATGTCGGAGGTTAACATTAGACAGTAAAAAATATGGTGACCTTGTAAAACGACACAGCACCTTACTAAAGACCATAATAGAAGGCGGAGTTAAAGGCAAACGTGCAAGGGGAAGCTATTAGTGGAAATGTAACATCAAGAAATGGACAAGAAAGAGTCCATCACAATATCAAGAGAAAAGGCAGAAGACGCCGGAGAGCCATTGCAGCCGATCTAAGATATTGATATGTCTGATGATGATGAATAGTCTTGTTGTTTCCCCTTCCCCCCCCCCCCCCCCCCCCCCCCCAAAAAAAAAAAAAAATTTTTAAAAATTTATTGACAATCATCTTAACAAGACAATTTCGAGAACTACACGTTAAATCGTTGAAAGTATTCAAAAAGAGACTTGAAAATAGGTCGTATATCTTTATCATCACTGCCCTACCTTTTTATGCTTAATACATTCATGTGCCATGCTATCACTGTGTAAAACATAGCATGTTTTGCTACGGCTTAACGACGTTCCTTAGACCTAAGGGTCTTTTATGTTTGGACATGCGCCCTAATATAACCGACTAGGTTGAACGGGACGCGCCTCGCCAAGACGAGGCAAAAATTTTACATTAAATAAATAAAAAATGTGCCATGCTGAAAAATGAGCCATGCTGCCACCCCTACTTGCGAAAATGCATAATAGACTAACCCGCAACCCCTACCTGCGAAATGGACTAGCCCCGCGCAGGCGAAAAAAAAAAATTTAAGAAAAAGTACGGTTCTCGGTTCGGCTTCGAAATTTCAACAATTTTAATCTGCCGGTGAATAAACACACAAGAACCGATTTCTGTAACCTATGATTTTTCTATTTGATACTGAATGTTGTGAAGTTTTTCCTTTATGATAAATAAATTTAACATAAAACTTAATTACCTGTGTTGGTCAGCTCGGCCCAATATCCCTACTCCATTTACTATAGTTTCACGTTTGGGCGTCTAATTGTCGTCACTTATCTGTGTGTGTATGTGAGTGGTTAATAGTGTATATGTTAATATATACAGAAAGGTAAACTGTCTGATAAACAAAATTCAGTCGTAACGAAAGGCTGGACTAGAATATCTTCTCAATCCAGGGACAAACTCTACCTTTTCACCATTTCACTCGTGAAATCTATTTCTTTACCTTATCTCTCACTGAGTTACCACCTTTTCAAGTTCTATTCAGACGGGACCAGAATCTATCTTAATCACCTATCAAAAATCTACGACAGCTAGGTATCAGTTAACAATTCAGAACAGGTTTATGAATATTAGTAGATACCCGACAGGCTGTGAATGCATGGAGGAACTAGCACACTTGGATGCCCTAAATGCATCAATTAATAACAGTAGTGCAAAGTGACAAATGTCGAGGTGTTGTCACATGCTGGCCTTCGAAGCATGTCGCAAACTACGCTAGCTTGGCCATGTCCGCCGCATAGAAGATGGTCACATCCCGAAAGGTATCTTCTACGGGCAACTGACAGATTGAAAAAGAACTGTTGAATGACCGCAGTTGAGGTTCAAAGATGTGTGCAAGAGAGAAATGAGGGCACTGGACATAAATCTAGCAATCTGGGAGGATGAAGCTGCCGATCGCACCATGTGGCGATGCTCTCTACGGCGCCACCTCTGATTTGGCGAAAAGAAGCCCTCACAACAAGCAGAATTAGTATGTATTGTGTACATCCGGGGGCAGAAGTCACTTCCTTTTCAGCCATGCTTCGCCTTCAGGGAAGTACCTAGGTTTTATTTTTATATTTCTTTAAGTTCTTATGTTTCCTATCTAGCCTTCACTTTCTTTCTTTTCCTGACGAAGGCCTTGTGGCCGTAACGTAGACTACTTTCTTTGTCTTTTGTCCTCGTAAGACGAATCACCTTTTTTCGATTTTTTTTTTCAAACCCATCCAACAAGCAGAAGAGAGGAGAAAACGTCGAAAAGAACACCAGGAAAATAAGCAGTTGAGGGCTGTCACCGGAGGGGCTCATTTCCATAGTCAGTTATGACTGAAGGGGATGAGACGTTTTGCCACAAGATACCCAATAGGATGGAAGTGCATGGAGGAAATAGAAGAAAACAGTATTATAGCAAATGCAATAAAATGTAGTAGTAAATACACACCAGTGATTCCTCCTTGGGAGCTCAAGAAACCAAATATTGACTCTCATCTTTCAGATATAATAAATAAAAAAGCAGGAAAAGACGACATTAAAATCAAAGCCAGAGAATATATGGAACAGATAACTAAGGGTTGCTTAAAAGTATACACTGATGGGTCTAAGATAGAAAATGAAGAACTTGGAATACACATACCAGCCTGGAAGCCGAGGAAAAGTTTTAGTTTAACTGAAAACGCATCAATATTCACGGCAGAAATGGTGGCAAAAGCACTGGAAATAATTACCGACAAGGCGCCGCCCCCCCCCTCCCCCCCCCCCCCCCCCCTTTCAAAGCTAACAATCCTAACTGACTCGCTGTCAGCTCTTCAAGCACTAAGAAACCCACATGAATGTAGCCGACCAGACATAACAGAAGAAGTGTTGCAACTTAGTACAAACCTAAATAATAGGGGATGCTCAGTATTGCTAGCATGGATACCCTCTCTCGTGGGAATAGAAGGGAGGGAAGCAAAAGCAGGAAGAACCAGCCCAAACCACATAAACTCAGGGTTAGACACAACAGAGATCAAAAGTACAATTAGAAATATTATAACAAAGGAATGGAAAGAAAACTGGACAGAAAGGCAGACACGCCTATAAACTGCTAAAAGATCCAACCCGGACATGTCAGATATCTAGAGAACCAGAAATACCATGCAACAGAAAACTAATTAGACTTCAACTAGGAACAGGTTATTTCATGGTGGAGGAACTCTTCTGTGCAACATGTCTGGAGAAAAACACCATAGCACATTATGTGTTAACATGCAAAAAATACGAACAGCACAGAAAACCACTAATGGAATACTTGAGAACCCAAAACTCGACATCACTGTCACTGGAAAATGTACTGAAAGTTGACCTACCCAGGGAGCTACACAACATAATAAAATTTTATATTACCAGAACTAGAACAAACATATAAAAAGGGAAAAAAAAAAAAACCAATAAGTCCATTCAATACCAGCAGAAGAATTATATTAAAAAAAATAAACAAACAAACAAACAAAAACCATCAAAAGCCCAGCAGAAAAAAGACGTCAATAGCGAGAGAGAACAATATGGTATCAAGGAAGAAGAAACATTACAGGCACCATAGACATTGAACATTGCCACAGCAAACGGAAGATAAATTACATCCTGGAATAGCCAACACAAACAACAAAGTAATACACTATATGGAAAGATGAACACTATACAGGGCCGGATTAAGCTAGTACGGGGCCTGTAGCATCTGTTAAGAACGGGGCCCTATATTTAAAAAAAACCAATAAAACAACACAAATATATTTGAACACATACATTTTTAATTTGCATAGTAATTATCATTATCAAAATTAACAACACAGTCAACATTATTGTTTAAATATTAATGTTTCTTTATTTAGCATGAGCAAATTTGTTGATGATATAGGATGTATCAATTTCACGCAGAAGTTTATGTTCAATGCTCATTAGTGTGAGATTGTTCAATCTCTTTTGACCCATGGTGCTCCTTAGTTCATTTTTAATAAGTTTCAGTTTTGAAAATGATCGTTCTCCACTGCAGTTGGTTACCATTAGTGACAAATAGATGAGCAAGGCGATTTCTACATTTGGAAAACAAGACTCCAAAGAATTGTCAATTATCAAACGGTAAAACTGTAACTCTACAAGGTCTAGAGTAGTGCCAATATGAGAAGCAAGATCAGTTTTCAACAGTTCTGTAAACTGCACAAGTTCTTCACAAAGACTTTCTTCCAGATCTTCCGGATATGATTTAATAAGATTGGATGATCTCGTTACCACCTTTTCAGGTGTAAACGACTGTAACTGACGAAGGAATCCAAATACATCATTCAACTTTTGATAAGCTTACTGGCGTTTTGACAAGGCAGAGAGCAAGCTATCAATAAGGACAAGAAATGTTCGGCTTTTAAACTGCTGAGAAGGCTTTTGAGATTCAACAAAGTGGATCAAGTGTGCTTGAACCACTGATATCATCATACTCTCGATTTCGTTTGTGTTTTCTTCGAGTTAGTTCTTGATAATGTTCACACTCAGTCAGATCCTTGGCCTTTTGCTCTGTGTCTGCAAAAGTAGACCGCATAGCTTGAATATACCCCCGCAGGGATTCATAGAGTGCACAAGCTGTATTCAAATCTTGGTCAGAAGATTGCAATGAAGCACTGGTCATTTGAAAACGCTGTAATACTTGATCCCACAGTATGATCATTATTCCTGTTTCTAACTTCATCATGGTTGAAAGTAGACCACGAGCATGTTGACGACACTCTGCCTTCTGATCATTGTTATCTGAAATATAATCCAAGACTTGTTTTATTGCAGAAAAGCTGCGTAAAAGTGCTTTTGTTGCATATGCCCGAGCGGACCACCTGATATCTGACAGTCTTTTCACAAAGGGCAAATGGGACTTATTATGAGTACCGCCAGCACATAATGCAGTAGAAAGGAGACCCCACCAGTAGGTAGAAGCAGAAAAGATGGTGTACAGATTTTCAACAAATCCAAAGAAAATGACTGCTTCTTGACAACTTTCAGCAGCACATTTTCCAACCACAATTAGTGAATGTGCAAAACTTACTTACATAGTCGTTCCCCTTATACAGTGAGGTGTAGAGGTTTAAAAGAGAGAGAGCTCCAGACTATCCTATCGGCTGTCTTCCTCCTGGCCTGGTTCCATTCTAGTCCTCGGTCCTTCAAAGATTGTCTAATGTTGTCCTCCCAGCCGACTCTGGGTCGTCCTGGGGGTCTGGATCCCTGGCTCTTTGTTTCCCATGCTTGTCGTGGTAGCCGATCTTCTCCCATTCTGCAGACATGGGCAAACCATCTTAGTTGGGACTGTTCTAGTTGGGTCTGCGGGGGGAGGGATTTTAGGCCTTGACGTATCGTCTGGTTGCGGACCATGTCTCTTCTTGTTACTTCAACCACCTTCCTCAGATACCTCATCTCTGAGGTTTGGATTTGCCTTTTATGGGTTGTAGTCATTGCCCATGACTCGCATCCATATGTCAAGACTGGGACATGGGTGGAGCGGTATACAGCCATCTTCGTTTTCTTACCAACCTCTCTCTTGCTGAGGAATCCTCGATTTATGGCCTGGAAAAGTCTCCCAGCTGCTGCTTTTCGAGTGGCCAACTCTTCTTTGATGCCTCCCTTTCGGTCTATAATAGCTCCAAGATATTTAAAGTGGTCGACTTGCTCCAGGATTTGTTCTCCCAGCTTAATCTGATGTCTTCTTTCTTCTCGTGATATCACCATGGATTTTGTTTTAGAGCTGCTTATGACCATCCCTCACTTCTCCAGCTCTTCCTTCCAGACTTGCAGGTTGGATTGGAGATGTGCCTCTGATTTAGCAATCAGGGCAATATCATCAGCAAATGCCAGCTCTGAAATACAGACCTGTCTCATCTTCCAGTACCCCACTGAATACTTTCTTGTTCTCTCCTTACATGACTTGATAACATCGTCCATGAGGAGTATGAAAAGATAAGGTGACAGGATATCACCTTGTCTTACACCAGTGGTGGTCCTGAACTCTTCTGACTTATGGTTCGCTGTCCTCACATAATTTCTGCAAGACTTGTAGAAGCTCTGTATAGCATGAATCAGAGGTGCTGGAATGTTCTTCCTTGCCAAACAGTCCCAAAGTTTGCTCCAGGGGACCCTGTCAAATGCCTTTTCCAGATCTATGAAACAAAGATGGATCTCACTCTTATACTCAAGGGCCTTTTCACTCAGCTGTCTGAGTGTGAAGATTAGGTCTTGAGTACTTCGGTTTGTTCGGAATCCGCACTGGACCTCATCCAATTGTGGCTCAGCTAGGCGTCGGAGTCTCTGCTCTAGGATTCTAGAGTAGATTTTACCAGGGACACTGAGAAGGGATATGCCTCTGTGGTTTCCACATTGTCGATTGTCACCTTTTTTGAAAATTGGTGTTATGATGGCAATCTCTCAATCCTTTGGTATGGTCTTGTTGCACCACGCTGCCTGTAGGACCCTTAAGAGTAGTAGGTCGCCTGATACTCCCATGTACTTAACCATTTCTGGTGTTATACCGACATGCCCTGCTGCTTTGCCGATCTTAATTTTCTCCAATGCTGCCTTCAGTTCTTCCATCTTTATGTCATCTTCATCACCATTTGTTTCCTCTTCTGTGCTAGTGGTTATCATTTCTGATACTTGACCTTGCTCACCATCAAGGAGTTCTGAGAAATATTCTTTCCATCTTTCCATTACTTCCTTCGGGGCAGTAAGCAATTTGCTTTGCTTGTCCTTTATAAATTTGAGAGGGCATTGTTTTTCCTTCCTCATGTTCTTTAGGGTCTTATAGAACAATTTCTGGTTTTCTTGCGCATCTTTTTTCTAGCTTTTCTCCAAATTCTTCCCAGGACTTCTGTTTTGCTGCTAGCACCTTGTTCTTTGCTTCTGTTCTGAGTATCACATATTCTCTATATTTCTCTATTTGTCCTGCTGTGTTTTTAGCTCCTAAGTATTGTTTCCATGCCATTTTCTTCTCTCTTATTTTCTCTTTGACTTCCTCTGTCCACCAAGGTGTCCTCTTTCTCTTGTTCCCAAGTCGGGCTTCACCACATGCTTCTGCAGCAGCTGTCTTTATGGTGTCCTTGAATTTAAGCCACAGGGTTTCCAAGTCATCAGGTTGTTCTTCTGTGTTTCTCACCGCTGTAGCAATAAGCCCCTGATATCTGGTCTTAACTTCTGGCTCTTTCAGCTTGTATGTCTTAATGCTCATTTCTTCCGTTCGTTTACTTGGTTTCTTGCGTGATGTTGGGCAGTTCCTAGGCTGAGCAACTCTTTCAGTTGTTCTTTTGATTGTAAGCAGGTAGTAATCACTTCCAATCTCTGGCCCCCTCCAGACTCTAGCATCCCGGACATATTTGAATGAGCTCTTCCTAACAATGGCATAGTCGATCACTGACTTCTCATTCTTTGTTGGTTCACACCTAGTGTATGCATGTATACGCTTATGGGGGAACTTTGTGTTGGTAATGATCAGATTCTGCTCACTGCAGAATCTAAGGAGTCGCTTTCCATTGTCACTGAGAGTATCTTCTCTGTCACGTGGGTCTTTATGTCATTAAATTACCTACATCTTCTTCCTATTCTCTCACCCTAATCCTTTCATTTTATTACTTTTCCGTACTTGTTTTTCCTGTATTTTTTCGCATCATTCGTTGTGAAAAATATATTTCTTTCCCATCATCGTTTTTCTTTCTCATACTGACTAGTAACCTTATTGCGTCAGATGTCAGTCGCGCAGGTAAGACGGGAATGTGCGAAAAATTCGTTTCGCTGGACATAGAGCAGACTTTTGTCTACATTTGCACCTGTCACGCGCGGGTTTTCCGGGCTGAACGCTTAAGCAGGAGCGAATATTTACACCTTATAGTCGCAGTAGCAGACGGTTGTCTGAGATTTGAAACTGACACGCGTACATCTTGGTCAGTAGGTGGCAGTTACGACATGTTAGGTGTTAAACGTATCGTTTAAGCCGGAAAGGGGAGAGCATTTCGTTCTACGAAATAGTTCATCCTTTGTCTGATTTTAAGATATTGGCCCGAGTTTGAAACTTTAATTTCATTCTCGCTCCTATATTCGCAGTAGACAGGTTGTTCGAAACAGAATAGCTGTTAGCGAAGTTTCTCAGTTTGTTTCGGCAATTTGTCGAACTTCTAGACTTCCTTAAATATTCAGCATATAATTCTTAAGTTGTGCGACTACCTGTAGTTCTGTGTGAGGTAATATATATTATATCTAGTATTTTGTGAAATGATAAAGTGTTAAGTCGCTTATTTCATATTTCACTAGTTAGATTTTGCGCAGAGTGCCAAATTTATATAGTCTGTATTATTTTCTAGTGACGTGTTTCAGTGGATAGCAGAATAAATTATATCTTAGCTTACTAAACAATAATGTAGCTATAATGAAGTTAAATTTTACTGCTAAGAAATCAGACGAGATCATATTTTTCTAAGCTAACTTACAAATGCTAGAAACCTCATGAGATGTTGACGGAACACGCACGTGTTCCTAAATTCATGGGGATTGATGATTTTTTTTTTAAGATATAACTTACTTTACGGGAAATTTAAATGATAAGTCAAGCAGTACACTTGCGGTTTAATAATGTAAGTTATAGTGGGTACATATTGTAAAATTATTTGATATGTGTTCTTTCTTTTATATAGTGAAACGGTGGTACCAAACTTTACCAGCGTTCTAGTACGTGAACTTTATTTGGGAAGAAACAAATCACTTTCATTACCTGAACTGTAACAGTTAAATGAAGTAAGAGGCCTTCGCGCCAGAATTAATTCTTCCAGAATAACTCTTCAGTACAATTCAGCCCGTAGTGGCAAGCAAAGATCAGAAACATTCCGACAGAGTTTTGACTAGTACTGTGGCGACCAAATATAGTAACTTCCTGAAAGTAGACACCGATCCGACATTCCTTAAATTCTAGAAACCAAAGCTAATGACATTGTGCTCTGCTAACTTTCGTGCCTGGACAATATTTTATGTGAATTAATCAGACATTCGAAAAATTAGAACACCCAAGGAATCGTTCCCTGAGAGTTTAGTACGTCTTTTGGAACTGGGGATTTCTTGGTCAAGGACTGCATTTTCGGGTCTGTGTGAAGGTCCTAGAATTGAGTATGTTCCCAGAGGCAGCGAGCAAAGTTGTGAGTATAACTGCATGGCCATGGCTGAATGAATGAGTGTACGCAGATCAGAGTGTTATTTTACAGTTATAGATTGTCACACATTTATTGTCTTAATTCTTTTTGTTTAACCTGCAGAATTTGTTACTGTTTGCTAGAGTTTCTTTACTTCTTAGGATAAATCAGATTATTCAACTCTGTGCATACATTTACGAGAAAAGAAGAAAAACTCTTAGCCTAAACCCTACGTATCTATAACTCTTTGGGCCATCATCTGTTCTCTTAACGGGGCTGTGGGCTAAACCTAGAGCTAAGATCATAACGGGGATATCATCCTTGTAGCATTTTTCTTAAATTTTATGACTATTTGTATATGTTTTTCCTTGATGTATTTTTGGTGTTGTGAGAAGATTTTTTTTTTGATGATAATAATAAAAAATCTCTCTCTTGAACTAAATCAGTGCGTTGGTCAGCTCGTTCAAATACATATAAATTCATTGTGATAGATTCCCACGTCTGTGTGTTTAACTGTCGTCACGTGTATGTGCGTGCCCGTGAGTCGATAGAGATATATTAATATATATATATCTGTGTGTAGACTGTCTGACGCCTTTAAAAACAGTCGTAGAAGATAAGTGAGAGAGAGAAGATTATCTCGATTCTCAAAGACAGCTTCTTTATCACATTCTATCATCTCACGTGTGGGAAATTCTATTGTGGGTTTTTTTTTTCTCACCAGCTCTCACTGTGACTATCACTCATTCCAACCTATTCTGAAGGGACCAACCCTAGTCTTAATACTCCTATCTAAAATCTACGACAAATGGGTTCTCGTCCGTAGGATTTTTGAACTTAGAATAGGAAGACGAGTACGACAAATGTGGTCTCGCCCGACGGATTTTTGAACTTAGAATAGGAAGACGAGTACGACAAATGGTTGCTCGTTTCCGGTCTTTGAACTTAGAATAGGAAGACGAGTACGACAAACGTGGACTCGTCTATCTGGATTTTGTATTTAAGATTCTTTATTCTGTAATAGAGTAAGAGTGTGATGTCTTGTGAGTTTTGTATTTTTTTTTTAAATAATTTATCCCCTAGACTAACGATCTGTTTTCGGGCGTGCTGACCACACAAACTGATAGTTTTTTTCCACAGCATTTAGAAATAATATACATTTCAGTTACAGGTTGATTGTCGGAATATATGTTAATTACTGATTTTGTAATACTAAACGCTGGTAAAGTAGTGAGTGTATAACATTCACTGGGTTTTGAAGAAGTAGGTGTTTGAGCAAAAGCTAAGGAGTGCGTTTCGGACTATTTGTCCAGATTAATTGCCTCCCTTACCCTAACTGTCTTCAGGGGTGAACTTGATAGTGGACTTTATAATTAAGGGATTATTTTTCTCTTTAATTTTTGCAATAAGTATTTTGCTTTTCCACTGTAGCAACTTATTTTTCAGAAGAAATCTTAACTACCATTTAGTTGGCGTAGTCGTGTTTTGCATTAAGTGCTTTATTGCCGATAATAGCAGCGATAGTTAGATTTTAATTTGGAGGAGGTATCCCAGGGTTAAGGATATCATCTTTTGATTTTTGGTAATTTTTTTTTCTCGTAAGTGGTAGGAACCAGTGTATCCTTTTTCCTATTTTCGTTCTCCACTAGTCTCAGTCACTGACATAATATGGCCGAGAGGGCAAAGCTTAGACAACTCCTCAGGGAAGAAGCGAGAGAGGAGGGACTGGAAGGAGAGGAAGCGAAAGCATTTGTCAGAGACGAACTCGAGAGATATGACGCGGAGAGAAAATCAGCTGAAGCTAAAGAGGAAAAAGAAGAACTAAGGAGGAAAGAAGAAGCAGCCGAAGCTTTGCAGCAGAAGAAAATGGACGAAGAAATGGAAATTCGCAGGGCGAACGAACGAGAGAAGGAGAGACAGCATGAGGAAAGAGAGAAGGAGAGACAGCATGAGAAGGAGAGAGAAGAGAGACAGCATGAGTTAGCTCTTAAAACTCTGGAATTCCAAAGTCGTGGTGCCGCCTCTACCTCCAGCAATGGAGAGTCTTCTCCTCATTCTTCCTTAACTGATCCTTCTAACACTCAATCTCTTCACCTCACTGCTATGTCTTTTCCGCTAGAATCTTTCCCTTGTCCCAATGAGAAGATTGACACATGGCTAGAGAAATTTGAGAAAATTGCAACTCTGTACGGTTTAGAGAGGTCGCGTTGGAACATGAAGCTTTCCCAGGCTTTGAAAAGTTCTGCGTATGATGTTTACTCCAAACTGGAAAGCAGCCAACAAGACAACTATGATCTGTTGAAGAAAGCGTTACTGGAGCGCTTTGAAATGAACGCTCGCAAATTTTTGCAACTGTTTCGCAACAGCCGGAAAGAGAATTCTGAAACTTTTCAGCAGTTCTCGTCTCGTTTGAAGGGTTACCTGACAAAGTGCCTAGAGCTCTCACAGCTCCCCTCTACCTATGAAGGTCTTGAGGAATTTGTTTTAACAGAACAAATAAAGAACACATTGTCTGCGGACACCCGGAGATTTCTCGCTGAGCAGGGGGCAGAAAAACTTGAAGACATTTTGGAAAAGTCGGAGCGTTATCACAATGCGCTGGCTGAACTACCGGCCACAAAGCGGAAACCGACAGAGGAGCATTTTCGAAAACATAACCTAGAGCAATCTTCTCAGGCTTCTAACCTAAATAACCACAGAGAAACTGGACCTCAAAACCCCCCTCCTGAAAAATCCAAGTTCTACAAAAACAAGTACCCCAACCACCCCAAACAGTCTGATCAACCCGACCGCCCTACATGGCAGCGTAGCCAGAAAGGACAAGGTGGCAAAGGGAGAACCCCTGAGCACGGGACATATGATCAGACCGAGCACACCGAGCCGAAACGCATCGGATGCTTATTGACAGTCTCGCAAGGCGGAATTGTTGACAGTGATTCCCAACCTGTTGGGGATAGACCCTCAACGCGAGGTACTGTTACTTTGAACGGTTCTCAAACTTCTTGCTTATTTGACACGGGGCTTTCTTATGATTGCATTGTTGCCAGAAAGCTGGTTAAACCCGGTCAAGAGACAGGAGAGACCGTCAAACTTTGTGGAGTTCGTAAGAGTGATGCACCTACAGCGCTTCCCATCGCATTGGTGGAGATACACTCTGACTTTGTCAGAGGTGTGATCAAAGCGGCTGTTATGGATGATCCCATCTACCCAGTCATACTTGGCGGGAGATACGTGTGTATTGGGAAACCGGAAGAGCCGATTGTGGCAGCAGTAACTACAAGAGGGCAAACCAAGAAGGAACGGGAGCCTGCGCCTAATTTGTTACCCATGGAACTTAAAGAAGCGCAATACAAGGACCCTACTTTGGCACCCTGCTTTAGGAAACTGCCCATTGCTAAGGAACCCAAACAGCACGGGGACATTTTTTCTGAGGATGGCGTACTTTATCGGAAAACGGGCAAGCCTGACCAAGGTTACAACCAGCTCCTAGTACCGAAACAGTACAGAAGCCAAATCCTAGAAATGGGGCACTCTCTTCCCTTCAGCGGACATATGGGACAGAACGCCACAAACCAACGGATAACCACTCATTATTGGTGGCCAGGAGTAAACACTGCTATTATCAGGTACGTCAAATCCTGTGCCCAGTGCCAACGTGTACCACCCAAGCAACGGACACCCCCAGTCCACATGGGTGAAATGCCAATAATGGGAACACCATTCGAACGGGTTGTGATCGACATTTTAGGGCCTTTCGAAAGGACTAAAAGAAGGAACAGGTTCATCCTGACCTTAGTCGATACATGCACTTTATGGGCAGAAGCTATCCCGCTAACATGCGCAGATGCCAAGCATGTCGCAGAAGCCCTCGTGCAGATTTTCACTCGGTTGGGATTCCCTCAGCAAGTGTTGACGGATAATGGATCTCCATACCGAAACCTGGTGATGGATGAGATCGTTAAGATCTTGAGGACCCAGCACATCCACACTAAGCCATATACTCCGGTTGGAAATGGGCTCGTGGAACGTGCTAATGGAAACCTCACCATGATGCTAAGTAAGCTGGCACAAGTGAAACCTGAAGATTGGGATCTCTGTATTCCTGCAGCATTATTTGGCTACAGAGAATCTCCTCATACTTCCACAGGATTTCCGCCAGCTACACTCTTATTCGGCAGACCCATTAAGGGCCCGCTTGAAGCCTTACTTCAGTCTCTGACAGACGAGAAGGCTGATAGACAGTTGTCTCAGCCAGTAAATATGTGTCGGTTTTAAAGGAACGGTTGAAACTAGGGTGGGACCTAGCAACGACTAACTTTAAGCGAGCACGCACCAAGCACGCTAACCGATACAGGAAAGTCGCGGAAGAGAGAGAACTGGAAGCAGGAGAGAAAGTTTTGGTGTTGCTCCCTACCGAGAACAACCAACTGAAGATCGGATGGCAAGGGCCGTTTACCGTCCTGAAAAAGATTTCTAAGGTTAACTACCAGATCTCTATTGAAGGAAAGGAGAAGGTTTTCCATTTAAATCTCTTAAAGAGATACTTGGAAAAACCAGTGCCAACCTCCGACCATCTCCTGACGATCGCCAAAACTGACGAAGATGACGATAGTGGCAGGGATATTCCACCGCTATCACAGGAAATCTTTCAAAAATGTCAGAAGCGGCGACGCTCTTTCAAGCGCGCATGGGAAACATTCCAGAGAAAGGAAACTTTGGGGGCAGACTTCATGAGTAGGACTTGCAGAGAGATGGAGGGGGAAGATGAGAAGGAAGAAGACAGACACCCCGAAGCTACGGTTATAGGAAATTTAATTCCATAACGTAGACATGGAGTGCTTCCATATCTTAAGGGGGGACGTCCTGTCACGTGGGTCTTTATGTCATTAAATTACCTACATCTTCTTCCTATTCTCTCACCCTAATCCTTTCATTTTATTACTTTTCCGTACTTGTTTTTCCTGTATTTTTTTCGCATCATTCGTTGTGAAAAATATATTTCTTTCCCATCATCGTTTTTCTTTCTCATACTGACTAGTAACCTTATTGCGTCAGATGTCAGTCGCGCAGGTAAGACGGGAATGTGCGAAAAATTTGTTTCGCTGGACATAGAGCAGACTTTTGTCTACATTTGCACCTGTCACGCGCGGGTTTTCCGGGCTGAACGCTTAAGCAGGAGCGAATATTTACACCTTATAGTCGCAGTAGCAGACGGTTGTCTGAGATTTGAAACTGACACGCGTACATCTTGGTCAGTAGGTGGCAGTTACGACATGTTAGGTGTTAAACGTATCGTTTAAGCCGGAAAGGGGAGAGCATTTCGTTCTACGAAATAGTTCATCCTTTGTCTGATTTTAAGATATTGGCCCGAGTTTGAAACTTTAATTTCATTCTCGCTCCTATATTCGCAGTAGACAGGTTGTTTGAAACAGAATAGCTGTTAGCGAAGTTTCTCAGTTTGTTTCGGCAATTTGTCGAACTTCTAGACTTCCTTAAATATTCAGCATATAATTCTTAAGTTGTGCGACTACCTGTAGTTCTGTGTGAGGTAATATATATTATATCTAGTATTTTTGTGAAATGATAAAGTGTTAAGTCGCTTATTTCATATTTCACTAGTTAGATTTTGCGCAGAGTGCCAAATTTATATAGTCTGTATTATTTTCTAGTGACGTGTTTCAGTGGATAGCAGAATAAATTATATCTTAGCTTACTAAACAATAATGTAGCTATAATGAAGTTAAATTTTACTGCTAAGAAATCAGACGAGATCATATTTTTCTAAGCTAACTTACAAATGCTAGAAACCTCATGAGATGTTGACGGAACACGCACGTGTTCCTAAATTCATGGGGATTGATGATTTTTTTTTAAGATATAACTTACTTTACGGGAAATTTAAATGATAAGTCAAGCAGTACACTTGCGGTTTAATAATGTAAGTTATAGTGGGTACATATTGTAAAATTATTTGATATGTGTTCTTTCTTTTATATAGTGAAACGGTGGTACCAAACTTTACCAGCGTTCTAGTACGTGAACTTTATTTGGGAAGAAACAAATCACTTTCATTACCTGAACTGTAACAGTTAAATGAAGTAAGAGGCCTTCGCGCCAGAATTAATTCTTCCAGAATAACTCTTCAGTACAATTCAGCCCGTAGTGGCAAGCAAAGATCAGAAACATTCCGACTAGTACTGTGGCGACCAAATATAGTAACTTCCTGAAAGTAGACACCGATCCGACATTCCTTAAATTCTAGAAACCAAAGCTAATGACATTGTGCTCTGCTAACTTTCGTGCCTGGACAATATTTTATGTGAATTAATCAGACATTCGAAAAATTAGAACACCCAAGGAATCGTTCCCTGAGAGTTTAGTACGTCTTTTGGAACTGGGGATTTCTTGGTCAAGGACTGCATTTTCGGGTCTGTGTGAAGGTCCTAGAATTGAGTATGTTCCCAGAGGCAGCGAGCAAAGTTGTGAGTATAACTGCATGGCTATGGCTGAATGAATGAGTGTACGCAGATCAGAGTGTTATTTTACAGTTATAGATTGTCACACATTTACTGTCTTAATTGTTTTTGTTTAACCTGCAGAATTTTTTACTATTTGCTAGAGTTTCTTTACTTCTTAGGATAAATCAGATTATTCAACTCTGTGCATACATTTACGAGAAAAGAAGAAAAACTCTTAGCCTAAACCCTACGTATCTATAACTCTTTGGGCCATCATCTGTTCTCTTAACGGGGCTGTGGGCTAAACCTAGAGCTAAGATCATAACGGGGATATCATCCTTGTAGCATTTTTCTTAAATTTTATGACTATTTGTATATGTTTTTCCTTGATGTATTTTTGGTGTTGTGAGAAGATTTTTTTTTTTGATGATAATAATAAAAATCTCTCTCTTGAACTAAATCAGTGCGTTGGTCAGCTCGTTCAAATACATATAAATTCATTGTGATAGATTCCCACGTCTGTGTGTTTAACTGTCGTCACGTGTATGTGCGTGCCCGTGAGTCGATAGAGATATATTAATATATATATATCTGTGTGTAGACTGTCTGACGCCTTTAAAAACAGTCGTAGAAGATAGGTGAGAGAGAGAAGATTATCTCGATTCTCAAAGACAGCTTCTTTATCACATTCTATCATCTCACGTGTGGGAAATTCTATTGTGGTTTTTTTTTTCTCACCAGCTCTCACTGTGACTATCACTCATTCCAACCTATTCTGAAGGGACCAACCCTAGTCTTAATACTCCTATCTAAAATCTACGACATTCTCCATATCTTCCGATAACTCCACCCCATCTAGCATGGTCATTTCCAACTCTGGCATTGAAATCTCCGAGCATGATAATTTCATCTGGGCAGTCATCCACTGTCCTTTGAAGCAGCTCGAAGAATTCCTCCTTGACCTCTGCTCTCTCATCCTCATTTGGCCCATTGTCGTAATTTGAATCTGTCTAACAACACGGTCATATTTACCGCGCTCACTATGGGATAAATGGACCGAACGGATAACCAATCAGGACGCTCCTTTTCTGATATGTATAAAGAAACCTTTTTATGTTTGACAGAAAGGGCCTATTCTGTGTATTTTATAGGATAGGAGTACAGGAATTATTAACATGATGTAATCAAGTTGTCACTTGCTATTATGTACTTAACCAAATCATTGTATGGAAGCCAATCATGGGCTAAGGAATCTATCCTAGAATGTTTACAGGAGATGAATAATCACATGGAACTGGCTGTAAGAGAAATGAAGTTATATGTCCTGTGCAAACTGTTAGCACAATTTCTGAAAAATGTTTATATGTGATGTTGTGTGTGTGTGTATGTGTGTGTGTGGAGTGGTGCTGGAGCTTACATGGAATGCGATTATCTTTCATTCCAGGTTCTGTCTCGATATTATCAGTTACTAAACATCACCTGAGAGGAAGTCTGTTGGTAGTACAGCTCGTTATATACCTCGAGCCATTACCAAGATTCCCAGCCTGGAGTTACAGTTTGTGCCAACCCGGCCTGATGGATGCAGTTCATCATCTAAATAAGATAGGTGGAATCTAGTTCCACTGTACAGCTACTCCAGTACAAAGCCATAACTATAGTAAATAAAACCACACACCATAAAAACAAAGAAACATTTAATGATGAATAAGAAGGACTTTTATTAAATAACTGAATTATACAGTTCAGAGCCAGTGATTATATTATATTATTAGTAAAGAAAGTAATTGACATTATCTTGTTACCTTTACCATATTATTCCTCATGGAAAAGTACATTTCATATTATTTATTTAATGTTGTAAATACCATTTGATTTCTTTGAGAATTCCTGACCGAAAAAATAAATCGGTAGAGGACAAATAAATTGTAAATAATTTCAGACAGTTTTGCTTAATAATTCTTATTAAGTTAATGTTCTGTATTGAGATGTATTACATATAATTAATTAAATTTTCTCCTAGATAACTAGCCATTAAAACAAAAGTTTATTCATTAATCATTGTGGGATCAGGAGAGGTAGCAGATAGATCTTCAGGACCCAACACTATCATCATACCTGAAGGTTTACATAGCTTGACCCCACTTTGATGTCGATACACCCTTGCTCTTTTCAGAGAAGGGGGTATTTCTTATAAGACCAGTCTCTTATCTGGCACTATCCTGGTATCATCTGATACACCTTTGTGTCCAGGAAAGTCTTTATTGTAATAACATCCAAACCTCTCGCGACACCCATACACTATGACCAGGTTGACTATGGTTTCTCCTTCTTTTAGTTTTACAACCATAATGCGCTCCGAGACAAAGTTCCATCCCTTGATACTATCTTTCTGGTTTTTGGCCCCAATGCAACCCACGCCCCCTTTAGCTCTTTCAGATGTGGGTACACCACTGTATAGCAGCGTGTTGCCATCGAGAACCATGACTCCTTGTCCCTTTTTCTTTGTTTCCGTTATAGCCAGGATTTCTAGTTTTGCTTTCCTCATCTCTTCCACCAGCTCCTCTTCTTTCCCATTTATACTTCGTGTGTTCCAAGTTGAAAGGGAGGCATCAAAGAAGAGTTGGCCACTCGAAAAGCAGCAGCTGGGAGACTTTTTCAGGCCATAAATCGAGGATTCCTCAGCAAGAGAGAGGTTGGTAAGAAAACGAAGATGGCTGTATACCGCTCCACCTATGTCCCAGTCTTGACATATGGATGCGAGTCATGGGCAATGACTACAACCCACAAAAGCCAGATCCAAACCTCAGAAATGAGGTATCTGAGGAAAGTGGTTGAAGTAACAAGAAGAGACATGGTACGCAACCAGACGATACGTCAAGGCCTTAAATCCTACCCCCTGCAGACGGAAGTAGAACAGTCCCAATTAAGATGGTTTGGCCATGTCTGCAGAATGGGAGAAGATCGGCTACCACGACAAGCATGGGAAACAAAGAACCAGGGATCCAGACCCTCAGGACGACCCAGAGTCCGCTGGGAGTACAACATTAGACAATCTTTGAAGGACCGAGGACTAGAATGGAACCAGGCCAGGAGGAAGACAGCCGATAGGATAGCCTGGCGCTCTCTCTTCCAAATCTCTACACCTCACGGTAGAAGGGGAACGACTAAGTAAGTAAGTAAAGTGTTCCAAGTTCCATAAGTCGTAGTCCGTAGTCCGTTCCAGTTCGTCGCCTTTAGAATAAGTCCGGTTTTCTCTCTTATATTACTCGTAATCATAGTTTAAAGCAAACAGGTGATTGGCCTGTTGTGCCTTTGCATGGTGGAGGGGCTGCCTCCTTACGGCCTCCATGCAGGCCACCCTCCTCCTTTTTCAGCCCGGCTTGGGACCGACCTTGGCGCAGTTGAATGTGCAAAACACGGAATGTAATGCGCAAACTTATTCATCTCTTTAATTCGTGCTTGTAATCATATAAACTTGCCACTCATGTTGCTGGCGTTGTCATAACTTTGACCACGGCAGTCTTTAATATCAATGTCATTTGCCTTTAAAAAATTAAGTAGACTTTTAGTAAGCTGTTCAGCACTATGACCTTCCATATCCAAAAA
Source organism: Oreohelix idahoensis (assembly GCA_024509875.1). Classification (NCBI taxonomy): domain Eukaryota; kingdom Metazoa; phylum Mollusca; class Gastropoda; order Stylommatophora; family Oreohelicidae; genus Oreohelix; species Oreohelix idahoensis. The sequence continues at coordinate 346,891 of JAMPIV010002477.1, forward strand.
TGTCACAAATCTTTCAGCTGGTCCAGATGGCAAAACATAGCGCAGAGTCACAGTCAGCTGGTCCATATTAGATATATCTGGAGTAGAATCCAATGAAACGGAATAATACTTATATTTCTTCACTTCACAGAGAATGTGATCCAGTATGCTGGATCCAATCAGATTGATGAATTCCTCACACGTTGTTTTAGATAGATATGATGTATGTCCAAATCCTTTGTTTGCACGAGTACTTATATGCTCTGCCAGAAAAGGGTCAAACTTGGCCAGTAATTCTAACAACCCTAAGTAATTCCCGTTATAAGGGGACCCAACAATTTCATCAATGCCACGAAATGAAAGGCCTCTTTCTGCTAAAAACTTCACAACTTCAATTATTTGCTCTAGATGTTTGTGCCAATACTTTTCTTGAATGTCCATTTGTTTCACAAGTTGGGAATCGACACGTTCACCTTTGTATTTACGCATCAACGGTGAAATTAAAGCTTGTCTATGTGAGGAGATTTCTTCATGTCGACGCAATAGATTGCTTGCATTTTTCCAGTCATTAAACCCTTCCACAGTCAACTTTTATGAACATTCTGAACTCATAAGCTTGCATGGGAAACAGAATAGGCGCCCTTTACTTTCTGAATAGCATAACCATTTTCTCGCATGTTGCTTGTTTGTAAGTTTATGAATAAGTGTAAAATAAGACTTATGACAGTATAGAGTTTTCTTTTCAGTGTCATACAATCGCACGGATGAAGAGAAGGCACTATCAACATGTTGACATTTTTCACTTCCCTTGGATATCCAATATTCACGCTCACAGTCATCTATATTGTTCGGCCAGTCACCAACATCATTAGAGTACTTCTTCGTTTCACTTATTCTTTCACATTCAGACTCAGTGTATACTGGGTTTTGCTGTATGTTTTCTGCTGCACAGCCTGCATTAGTACTAGTTGTTCATGTACTTCCAGCTTCGGCGGTTAGAGTACCACCATGAACATCAAAATATTCTGTCAGCTTTCGTGTTTTTGATATCACAAGTTGATCTCGTCTTTCTTTTTCTTACTTCGCTTTACGTTTTTCACCTCCAGAAGCATAATTACGTCCAATATCTCTGTGTCTACAGCTCATTTTTTGAGTTTTCTAACCTTACAAATCAAGAAATTTTAATCAAGATCGAAAGAGAGTGCGAGCACGCCGTATACCTCAATTAAAACAGGAAGTTTCCGTTTCCTAAATTCTAGTTTTTATTGTTAATGCAGAGCTTGAAAATAGTGCTGTATCTAGGACGTGTAGGTCAGTAGGTCACGACCTGCTGGACTGAACTCCCCGTTGACTGGCTGAGAGTATATTTTGGCCTTCAGGACCGTAGCTCGCCAGCACTGTGTAGCAATTACCGTCTGTTTACATTTGAAGATGCGGGGGGTAAGGTGGTTGATATCTTCTAGCTTCCTCAGGTTCACAAGACTCCTTCTATGAACTCCCAGATGTCAAGACACTGTATAGACGATGTCCCCAGATGTCAGGATATCAACGATGTATCCTACTTGTCAAGAACAATATTATGGTGGGTGTGGGTTGTATGAAGATGGTGATCAACAATGGCTCGCACGAATTAACCCAACGCCACTAGTACAGTTCCATAACATTTATTGAACATGCACATACGTGTCCTGGATATCAAATACCTCGTCAACAATACTGACCTAATACTAAGACTAACACTGCCTGTAGGACATACAGACTACCGTATTCATACACTGTCTCTCCAAACACACAATAACAATGTACAGAATGTCCTTGGTGCGGTATACACTCTTCGCACACAATAATCCCTCAAACAACTCTACGTGCGGAAAAACACCCTCGCACTAATACATCACCATCCAGGTGTATATCACTTATCATTAGTGATTGGCGGCAAGAACATCGCCATATAGATTCACAGAATCCTCTCCAGGCGGGACAATACACTTTGCCTGTACTTTTCCTATTATAGCTACAAGGCGGGAAACGTGTCGCCTTACTCCTCCGTAGCTCCAAGGTGGAAAGTCGTCACCTTATATTGTTCTCCATGAACATACATTTATGGCTCCAACAGGAACGCCTCCAGGCAAGAAAATCATCGCCAATAAGAAATAAGTGGATAGGATCTATCACAGCATAAATATCATAATCACAACTATGGATTCTCTCAGTCACAAATACGAGCTTACAGCTCGGCTTCCAAACACACTCGAACGCCCAGCTCGGCTGTCAAACATAGAATGTCTCAGTCACCCCAGACTTGTATTCACTCAAACGCTCTCTCCCAGCGCACGCACAAGTCACAACAATGCTGACATAAAGTCAGACATTAACTCAGTAGCTGAGTTACACTTAAACAAGTGTTTACAACATCAGTTCAGTGACCCTTAACACCAACCACTATCATCATTCACACTCATGAAACAGTTCTGTGACATATATAATATAGTAAACATTAGTAGTCAATATAAATGAAAATTTCCACCATGGGAACTAAAAGTACCAAAAACTGACTCCCACCTCAGATAGATAATTAACAAATCTAAAGACCCTAGCGTAATAAAAGAGAAAGCTCTAGAACACACCAAACAGTACACTGACAACAGCTTAACTATATATACACATGGGTCTAAAGATAACAATGAACAACTAGGGACAGGAATAGTGATACCAATATGGAGAATTAGAAAAAGATAAAAAAAGTAACCAAACACGCATCTATCTTCATGGCAGAATTAGTAGCAATACTCAAAGCTTTAGAAGTAGTTACAGAGAACCCACCACAGACATGTAACAATTCTCACGGACTCACTCTCATCAATGCACGCAATTAATAACAGAAATGAGAGTAGCAGGCCTGATATACTAGAGGAAATATTACAGATAAATACATACATAAGTACTGCGGAATGCAAAGTCACTGTAGCATGGATCCCATCTCATGTTGGCATAACAGGAAACAAACTCGCTGACAGGGAAGCCAAGCAAGAAAGAAATAGCAATAAAAAAATTGAAACAGGGCTATGGAGATTCGAAATAAAGAGTCTAATAGCAAGGACAGTAACCAAAGAATGGAGATTAGCATGGGACCAGAGCACAAAAGGAAAACATGCACACCAGCTTTAAAAAAAGCCAAATAAAGAATGTCAAATTTAAGATGAACTTAACATACCAGTAAATAAAAAAACTATTCCGGCTCAGATTAGGAACCGACTACTTTAGAATAGAGGAACCCATCTGTGAAGAATGTTATGAACCTAATACGACTAAACACATTCTTACTGGAATGCAAGAAATACGACCAACACAGACAAAATATAAAAGACTATTGTAATAACTGCAAAATAGAACTTAATGTAGAAAATATAATGGGCACCAAGCCCCCACTAGCAGTACAACAGTTAGTAAAACAATATATCATAAAAACAAAAGCAACAATCTAAAAGACGACAGGAGGAAATTCCCCCCCCCCCCCCCCCCCCCCCCCCCCCCCCCCCCCCAAAAAAAAAACCATATATATATATATATATATATATATATATATATATATATATATATATATATATATATATATATATATATATATATATATATATATATATATATATATATATATATATATATACTGAAGCACATTAAAAACGCACCACTATTATATATACTGATGCCGAGAAGCTGGAAAAAAATGTGTGGGAATGGATTTTCCCCGTGTTTGCCAAGAGGTAGAGAGCGAATGGCTGCTGGAATGGAAAGTGCATGATTCAACCCACGGGTTTGTGTACAGACTACATGAAAACGATGAAAGTTACACGTGCAACACGATTTCCAACAGCTATGACCCTGAAAATGTGTACACGTTGTGGCAGTATACTCGGTATAAAAAGGCCGTTGAGACAAAACACCCAGTACATGTGCTTGAAATGCCACGACTATCTGAAAACGACCGCCAACGAGCCATTGGTATGTTGGAGACCGGAATGAGCTCGCGGGCCATTGCCAGAAGGATGAATTGCCACCACAGCACTATTGTACGTCTCAATGAACGTTACGGAACCACTGGCAGTGCCCGGGATAGACTTCGGAGTGGCCAACCACGAGTTACTACCCCTGCGCAAGATCGTCATATTGTGCTGAGTTACCTAAGGAATCGTACTCTCCCGGCAAGTCAAACAGCAAGAGCAATAGTGGGTAGACATGGGCAAGTCTCTTGAATGACAGTCATACGAAGACTCAGAGATACAGGCCTTACTGCAAGACGACCTTATGTTGGGCCAAACTTGACTCACAGACATCGTCAGCAGCACCTGCAATGGGCAGAGCAACATGTCAGATGGACTAGACTGCAGTGGAATGCTGTCCTATTCACAGACGAGAGCAGATTCAACATATCCTTTGCTGATGGACGTATGCGGATTTGGCGACGGTGTGGAGAGCGCTTTGCAGATTGCTGTGTCAACCGATTTGGAGGTGGCAGTATTCACATTTGGGGATGATTCAGTTTTCACCATCGCTTGCCTCTTCACGTCTTCCGTGGAAATGTTAATGCTGTGACATATCGAGATGAGGTTCTGGGTGCTCTGGCTGCTCCTGCGTTCACAATTTATCCAGACTTGCAGCTTCTCCAGCAGGATAACGCAAGTGCATTTTTTTGTATTTTTGCTTTTCTCCCTTGCCTGCACAGAATGCAATTAATTTCATAACAATCACATGTACAAATTAATGACCAGCATGGATTCATAGGAAAATGAATAAAGATTCCAAATATGTAAACTTGTAAACACTTATATTTACATTTCACACTCTGTTCCTGGATTATACAGGTGGTGCGTTTTTAATGTGCTTCAGTATATATATATATATATATATATATATATATATATATATATATATATATATATATATATATATATATATATATATATATATATATATATATATATATATATATATATATATATATATATATATATATATATATATATATATGCTGTTCAAAAAAAGAAACGCAACATTATTGCAGTGGTAAAGGACATCAAAATTCAAACTTGTACCAAAAGTTTATTTTACGGAATTAATGTTTCAATCTTGGCATGAAGAAACTTTCAGACTTTAACAATGAAATGATGTTCATTAAATTTGGTTTGGACTTTTATTCTTTGCGACTGAGGCCTCCGTTTCAGTAAGGTGTATGTTCTCCTCTGGCCTCTATCAGAGAACGACATCTCCTTGACATGGATTTGATTAGCCGTTGGATCTGTTGTTGTGGGATGGCTGCCCACTCTTCCCGCAGTGCAAGAGACAACTGTCGGAGATTTGCTGGAGCCACGTCTCGCTGGCGGAGTCGTCTGTCGAGTTCATCCCATAAGTGTTCTATGGGTTTCATGTCTGATGACATGGCTGGCCACGAAATGGTCTGGACGTTGTTGTCAGCGAGGAACTGGGTGGTGAGTTGTGCCACATGATGTCGAGCGTTATCCTGCTGAAAAATCGACCCTCGTGCAGCCAGAAGTGGAAGGACGCGAGGACGAAGCATTTCAGCGACGTATCGTTGGGCATTCAGGCGTCCTTCAATTTGCACCAGGTCACTTCTTCCCATGAAGTTGATCGCCCCCCACATCAGTACACCTTCACCACCATGTGGAGGAGCCTCATCAACGCTGTTCTTGGCGTACGCTCATGGACTCTGCGGTAAACTCTTCTCCGTCTATCGTGTCGCTAGAGCACAAAAAATGATTCATCACTAAACCAAACCCGTCTCCAGTCATTCCCAACGGTCCATTGACGATGCTGGTTCGCCCACTGCAGTCGGTTCTGGCAATGCCGGTCTGTAAGAACAGGACCTCTGTAGGGTCTTCTGCCCAAAGACCAGAGTCGTGCAGCCGGTTCCTGACCGTTTGATCTGAAATTCGACGAGCTGCTGACATTGACTGGACTGTGGAGGACGCAGATGCAAGTCGATTCCTGAGGTGACGCAGCCGTATGAAGCGGTCTTCGGCAGGAGTTGTGACTCTGGGTCTTCCACTGCGCGGCCGGTCTGCCACTGAGCCAGTTTCTTGAAATCGCCTCCGAAGGCGACTAATGGTGCTTCTAACCACATTAAATTGTCTGGCCACTACACTTTGTGACTGTCCAGTCTGTAAACGTCCAATGATGATGAGTCGTTGTTCTGTAGTGAGATGAGCCATACTTACGCACTAAATTTTCAACTGAATTTATTCGAGGAGCGTCAATCTTTTATAGGCATTCAATAATATGGTCAGAGAGTTTTGTGTTCAGTAAGTTTCACGGGATTCGCATAAACCTGTCACGAGTTATTGTCAAAAATGTTGTTTTGACCTTGACCTCTTTCATGACCTCACGAATCATGATGTGAGTACAATTCAGGTAACCACGAGAAGTTAATGACCAGGTGGACACAGTCGATAGGTTGACTGATGTCGAATCAGCGAACATCTTTTATAAAAGTAACACCAAAAATGTTGCGTTTCTTTTTTTTGAACAGTATATATATATATATATATAACCTTCCACTTGAGGCTGGTAGGCTTTATGTAATGAAGTACATAATCAGGATGATCACTCTGTGATTTCCCGGGAATCTTTTAACAAACTTCAGCAAACATTTTTCTCCTAGTTAAAGATGACAATACAAAATGTGATACAAATCTTAAATCTTGGTTCTCAATTAAGAATGGACTACTAGTCCGAATGGTACGGAGTTCTGCTTCGTCCGTACGTTCGCAAATTTTGGTACCTACCGACATGAGAGTTCGAATCTTGCAACATGCCCACGACTCTCAGTGTGCAGGACATATGGGATTTTCGCGTACTAAATCTAGGGTTCTTGTTTCCTTCTTTTGGCCGGGCGTAAATAGAGATATAAGGATTTATTGTCGCTCCTGCAAGATATGTCAGGAGGTTAAGTCACTGTGGTGGGTTTAGATGTTAAGAAGAATGGTGTACATATAGTTGTACTTGAGTGAGATCAACTGTGAAGGTCTCTGAGGTAAACAATGGACAGCTGTGTTACAGAGTACCTTTCTTGTTACCACCCTACGATCTCACTCTAAGTTATATTTTTATTGACTAGCGTGACTGAAAGCTACATAAAGTGTCTAGGGTATTGTAAGAGTGTTGTTAAAGAATCTCAATACAAAACATATACAAACATATATTAAATCCTATGATAAACTCAACTAACTCCAGCTGTTAAATTTTATATTTAAAATTTCTTTTGTTAAACTTTATTGGTCCTGAGCCTAAAGTTGTTTTGGTCAGGACTTCAGTTCACTGAGAATCAATTTAGATGGATATATATATATATATATATATTTACAAATATATATAAAGATATTTACATACAACAGACAATATGTCCATAGTACATTGTTACAAATTTTCAAGTTGATGATTCGAGTACCAGCACCAGACAAGTGCCAGCAGGAACCCCTGTCAATGCAAGTTATGGTTCGGTCTTAATATCAAACTAATTCCTCCTAATTTACATGTAAACATTCATTCAGAACAAAAGAACATGGTCAGCTCTCTCTGACAATCCTGCTTCTCCATTTTAGTTTGATGGAACAAATCATACCAGTTTTCTTTTCTCTTCCCTAATGGATGCTACGCCTCTGTCATTCATGTAGTAATCTTTTCCATGCAATAAGATAGGTGTAATGTTCCTGTATGACCATCATATATATAGTCCTGTAGTTTTAAACATTCTTAGATAGTCCCTTATATGATGGATCAACATCTAGGCCATGCCTAAGTCTGCTATGGAACCATTTAATTACAATCTTTTTCCATGGCCTTTTCTTATACACAACCCTTTTTTAATTAAAAAGTCAATAAAATCAATCTTACCACATATCAAGGAAATATAAACAAGTAACGATGAATTAGGCAATAGAATATGGCACACTTTCATCACTGCCTCTGTTCAGACTGCTTTCTGTTGTTATTTAGTTTAAAACAAAGCACAAGTCTGCTCATCGCTTCTTGCTCCTCTGAATATTTTGGAAAAATGGCAGCGAGCAGCTTACTATGTCGTTAAAGTAAAAGGCTTTGGCCAATGAGACCAAGCATCTCTTTTTTTGAATGAATTCTTTAAAAAAAAAATATCTCAAACCACTATGCGTTACTACTACCAACTAGATTTGTATATTAGGTCAGCCAATAATATTACAGCTTCCTTCAAATTTCATCCAATCCCCTTCATCGTACTATCTTAGCCTTTCTGTCACCTACATTTTTCCCAAAAAAATATGCTATCCAATCTAAGGAGATATGACTTGACCTGACAGTATCTCCGATTCTCTATGTAATATTACAAATATTTGATTATGTAATGGACTATTTAGGTAATTAACAACATATTCTTAGTCAGCAAGTCTTCAGGTACACGAATATATGATTTTTATGGGGCTAAGTGGCTTGGTTCAAAATTCTATCTTTTTTTTTCTATGTTAGTGGTTTATTTTTAAACTACCTCCTGTTCAATTCTTTTCTCATGTACTTTCAAGCTAAATACAAGAGTTTACGTCATTTGCAATAAGAGCTAAGCGTGTTTTCATGACTGTAGTGTCCCCATTTTCTAACGTTTACATCGTAATTTGAAAACCGCCTAAGGCAAGGCTAGCAAGTTGGTTTTATTTTTTAGAAACAATGTGAGACGTGATTTGCGTTGGGTTATCTATCCGTTCTCCTCCCTTCCACAATGCATTCTAGGCACATATTTCATTTGAACTTGGAAAGTGGTACGTTTGTCCCAAGGACGAATTTGAAAACTAGGGTACCCTTTTTTATTCGGCCAATGCGTTATCAAATAGTACACTGAAGGCGTAGGCGACAACTACCATTCTCGCTGAAATTTTTAGTACTATCCTATCTTTGACTTTATGCACTATACTGTTATATGTTAATTTAGATATTGTATTTAGAAGTTCACCACATATCTCCCCACTTAGAACAGACTATCATATGTCAGTTCCTACTTCTAAATACACAAGATAAATTTACTACCTATGCCTGGTGACTACTCTGATATTCGTCGTACGGATGTCTGCTTAAAAAATCTGCACCTACATTGGTTTTGCCTGGAATATATTCTATGGTAAACTGCTATGGCTGTAGGAGCAACGACCAACGTAATAATCTAGCATTTTCATGCTTTGCTTGTGACAGACACACGAGTGGTTTATGATCTGTTTGGATCTTAAATGATTTACCATAACGATAAATCTGGAACTGTTTTATAGCCCATATGACAGCCAAACATTCTTTTTCACTTGTTGAATATTTTTGTTCTGCTGTGTTCAACTTACGACTAGCATAAGCTACTGGGGTTAATTCCCCGTCAAGTGAATTTGACCTTTGTAATAGAGCTGCACCCAAACCTATATTACTAGCATCCGTTCTCACAATGAATTCTTGACTCAAGTCAGGTAATTTCAAAATAGGTCTGCTTTTGAGCTTTTCCTTCAACTCTTGGTAGGCTAATTCACACTGCGCTGACCAAGTAATTCTATCAGGATTTCCTTTAACGAATTCCAGCTCTTTACATCCAACACAGCATTTCGTCGGTCTAGCTGTCAAATTTGTCTCTCTAAGTCGATTAAACAACATATCCAGAGAGTTAATGTGTTCCTCAAATATTCGAGTCGCTATGAGAATATCATCCATGAAGTTGGTGATGCATGGATTCTTCAGGGGATCCAGTAATTTTCTCATCATCCTCGAAAACACACTCGGTGCATTTTTCAGCCCGAATGGCAACATGTTAAATTCATAATGTCCTTCCGAGGTGCTAAAGGCTAAATAAGGTCTAACCTCCGGCTTTACTGGAATCTGATAGTAGCCTTTGCTCAGATCCACTTTAGAGAAATATTTAGCTCTATTCAGCCTGGCAAACAGCTGATTTGTATCAGGTAATGGATCCACCTGACCTTCTGTGACAGCATTCAGTTTCCTGTAATCTATACACAGTCTGTGTTCTCCAGAGGGTTTTCTTAACAGAACCACACTGGAGCTGTAAGGAGATTCACTGTGCGAGATAATTCCTTCGCTCAACAGATAATCTATCTCCTTCTTCACAGCTTTTTCCTTAGCGAACGGAATCGAATAGGCTCTCATGCAGATTAGTGTTGGGTCTATGAGTTTCATATTATACTCTAATAAATTTGTATGCCCCGGTCGGTCAGTTAACACATCTGTATGATCATTCAGAACCTGTTGAACTCTCTCCCTCTGAATTTTCGTTAAGTGCGTTCTGATTTTTACCTGTGCAGCGGTCTCACAGGGATGTAAAGGATATTCATGAGAGGTGAGTGGTTCCTTTTTCATTTCCATTGCAGCAGACACGGTCAGTAGGTGTGTCTCCTCCTGGTTTTCTCTATCCAGATATTTTTTCAGGAGATCCACATGATAGATTTTCTCTTTCCCCTTCTTATCTATCTTATAATTTGTTCTAGACACCTTCTCTAGAACGGTAAATGGACCTTGCCACCCAATTTGCAATTTATTCTGGCTGCCGGGCAGTAGAAGAAGCACCTTCTCTCCAACAGCTAATTCTCTGTCCTTCGCTTTCTTATTGTAATAGGCAGCATGCTTTTTCCTGGCTTGTCTCAAATTTTCATTGGCAAGTTTCCAGCCAGTTTTAAGACGAGTGGTCAGCTCGTTACATATTGATATGATGAGGTAATATTTTCTTCTGCCTTTTCATCAGTCCACGTCCTTAACAAGGCTACATATGGACCTTTACTATTGTTGACCTATTTTTCCAGGCACCGGTATGGTCTCTTCCATTGGAAGCCTTATAGTGAGGACTTTTCTTCCTAGAATTATCATTCACAGATCGACCACTACCAATTTTTTTCTTGGGGTTTTCTCCCCACTTTAAATTCCTAGCGAGAGATCTTCTCTCGCTTTTATCTTCACTCAGTTCACATAATTCCGACCGAGGGATTGTCGGCTTATTCTGGGGTAAAACATTTCTTTGTACTCGCTGCATAGTGGTCATGTTAACACATTTAAGTGACGACTGTGTGTGAAAGGGGGGTTCCCATTCCACTTGGTCCACTTTATTATAATTATTTTTCTTTCCAGCCTAAGTTTGCCCCGTGGCCTTACTAGATCCTGAGTATTATTTTTCCCTCGTGTTCCACCCTGTGGAATTTTTCTTGTTGCACTGGTCGCAGGCCTCGACAAATTTCCTTATGTCTTCAACCACTCCTGACCAGTAATAAGTCATAGATGTCCTTGAACAGTTACCCCAGTTCCTGACTTCTACATGTGCTTTGATGTGTGTAATTTTGATTGACTTGATCTTGTCATGCACGGCATTTGCGTCCATTGTCATCTACACACCCACACACCTTTGGTCGGCCACTTGTAAGCCCGACGTAGCTGATCGCTTTTATCAGCGCACCTATGATAACAGAACATTTATCTTCTTCTTGAACATTGCCCATAAACCACAAGTAATCGTTATCAGTGATGGCCAGTTCCTACTCCACCAGTGGACCATAATTTAAACCAGTTATCAGGACATTTATCATATATATCCTTTCACCGCCAATAATAATATACTCTATCCATCAACACATTAACGAGATGGGGAAAACGGCCATCTCGGCACTCTGCTCACCAAAAACTGCCGCCGAAAATTATCCCTGCTCAAACACAGCTCAGTGAACGCGAGAGACCATCGCTCACTCAAAAATCATCCCAGCGCGAATTCAGCGCCTGAGCTGAATTTCGTTCACCCGCGTTCTAGCTGTCTGTATCCAGAACATTCGCGAAGATTCGCGATATTATTTTTAAATCACACAAACAGCTACTCAATGGAGATAACAGCAATCCGGTCTGTATATACAAGTATTTAAACGATTTATTCCGCTTCATCGACTTTGACAGCCACTTCCACCCCACCATCAAGTTCACCTCCCTCATCGCCACAGTATCTGTCAACTTTCTTGACATTACTATTACTATCACGCACTCCGGCCTTAATACCTCAGTATACTACAAGCCGACAGATGCCCATAGCTACCTTCTGTATACCTCTTCTCATCCTCGGGCTTGTCGTGACTCCCTTCCATTTTCACAACTTCTCCGCCTCCGTCGTTTGTGCCTAGACGACGATGACTTTCACTTCCGAGCCAATGAGATGTTGGATTTCTTCCGTAGCAAACTTTATCCGGAACATGTTCTCACCTCTGCCCTCCAACGTGTTCTCCCCATCTCTCATCAGGAGGCCCTCAAACCTCACTATAAATCCACTTTGGATAGAGTTAAATTAATCTTGACCTATCACCCTCACAGTACTGCAGTCAAACAGATCCACCTACCTATCCTCCAAGCAGAGTCTGTGACCCAAGAAGTATTCGGTGAAGCACCTTTGGTGGAATATAGACGCGACAAGAACCATAAAGATCTTCTTGTTCACAGCCGTCTCCCAAAGGAGAATGCCACTCACTTTGGCACACTACCCTGTGGTCGGACACGATGCAACACGTGCAAGTATGTCATCTCAACCCACAAGGTGTCTTTTCCTGAGGCTACGTACATCATCATTAGTAGCTTCACGTGTGAGTCGCGCAATGTCATTTATACGATCATATGTAAACGTTGCTGCAAAACCTATATTGGCCAAACAGGCACACGACTTTGGGACAGATTCAGCCAGCACTTGAATGACATCTCTGAGCAAAATTCCACACCAGTTGCCATACACTTTAATGGTCCTGACCACCATGGTCCCATCGACATCCAGGTCACGGCGATCAGATCCTGCTCCTCTGACACTGCTAGCCGAGAACAGCTTGAGAACCGTCTTATCCACCGCATGGGGTGTCTAAAACGAGCTGGTCTTAACACTCTACACACCTTTGTCTGAGGTCACCCTTTCCTCTATTGTTCTATTTTGACTCTTTCCACTCTTATCCTATTTTTCTGCCGCCCTCTAATAATATTATGAATATATAATACACTGTTTTTAATATGTCTATATTTTTTATTTATTTATATGCAACTCATTCTGACCTCTTCTATTTCCAGTCCCCACTAATATTACGTTTGGGTAGCTTATTGTTCAGTTTCGTTTTTTTAGTTTCTTAGTATGTATTGTGTACATGTGTACATCCGGTGGTGGAAGTCATTTCCTTTTCCGGGCACGCACGTCCGTTCGCGGGCAGCAAAAGCGTTAGGATTTCGATGCCTTCAGGGAAGTACTTAGTTTTAATTTTAATATTTATTTAGGTTCTTATGTGTCCTATCTAGCCTTCACTTTCTTTCCTTTCCCTGACGAAGGCCTTGTGGCAGTAACGTTGGCTATTTTCTTTGTCTTTTGTCCTCGTAAGACGAATCACCTTTTTTCGCTTTTTTTTCACACCCATCCATTAAGTTAACTTTAATAACCTTATGCAAATTTGTGAAACTATATTCTTTTACACATACATGAATTCCTAAAACCACGACTTTTCCCAAGGGGCGCAATTAAGGATTTCTCTCCCTTTGCCTCAAAACCCACAAGTCATATTCTATTTCCCTTTTATTAAGGTTTAATAGTCTGTTACCACTGACATGCAAATTTTCTAAACTGGATTTTTCAATTGATCTTCTTGTTATATACTGACCTCGAACTCCCTGTTACATGAGGACGGAAACTATGATAGGAAACTCTTTACAGAGCGATACAACAGGAAGCAGTCTGATCATCAGAAGGAGTCCCCCATCCGACAAGTGTTTCGGCCCAATTACTACTTTCCACTCTAAGGGGGGCGGGCCCACTTGGGTCATGACTCCCATGCGTCTCAGCTTCCTGTTGTCTTGTATCGAAAATGAACCCATTTCACTTATGGTAGCAACTTTTAAATCCACAACGCCAGCCGTGGGGGCAATTGTGAAAGTAACAAAGAAAAGACAAATTATTCCGTTCGTTCCGTCGCCCTTCACAGCTAAGGTTACTCGCGACTGTGTACAATAGGTGCGCACTCGTGCGGACATGCAGTCACTACACTAATTCAAACCAAAAAAAAAAAAATTTTTGAACGGATCTTGTAACTTTCCTGTAAAACTAATAAAAATTAACCCAGACAACGATAAGAGTATTTTATATAACGTAAAGAAGAAAATTCGAACATGACATAGACAACTAGGTGCCAGTAATACCACAATGGGGAATAAAGGAAGAAATTTTTCAGAGATGGTAGCAATTCTTAAAATTAATACATCACTAGGGAACAGAGGATGTAGTGTGAGGCTAGTGTGGGTTCCAGCACACATAGGTATTGCTGGTAACGAGCTGGCAGATCAGAACGCCAAGAATGGAAGAATAAGTAAAAACAATATAAGAGCAGGACTGGGAAGGTCGGAGATCAAGAGCCAAGTTAAGATAACTATAAACGAGGAATGGAAGACAACATGGAAGAAAAGTAGAAAAGGCAGACACGCGTTCAAACTGCTGAAAGAACCAACGAGGACGTGCCAGGTCAGAGAAGAATTAAAGATACCATCAAACAAAAAACTGTGGCGTCTCCGCCTCGGTGCAGCATACTTTATGATAGAGGAACCACACTGCCAAGAATGTCAGGAAGAGAATGACATAGACCACTACCTGATCCACTGTAAAAAGTATGAACAACAAAGGTTAGAATTAAAAACTTACTATAGAAATCACAATATAGACCTGCAGAATGTGATAAGGTTTTAAGTATAGATGCCCCAAGAGATGCCCAATCAATACTTAAAAGATATATACATAAAACAAAGGAAAACATATAAGGTAGTAACCAAAAAAAAACTCAAAATATTAAAAAAAAACCCTACAAACTACTCATAGGACAAGGAAAGACAACAAGGTATTAACTTTTAAAAAAAAAAATACTCAAAAAAGAACAAATACTAATACAAATTAAAACCAAGTGTAAAGGACAATAGTTATCAAGAAACAATACAAAAGAGAAAATAAAATGGACAAATACTAATATAAATTAAAATCAGCAACTGCTAAAGACAATAGCTATTTAAATTGAATACAAAATTAAAAAATAAAATGACACTAAATACCCCAATTATAACCAAATTTCAGGTTGAACAGGGTAGACCAAGATGGAACGAAAAGAGGCAATAACGCTCTCCACCCATCACCTCATCAAAACAACAACAAACAAGTTACATGAGGAATAATCAGTACAGAGAGTATAATAACTCTTATTTATATAAAAATTAATGTAAGGCAGTTACGCCGTCAAAAAAAGTTTCGTGTTCCACTACGGTGTGGAACACGGTCTAGCGCGTTACTACCTCTTCGCTGCTTGTATGTTTATGGTGTCGTGGCGTGTTCATGATGTTCATATTCTGCCTCCCTATCTGGCTTGTGTGGTTTTGTTTGCTTTTGCTCTCCTCGCTTCCGACTCCCGTGTCCTCCTCCCCTCCTGTATTTGTAATAGAGCCTTTTCTATTATTGTTGGGAGAAGTTTTTCTAATATTTCCTCGATGACCTCTTCGCCTGATTGCTCGTTTGTTTTGATCGCTCTTGTGTTTGATGTCATTTCCTCCATGGCTCTTCGTTCCGCTTCGATTCTTTTGAGGATTTCTGTGTTTTCTTCTGTCAGCTTCTTGACATCTGCTTCTATCTGCTGCTGAACTCTTTTCATGTCTTCCAGCATTTCTTTAGCGTTCTGTAGATCAATTACGTCTTCACTGTCAATTTGTTTTTCGGGAGTCTGCCTGCTTTTGTTCTCGCCCTGGAGTTTCCGTTTCATCTCTTTTACTTCCGCTGTCAGCTGATGTAACTGTCTTCTGTCAATCCTGCGCTGTTTGTCTGTAACATCCGCAGCCACTCTGTGTTTTGCTTTTTTGAAAGGTATGTTTTTGGACACGGCCTCCTTCAAGATGCTCTTTGTTTCCTGAAACACAGGGCAGCCTCGGTACCTTGCCCCGTGGTTTCCGAGGCAATTTGCACAGGTATGGTTTGAGTTAATCGCTTTGTAGGCCTAATTGATATCCTTCATCGCCTTGGGACAGTCGCGATATGGGTGGCTACCCGCACATTATCAGCAAACTGCATCTCTCCTGCGCATTTTCTTTGTGTGTGAAAAATGCTGGCAGTTAGAGCACTGCATGACCGGAGGGATATATGCCTCTGTCCTTTTTGAAGTAGTTTTTAGCGTCAATCTCTCAGGTCTTGTCGACCCCTCAATGGTTATTACAATCAGGTTTGTGTCTTTTTTGTCCCATGTTTTTAGCCTTTCAACCTGCGTGAATTTGACTTCTGAGTTTTCGGTCTGTAGGTTGCTGTGAATCTTGCTTGTGGACCATCTGGTGTCCACCCCTCTTACGACAAACTTCTTTGTATTCTTGTATCTTTCCACCACCACTTTTATCTGGTGGGGCAACTGGGCTTCTTTCGATCCGGACTCCAGTTCTGACATCAGCGAAGTTGTTGTTTCTGTGTTGTTGAGGGAAAGCACGACTCCCTTTTCGTGCCTCCTTACTTTAGAGATGCCTCTCCTGCCAGTTATTGACTCGAGGATGCAGATCACCTTGTCATCTGGTAGGGCCCTAAGTGAAGCCTCACCTCCAGACATCTGCGTGATCTTAACGAACCTCTCTATCGCATCTGTGTCGCCTTTTTTGCTCGCCTTTGTTCCCTCTTTCCTTCTCCGGTCCCGGGCAGGACTAGATTCAAGCTTTGGTGGTGATTTTATTGTCTTCGGATTTTGGAGCAGCTTCCCTGGGGTAGCCACAGCTGTCCACTCGGCATCGTGTGGTGGTGGCTTCGGGGATGCTTTCTGGGTCGTAGGTGATGTAGATTTCCGACCTTTTTCTATATTCTGGGTTGTCATCGGGTTTTGGTGCAGCGTCTCTGGGGTAGACAAGGTTTCAGCTGTCGATTCGTGTACGTGTGGTGGTGGCCACATGGTTATAAGCTCCTGTCTTCTTTTCTCTCTTCTTTCCAGCATCTGTTGTAACGCTCTCATCATGTCTTCACGTTCTGGGTCTTCATCATCTAGGCCAGGGACGTTTGCATCTGCCCTCTCCTCTGCCTCGCAAGGAGTCGGGCCACTCAGACTCTCAGTCGGGTCGACACATGTCACAGCTAACTCCGTCGTGGTGTCAAGAGTTGGAGAAGGACCGGTCCCGGCACGAGTACTGGGGGCAGTCTTGCTCTCTGTCTTTGTTGTTTGTGGTCTTGTTATTCTCCGGGCTGTTCAGCGCTGGTGGGCTGGTGTAAACCTTCCTCTTTTTGGCGTGTGGTTTATTTCGGACCATTTTGACGATAATGCGATCTTTTCTCAAATAGTGGCGTCCTGAGAAGGACGTTGGTGTTCTTGAAAAAAAAGAGATCTGGTGATCTTGTGTCAGATGATCTGATATTCATTTTTTTTTTCCTTGCGTCTGTTATTTTGCTGTGTGACCGCGCCATCTTGTCAGCCATATTGTCTCCGTGGTTCACCCATCTTGTCAGCCATATTGTCTCTGTGGTTTAGTGCCTTTTCACCACATTATCTTCAAGAAGAAGATTTATTACAAGGCCACAATAAAGCCTACAAATTAGTTGTGTTATATTTGTGTTTTTCGCTATTTCTAGAGCGATAATCGCGAGTGTTATTTGCGTGGCGCAATTAATACGCGCAGCGGATTAAGTTGAGTGATTCGACCGAGGGGTTTACATATGATCGTATAAATGACATTGCGCGATTCACACGTGAAGCTACTAGTGATGGTGTACGTAGCCTTAGGAAAGGACACCTTCTGGGTTGAGATGACATACTTGCACGTGTTGCATCGTGTCCGACCACAGGGTAGTGTGCCAAAGTGAGTGGCATTCTCCTTTGGGAGACGGCTGTGAACAAGAAGATCCTTCAAGTTCTTGTCACGTCTATATGCCACCAAAGGTGCTTCACTGAATACTTTTTGGGTCAGAGGCTCTGCTTGGAGGATAGGGAGGTGGCGGAAAAGGATCTGTTTGACAGTAGTACTGTGAGGGTGATGGGTCAAGATTAATTTGACTCTATCCGAAGTGGATTTATGGTGAGGTTTGAGGGCCTCCAGACGAGAGATGGGGAGCACACGTTGGAGAGCAGAGGTGAGAACATGTTCTGGATAAAGTCTGTTACGGAAGAAATCCAACATCTCATTTGCTCGTAAGTGGAAGTCATCGTCGTCTTGGCATAAACGGCGGAGGCGGAGAAGTTGTGAAAAAGGAAGGGAGTCACGACAGGCCCGAGGATGAGAAGAGGTATACAGGAGGTAGCTGTGGGCATCTGTCGGCTTGTAGTATACTGAGGTATTAAGGCCGGAGGGCGTGATAGAAATAGTAATGTCAAGGAAGTTGACAGATACTGTGGAGACGAGGGAGGTGAACTTGATGGTGGGGTGAAAGTGGTTCACAAAGTCGATGAAGCGGTGTAAATCAGTCTCAGACATATCTGTGAGACCTATGTCATCATCGATATATCTGCGGTAAAACCCAGGGAAAGGACCGGAGTATTGTTGCCATATCTGATGCTCCAAGTGGCCCATGAATAGACAGGCATAGCTGGGACCCATCTTCGTTCCCATGGCAACACCGCTAATTTGGTCAAAAAACTGACCATTGAATTCAAAGGAATTCAGTTGAAGGACCAGTTCAGCAAGACGGAGAAGAGTGACAGTGGATATAGAAGGGCAAGTGCGTTGGTCCAGAAAAAACTGAAGAGCTCGGAGACCATCAGAGCGGGGAATAGAGGTATACAGAGAGCAGACGTCCAGCAAGAAAAGACGGTAGGAGCGGTCTGCTGGGAGTCGGATAGAGGAGAAAGTTGTAAGAGCGTGATTGGTGTCTTTGATGAAGGAGGGAAGATTCTCAACGATAGGCTGGAAAATGCTATCGAGAAAGTCAGAAATGTGTTCAGTAGGACAAGAACAGGCTGAGACAATAGGTCTTCCAGGGTTTTCGATCTTGTGAATTTTGGGGAGCATGTAGAATACAGGCTTGCCCAAAGAGCTGTCATGAATCCTGAGATGAGATGCTTCGGGAGGAAGATCATTACTAGTGATAAGCTGTTTAATCGTGTTGTGTACAATGCGATTGTTAGAGACAGTCGCATCGCTGGTCCTGGACCTGTAAAAAGAGCCATTGGTCAACTGGTTTTTACCTTCACTTAGGTACAAGTCCTTCTGCCAGACGACAATGGCTCCTCCCTTGTCAGCCGGTTTGATGACAATGTCGTCTCTACGGCGAAGAAGGGAGAGAGCACCGGACTCCGCCGAAGTGAGATTGGAATAATGCAATCTACGAGGGCGGAGCTGCTGAATGTCATGGATGGTGTTCTTGATATACAGGTCCAGGGCATGAGAGGCTCCAGGTTTAGGTGTAAAGGGAGGTTTAGTAGAGTCAGAAAAGCGTGCGAAGATGTCGGATTCAGCCTGAGACTGCGGAGTGCTGTCTTTCTCTCTAAAATGGAGCTTCAGCCTCATGCGACGGTGAAACCGATGAACATCCTGGAGGAGATTGTATTGGTCTAGGGTCGGACGAAGAGGAACAAATTTTAGGCCCTTACTAAGAACAGAGCGCTCTCCCTCAGAGAGGGGTAGATCTGGGGGGATGCAGACTATCTGAGTGCATGATGGAGTGGAGGATGGAGGGGTAGCTATGGGGGTAGGGATGAGACGGGATAGTTTATGGTGTTTAGACGTGGAAAGGAACTCATGCAGCTGCCGGTTCAGTGTGTGGATAGTGGTGCGTATCATAGAATAGAAAGGGAAGTTGTTGGAGGTGAGACAACGTAAGCGAAGCAGAAGCTGGGTCTGTTGGGCACTGAGGTCTGATAAAAGGCGGGAGTGACTGGCGGCCACTACGCGCATACGTTGAAAGCCACATCTGGTCTCAATTCGTTGTAGGAGACGTTGTTCCCTAGGATTGAGTGTACCAGCAGATGGATGAAAATTGGAAGAAAATCCATTAGGAAGAATTTTGTGGTGGAGGCAGGTGTGAATAAAGTGGAGATGGGAGGTGAATCTAGTTTTCTTGAAAGTAACGAACGCAAAGTCAATAGCGACACGGGATATATCAGGAGGTAGGGAGCTAAAGCTGGTGGTAACCGACACACGGAGAGAGTTGATAAAATATTTCAGAGAGGGCATAGTGGGGAAAAGTAAAACGTCCAGAAAATAAAAAACGTAAAATATGAAATAAATAATATATAAGACGCTGAAACAATGGTCCCATCGACATCCAGGTCACAGCGATCCGATCCTGCTCCTCTGACACTGCCAGCCGAGAACAGCTTGAGAACCGTCTTATCCACCGCATGGGGTGTCTAAAACCAGCCGGTCTCAACACTTTTCACACCTTTGTCTGAGGTCACCCTCTCCTCTCTTGCTCTATTTTACTCTTTCCACTCTTATCCTATTCTTCTATTTGTATGCCATATACATTTTTTTATTTCATATTTATTTATCTCCCACTCATTCTGCCCCCTTCTATTTCCAGTCCCCACTTTTATCACGTTGGGTAGTTTATTTTCCGGTTTTGTTTTTTAGTTTCTTAGTATGCATTGTGTACATCCGGCGGCGGAAGTCGCTTTCTGTTCAGCCACGCGCTTATCAACAGGACAGCGATTTTGATAGAATTTCGGTTCTTGCCTTCAGGGAAGTACCCAGTTTTTATTTTATTTTTTTTTTATTTAGTTTTTATGTGTCCTATCTAGCCTTCACTTTCTTTCCTTTCCTGACGAAGGCCTTGTGGCCGTAACGTAGACTATTTTCTTTGTCTTTTGTCCTCGTAAGACGAATCACCTTTTTTCGATTTTTTTTTTTTCAAACCCATCCATCGTATTCCACGTCTTACCGCAGTTCCCCTCCACTTCCTCGATTATATATATATATTTTTTTTTGACTGCACCGTGTCTCTGTTATCTCGTATCTCTATCTACATATCCTGCTTATCTCCCTGATCCTATCCTATCGCCTTTTCTCAGTATTTTATATCCTATTCACCTATTTATTTTCGTATTTCCCTATTCTTCCTTCATACCTTATATTACCGCAATCTACCCTATTTATTTATTGTTTCAGCGTCTTATATTTTATTTATTTTATATTTTACGTTTTTTATTTTCTGGACGTTTTACTTTTCCCCACTATGCCCTCTCTGAAATATTTTATCAACTCTCTCCGTGTGTCGGTTACCACCAGCTTTAGCTCCCTACCTCCTGATATATCCCGTGTCGCTATTGACTTTGCGTTCGTTACTTTCAAGAAAACTAGATTCACCTCCCATCTCCACTTTATTCACACCTGCCTCCACCACAAAATTCTTCCTAATGGATTTTCTTCCAATTTTCATCCATCTGCTGGTACACTCAATCCTAGGGAACAACGTCTCCTACAACGAATTGAGACCAGATGTGGCTTTCAACGTATGCGCGTAGTGGCCGCCAGTCACTCCCGCCTTTTATCAGACCTCAGTGCCCAACAGACCCAGCTTCTGCTTCGCTTACGTTGTCTCACCTCCAACAACTTCCCTTTCTATTCTATGATACGCACCACTATCCACACACTGAACCGGCAGCTGCATGAGTTCCTTTCCACGTCTAAACACCATAAACTATCCCGTCTCATCCCTACCCCCATAGCTACCCCTCCATCCTCCACTCCATCATGCACTCAGGTAGTCTGCATCCCCCCAGATCTACCCCTCTCTGAGGGAGAGCGCTCTGTTCTTAGTAAGGGCCTAAAATTTGTTCCTCTTCGTCCGACCCTAGACCAATACAATCTCCTCCAGGATGTTCATCGGTTTCACCGTCGCATGAGGCTGAAGCTCCATTTTAGAGAGAAAGACAGCACTCCGCAGTCTCAGGCTGAATCCGACATCTTCGCACGCTTTTCTGACTCTACTAAACCTCCCTTTACACCTAAACCTGGAGCCTCTCATGCCCTGGACCTGTATATCAAGAACACCATCCATGACATTCAGCAGCTCCGCCCTCGTAGATTGCATTATTCCAATCTCACTTCGGCGGAGTCCGGTGCTCTCTCCCTTCTTCGCCGTAGAGACGACATTGTCATCAAACCGGCTGACAAGGGAGGAGCCATTGTCGTCTGGCAGAAGGACTTGTACCTAAGTGAAGGTAAAAACCAGTTGACCAATGGCTCTTTTTACAGGTCCAGGACCAGCGATGCGACTGTCTCTAACAATCGCATTGTACACAACACGATTAAACAGCTTATCACTAGTAATGATCTTCCTCCCGAAGCATCTCATCTCAGGATTCATGACAGCTCTTTGGGCAAGCCTGTATTCTACATGCTCCCCAAAATTCACAAGATCGAAAACCCTGGAAGACCTATTGTCTCAGCCTGTTCTTGTCCTACTGAACACATTTCTGACTTTCTCGATAGCATTTTCCAGCCTATCGTTGAGAATCTTCCCTCCTTCATCAAAGACACCAATCACGCTCTTACAACTTTCTCCTCTATCCGACTCCCAGCAGACCGCTCCTACCGTCTTTTCTTGCTGGACGTCTGCTCTCTGTATACCTCTATTCCCCACTCTGATGGTCTCCGAGCTCTTCAGTTTTTTCTGGACCAACGCACTTGCCCTTCTATATCCACTGTCACTCTTCTCCGTCTTGCTGAACTGGTCCTTCAACTGAATTCCTTTGAATTCAATGGTCAGTTTTTTTGACCAAATTAGCGGTGTTGCCATGGGAACGAAGATGGGTCCCAGCTATGCCTGTCTATTCATGGGCCACTTGGAGCATCAGATATGGCAACAATACTCCGGTCCTTTCCCTGGGTTTTACCGCAGATATATCGATGATGGCATAGGTCTCACAGATATGTCTGAGACTGATTTACACCGCTTCATCGACTTTGTGAACCACTTTCACCCCACCATCAAGTTCACCTCCCTCGTCTCCACAGTATCTGTCAACTTCCTTGACATTACTATTTCTATCACGCCCTCCGGCCTTAATACCTCAGTATACTACAAGCCGACAGATGCCCACAGCTACCTCCTGTATACCTCTTCTCATCCTCGGGCCTGTCGTGACTCCCTTCCTTTTTCACAACTTCTCCGCCTCCGCCGTTTATGCCAAGACGACGATGACTTCCACTTACGAGCAAATGAGATGTTGGATTTCTTCCGTAACAGACTTTATCCAGAACATGTTCTCACCTCTGCTCTCCAACGTGTGCTCCCCATCTCTCGTCTGGAGGCCCTCAAACCTCACCATAAATCCACTTCGGATAGAGTCAAATTAATCTTGACCCATCACCCTCACAGTACTACTGTCAAACAGATCCTTTTCCGCCACCTCCCTATCCTCCAAGCAGAGCCTCTGACCCAAAAAGTATTCAGTGAAGCACCTTTGGTGGCATATAGACGTGACAAGAACTTGAAGGATCTTCTTGTTCACAGCCGTCTCCCAAAGGAGAATGCCACTCACTTTGGCACACTACCCTGTGGTCGGACACGATGCAACACGTGCAAGTATGTCATCTCAACCCAGAAGGTGTCCTTTCCTAAGGCTACGTACACCATCACTAGTAGCTTCACGTGTGAATCGCGCAATGTCATTTATACGATCATATGTAAACGTTGCTGCAAAACCTATATTGGCCAAACAGGCAAACGACTTGGGGACAGATTCAGCCAGCACTTAAATGACATCGCTCAGCAAAAGTCAACACCAGTTGCTATACACTTCAATGGTCCTGACCACCATGGTCCCATCGACATCCAGGTCACAGCGATCCGATCCTGCTCCTCTGACACTGCCAGCCGAGAACAGCTTGAGAACCGTCTTATCCACCGCATGGGGTGTCTAAAACCAGCCGGTCTCAACACTTTTCACACCTTTGTCTGAGGTCACCCTCTCCTCTCTTGCTCTATTTTACTCTTTCCACTCTTATCCTATTCTTCTATTTGTATGCCATATACATTTTTTTTATTTCATATTTATTTATCTCCCACTCATTCTGTCCCCTTCTATTTCCAGTCCCCACTTTTATCACGTTGGGTAGTTTATTTTCCGGTTTCGTTTTTTTTAGTTTCTTAGTATGCATTGTGTACATCCGGCGGCGGAAGTCGCTTTCTGTTCAGCCACGCGCTTATCAACAGGACAGCGATTTTGATAGAATTTCGGTTCTTGCCTTCAGGGAAGTACCCAGTTTTTATTTTATTTAGTTTTTATGTGTCCTATCTAGCCTTCACTTTCTTTCCTTTCCTGACGAAGGCCTTGTGGCCGTAACGTAGACTATTTTCTTTGTCTTTTGTCCTCGTAAGACGAATCACCTTTTTTCGATTTTTTTTTTTCAAACCCATCCATCGTATTCCACGTCTTACCGCAGTTCCCCTCCACTTCCTCGATTATATATATATTTTTTTTTGACTGCACCGTGTCTCTGTTATCTCGTATCTCTATCTACATATCCTGCTTATCTCCCTGATCCTATCCTATCGCCTTTTCTCAGTATTTTATATCCTATTCACCTATTTATTTTCGTATTTCCCTATTCTTCCTTCATACCTTATATTACCGCAATCTACCCTATTTATTTATTGTTTCAGCGTCTTATATTTTATTTATTTCATATTTTACGTTTTTTATTTTCTGGACGTTTTACTTTTCCCCACTATGCCCTCTCTGAAATAAAATATTTTATCAACTCTCTCCGTGTGTCGGTTACCACCAGCTTTAGCTCCCTACCTCCTGATATATCCCGTGTCGCTATTGACTTTGCGTTCGTTACTTTCAAGAAAACTAGATTCACCTCCCATCTCCACTTTATTCACACCTGCCTCCACCACAAAATTCTTCCTAATGGATTTTCTTCCAATTTTCATCCATCTGCTGGTACACTCAATCCTAGGGAACAACGTCTCCTACAACGAATTGAGACCAGATGTGGCTTTCAACGTATGCGCGTAGTGGCCGCCAGTCACTCCCGCCTTTTATCAGACCTCAGTGCCCAACAGACCCAGCTTCTGCTTCGCTTACGTTGTCTCACCTCCAACAACTTCCCTTTCTATTCTATGATACGCACCACTATCCACACACTGAACCGGCAGCTGCATGAGTTCCTTTCCACGTCTAAACACCATAAACTATCCCGTCTCATCCCTACCCCCATAGCTACCCCTCCATCCTCCACTCCATCATGCACTCAGGTAGTCTGCATCCCCCCAGATCTACCCCTCTCTGAGGGAGAGCGCTCTGTTCTTAGTAATGGCCTAAAATTTGTTCCTCTTCGTCCGACCCTAGACCAATACAATCTCCTCCAGGATGTTCATCGGTTTCACCGTCGCATGAGGCTGAAGCTCCATTTTAGAGAGAAAGACAGCACTCCGCAGTCTCAGGCTGAATCCGACATCTTCGCACGCTTTTCTGACTCTACTAAACCTCCCTTTACACCTAAACCTGGAGCCTCTCATGCCCTGGACCTGTATATCAAGAACACCATCCATGACATTCAGCAGCTCCGCCCTCGTAGATTGCATTATTCCAATCTCACTTCGGCGGAGTCCGGTGCTCTCTCCCTTCTTCGCCGTAGAGACGACATTGTCATCAAACCGGCTGACAAGGGAGGAGCCATTGTCGTCTGGCAGAAGGACTTGTACCTAAGTGAAGGTAAAAACCAGTTGACCAATGGCTCTTTTTACAGGTCCAGGACCAGCGATGCGACTGTCTCTAACAATCGCATTGTACACAACACGATTAAACAGCTTATCACTAGTAATGATCTTCCTCCCGAAGCATCTCATCTCAGGATTCATGACAGCTCTTTGGGCAAGCCTGTATTCTACATGCTCCCCAAAATTCACAAGATCGAAAACCCTGGAAGACCTATTGTCTCAGCCTGTTCTTGTCCTACTGAACACATTTCTGACTTTCTCGATAGCATTTTCCAGCCTATCGTTGAGAATCTTCCCTCCTTCATCAAAGACACCAATCACGCTCTTACAACTTTCTCCTCTATCCGACTCCCAGCAGACCGCTCCTACCGTCTTTTCTTGCTGGACGTCTGCTCTCTGTATACCTCTATTCCCCACTCTGATGGTCTCCGAGCTCTTCAGTTTTTTTCTGGACCAACGCACTTGCCCTTCTATATCCACTGTCACTCTTCTCCGTCTTGCTGAACTGGTCCTTCAACTGAATTCCTTTGAATTCAATGGTCAGTTTTTTGACCAAATTAGCGGTGTTGCCATGGGAACGAAGATGGGTCCCAGCTATGCCTGTCTATTCATGGGCCACTTGGAGCATCAGATATGGCAACAATACTCCGGTCCTTTCCCTGGGTTTTACCGCAGATATATCGATGATGGCATAGGTCTCACAGATATGTCTGAGACTGATTTACACCGCTTCATCGACTTTGTGAACCACTTTCACCCCATCATCAAGTTCACCTCCCTCGTCTCCACAGTATCTGTCAACTTCCTTGACATTACTATTTCTATCACGCCCTCCGGCCTTAATACCTCAGTATACTACAAGCCGACAGATGCCCACAGCTACCTCCTGTATACCTCTTCTCATCCTCGGGCCTGTCGTGACTCCCTTCCTTTTTCACAACTTCTCCGCCTCCGCCGTTTATGCCAAGACGACGATGACTTCCACTTACGAGCAAATGAGATGTTGGATTTCTTCCGTAACAGACTTTATCCAGAACATGTTCTCACCTCTGCTCTCCAACGTGTGCTCCCCATCTCTCGTCTGGAGGCCCTCAAACCTCACCATAAATCCACTTCGGATAGAGTCAAATTAATCTTGACCCATCACCCTCACAGTACTACTGTCAAACAGATCCTTTTCCGCCACCTCCCTATCCTCCAAGCAGAGCCTCTGACCCAAAAAGTATTCAGTGAAGCACCTTTGGTGGCATATAAACGTGACAAGAACTTGAAGGATCTTCTTGTTCACAGCCGTCTCCCAAAGGAGAATGCCACTCACTTTGGCACACTACCCTGTGGTCGGACACGATGCAACACGTGCAAGTATGTCATCTCAACCCAGAAGGTGTCCTTTCCTAAGGCTACGTACACCATCACTAGTAGCTTCACGTGTGAATCGCGCAATGTCATTTATACGATCATATGTAAACGTTGCTGCAAAACCTATATTGGCCAAACAGGCAAACGACTTGGGGACAGATTCAGCCAGCACTTAAATGACATCGCTCAGCAAAAGTCAACACCAGTTGCTATACACTTCAATGGTCCTGACCACCATGGTCCCATCGACATCCAGGTCACAGCGATCCGATCCTGCTCCTCTGACACTGCCAGCCGAGAACAGCTTGAGAACCGTCTTATCCACCGCATGGGGTGTCTAAAACCAGCCGGTCTCAACACTTTTCACACCTTTGTCTGAGGTCACCCTCTCCTCTCTTGCTCTATTTTACTCTTTCCACTCTTATCCTATTCTTCTATTTGTATGCCATATACATTTTTTTATTTCATATTTATTTATCTCCCACTCATTCTGCCCCCTTCTATTTCCAGTCCCCACTTTTATCACGTTGGGTAGTTTATTTTCCGGTTTCGTTTTTTAGTTTCTTAGTATGCATTGTGTACATCCGGCGGCGGAAGTCGCTTTCTGTTCAGCCACGCGCTTATCAACAGGACAGCGATTTTGATAGAATTTCGGTTCTTGCCTTCAGGGAAGTACCCAGTTTTTATTTTTATTTTTTTTTTATTTTTTTTATTTAGTTTTTATGTGTCCTATCTAGCCTTCACTTTCTTTCCTTTCCTGACGAAGGCCTTGTGGCCGTAACGTAGACTATTTTCTTTGTCTTTTGTCCTCGTAAGACGAATCACCTTTTTTTCGATTTTTTTTTCAAACCCATCCATCGTATTCCACGTCTTACCGCAGTTCCCCTCCACTTCCTCGATTATATATATATTTTTTTTTGACTGCACCGTGTCTCTGTTATCTCGTATCTCTATCTACATATCCTGCTTATCTCCCTGATCCTATCCTATCGCCTTTTCTCAGTATTTTATATCCTATTCACCTATTTATTTTCGTATTTCCCTATTCTTCCTTCATACCTTATATTACCGCAATCTACCCTATTTATTTATTGTTTCAGCGTCTTATATTTTATTTATTTCATATTTTACGTTTTTTATTTTCTGGACGTTTTACTTTTCCCCACTATGCCCTCTCTGAAATATTTTATCAACTCTCTCCGTGTGTCGGTTACCACCAGCTTTAGCTCCCTACCTCCTGATATATCCCGTGTCGCTATTGACTTTGCGTTCGTTACTTTCAAGAAAACTAGATTCACCTCCCATCTCCACTTTATTCACACCTGCCTCCACCACAAAATTCTTCCTAATGGATTTTCTTCCAATTTTCATCCATCTGCTGGTACACTCAATCCTAGGGAACAACGTCTCCTACAACGAATTGAGACCAGATGTGGCTTTCAACGTATGCGCGTAGTGGCCGCCAGTCACTCCCGCCCTTTATCAGACCTCAGTGCCCAACAGACCCAGCTTCTGCTTCGCTTACGTTGTCTCACCTCCAACAACTTCCCTTTCTATTCTATGATACGCACCACTATCCACACACTGAACCGGCAGCTGCATGAGTTCCTTTCCACGTCTAAACACCATAAACTATCCCGTCTCATCCCTACCCCCATAGCTACCCCTCCATCCTCCACTCCATCATGCACTCAGATAGTCTGCATCCCCCCAGATCTACCCCTCTCTGAGGGAGAGCGCTCTGTTCTTAGTAATGGCCTAAAATTTGTTCCTCTTCGTCCGACCCTAGACCAATACAATCTCCTCCAGGATGTTCATCGGTTTCACCGTCGCATGAGGCTGAAGCTCCATTTTAGAGAGAAAGACAGCACTCCGCAGTCTCAGGCTGAATCCGACATCTTCGCACGCTTTTCTGACTCTACTAAACCTCCCTTTACACCTAAACCTGGAGCCTCTCATGCCCTGGACCTGTATATCAAGAACACCATCCATGACATTCAGCAGCTCCGCCCTCGTAGATTGCATTATTCCAATCTCACTTCGGCGGAGTCCGGTGCTCTCTCCCTTCTTCGCCGTAGAGACGACATTGTCATCAAACCGGCTGACAAGGGAGGAGCCATTGTCGTCTGGCAGAAGGACTTGTACCTAAGTGAAGGTAAAAACCAGCTGACCAATGGCTCTTTTTACAGGTCCAGGACCAGCGATGCGACTGTCTCTAACAATCGCATTGTACACAACACGATTAAACAGCTTATCACTAGTAATGATCTTCCTCCCGAAGCATCTCATCTCAGGATTCATGACAGCTCTTTGGGCAAGCCTGTATTCTACATGCTCCCCAAAATTCACAAGATCGAAAACCCTGGAAGACCTATTGTCTCAGCCTGTTCTTGTCCTACTGAACACATTTCTGACTTTCTCGATAGCATTTTCCAGCCTATCGTTGAGAATCTTCCCTCCTTCATCAAAGACACCAATCACGCTCTTACAACTTTCTCCTCTATCCGACTCCCAGCAGACCGCTCCTACCGTCTTTTCTTGCTGGACGTCTGCTCTCTGTATACCTCTATTCCCCACTCTGATGGTCTCCGAGCTCTTCAGACGATGACTTCCACTTACGAGCAAATGAGATGTTGGATTTCTTCCGTAACAGACTTTATCCAGAACATGTTCTCACCTCTGCTCTCCAACGTGTGCTCCCCATCTCTCGTCTGGAGGCCCTCAAACCTCACCATAAATCCACTTCGGATAGAGTCAAATTAATCTTGACCCATCACCCTCACAGTACTACTGTCAAACAGATCCTTTTCCGCCACCTCCCTATCCTCCAAGCAGAGCCTCTGACCCAAAAAGTATTCAGTGAAGCACCTTTGGTGGCATATAAACGTGACAAGAACTTGAAGGATCTTCTTGTTCACAGCCGTCTCCCAAAGGAGAATGCCACTCACTTTGGCACACTACCCTGTGGTCGGACACGATGCAACACGTGCAAGTATGTCATCTCAACCCAGAAGGTGTCCTTTCCTAAGGCTACGTACACCATCACTAGTAGCTTCACGTGTGAATCGCGCAATGTCATTTATACGATCATATGTAAACGTTGCTGCAAAACCTATATTGGCCAAACAGGCAAACGACTTGGGGACAGATTCAGCCAGCACTTAAATGACATCGCTCAGCAAAAGTCAACACCAGTTGCTATACACTTCAATGGTCCTGACCACCATGGTCCCATCGACATCCAGGTCACAGCGATCCGATCCTGCTCCTCTGACACTGCCAGCCGAGAACAGCTTGAGAACCGTCTTATCCACCGCATGGGGTGTCTAAAACAAGCCGGTCTCAACACTTTTCACACCTTTGTCTGAGGTCACCCTCTCCTCTCTTGCTCTATTTTACTCTTTCCACTCTTATCCTATTCTTCTATTTGTATGCCATATACATTTTTTTATTTCATATTTATTTATCTCCCACTCATTCTGCCCCCTTCTATTTCCAGTCCCCTCTTTTATCACGTTGGGTAGTTTATTTTCCGGTTTAGTTTTTTAGTTTCTTAGTATGCATTGTGTACATCCGGCGGCGGAAGTCGCTTGCTGTTCAGCCACGCGCTTATCAACAGGACAGCGATGTTGATAGAATTTCGGTTCTTGCCTTCAGGGAAGTACCCAGTTTTTATTTTTTTTTATTTTTTTTTTTTTTTATTTAGTTTTTATGTGTCCTATCTAGCCTTCAATTTCTTTCCTTTCCTGACGAAGGCCTTGTGGCCGTAACGTAGACTATTTTCTTTGTCTTTTGTCCTCGTAAGACGAATCACCTTTTTTCGATTTTTTTTTTCAAACCCATCCATCGTAAAAGAGATAGCGAGCGGCAAACAGGCTTTTTGAAGATTCAGTCCAGACAAGAGAAAACGAAGATACGAGGCGCCCTGTGTGGGTAGAACAGAGACATGACACAAAGTCTATGAACACTGTCTGGGTTTTCGGTAGTATTAAATGTTGATCTGTATAAGGCTTTGTGTTGTTTGAATTGCTAAGTCTGCTGCTGAGAGGGTTGCAAGCAACCAATAATTGCAACCCCTGTCAAACGATCCTTAATAAATTTTCTTAGTGCATGGGTCTTGGGTGTGAGGTAGCCACATCGACATAAGTTCACCTCTACCACCACACCTAGCCCCTGTCACAAGTGGCGTCGTCGACAGGATTGACAGACAGCACGCAGTGAAGCAACTCTTCAGCAATCAGAGTAGCAACAGCCGAAACAGTAGAACACCCAGTTCAGTGCACGGCGAGGGACGGGATCATCCAGTTTGTCAATATTTCTAATCAACTCTACTAGCAACAAGATGGCGGCACGCAACACACGTGCTGCTAGTAGATTGGATAACGAAGATGTGGCTGAGGTGGATGACCCTGTAGTGGGGCTGGATCGTCAACCAGAACGAGTACAGTACATCGTGGTACCTACTCACAAGAGAGTGCGGTGCTTTGGGGAGCGCACGGGCCCTACGGCCGAGGAATATGTCAGAGAGGTGAGAGCTGCCTGGAGAGTAGGGATGATGAGTAAAGAGGACCAGGTAGGTATTATTCTTGACAGTGTGACCCCAAGTGTCCCCAGGGAGCTGAGGATTCAGGCTGATGACAATGACCCAGAAGCGATGCTACACATCAAAGAGCCTACAGCATCGTTCACGTCGGTGAGGGACTATGCCCTACGGTTTTTAGAGACTGAACCCACTTCTGGGGCTGGTGTTGCCAGTGTCGAAGCAGCTTCTGGAGCAGGTGTCGCCAGTGTAGAAGCAGCAAATACGGTGACAGTATCAGATGCACATGTATTAAACGCAGAAGTGGAGCGGTTGAGAGCACAGGTGGCTCAATTAGAGGCTAAAATTGATGCTATGACTCAGGAGCAGGGGAGACGTAACAGGACAGTTCGTTGTTTTAGATGCAGAGAACTATTCCACGTACATAATCGATGTCCACAGGCATTAAAATAGACCCCTCTGCGGCTGGGAGTCAGGTTACAGAAGGGGAGCAGAATGACTCAAAGATAAAGATGGTTGGTGGTCGACCGGAGTGTGAGATGCTTATTGCAGGAAAGAAAGTCAAAGGCGGCCAGGAATGTACGGGTAGCAGGAGGCGACCCAGGGCACAGAGGAAGTCTAGGAAAATAAGATGCTTCAACTGTGGAGACTTTTCAAACCACATAGCAGCCAAGTGTCCCCAGGGCCCGCTTCCTAAGCGATGTTGTCATTGTAAGTCCCCAGGCCATTTGATATCGGGTTGTCCATCAAAGAGCGCCCTCACCAGACGTACCAACACATCTAGATTGCCGTCACAGTGCAAGCCAAGAGATGGCCGTGGCAACTGTCACCCTAAGGGCGCCAAGAAAAGTGGTCGACATTTAGAGGAGGAGACTCATCTAAAACACGTTGAAGGACACGGTTCCAGGCTACGAGGGGCGCACGTAAGAGCAGAGGCACCGTTGCAGAATTGTACAGCAGTCCGGAAAGAGAGATGTGACAAGCTGCCGTGTCCTATTCCACTACGGGTGGGAGAATTGGTGAGGAAAAGATTGCACTGCGCTGAGAGATCCAAAATTCGTGGTATGTGGTCAGAAGAGGAGTACATTGTTGTTCGTGCTCCCACAATGACAGGAGGTCCATATGTCATCCAGCGAACAGATAGAGCGAGTCCGAGCATTAGAGTCACTGGTAACGAACTGAGAAGAAGTGAAGGCAACGATGATTCTCCAGATTTGGTTGATACGACTGAAGCGCCAGAGGTCGTGATGTTGTCGGGACGACAACAAAATCAGGCGGGGAATATGTGACCGCGCCATCTTGTCAGCCATATTGTCTCCGTGGTTCACCCATCTTGTCAGCCATATTGTCTCTGTGGTTTAGTGCCTTTTCACCACATTATCTTCAAGAAGAAGATTTATTACAAGGCCACAATAAAGCCTACAAATTAGTTGTGTTATATTTGTGTTTTTCGCTATTTCTAGAGCGATAATCGCGAGTGTTATTTGCGTGGCGCAATTAATACGCGCAGCGGATTAAGTTGAGTGATTCGACCGAGGGCTTATAAAAGAGATAGCGAGCGGCAAACAGTCTTTTTGAAGATTCAGTCCAGACAAGAGAAAACGAAGATACGAGGCGCCCTGTGTGGGTAGAACAGAGACATGACACAAAGTCTATGAACACTGTCTGGGTTTTCGGTAGTATTAAATGTTGATCTGTATAAGGCTTTGTGTTGTTTGAATTGCTAAGTCTGCTGCTGAGAGGGTTGCAAGCAACCAATAATTGCAACCCCTGTCAAACGATCCTTAATAAATTTTCTTAGTGCATTGGTCTTGGGTGTGAGGTAGCCACATGACATAAGTTCACCTCTACCACCACACCTAGCCCCTGTCACAGCTGTAATACCCTGTTCAACCAAAACCCATTGAAGGGTTACAGACGGTTATATTGGGTTATATAGCGTGTTAACGTCTCCGCTGGTATCGCTTTCCTAGTCATGGAAATGACTGGCCCTGAAAAGGACCACTAGCTGCCTGTTTGGTCCCTACTCGTTGTTGTCTGTTTCGGCTGTGTGTTGTTCATGACTGCCTTTATTATATTTG
Organism: Oreohelix idahoensis; assembly: GCA_024509875.1. Classification (NCBI taxonomy): domain Eukaryota; kingdom Metazoa; phylum Mollusca; class Gastropoda; order Stylommatophora; family Oreohelicidae; genus Oreohelix; species Oreohelix idahoensis. The sequence goes on from JAMPIV010002477.1 coordinate 380,525, forward strand.
GTAAGAGGTCCTTAAGGGTTTCGGTGATTATTTTGTCTTCCGCTTCTTTTCTTCTTTCTTGATAGCTTTTTGGAAGGCGATCCTCTACGATTTCGGTTATTATTTTGTCTTTAGTTTCCTTGTTTTTTTTTTTTCTCTACTTTGATTGCTTTTTGTAAGGATATCCTCGACGATCCTTCTCTCTGTTTCAATTCTTTTGAGGACTTCTTCGTTCTCTTCCTTTAGCTCTGCGAGTTTGGCGATGTCGACTTCTATTTGGTGTTGGATGGATTTCATTTCCTGTAACATTGCCTGGGCGCTCTGTAAGGCTCCTATTGTTTCGTCTCTTATGGCATCTGAGTCTTCGTTGTGCTGCCTGTTCTTCTCGACTTTGAGTTTTTGTTTTATGTCTCGCACCTCTGTGGTTAGTTTTACCAGCTGGGCTCTTGTGTGTTGTTCCTGGTTAGCAATGCCACCTGAAGCCACTCGATGTCTTGCTTCTCTGAAGGAGATGTTTTTGGTTATAGATTCCTTCAGAATGGCCTTTGTCTCATAGAAGATCGGACAGCCACGGTATCTTGCCCCGTGGTTCCCGAGACAGTTTGCGCAGGTTCTGTTGGAGTTGCGCACTTTATAGTTGTTATCATTTTTCGCTTGAGGACATTCATTGTAAGAGTGATTTCCCGCACAGTACCGACAAACTGTCTCTGTCCTGCATGTCTTCTTAGTGTGCGAAAATTGCTGGCAGTTTGAGCACTGCATAACAGGAGGAATGTACTCTTCTGTTTTTCGACATCTATCGTCTAGGTTAAGTTGACTTGGTCTTGACGTCCTTTCAATAGTTAGGATAACTAGGTTTGTGTCCTTCTTGTCCTATGTCTTCAGTCTTTCCACCTGTGTTATTTTGATATTCTTGTTTTCTGTTTGCAGGCGGCTGTGGACTTCGTGTGTAGATCGATTGTTGTCTACCCCTCTTACAACTATCTTTTTGGTCTTCTTGAAGATCTCCACAGTAGCTTTAATCTGGTGGGGCAGCTGGACTTCTTTGTGTCCGGACTCTAGTTCGATCATCAGTTGGTTTGTCTTCTCCGTGTTATTTAGAGCTATTACAACTCCATTGTAGTGTCTTGAAACTTTAGATATACTCCTCCTGCCCGTTATTGCCTCAAGGATACCGATCACTTTATCGTCGGGTAAGGCCGATATTATTATGTTGCATGATGTTAGAAAGACTTAAATTGCATGCTGACGAAAAGATCAGAGAAGAACAAGCGGGTTTCAGGCCGAAACGATCATGTATTGATCAAATATTCACACTAAGAACAATTATAGAAGAATCAGTGGAAAGGCAATCGCCACTTATTATCACCTTCGTCGATTTTTCAAAAAGCCTTTGATAGTCTACACCGCCCATCATTGTGGAAGATACTTACAATCTATGGTTTTCCAACAAAATATGTGAATATAATCAAAGCGCTATATGACAATGCAAGATGTTGTGTTAGAACAAATAAAGGGAATACAGAATGGTTTACAGTAGAAACAGGGGTGAAACAAGGCTGTATTATGTCACCACTACTTTTTGGAATAGCTATTGATTGGGTTATGAGAAACTATACCCACAATGAACAATTGGGTATAAAATGGACAAATGGAAAATTCCTGGGGGACCTGGATTTCGCAGATGATGTAGCATTCTTAAGTTCAACACAAGACAATCCCAAGAAGCAATAAATAATTTGTGTCATCTCTCGGTTAAAATTGGTCTCCAAATAAATGCCTCTAAAACTAAAGCTATGAACTTTTCTAACGAGACCTTTGATATCATCTTGAACGGGGAAAAACTACAGAAAGTTGAAAGTTTCAATTATTTAGGCAGTAAAATGACTCAGGATGGTGACACAACAAGAGAAATCCATACTAGAATTGCTTTGGCAGCTAGCGCCTTCAATAGATTATCTAACATTTGGAAATTACGATCATTGAATATACATACCAAGCTTCGTCTGTTTAATTCAAATGTTATCTCAGTGTTAACATACGGCTGTGAGAGTTGGAAAATAACAAAATCATTGGAGAACAAGCTGAATACATTCGAGAACAAATGTCTTAGAAAACTCATGAACATCAGTTGGAAAGAATTCAAGACTAATCGACAAATAAGAGAAGACTCTAGGCAGAAATATGTCTCCGACTATATAAGGAAAAGACGATGGTCATATATCGGTCATGTCCTAACGAATGCAAAACAACAGAATACCACTACAGGCGCTCACTTGGGTTCCTGAGGGTAAGCGGAAAAAAGGAAGACCAAAAGAAACACTCAGAAGAACAATAATAAGAGAAGGAAGAACGTTGGGCCTAAATAATGTGCAAGAGCTAAGAGGAGTGGCGTCACAACGAACAACCTGGAGAGCACTGGTTTCTGCCTTATGCGCCGTGTTTGGCGCTTAAAGAATTTATTATTATTATTATTATTAAGGCCCTGAGCGCTTATGGAATTCCAAGCTGCACAGTGTCAATCATAAAAAGCCTCTATGCCAACTTTACGTGTAGTGTTGGGCAGAGCAACCTAACCTTCGAGGTGAAGACAGGAGTACGACAGGGATGCCCTTTATCAACCACTCTATTTTTAACAGTCATAGACTGTGTGATGCGCCAGACAACACAGGGCAGTCCAAGAGGAATAAGATGGACTACATTTTCTACATTGGAAGATCTGGAATATGCAGATGACATTGCACTACTAGCACATTCACATCAACACATCCAGGAAAAAACGGATAGACTTAATACGTTTAGCCAGCAGGTGGGCTTGAACATCAATTTAAAGAAGTCTGAGGTCATGACGCTCAATGTGAGCAACCCTGAGCCCATATCAGTAAGGAATCAGCAACTGGTACAGACAGATACCTTCACATACCTAGGAAGCATAGTAACACTAGACGGCGGGGCAGGCAAAGGCATCAACATCAGAATGAATAAGGCAAGAACAGCCTTCTTTAGCCTAAACAACATTTGGAAGTCCTCCCAATACAGCACAAGCACAAAATTAAGATTATATCAGAGCTGTGTGCTTTCTGTGCTTCTCTATGGTGCGGAATGCTGGAGAGTTACAGAGAAGGAAATGTCGAAATTGTCCTCTTTTCACACAACATGCCTAAGAAAAATTCACCGAATCTTTTGGCCGAATACCATCACCAACCAAGATCTGCTTACTCGTAGCAAGCAAGAGGACATGCACACCATCATAGCTGGCAGACGCTGGAGCTGGGTTGGTCATGTCCTCAGAAGAGACCCCGATGCCATCACAAGAACAGCTATGCTTTGGACCCCTGAAGGAAAACGAAAGAGAGGCCGACCAAAAACAACTTGGCGGAGGACTGTGGAGGCTGAGATGCAAAGAATGAACCAGAGTTGGGGCACTGTACGAAGGATGGCCACCGACCGAGCACAGTGGAATCAATTTGTTGTTGCCCTACAAGACGCCACTAGGCGTGATGGCCACTGACTGCTTTGATGGTCAGTGGTTAAGGATCTAAGAAGAAGAAAGAAGAAGGCCCTGAGCGAGGCCTCACTTCCCGACGTCTGAGTGATCTTAATGATCCTATCCTGTAGTGCCACGTGAGAAACGGCATTCTTTTGCTTTCGAAGTTTGCACGTTCCGACATCTGTCTCAGTTTGAGTGTGTGGTCTGCGGGACTGATTCACATTCTGGCTGGTTGTCTGCCTCTGATCTCGTTGTACCGAAGTTGCCTGGTCGCTGCATGATGGAGGCTCGACTATGACATCTTGTTTTGGTGGTGGTTTTACTTTGACGGGCTTCAAAGCATTGTTATCTTCTGTCTTCGAAGTTTTGCAGATGTTGTCTGGTCCCTGCACAATGGAGCCGCCGCCTCGACATTTTGTGTTATCGGTGTTGTTACTTTGCCAGGCTTCGGAGACTGGTTGTCCTCTGCCTTTGAAGCTTTGGGCTGCTCATCGGTCGTGTCAATGGTTGCGTTGTTCGGTTTCTGAGAAGGACCGGCCCCGACGCTAGTAGTTGCAGTAATCGTGCTCTCCGGCTGACTCTCTTTGTTCTTTGCAGATTCTTGTTTGCTGATAAGTGTTTGAGGGCTTCTATAGATTTTCCTCTTTTTCGCTTGTGGCTTGGTACGAGCCATTTTAGTATATTGCTATCGTACAATGATCCGATGGGTGAGCGCTGCATACGTCCTGAAAAGGACGCTGGTTATAGTGCTGTGTGATCCCGAGGGAAACCGAATTTTTTTTTTTTTTTTAATTTTTTACATTTAATTATAATATAAATATAATGTATAATGCTCAGTGCACAGAATATACATACATTGTAAATGTCAATTGTCAAATATACCCAGATTAATGCAGATTTGGAAAAACAATACCCAGATACCCAGACGGAAGCCAAAAAACCCAGATCTAGTAAAAAAAATACCCAGCTGTGGCAACATCTTTATTCACATTCCGTGGAAATTTACAAAGCCGTATGCATTGAAACATTAACAATAATAGCATGAATATAAGTATAAAAGTGAAACTACAGTGAGCAGCTGTATACAACCACAACAAAAAAAGAAATATACATTGCACATTTTTGTTGTTGTAATCATAGTATTCATTTACTATGTAGATATATTTGTGACGGAGTGTCTATCCCTGTCCTTTTGTGTGATCTCTCACACCTCCAGCTCTACAGCAATATCATTTCCTTTCCTTCCCCTTTCTCTCCGATCGCTTTCATCTGACGTTCCACTTTTTCCCTTTACACATCTTACTCCTCATGCTGAACATACATGGGGAAAGTCTCTAACACGCCTCTCCCCTGTGGCAGTATTTGCTACGGGAGCAATTCCCATCCTATGGTGTCTCCTATGGTGTCACACAAACGCCTCACAAAGACGTGTTAAGCCACGCCAGGCAATCTGACGGTCAGCGACAATATGCTATCGCATAATCTGTCTGACCATCTTTTCAAGCGACGGCGCTTGTTTATCCATTTTTTTTTCTTAAAGACCCACGCATGGAAACATTGACAACAACAGTTTGAACGTAAGCATAAAAATGAAAATACACTGTGCAGCTGTAAAATTATAAATAAAAAATTACTTTCACATCTTGCACACACTCATTTACACTCTTTCCAGTACTCCCAGGTTACACATTTTACATTTTGGTAATGATAGTGTTGATTAAAGGGAAAAGAAAGAAAGAAAGAAAGAAAGAAAGAAAGAATAAAAGAAAGAAAGAAAGAAAAGGACCTTGGGTGTCAAAGACCTAGATCCAGAGTCCGTCGCGAAAGATTTCCGTCCCGACGGAAAACACTCCAAATAAAGGGTACTTAAATTTACTTCCACTAAAAGCAGGTATCCGATTCCGCTGACTTATGATGCCAAAACCTCAGTCCAGCTTTGCTAAAATAAAATCGTGCTGGGCCATGAAATTTAATCTGAAAGGACGTCCTCTGGGACAAAAGAAAGAGTCTTGGTCGCCACGGGAAATAATGGGATTCGAAAAGAGACACTTCTTAGTGGATAGTTTTGATTATTAAAGTAGTCCCCGTGTGACCGCTTACAACAAGCCTTATTCACACTCCATAGATGGAGAAAAGACATATTGAACATTAAATATAAATATACATTTATACACACTAGGGCACGCTTACATACACACAATTACAAGCACATTTCACTGCACCTTTTATTTATTTTTCTTTTTTTTTTCCTCCTGAATTTAAAGGTATGAGCCAATACCAAACGTCAAAGACTTCCCACGAACAAACTTGGGGATCAGTTGGCAAGGTCAGACATTGACACTTTAACGACATCTAGAACTGTGGTCAAACATGACCTCCCACGAATAAAAGTGTAGTTTAAAGGGTCGATAGTACTTGAGAGGATAGGGGGACTGGGGAAGGGAGGGGGTACAGAAGGCAGAAAGCGGACTTACAAAATGTTAGGATGGACAGAGGATGTGATAGTGAGACGGAGGGAGGGCCGTTGGGGAAAGAAGGAGTCATTTTACGAATCAAAGCTGCCTCGTTAAAGAAGAGGTACCATCTCAGGGGTTATTGATAAAACTTTCTGACGAAAAATGTGAAGAAATAAACCAGCGTTGAAAATACGATGATTAAACATGGAAAGATTCCGAAAACACAAAATCTGATTCCGAAATTCTGATAAAATAACCAAGATCAATGTTTGTGTGTTATATGCTGCTTTTGGAACTATGTTTAAGAAGATTGCTTTGTATAAATCTGATTTTTGTGATGTTTGTAAATCGATGATTTTCTGCAGTAGTTTCTTTGTAGGTGTGATTGTACTGCATTCAAAAAACAAATGATCTTCTGTTTTTTTGATGCTTTTCCTACATAGCTGACATTTTGTTATTTGGTGGGCACGGCTGTTTGTGCCCTTTACCAGAGCGATCTTTTAGTTTCGGTGACCGGAATTCTGACACCGGGTATAAAAAATTTTTATGCACCGTAAAAAAACTACTGAGTATTTTGGCGGGGAAAATCAGCTGATGTGTATGTAAAATCAGTAAAATATAAATCATTACACACTCGTTCTGGATAAACACAGCGTTAAAATTCTTTTGTGTACTATAACTTTGTTCTGTGTTCTATTTGTGATTGTATTTTTATTTGTTTGAAATTAGTTTTGACGGAGTTACAGACTTTTGAAAACAGCGTCATCATTTGAGGAAATTCATAAAATAAGTAATCTTTTTATTAATTTAATATCTAAAAATCGGCCCATTCGTTTGAGTTTATAATTATAAAGACTTCTCGAAGGGAAGCTAAAGATTATTTCCACATACTTTTTTTTGGGGTTTCATATCTTGAGAATGTGTGGTAGTCAGTTTTGTGAGTTTGGCATTACACGAACAAGCATATTGTCACCAGATTTTATAGCATTTAAATTACTGTAAACGCATTCCTGATACTCACAAATCTTAAATAAGGTTGTAACAAAATAACTTTGTAAAGCACCATCTGTTTTTGCATTTTCATTCATTTATAATGATATTTAGCTACGTATATAAGCGTCAGAAAACATGTAAATCTATAGATAGATTACTTCTACATACTTTGTTCTATCTTTCAAGTCTTGTTAATCTTGTATTTATAATATGAATTTTTTTTTTTTAATTGTGTGTGAGATAAGGACTGTTCCATTAGTGTTCTTTGGTAGACAATCCTGTGCACACGACGGCTGCCAAAGAATTCTAAGTAACTGTTTGTATATCTTCTTTCATTCACAGATAAAGCATTCTACATCCTGGTGTTAGACTTGATAGTCCCAAATATTCCTCTATCTTTATACATACACAAGTAAACTATACTACATAACAACGAAATGGAACATACTGTTTTGCATCATATGAATTGTGCCAGTGCACTGTGCAGAGCCTGTGGCAAGAGAGCATTAACTTCCAAAACAACACGTTCAATTCAGAAAGCGCTGAACTGTTCTAAATTACGTTAATGATCTGTTCTTTGTGTTTGGAATTAACGTATCAGATGATAACCCACACAGCATTCGACTATATTTTGTAAGAAGTGTTACTTACGAATACAAAATTCAAAAAGGAGGCATAATGAGAAGTGTCTTGAAACAGCCAAGTTACTATCGGAAAACAGTCAGCACATCTGGAAAGACTAAAACCATAATTTAACTATAAGTGAATGTCAACTGTGCAATTGTGTTGCAAAGACATCTTTTGGTGTTTTAAAAACAAAAAGCTGCTCTATCCCCTGTAATGTTCTTTCTGACCCCTCCATGTCTAGTCAGTCATTTAGCTGTAGTCAGGATAGCTCTGTACAGTAGGAGGTTGATGTGCCTGCCCACATTAGTGATGATATTGTTCAACTGGAGGTTGATGTGCCAGCTCACATTAAAGGCGATACCATTATTCATTTGGAGGTGGATAACACTACTCACCCTAGCATGCCAGTTTTTGTTGCCACATCTACACCTACCAAGTCAGTTATACATACGACAAGTACATCCACCTCGCCTGTCTTCAAAAGCGACATCACAGTACAACAGTTACTTGCTAAGCCACCTTCACAACCACTAACACAAAAGGAAGAACCCCTATTCACATCCATTGTTAGAAAAAAAAACTAGAAACAGCAAAAAGTAATATCATAAAATGCAAAACCAGAGGACAGCCTATTGTACTACAAAAACTAATTAAACATAGAAGAGAAACATCAGTCACCAGAACGCCAACAAACGTAAGCGATCTCAATTGCTTCACACTGTTAGAAAACATATTGCTGGAACATCAACTGATTCATTAGACCTGCAGCAGGCACATGAACTACAACGCTGTTCAGAAACGTCACGTCAGGAAATTTGCAGGAAAGCAGGCATTGAAAGTAGAGTTAGAATATCCAAAGAATTAGCAATAGCCATGAAGGAAACAGTAGGTCTTACGTGGGCACAGGAGAAAAAACAGAGAAGATTGAAAATTGAAAGACGCGCCAGAGGTATTAAAAATATAACTTCACAATTAAAATTTATAATGGAAACTCATTTGTTACAAATTTCTCCATCTGTGAATGTACAGATTCATCCTATAAAAAAAAAAAAGGAAGTGTGAATGATAATTGAGCGAAATTTTGGGGCTAGAGCAAATTATGGCAGTTGTTGCTTGAGATTGACAGAATTAACAGAGTGTGGAAATCATTTAATAGATGTATTTTTTAAATACACCTATTTATCTATTAAATTGAACATTTCGTTTTACTCATGACCATACTTATTTTTACATGACCATCGTGATGTATGATTGAGATAATTGTTAGCTCTCATGTTTTTGGGGACAATTGGGTGTGTTATTTTAGGTAATAAATGTGGACTTGCAATTTAATGTTTCAATAATTAATGTTTGACGCATGAAACCAAAACAAAACTTTGATATCCATTTTCTGCAGGTTTTCTACTTTTGATTTCTGTAATTTGTTATGCATGTTGATTGTGACCGATTTAGTGAAAATTGCATTATAAACAAACCATAACAAAATATAAAAAAAACGTAAATTTTACACTATTTCAGACTATTATATCTTCTGTTCTAATTGTGATAAAATGTTTGTTCTTGTTCTAAAATTTACTCTAACATTTCTAGTCTAGCTTTACGCAAAATTAAAGCCGGTATTTATAATAATAAAGTAGCCTAAAAACATTAATTAAGCCCTATCAAAAGTAAAATCCGCCACCTTTTTTTCCAGTTAGGAAGTTACCACGTGACCTCTGACACGATAGCTATAAATAGCGCGGTCGGGGGAAGAGGGGAAATAACTAAAAGATCGCTGGCAAACAGCCGTGTGGGATCTGTGTGCTTCTCGTTTTGTTGTGGGTGTCATGCTGTATATTAGTCTAAAAGTGACCTCTCTTGCTTTAGCAGTGATTTTTGGGTTGTGCAAGTTAGTGAAGGTTTCGGTGTAATTTTTTATAGCATGTTTCTGTCCTCTTTTAATCCTTAGATGTAAAGGTGGTGCTTTGAGTTTAACTAAATGTTTATATATTGCATTTGTTTTCTGGTGAATTAATTTTCCATATCCTTGGATGGCTTGTATGCATGTCTTATAAAATGAGGGCGTAGGGCCAAAGTGATGGGGGATTGCATTGTTTAGTGGTCTCAGTTTGGAAAGCCTGAGTCCCATGTAATAATGAGCTAGTGTGTGTCGTTCTGGGTGTTTGATGATGCTTCCTGTGTGTTTAATTCTGAGTGCCTGGATCTTTGTTTCTATGTCTTGAAGGGCAATTCCTCCGTGTTTCTCTTCTTGTATACCGTAAGTGTCTTGTGTTTAATGCTGTAAAAAGTGCGCCCAAAAACGAATGCTCTGACCTGCTTGTTTAAATCCGTGATAGTCTGTTTTGAGGGGTCAAAAACTGTGGCAATGTAAAGTAGCTTAGGGAAAATTTATGTATTTACAATTAAACTTCGTCCAAAAATCGTTGTGGTTTTGTATTTGTATCCGTGCAGCATGTCTTGTATTTTGGATGTTAGATTTTTCCATGTGTCTCTGTGTGTGCGATTTGGGTGTGAGGAAAAGGTTAGGCCATATATTTTGATGTTGTTTGTTGGTGTTAGTCCAAAGGGAAAGTCTGCTTTGTTCTTCCATTTGCCTATGCCCATTATTGTGGATTTTTGAACATTTACTTTTGCTCCGCTACCTTTGCTAAAGTCTGTAAATGTGTTTAGGATAATTTCTATAGACTTTTTGTTTGGTGGGAAAAAGATAGTGTCGTCTGCATAGGCGAGCAACTTTTGTTCACCTTTCCCTTGTATGAAAGTGCCCTTGATAGAGCTGTCTTTTCTGATGTTCTCTAGTAGTGGTTCTAGTGCAAGAACATAGAGTAAAGGAGAGAGGGGGCATCCCTGTCTTACAGATCTTGTTAGCCTGAAGGTGTTAGTTAATGTATGATTTACTAACACTTTGCTCTCGGGCTTCATATACAGAATATTAATCCATTGTCTGAAGTGTTTGTCGTAAATTTATTTTGAGAGAAAAGAGTCGTAGAAATAGTGGTCCGGTTTAGAGTGGAAAATGATGATGGAAAGCTCAGTGATAGAAAATGTAGAGATTTAATAGTTACTTCACAGCGTGCTGGAGGAGAGTAAAGACAGACTTATTTACGACAAATCGTGTCTCTCAATCTTCTCTTTCACTCTCCTGGTCAAACAATTATTTGCCAGTTTTCCAGACTCGCATCTGCGCGCTCACCGATTTGGTGTTTTCAAACACACACACGACGTTGATACAAACTATATTAAACGAATAGGGGAAAAGTTGGGCTTTGGGTATATCCAACACACAGAACTAAATGAGTTTATGTGATTTTATTCACTTTAAACATCAATTACTAAAAATATCAGATATTACATAAATTATCATAAGTACACAAATGCAAATAACAAGTTTGGAAGGGGTGAAGAATATTGGTATCGACTAAGCCCTTCCCGCTTATTAGACAAAGACAACCCCAGTCCAGAGATAGATAATATCAGGAACACGGGTACGTTAACCTAACAGTAAAGTTAATTACTCTGAAAGAGGTGTTACCAAGTTAGGTATAAGTAATAGAAAAAAACTTGTTCTTCCCAGCTGTTCTTCCCTTTACTAAGCAAATGGAAAGGAGGTGGTTTTAAACAGAGTTAACAAATTATCAACTATCCCACTTAAAGGAACAATGTAGGGTATACAGAAAAGATATATGTTACCAGGTAAGCAAGTTAACAAAATGGTCACACAAAAGAATTAATTTCCTGTCATTCATACACGCGCTAGCAAAGGCCTTCACTCATCTTGCTCTCACTTACCGATCGTGAAAAAATCTTGCACTCCATAGAATAACACAACAGCAGTTACACCTCAACTAAATGTATGAGTGTTTGTTCAAGTTCTAGCCCCAGATTATCGGGTAGGCGGTCAGCACATAAAAGGATCCCGTAATCGCTGGAAAATGAATCTGTAGTTGTGTCTCTTTTCTTAATAATAGTTTCTATGGGAGGGCACGGTCTCTGATACCGGGGTGAGGATGGTGTGGTCTATTTGACTATGCCGCTGATAATAAAATTCTTACGCATGCTGGTACACTTTATCCGTGAGGTATGGTTTAAGTCCAGTGAGAAAACTAAGTCACATCACTGTTCAGGAAATTATGAATTATCTCTCTGTGTCAGTAAACTAACAAAGCTCGGGCCAGTGTTCTTCTTCCCGTTACGACTTAAGTTGTTTGATGGTGCGTTAAATTTGTCTTTGGGTGTGCTTTCTTTGCTATAAGTTAGATAGCGGAATTCCAAACATAGAATCGCCTCAAAGATTAAAAATTTACACAGTCTCAACAAGTTCTGCGTCAGGGGAACTCTACACACTGTTTATGCTTTGCTTTGCTTAGATTGATTTCTTTATTGCTTTCTTAATGCTGGGATCGCACAGGTTACGATCACTCTGTATGAAAGAAAAAAAAAGACATGTAATATACCGAAAACAAATAACCTTCTAAAGCGCGATGAATTTCCCGTTAAGCCTATTTTATATATGCTCGCGTATTTAATTATGTATTTAATAAACACTGCGCGAGTTCTGGTGGTTAAAAACACACATCTATAAAACTAGGACTAAACTGAATTTATTAATTATAAATTCCTTCGCGACTTTAAAAGTTAATTTAAGCATCTATTATCTTTTGAAATAATATAATAGATAGATCATTATATTTAAAACTGGAACTCTTGAGATGGTTTAATTAAATAGATTTAAATTAACACAAAATCCCTTGAAATAGAATGACTAGACCACTGATCACTTTACACAATATATATTTTACCGCTTTGCACAGAATTAGAAATCACTGCAAATATATATAAAATCCAGGGGGAAATCTATAACAAGATTTCAATAAAGCTAGTGCTTCTGTAAAGGTCTGGCCAGCGAGTGATAACGTGTCTAGTTCTACATGGTCTATTTAGCTAAAATGGAATGTAAGTTGAGTGGGACATGATAAACTTGACAACTTATTTGATCTCACGAACTTTTGGGGATCTGACCGCCAAATCAAGAGAAGAAGCCGCCCCCTGGTCTTCGTATCCGCTCGCTGCTGCCCGTTTCGCTTTCCCCCGTTCGCTCGGTTCCTCGATTGACACCGAGACGCGAAATTAGCGGCAAGCAACTGCGTCTCGTATCAGGGAAAACTACTGTCTTTGATAGCGCCGATAGTCTCCCCTAAGATCCCTCGGTCTGTCTCTTGATCTCGTCGCTGTATCCTACATGAGTCCCGGTGGAATGCGTTCTGGCAAACGAAAAGTTACAACAAATGTTCAGGGGTTCTAATGTTATGAAAAGCTAAAAGTCCCTTTAAATCATCCATCATATCAGGGAGAATTCACTTGTCAAACTAGACGTACGTCACAATCGTCCCCACTTTTAGACATGAAACCATTTTTCATGTTTTCATTTTTGACAATGGAGGTGACCTGATTGGTGATTTTAGGATGAGTGGTATCTTCAGTTTGCTCTTCTTCCTCTGTAGACCAGTTTCTACTCAGAAAATCAGCCCCGACATTCTGTCTTCCTGGAATATATTCCACTTTGAAAGAATAAACGCTTAAAAGGAGGGCCCAACGCATGATCCTAGCGTTAAATTCTTTATTGGCACCAAGAAATGCTAACGGAGCGTGGTCTGTTTGCACCGTGAACGATGTACCATAAAGAAACTCATGATGGCGTCTGATACCGTCAATCAGAGCAAGACATTCCCTTTCAACTACGCTGTAGTTCCGTTCCGCTTTATTTAATTTCCGACTGCCATAGGCAACTGGAAATAGCATGTTCAGGTCACTGTCATCGGCTTGAAGCAGTGTTGACCCGATGCCCTGACCTGACGCGTCGACTCTCAGTACAAAAGGTTTCTTGAGGTCAGGCAACCTCAAAATGGGGTATGCAGACAACTGTCCTTTCAAAGTGCTATACGCGTGTTCGCACTTTTGATCCCATATGACCTTATCAGGACAACCTTTCTTTGTGAGGTCAGTCAGAGGTGCCGTCAGTCCGTTGAAGTTCTGGATGTACTTCTGATAGTATGCACATAGCGATATGAAGGAACGTACGTCTTTCTTCGTTCGGGGTCTTTTTGCTGCCACTATTTTCTCCACGTTCTTCTTAATAGGCCAACTGCATCCGTGAGAAATAGTGTGCCCCAGGAAGTCTAACTGTTCAAACCCGATGAGACATTTGCTAGGTCTGGCTGTGAGACCCGTTTCCTGTAGTCTCCTGAGGAGCATAGCAACCGTAGCAATATGTTCTTCATAGGTTTCCGATGCAATTAAGATGTCATCCATGAAATTATGGATATGGGGACTTTGCAAAGGTTGTAGAAGCTTCCTCATCATCCTGGTGAACACTCCTGGTGCGTTATGCAAACCGAACGGCATCACGTTAAATGTGTAATGTCCTTCACTAGTGCTGAAAGCTAACAAAGGTTTAATTTCCTCCTTGACTGGTATTTGATAATAACCTTTGCTGAGGTCAATCTTGGAGAAGATCTTTGCTTTGCTGAGCTTGGTGAACAACTCAGAAACAGTTTGGAGAGGTTCGGGCTGGAATTCCGTTACCGCGTTTAGCAACCTGTAATCAATGCACAGCCGAACTTCCTTATTGGGCTTCTGCAACAGCACTACACTCGAGCTGTAAGGAGATGTAGACTCACTGATAATTCCTGCCTGACGCAGCTTGTCTATTTCTCCGCGAAGTGCATCAGCTTTAGCGTACGGGATGGGGTAAACTCTGGTTTGAACAGGGGTCTCGTTTGTTAATTTCATATCAAATTCAATGAGATTTGTTCGACCAGGTACATCCGTTAAAACTGCACTGTACTGTTTTAGTAGAGCCCTAGTTTCTGTTTGTTGTTCTGGTGAGAGATTGTCGCCGAACTTGACATCTTTAAAGGATTCTGTGGGTTGCAGTGGATACTCCATGCAACCATCATCATCTTCCTCGTCTTCCGTTGCTATGGCGACAGCCAGGAGATGCTCGGAGGATGGCACCGGTCTTTCCAAATATTTCTTTAGCAGATTTATGTGGAAGACCTTCTCCTTTCCTTTGATGGAGATCTTGTAGTTGGTACGTGAGATCTTTTTAAGGACGGTAAACGGTCCTTGCCATCCGATGCGAAGTTTATTGCTTCCGGTTGGAAGTAGCAATAGGACTTTCTCCCCTGGTTGTAGTTCTCTCTCTTTTGCAGCTTTGTTGTATCTTTTAGTAATTTTAGCGCGGGCTTTCTTAAGGTTGGTAGTAGCTAGATCCCATCCTAGCTTTAGCCTTTCCTTAAGCTCAGATACATACTTGCTTGCAGAGACGACTGTCTCGTCAGCCTTCTGGTCTGTCAGGGACCGAAGTAAGGCTTCTAGTGGCCCCTTAATAGGTCTGCCAAATAAAAGTGTAGCTGGCGCAAAACCCGTAGACGCTTGGGGTACCTCTCGGTAGGCGAATAAGGCAGCCGATATATATTGGTCCCAGTCTTCCGGTTTCTCCTGACCCAGCTTACGTAACATCATGGTGAGGGTACCGTTAAAACGTTCCACGAGCCCATTTCCGGCCGGATGGTAGGGACTTGTGTGGATATGTTTGGCCCTCAAGATCTTAAAGATCTCCTCCATTAACAGGCTACGGAATTGGGATCCATTGTCCGTCAAAACTTGTTGAGGGAATCCCAACCGTGTAAAAATTTGCACAAGGGCTTCTGCGACATGCTTGGAATTAGTGCATGGTAGCGGTACGGCTTCGGCCCACATAGTGCAAGTGTCAACTAAGGTCAGGATGAACCTGTTCCTTCTTTTGGTCTTTTCCAGAGGACCAATAATGTCGACAGCAACCCGTTCAAATGGAGTCCCTACTATTGGCATTTGCCCCATAGGTACTGGGGGTGTCAAGTGCTTGGGTGCTACCCGTTGGCACTGGGCGCAGGATTTCACGTACCTGACAATGTCAGAGTTCATTCCTGGCCACCAATAGTGGTTTTTTATTCGCTGAATAGTGGCGTTTTGTCCCATGTGTCCGCTAAAGGGAAGAGAGTGCCCCATTTCTAAGATCTGGTTTCTGTACTGCGTCGTCGGTACTAGGAGCTGGTTATTCCCCGTGTCCGGGTTGCCCGTTCTACGATACAATACACCATCCTTAGAAAAGATGTCTCCGTTGTGTCTGGGGTCCTTAGCCATGGGCAGTTTTTTAAAGCAGGGCGCCAGAGTAGGGTCCTTTTGTTGCGCCTCCTTCAGTTCATTCGGCAACAAGTTTGGCGCAGGCTCCCTCTCCTTCTTGGCTTGCCCTCTTGTGGTTACCGCTGCCACAATCGGCTCCTTAGGTCTCCCAATGAACACATATCTACATCCCAGGATAACTGGGTAGATCGGATCATCCATTATGGCCGCTTTAATAACTCCTCTGACAAAGTCAGAGTGTATTTCTACCAGTGCGATAGGAAGCGTCCTGGGTGCATCACTCCTGAAAACTCCACTAAGTTTGACGGTTTCCTCTGTCTCCTGACCGGGTTTGACTAGGTGCCTAGCGACAATACAATCAAAACTTAATCCAGTGTCAAAAAGACAAGTAGTAGAGGTACCGTTCAAAATTACAGTTCCTCGAGTTGAGGGTCGGTCCCCCTCAGGTTGAGAATCACTGACATTGACTCTACCTTTCGAGGCTGTATGCAAACATCCAATGCGGTTTGCACCGGTTTGTTTGCCCTGATCAGACGTTCCTGGTGTAGGGGTCTTCCCTTTTCCTTGACCTTGGTGGCCGCGCTGCCACGTAGGCTTGTTGGGTTGATCAGAATTGTTGTTGGGGGGGTATCGGGTTTTGTAGAATTTCGATTTTTCCTGGGGAGGTTTCTGGGTATTGTTATCTCGTTGGTTATAATGTTGAGAGGAAGTGGAAGAATAGGATGCCTGTTCTAGATTCTGTTTTCGAGATGGCTCATCGGTGGGTTTACGTTTAGTGCTGGGAAGTTCGGCCATTGCATTGCTATAGCGTTCGGCTTTATTGAGTATGTCTTCAAGCCTGACTGCCCCCTGTTCCGCCAAAAATCTACGTGTTTCATTCGACAAAGTGGATTTTATCTGCTCCACAAGAACAAGTTCGAGGAGTCCCTCATATGAAAGAGGTAGGTCAGATAATTCAATGCACTTTGTCAGATAACCCGTGAGACGTGAAGAGAACTGGGGAAATGTTTCCGTGCTCTCTTTTCGGCTGTTTCTGAACAACTGCAGAAACTTTCGGGCAGTCATCTCAAACTGCTGTAGTAAGGCCTTTTTCAACATGTCGTAATCATGTTGATTCGGTCCCAGCTTTGTGTACACGTCATAAGCATTGCCTTTCAGTGACGTTGAAAGTTTGAGCGCCCAGCGGGTACTCTCTAACCCATAAAGATTCGCGAGTCTCTCGAATTTTTCTAGGTAGCTGTCAATTTTTTCGTTAGGGCTAGGAAAAGATTCTAAAGAAAACGACATAGCAGTTAATTGGGCAGATTGAGTACTGGAGAGGTCCATTGATTGAGACTGGGGCGAAGACGGCTCTCCGTTAGTCGAAGTAGAGGCGCCCCGACTCTCTAGAGCCTTAAGCGCCAGTTGATGCTGTCTTTCCTTGTCTCTCTCTCTCTCTCTCTCTGCGAGTTTCCATCTCTGCTTCAATTTTCTTCTGTTCCAAAAGACGTTCTTCCGCTTCTTTCTTATCTGCCCTCTCCTGGGCTTCTCTCCTCTCTGTTCTTTCTTTCTCTTCCTTCCTCTCAGCTTCGGCTCTCTGTTGCTTCGCCTTCCTCTCAGCTTCGGCTCTCTGTTGCTCCGCGTCATATATTTCCAATTCCTGGTTAATAAACGCGTTTGCAGCTTCTGCATCTAATCCTGCCTCTTTCGCTTCCAGCCTCAAGATGGACCTCATCTTTATCCTCTCTGCCATTGTTAAAGAATAAGATTTTAACTTCAAAAACCTTAGTGACTGTAAAACAATCACGCAATCCCAGCAACTCTTATAAAGAAAGCAATTGAATTATCTCCGCCAGAGGATAATAAAATAGCAAATATATTTGTTTGTCTGTACTTTCTACTGCTGTGGAGAGAAAACAACCTGTAAATATGCTGTGTGGACAACCCAAATACTTAAAGAACGTTTGTCTAGGGGTGTAATTATTTATTTATTTCCCTAATTCACAAAGACAAATCATTCACACTCTACCTAGTTAGACCCAAACTAAATCAGACTCAAAATATCTTTAACCCGGCTATGCGATTGCCTCAAATGTAGCTCAAGATCCCAGAACCAGCCCACAAATATGTGTGCATCAAATGTATCTCAAAATTATCCCAGACGAGCCGGCCAAATATTGTCGTAAATTTATTTTGAGAGAAAAGAGTCGTAGAAATAGTGGTCCGGTTTAGAGTGGAAAATGATTGTGACGTACGTCTAGTTTGACTAGTGAATTTTCCCTGATATGATGGATGATTTAAAGGGACCTTTAGCTTTTCATAACATTAGAACCCCTGAACATTTGTTGTAACTTTTCGTTTGCCAGAACGCATTCCTCCGGGACTCATGTAGGATACAGCGACGAGATCAAAGAGACGAACTGAGGATCTTAGGGGAGACTATCGGCGCTATCAAAGACAGTAGTTTTCCCTGATACGAGACGCAGTTGCTTGCCGCTAATTTCGCGTCTCGGTGTCAATCGAGGAACCGAGCGAACGGGGGGAAAGCGAAACGGGCAGCAGCGAGCGGATACGAAGACCAGGGGGCGGCTTCTTCTCTTGATTTGGCGGTCAGATCCCCAAAAGTTCGTGAGATCAAATAAGTTGTCAAGTTTATCATGTCCCACTCAACTTACATTTCATTTTAGCTAAATAGACCATGTAGAACTAGACACGTTATCACTCGCTGGCCAGATCTTTACAGAAGCACTAGCTTTATTGAAATCTTGTTATAGATTTTCCCCTGGATTTTATATATATTTGCAGTGATTTCTAATTCTGTGCAGAGCGGTAATATATATTGTGTAAAGTGATCAGTGGTCTAGCTCAGTCATTCTATTTAAAGGGATTCTGTGTTAATTTAAATCTATTTAATTAAACCATCTCAAGAGTTCCAGTTTTAAATATAATGATCTATCTATTATATTATTTCAAAAGATAATAGATGCTTAAATTAATTTTTAAAGTCGCGAAGGAATTTATAATTAATAAATTCAGTTAAGTCCTAGTTTTATAGATGTGGGTTTTTAACCACTAGAATTCGCGCAGTGTTTATTAAATACATAATTAAATACTCGAGTGTATTATAGGCTTAACCATACCTCACGGATAAAGTGTACCAGCATGCGTAAGAATTTTTTTTTTATTTCAGCGGCATAGTCAAATAGACCACACCATCCTCACCCCGGTATCAGAGACCGTGCCCTCCCATAGAACTGGTTTTATTAAGAAAAGAGACACAACTACAGATTCATTTTCAGCGATTACGGGATCCTTTTATGTGCTGACCGCCTACCCGATAATCTGGGGCTAGAACTTGAACAAACACTCATACATTTAGTTGAGGTGTAACTGCTGTTGTGTTATTCTATGGAGTGCAAAGTTTTTCACAATCGGTAAGTGAGAGCAAGATGAGTGAAGGCCTTTGCTAGCGCGTGTATGAATGACAGGAAATTAATTCTTTTGTGTGACCATTTTGTTAACTTGCTTACCTGGTAACATATATCTTTTCTGTAAACCCTACATTGTTCCTTTAAGTGGGATAGTTGATAATTTGTTAACTCTGTTTAAAACCACCTCCTTTCCATTTGCTTAGTAAAGGGAAGAACAGCTGGGAAGAACAGGTTTTTTTTTCTATCACTTATACCTAACTTGGTAACACCTCTTTCAGAGTAATTAACTTTACTGTTAGGTTAACGTACCCGTGTTCCTGATATTATCTATCTCTGGACTGGGGTTGTCTTTGTCTAATAAGCGGGAAGGGCTTAGTCGATACCAATCTTCTTCACCCCTCCCAAATTTGTTATTTGCATTTGTGTACTTATGATAATTTATGTAATATCTGATATTTTTAGTGATTGATGTTTAAAGTGAATAAAATCACCTAAACTCATTTAGTTCTGTGTGTTGGATATACCCAAAGCCCAACATTTCCCCTATTCGTTTAATATAGTTTGTATCAACGTCGTGTGTGTGTTTGAAAACACCGAATCGGTGTGCGCGCAGATGCGAGTCTGGAAAACTGGCAAATAATTGTTTGACCAGGAGAGTGAAAGAGAAGATTGAGAGACACGATTTGTCGTAAATAAGTCTGTCTTTACTCTCCTCCAGCACGCTGTGAAGTAACTATTAAATCTCTACATTTTCTATCACTGAGCTTTCCATCATCATTGTCGTAAATTTATTTTGAGAGAAAAGAGTCGTAGAAATAGTGGTCCGGTTTAGAGTGGAAAATGATGATGGAAAGCTCAGTGATAGAAAATGTAGAGATTTAATAGTTACTTCACAGCGTGCTGGAGGAGAGTAAAGACAGACTTATTTACGACAAATCGTGTCTCTCAATCTTCTCTTTCACTCTCCTGGTCAAACAATTATTTGCCAGTTTTCCAGACTCGCATCTGCGCGCTCACCGATTTGGTGTTTTCAAACACACACACGACGTTGATACAAACTATATTAAACGAATAGGGGAAAAGTTGGGCTTTGGGTATATCCAACACACAGAACTAAATGAGTTTATGTGATTTTATTCACTTTAAACATCAATCACTAAAAATATCAGATATTACATAAATTATCATAAGTACACAAATGCAAATAACAAGTTTGGAAGGGGTGAAGAATATTGGTATCGACTAAGCCCTTCCCGCTTATTAGACAAAGACAACCCCAGTCCAGAGATAGATAATATCAGGAACACGGGTACGTTAACCTAACAGTAAAGTTAATTACTCTGAAAGAGGTGTTACCAAGTTAGGTATAAGTAATAGAAAAAAAACTTGTTCTTCCCAGCTGTTCTTCCCTTTACTAAGCAAATGGAAAGGAGGTGGTTTTAAACAGAGTTAACAAATTATCAACTATCCCACTTAAAGGAACAATGTAGGGTATACAGAAAAGATATATGTTACCAGGTAAGCAAGTTAACAAAATGGTCACACAAAAGAATTAATTTCCTGTCATTCATACACGCGCTAGCAAAGGCCTTCACTCATCTTGCTCTCACTTACCGATTGTGAAAAAATCTTGCACTCCATAGAATAACACAACAGCAGTTACACCTCAACTAAATGTATGAGTGTTTGTTCAAGTTCTAGCCCCAGATTATCGGGTAGGCGGTCAGCACATAAAAGGATCCCGTAATCGCTGGAAAATGAATCTGTAGTTGTGTCTCTTTTCTTAATAACAGTTTCTATGGGAGGGCACGGTCTCTGATACCGGGGTGAGGATGGTGTGGTCTATTTGACTATGCCGCTGATAATAAAATTCTTACGCGTGCTGGTACACTTTATCCGTGAGGTATGGTTTAAGTCCAGTGAGAAAACTAAGTCACATCACTGTTCAGGAAATTATGAATTATCTCTCTGTGTCAGTAAACTAACAAAGCTCGGGCCAGTGTTCTTCTTCCCGTTACGACTTAAGTTGTTTGATGGTGCGTTAAATTTGTCTTTGGGTGTGCTTTCTTTGCTATAAGTTAGATAGCGGAATTCCAAACATAGAATCGCCTCAAAGATTAAAAATTTACACAGTCTCAACAAGTTCTGCGTCAGGGGAACTCTACACACTGTTTATGCTTTGCTTTGCTTAGATTGATTTCTTTATTGCTTTCTTAATGCTGGGATCGCACAGGTTACGATCACTCTGTATGAAAGAAAAAAAAAAAGACATGTAATATACCGAAAACAAATAACCTTCTAAAGCGCGATGAATTTCCCGTTAAGCCTATTATATATATATGCTCGCGTATTTAATTATGTATTTAATAAACACTGCGCGAATTCTAGTGGTTAAAAACACACATCTATAAAACTAGGACTTAACTGAATTTATTAATTATAAATTCCTTCGCGACTTTAAAAGTTAATTTAAGCATCTATTATCTTTTGAAATAATATAATAGATAGATCATTATATTTAAAACTGGAACTCTTGAGATGGTTTAATTAAATAGATTTAAATTAACACAAAATCCCTTGAAATAGAATGACTAGACTAGACCACTGATCACTTTACACAATATATATTTTACCGCTTTGCACAGAATTAGAAATCACTGCAAATATATATAAAATCCAGGGGAAAATCTATAACAAGATTTCAATAAAGCTAGTGCTTCTGTAAAGGTCTGGCCAGCGAGTGATAACGTGTCTAGTTCTACATGGTCTATTTAGCTAAAATGAAATGTAAGTTGAGTGGGACATGATAAACTTGACAACTTATTTGATCTCACGAACTTTTGGGGATCTGACCGCCAAATCAAGAGAAGAAGCCGCCCCCTGGTCTTCGTATCCGCTCGCTGCTGCCCGTTTCGCTTTCCCCCGTTCGCTCGGTTCCTCGATTGACACCGAGACGCGAAATTAGCGGCAAGCAACTGCGTCTCGTATCAGGGAAAACTACTGTCTTTGATAGCGCCGATAGTCTCCCCTAAGATCCCTCGGTCTGTCTCTTTGATCTCGTCGCTGTATCCTACATGAGTCCCGGTGGTGATTTGTCTTTTTGCATTGCATTCACTGCGAGTGTTATGTCTGTTAGTGTCAGCTCAGTGTTTGTTTGTCTGCGTCAGATAATTTTTTTGTGAATTGCATAAATCTATCTTGTATATATGGTTGAACATTTTCTTCTGTGTACAGGTTCCTATAGTAAATTTCGAAAGCCTGCACTATGTGTTGTGTTTCTGTCTGTGTGGTCCCTTCTAAATCCACTATTTGGCCTATTTGCCTGCAGCGTTGTATATTTTGTTCTATCGCCTATAGTGTCCTATATATAGATATGATGCGAGAGTTACGGGACTGGGGAAGATGGCCGTTATGTGAGGTCAGACATGTTTGTAACCCTGTGTGTAATAAAATATTAAAAACGTCAAAAGTCTGATATTAGTTCTTTTAGATAGGACTAAGGTAGAATACCACAAATGGCGACGAGGATGTTAGAGTTCCCCATCACGTTTTTTCAGTACAATCACGATGTGAACATAGGAACCAAGTGGGAAAAATGGGTAAGCCGTTTCGAAAACTGTCTGGCGGCATATGAGGTCAAAGATGTCAAACGCAAACAGTGTTTACTTTTGCACTATGCCGGAGAAGATGTATATGACATCTACCAGACTATGGCCGATACAAGTGATGATTACGACAAGGTGAAGCAGAAGCTGACCTCGTATTTCATCCCTAAGAAGAATACGATGTATGAACAGTTCAAGTTCAGACAGGCCATTCAAAATGGTGAAGAAAATTTAGACCAGTACGTCACGAGGTTACGCCAACTTGTAAAACACTGCCAATTTCAGAATCAAGATGATGAAATTAGAAATCATGTCATACAGACATGTACATCATCGAAATTAAGAAGAAGGATTCTTCAAAGTGAAAAATCCATTACATTAGATGAAGTACTACAGATTGGCAGAACATTAGAAATTGTAGAAATACAGGCTACACACATAGAGAAGAAAGAAGAGAACACTGTCAACAAACTGCAATTTCAGGAGTCTAGATCTAGAACCCAAGATTCAGTCACACTAGCTGACGAACATAACAGACAGAAACCAAAGTTTCATACGTCTAGATCTGACTCCAAGTGTGGTGAAGTGGGATGTTATAAATACTTATAGGGAACTTAGTGTACTGACTGAGATCAGCTGTGAAGGTATCTATATCTATTAAGAGTAGTGTATTATAGATAACCTTACTTGCTACCACATATCTATATATCTCAGTCAGAATTATTCTGGAATAGTGTGATGCTACGTTATGTGTCTAGGGTATGAGTATGGTGAAGTGTAAGTCACAACAACAGACAGATAAACAATTTAATTCACTACTCTTGACAACACTGTGACACTCACATACATATAACACTCTATGAGAATATCTTACAGGAGACACTCGTAACTTTTCAAATAACAATATGTATTCATTTCTATCATAAAGGCATATGTGTGTCCTGATTCAAAGACAAAGGAACCAGGAATCACAATCAATGTTAATTACAAGTTATGTACAGAATGTATTAATATGAATCTGGTAGTGACATATATTATTAAAAATATCCTATGTGTGTCAGTTGTGTAATAGTAGTATGAGGTAATACTGGTTTGGTTTTGTTCAAGCTCTGTTGGTAGTTGTCATCATGACTTCAATAGTTTGTCTTAAGGAAATTAGTATTGGAGATGTTCTCAGTTCCTGATATTAAGACAATTAATTTCCCCTCTTAATATTATTTTTACAAAGTCATTCCAAGATGAGGGGACATAATGTTGAGCTCAGCTGGCCAATTCGCTTATCTGGCGTGATGGCGGCAGGAAAGGACTCCTCTGCTCGAATTCTCCTCTGGGCTCAGGAGACACCTCACTGATAGCTAAAAAGACCAAGGAGTATGCTGTCCGACTCTGGATTCAGCAAAGCTCTGACCAGGTGCTGCTCACTACCATCAAGACCACGGTCCCTGAAATCAAGAAGGATGTACCTTCTACTTCATAACTAACTTAAACTCTCTTGTTACACTGATCACAACACAGCACAAACATTGAGTTCAGAGCATTAGGCCAACTGTCAGCTTCATTTGAAATACTTTATTCCAGTATTACCCTTCTTAATGGTTACTACGCCTCTGCAATTCCAGCATTATTTCTTTCTATTCAATCATCCAGGTGTCAGTGTACTGTTTGGCCATTCCATGCCGTTTTACTTCTCTCCGACACCCTCTGTTCAGGCTGGAGCATTACAGGCTTTACCTCACGTTGGCCACTGAACTACACATATATATACAGGCATAAATCAACAATTCACATTCAATTTTCATTAAAAGATATTGAATGGTTCAAGCTTACCACAATTCATACGAATAAACACAGATACGTTGATTAGCAATGAATTCTGGCACAAACTGGCACAAATTCCCATCTGCTTATCTTCCAGGCTTTTATTTAGCAAAATATAAGCTGGCTTCAACGCACTGATGCTTTATCAAGCTTATTTAAACAAGTGGTTTCGAACTAACGCTCCCAAGTGTGTATATCAGCGAGTCTGACCAATGAGCCCCGTTTCGACAAGTGTTTGAAAAAAAATGTTACCTTTCCCCGTTTCCCCTAACAACGAAAGATAGTATTTATAGCCCGACCAATCGTGGTTAGGCTTTCATTTGTTGCGCTCCAATCAATTGGGAGTTTACATGGTAGGCTATTTCTGTAACGCAAAGTTTTTTTCAAACACGTTATAAAAAAATTTTATGAGCAGAAATGATTTTATGCTGTCAGGCACCCCCAATATTTTATTCTGGGTATAATTTATTAATTCCTGGACTATTTGCGTAACGTTTTACATATTATTTGTCAGCAAGCCCTACGGAACCCAAAAATACAAATTTAAAGGAGCTACGTGGCTGCATTCAAAATATGCAATTTCTTCTACCTCCTGTTTCGAAGATGTGCTGTCTGGGTACTGTTATGTTTTCAACCGTAAACCCATCTATTGTTATCTTTCCTAATAAGCGTTTTTTATGATTTTAAAACCTAACTCTGGGATGGTTAATGTATTTTATCACTGTCCGTCTGAAAAAAAGTTAGTGCATGGCCTTACACGCGTGATGGCAGCATTTGTGTATCGCGCGACGCGGGTTTAGTGTTCGGCTTTCTGCCTCTCCCTTCTCTTTTTATCCTTTAGTCCATCTGTTCGTTCGTTTTGGTAACGCAGTATAATTAATGTTAGGATTAACTTAGGTCATTACGCAGGGCCTCTCAATGCTTTTCCAAGAAATACAGCACACGTTTCATTGAAGAAAGCGGGTAATAATACAGTAAGCTTTTATATCAACGTGAAAGCGTTACAATTTGCAGACGTAGCAGAAAACAAGGGGGATTTCGAGTACATTCTTTGTGACAGCACTGTTATTTTTCCATTGCTCTTTTCTTTATTAATTTTATTTGTTAGGCTTCATATTTACCTAATAATTTATATATGTGGATTAGAATATTCCATGACACCAAGAAAGAATCGTATACAAATTGCAAATGTTGTGGAAGGAAATATCCTCACAAAGGCGGAAGACAGAACTGCCCTGCATTTGGGAAAGAGTGTCATATTTGTCACAAGCAAAATCACTTTGCCAAGTTTTGTCTCACCCCTAAAAATAAGGTTCAACAGGTTAGTGAGAAAAAGGAAAACACCACAGACACTGACAGCAGCTCAGAGGCTTATATTTATGCACTGGATAACAGATCAGATGTCCCCAGAATAATCATTAAAATGCAAGATACACATCTGTCTGCAATGATAGACACGGGTTCAAGTGTGGATGTCATAAGCACAACCATGTACAAACAGTTGAAGAAAAGACCACAGTTGTTGCCCACTAATAAAACGTTATATGCATATGCATCCAAGAATCCATTAAAAGTGGTTGGAATGTTCAGAACAACCGTTGAATCCAAGCATCATCAAGCCAGTACTACTGTCTATGTAGTAGAAGGTGGACATGAAGTTCTTTTGAGCCATAGGACAGCATCTACATTGCAGGTTGTCAGAATAATAAATAGCATCAACAGCGAGAGAACACATAATCTGTTTAAAAAGTATTCAGACCTGTTCCAAGGTGTGGGTAAATTGAAAGATTTTGAGCTGAAACTACACATAAATGTGAATGTGAAACCTAAAGCACAACAGCACAGAAGGATTCCTTTTCACATCAGGCAAAAAGTAGAAGAAGAAATTAAAAGATTAGAAGAAAAAGATATCATTGAACATGTTTCAGGGCCAACTCCATGGGTCAGTCCTATAGTACCTGTCATCAAGAAGAATGGTGATGTAAGAATTTGTGTAGACATGAGACAGCCTAATGAAGCTATAGAAAGAGAGAGACACATCACTCCTACAATAGACAACATAATAGTAGATCTAAATGGAGCAAAGGTTTTCAGCAAATTAGATCTGAGAAGTGGCTACCATCAAATTCTATTAGCTCCGGAATCTAGATACATCACAACTTTCTCAACACATCTAGGTTTACGAAGATACAAAAGGCTCAGTTTTGGAATAGCCTCAGGGGCAGAAGCATTCCAGAATATAATTGGAAATGTGCTTCAGGTTCTGAAAGGACAGTTGAATGTATCTGATGATATTCTGGTTTATGGAAAAACCCCAAAAGAACATGATGAAAATCTAGAACAGGTATTCATCAGACTGAGGCAGAATAACCTCACATTGAATAAAGAGAAATGTGAATTCAGCAAAAACACATTGGATTTTTATGGATATACTTTTTCTGAGAAGGGAATTGTTCCAGACCACAGAAAAGTTAGTGCACTTCAAGAAATGGCAGAACCAACCAATGTATCTGAATTGAGAAGTCTACTGGGAATGTTCAACTACTGTTCACGTTTTATTCAAAACTATGCAACTCTCAGTCAGCCTTTAAGAATGCTTACAAGAAAAGGCACACCATGGATATGGACTGCAACTCAGTCAAAAGCATTAGATATGCTGAAATCAGAACTATCCAAAAGTGCTGGTACATCCTATTTTGATAGGAACAGAAAGACATTCATCTCAGTGGATGCAAGTCCAGTCGGTTTAGCGGCAATGCTAACCCAAAGAGATGACAGAAACAAAGAATATGTTGTAGCTTTTGGCAGTAGAAGTCTGTCAGATACAGAAACTAGATACTCACAGACAGAAAAAGAGGCTTTAGCAATAGTGTGGGCTTGTGAATATTTTCACATATATTTATGGCAGCAAGTTCACCATCATATCAGATCACAAGGCATTGGAGATGATATTTGGAAAAAGAACATCCAAGCCTCCTGCTCGTATAGAAAGATGGGTTTTAAGACTGCAGCAGTATGATTTTAATGTTGTATACAAGCCTGGGAAAAATAATCCTGTTGATTATATGTCAAGACACCCACTAAAGGTGCAGTCTGAGAACAAAAACAGTGAAGAGACAGAGACATATGTGAGATTCCTTGCCATGAACAGTGTTTCAAAAGCTATGAATCTCAAAGAAATACAAGAAGAGACCATGAAAGACTCACTGTTGCAAGCAGTTCAGTTTATAATCAGAAATAATAAATGGAATAACATTCCTTATGAACAGTTCTCTAATGTGAACAGAGACGATCTTAATATTTTCCACAGATTAAGAACTGAACTAACACTTACTGAAGACAATTTATTACTGAGAGGTTCAAGAATAGTAATTCCTAGAACACTCCAGAGAAGAGCAGTAGAGTTAGCTCATGAAGGACATCAAGGTATAGTCAAGACCAAATGTTTGGTTAGAGAGAAAATTTGGTTCCCCAGATTGGACAAAATGGTTGAAGAGACTGTTGCAAATTGTTTAGCTTGTCAAGCTTGCACAGAAAGTGGAGCACATATGACACCTTTGAAAATGTCTGAGCTTCCAAAAGCTCCATGGACAGAGGTCTCTGCAGATTTTTGTGGACCATTACCATGTGGACAGTATATTCTTGTCATGGTAGATGAATATTCAAGATTTCCAGTTGCTGAAATCATTAATTCCACATCAGCAAGAACTGTCATTCCTGTGATTGACAAGATATTTTCGACATTTGGAATTCCTGACATTTTAAAAACAGATAATGGTTCCCCATTTAACAGTCAAGACATGAATAATTTTATGCACCATGTTGGATGCAGACACAGAAGAATCACACCTTACTGGCCAAGGGCAAACGGGGAAGTGGAAAGGATGATGAGAAATCTCAAGAAGGTCATTCGAACAGCCACAGTTGAAGGAAAGTGTTGGAGACAACAGCTGTATGCTTTCCTTAGAAATTATAGGGCAACACCTCATATGTCAACAAGCAAATCACCATATGAGCTCATGTTTCAGAGAAAGGTCTCGATCAAGATTCCAACAGTTGAAACCAAAGAGAGTCAACCAGCCTCATCAGATGTGCAGAGAAAAGATGCACAGGCTAAAAACAGAATGAAGCAACATGCAGACCGTAGACTACGATCGCAGCCGTCTCATTTGAATGTAGGAGATTTTGTTTTAGTACGACAAGAACAAAACAGCAAGTCAACTCCGAGGTTTAATCCAGAACCTTACCAGATTACTAAAATCAAAGGAAACATGATAAGTGCTTCAGGTGAAGGCAGAGTTGTGACAAGAAATGTTTCGTTTTTCAAGAAAGTCAACAAAAACCTGGCCAGATCAGCCAAAAAGAAATCACAGCCAGATGATGATTACTTAGATGACTTTGTCAGTCATGAGTTGCCACTAACTGCCACAGAACCAGCTGACGTCACCATGGATAACAACAGGCAGTTACCGCAAACAGGCAGACCACCGCCTAGACACCGAAATGTACCAAGACGTCTCAATGATTATGTTTTGTATTGACAATGACTATGTCTGTCATTAGTGATGTTTGTAACATAGTTTGTGTATCAGAGTGTTTTGTTATTCAAGAAAGGAAGAGAATGTAGTGTCCTATATATAGATATGATGCGAGAGTTACGGGACTGGGGAAGATGGCCGTTATGTGAGGTCAGACATGTTTGTAACCCTGTGTGTAATAAAATATTAAAAACGTCAAAAGTCTGATATTAGTTCTTTTAGATAGGACTAAGGTAGAATACCACATCGCCATGTATTGTTTGCTGGGAGTCTCTTGTGTGATTGTGTTGAGTTTTGTCCGTAATAGGGCTCCTTGGAACCTGTGATGTTTGTATTGTTCTAGTTCATTTTGTAGCGTGAGAATGGAGGGAGAGTTTTTGTCTGTTTGTTTTGTTAGTTGTATAGCTTTCTCTATCAAAGTCTCTTGTTGTATGCGGTGTCTGTGTATGATGGATGACATTAGCTGTGTTCGTTCGCGTATGGTGCTTTTAAGTGTTTCCCAGTGTTCTTGAATATGTTCTATTGGTATGTCGCTTGTGTATGTAAGAATTAGTTTGGTCATATGCTCTACCAACCGAAACGATCTGGAAACCCCTTGTGAAACGGACTATACCTGTTATTAAAAGATAATTGCAAAACGTCCTGCACTGATGTGAGATACCAGAATAGCTTTCAAATCTTATAATAATTAAATTAATTTAGATAAATATATAAATAAAAACTTTACAGCTATTTATGTTCTTTAATATTTACTGACCGTTATAAAATTTACGTTCTTACAGTAAGATTTGTTGTAGATTTGGTTTATTTTAATATAGTTTAGTAAATTTAGTTAAACTATTTAAAAAAAAAAGGGTGTAATCATGTCTTTCAAAGTGGGATAATCAATTATATGTATTAAAGGGATATAATTCAAAAAAAAAAAAAAAAAAAACAATCAAGAAAAAAGCACACCAAATGAAAAAAAAAATCCTCATATAACCAACAGTACCATGTGTATGGTTGAAAGAGGCGCTCTGCACAAAGGAAAGTAGCAAACACCTATTAAAAAATATATATACAGGTCAGTATCTTTTTTATTTGAAATCCCCTGGGAAGCTTTGTTTTGGAAATCAGATTATTTAGGTTTCTAGATGTCACCCAGATTGCGTTCGAAAACCACCTAATTGTGATAGAAAAGTAGCCCATAGAAACTTTTGATTTTCAGAATATTTAGATTTTGGGGTTATTCTGAAATAAGGATACAATCAATCAATACCCTTTAGCTCCCCCAAGGAGCATAGGCCTTCAACAAACACATGCCAAGTCTTCCTGTCACATGCCATCCGCTCAAGTTCTTTCCATGTTTTCCTCATCATTTTCACCTGTTTCCTGTTCTCTTCTCCATGTGTTTTTTGGTCTACCTCTGCCTCTCTTTCCCTGTGGATTCCAGAACAAGGACTGCCTTGTAATGCTATCAACAGGTTTCCTCAATGTGTGTCCTATCCATCACCAGCGTCTTCTTCTCAACTCTTCTTCCACTGGCACGTGTCTGGTTCTTGTCATCAATTCCACATTTGTGACTTTGTCATACCATTT
Source organism: Oreohelix idahoensis (assembly GCA_024509875.1). NCBI lineage: Eukaryota > Metazoa > Mollusca > Gastropoda > Stylommatophora > Oreohelicidae > Oreohelix > Oreohelix idahoensis. Next base: position 411,203 of record JAMPIV010002477.1, read on the forward strand.
CAGTCCTTCTATTCTACACAAGCACCCGTTTATAAAAGTCTATAGCTTTTTGGTTGTTGTTTTTGTTGTTCTCCATGTCTCAGAGCCATACAATAGGACTGACTTCACATTTGAGTTGAAGATTCTTTTTTTTTTGTGTTGGGCTTGATTTCTCTTGTTCTTCATATGTTTACCAATGCAATGAAAGCTCCTCTTTCTTTTTGTATTCTTATTTTGATATCACTGTCAGTCCCTCCAACTTTGTCTATATCACTTCCAAGATATGTGTACGATTCTACATCTTTTAGTGGTGTTTCTTCAAGTTCAACCTTGTTATCATTTCTTGCATTTGATAACTAGGTTGAACTTGAAGAAACAATTTATTTGAAATAAGGATACAGAACCTTACCATACAAATAAAACATCACCCCAAATTTTAATTAATTTTTTTTTTCTTAGTGCCATGAAAATATGTGCCTGGTGTAGTGGAGGAGGGGGGTGGGGGGGGGGGGGGGGGGGGGGGGGGGGGGGGCGCGGGGATGTGGATGGATGTGTGTCTCTGATGAGAGAAAAGAATAGAACTTCTGCTACCTCAAGCATGACATGTAAATTGTCACAGAAACTACCACTGTAAGACCACAACGGTAAAGGGAATCAATAACAGGCAAGTAGATCAGACAACGATCAATGGACATAACTACTTTATTTGTTTTGTTGGCGTTGTCCGCAGTCTTATTTTAGCTCCTTCTTAACCCATAGGGCGTGTCTTCCCAGGGGAGGTGTGAGGTGCCTCCCAGCAAATTTATCACAATTGCTTTCTCATTGGATAGTAAAGTTTAGAATCAAACTTAATAGTTTTTTTTTAATGTTTGCATAAAACAAAACGCTATTCAGCACCACCTATCAGTGAACCATGGGGTCAAATGTCTGTGTGTAATACCAAGCAGCACACCTAGAGTGGATTCATAGTGATATTCTGAACAATCTGTAAAATCTCATGTACTTTCGTGATGCTTCATCCCCAGGATTTAAGGTATATTTTCCACATTCCCAGTGAAATCTCATGAGCTAGCTTACAAAAATTCACTTTAATTGTGAACTTCATGAGATAAAAACGTTATCTTCATTTCTTTTACATGAAGTTAACATTTGGTCAAATATTCTTCAGTCTGAAATTTTAATCGTTCTGTCGATGGAATTACATGAAGCAGATCACCCGGTCCAAATTATAACCCACAAAGGGTTGAACCGGGTATCCCTTGCACATGACAAACACCAGTTTTCAAGTGCAGGGTTCAAAAACCAAACCAAACCGGCAGAGATAAAAGGTACATAGCATCATTTTCATAGAACCACCACTGAAGCTGGTCCACTGGCAAGAAGCCTGCACCACGCATTCACATATCCTTGCAGATACGGTTCTGTTGCAATTTGCCAGCCTCATGCCCAACCTCACCTTGAATGACATACCTGAGGGAGTAGTAGTGCTATTCTTTCAGAGACCCCCGGGAGATACACGGGGTAAAAGTTATGTATATGCTGCACTTATTCCAAATACTCTGTAACCTGAATATAGACATGATTTTATCAAAGTAGATCTTTATAACGCTCAGTGTTTCTAACGTAGATCCCCCACAGATTCTTGGGATGCCTGCTGTTGAACTACAGCATTCTTCTTTGATCCTTAGCCGCCGACCGTCAAAGCAATCAGTGGCCATCACGCCTAGCGGCGTCTTATAGGGCAACAACAAATTGATTCCACTTTGCTTGGTTGGCGGCCATCCTTCGTACAGTGCCCCAACTCTGGTTCATTCTTTGCATCTCAGCCTCCACAGTCCTCCACCAGGTTGTTTTTGGTCGGCCTCTCTTTCGTATTCATCAGGGGTCCAAAGCATAGCTGTTCTTGTGATGGCATCGGGGTCTCTTCTGAGGACATGGCCAACCCAGCTCCAGCGTCTGCCAGCTATGATGGTGTGCATGTCCTCTTGCTTGCTCCGAGTAAGCAGATCTTGGTTGGTGATGGTATTCGGCCAAAAGATTCGGTGAATTTTTCTTAGGCATGTTGTGTGAAAAGAGGACAATTTCGACATTTCCTTCTCTGTAACTCTCCAGCATTCCGCACCATAGAGAAGCACAGAAAGCACACAGCTCTAATATAATCTTAACTTTTGTGCTTGAGCTGTATTGAGAGGACTTCCAGATGTTGTTTAGGCTAAAAAAGGCTGTTCTTGCCTTATTCATTCTGATGTTGATGTCTTTGCCTGCCCCGCCATCTGGTGTTACTATGCATCCCAGGTATGTGAAGGTGTCTGTCTGTACCAGTTGCTGATTCCTTACTGATATGGGCTCAGGGTTGCTCACAATGAGCGTCATGACCTCTGACTTCTTTAAATTGATGTTCAAGCCCACCTGCTTGGGTCACTGAAAAAGACGGGTGAGCTTCATTAAGCCGTCATGCTTGGCGGGGTCTCGTGAGACAGGTTACTGGTGGGAGAGAAGGGGTGAGAGAGCTTTGGTGTTTTTCATGCCGAGTGGACGTATTGTGTTTGAGCTCCCGAGATATTTATGATTGTGTGCTTGATTCATATATGATACCAATTTCTGTACTCCAAGATCGTTTGTGAGGGGTACTAGATATCTGCATGTGCAAGAAAGTATATATATATATATATTTCTTTGAACTGAGTAAATAAATATGAGGAAAACTGTCGGGGACAGTGTTACTAGCGACTGACGCTACAGATCTTTACATGACAATACATTTTATGCCATACGCTGAATGGCTGTCAAGTTGATACCTGTGGAGCTGTGTTTTGTACAATAAACATTGTTTGACTGTCCACTCGGCCTTGGTGGTGATGTTGAGTATTTGGAGTTGGATAGTGTTGCGTGCATATTTTGACGCACATATTACAAAAATCGAGATGGCTATTTAATATGGGAAAAATATAAACATTCATTCATTTGTGTATGGAAATGCTGTCTATGGTAAAAGCGAGATAATCCATGTTTGATTCACACTTTTGATTATAGGAGTAATCGTTCTGGATATTGATCCGGCGCAAGGATATTGCGCTTACGTTTGTACTTATTTTTTAGGGCCAGAAAATATATTAATTTGCTTATTGTGTTTATGGCCTGAATTCATATGTATTACATATTATTAGTACAAGTAGAATCAGTCCTATATTGTATATTTTGGATGGGTAGGAGGGACTAGATTCTTGTTATTCCGGTCTAGCGGAAGTATGAGTTGTCTTGACAAGTCGTGATGAGTTCCGATGTACCGTGATAATGGCGGGTACGCATTTTTCAAAGGGCTGGTAGATTCTTAAGGAAAAACTGATTGATGAAGTGGTTTTCTTCTATAGGAGATTGTGTCTCGACTAGAGTTTATGTTAGAGACTTTCCTAAGGTACGGTACAATGTATAATTCGGACTCCATGTATTGCCAGACCCTATTTTGATGATCTCATGTCGATTCGACCTAGATGGAATATTGTGCTTCGTATCGCTAGGGTCGTGTTTTGTATCGACGAAGATGACAGACTTTCCTGCAGCGGTTATGGCTACGTGAATTAACCTGATCACCGTAGAGCTGTATGGAAACATTTATGAAATCAGTTATATACCCATTATAAATTAACTCTGGCTTATATTCTCCTTCCTATGAATGAGTGAACGACAACTCAGGGAGGCGGCCATGTTAGATTTCGGTCATCATATGTTTTGATCACTGCCAAGAGAACAGATTATTTATCCTATTATCGGACAGTGACAGGGAGATCTCAATCTTGCTAGAAACCCCCTCTTTCGTGGTTTCATAATATATGCTACAAACTATGGACGTCAAGTAACTTTAGTTATTTACCGATCTGCCTTCACTGACGCGTTTAGTCAGATAGGGGGATGCGGCCATAATGTATCATGACAATTGAACTTTTGATGTACTGCCCATTATTTCTGAATGTGTCATGACTTCAGATCTGCTATGTATACCTACAAATTGATATGTCAACATACCATGATGTACTCGTATGTCCCAGTGTGTACGTCTGAATAAATTGAGTAAACAAAGATTCCAGCAGTCTGCATTGGTGCCTTGTAGACACAAGTGTATGAGTGGTTATATTGGTCAGCACACGAACAGTACACCATTCGCGGTAATCACACTCTACACTTCTACTTCATACATACACCATCCTGCGTCGGTTGGAGTGACCAAGTTTAGGGCCTGCTTCCCCTGGAGCCTTTGCCTTCTCTAACTCAGGACTAGGGTGAGTTACCCATTTACAGCTGGGTAGACTGGAGCATGCCTGATCTCAACAACACACCACTCTTCCTTACAGAGCATACAGACTGACACTTTACAGAGTGGAAAGAAGAAAAGAAACTTTACAGTGGCGAGCCAGATTCCTGGGTCCAGCTTACGCAGTTTTGTGTTGAGAATCACAGTTTACAGCTAAAAGAACATTTGTTTGAACACATCAACACCAGTAGGACAGCTATACAGTCGATGTCAGCTTGACCTGTATTACCGATAGGATGCTGTATCTAGGTCAGCGCTTGTTGACAGTTTTTCGCTGTACAGACAGTATTACACAGGACAGTGGTATCAAGTGTAGAAAATATCTGGAGCAGTATTGTTGACATTTCTCAACGTACAGAAGAATCACAGTGTTGTTGAACATAAAGTGCATAGTTCATCGTTGGATCTTCATATGCTCAACAGAGAAAAATTGACAGTGTAATAGTTTAAAATTAAATCTATTACTGAATAAAGTGGCAAGTTATTAGTATTAAAATAAACTGTGCCTGCTTTACAACACTATACCTGCAACACATTCCATTCATGACATAAATTATATTGTATGCTATATGCTATTTATGCTTACATGTTATTTGTTATGTATTAAATTAGTTTATGTTCTGTGTGACTAGTACAAGGTATGCCGAGTGACATTGGTCTGGTACTAGTATTCTATAGGTACACATTTTCTTAATTGGAAATTTGTTAGCAACAATTCGCTGCTATTTCTGTTAGTTGTGATGAGGTGTTCTTTTCTTCGTTGTTTTTGTTAATAATTTTGTGTTCCTTAGTTTTGTTTGATTTGTTTGTATAATTGTAGGTCTCATCTTTTCTATTTTTGATTTCTTTACACCCTTATGTTTATACACTGTGGCGTTATTTGTCTTGTTATATTATGGCAGTTATCATCACGGTTTCTGTGATCATTTTTTTCATTTCTCCTATTTAATTTAATTTGATCTCTGCAAATGTGTTCATATTGTCTTTTCTTGTTTGTCCTTTGTAATGTCTTTAGTTGACATATGACGTATAGTGGTATACACTGATAGTATAGTACAGATCAGTACTTTATGATTGTTATTGTTATAAAACAAAATGTACAAGACCTTTGTAAGGCTTGTCTCCCAAAGTGATTGGTAAAGGGAAATTTTTTTTTTTCCACAGGTACTCAAGTGATCTTTGATTACATTGAGATATACAAGACCTTTGTAAGGCTTGTCTCCCACAGTATTTGAGATACAGTTATTGTTGTCCACAGGTACTCAAGTTATCATTGGTTATTATAAACCATACAAGTTTGGACTAAGACTAAGTCTATGGTATAGACTTGTCTCCCATTAAAGTGAAATAGGGTAATTTATTTACTTTTTCAGGTTTCTGATTTAAGAAGACAATATGTCTACATTAGATTATTTCATTGCACAAGGAAAATCTCTTGATAAGACTGGAAAAGACTTAGAACAATGGGCTGTTGCTCAATATGACAAAGCATTAGCTGCAGAAAGAAAAAAAAACTGCTGCTGCTGTTGAAGAAAGAAAAGCTGCTGCTGAGAGAAAAAAAAGCTGCGGCTGAAAACTTCAAAAGAAAAAAAAGCTGCTGGCTGAAGAAAAAAGATTAGAAAAAGAAGCTGATCCGGCTGCTGAACTTCAGAGATTGACGATGCAAGTGGAGGAAAGTAGGTTTGAGGCAGAACTGTAGAAATCAGAAGCTGATGCAGAACAGAAAAATCTAGAAGTTGCTGCTGCTGCAGAACAGAAGAAATAAGAAGCTGCTGCAGCTGAACAAAAAAAAATTAGAAGTTGCTGCAGAACAGAAGAAATTAGAAGTTGCTGCAGAACAGAAGAAATTAGAAGCTGCTGCAGAACAGAAAAAATTAGAAGCTGCTGCTGCTGCAGAACAAAAAAAATTAGATAGAGAAGCTGAAGAGAGAAAAGCAATAAGAGAACATGAGTTTGAATTAGAGAAATTAAAATTGACATGTATGAGTAATGTTAATCAGGCATCTGGTGGTAATGGTAAACCCTTTGTGTACAAGGTCAAGGTACCAGCGTTTAACCCTACCAGTGATGACATAACATTTTGGCTTTCTAGATTTGAACGGGCTTGTCGATCTCATAATGTTGACAAATCACAGTATGTGAATCAGTTGTCTGAAAATCTAAAAGGGGAGTCTCTGAGTAAGTTATATTTTGTTGAAGAGGCCGACAAAGATAATTATGATGCTGTTAGGGCAGCTTTGATAAAGAGATATCAGCTGTCTGAGGAAGGTTACCGTCTTTTGTTTAAAACAATGAGACCTGAGGTAGGTGTAGAATTCTCAGATTTCATCTCAAAAGCACGAATTACACTTTCACGATGGATTGAATTATCCAAAACAGAGAAAACATTTGATGGTCTTACGGATTTATTGCTAAGAGACAAGGTCATGTCTTCTGTAAATAAATCATTCCTAGGGTTCTTACATGAGCGTAAACCTGGTACAATAAAGCAAATGGAAGAATATTGTGACCAGTATGCCACGGCACACCCTGACATGATTCTTAGTAACTCTAACATTAAAGAGAGTATGCCAGTTGCTTCGGCAACAGAATATAATCAGAATTACTCACACAAATTCCAAGGAGCTAAAAATAAATTTGATAAAAAGGTTAATTGGAATAAGTATCAAAACCAAGATAACCGCTCAAATCAGAGTTCTTCTTTGAAGAACTGGAATCGGGCTGATAGTCCTCGACACGCGAGGGGTACCCATAATGTTAGAAATTCTCGGAAAGGGAGTAGCTATAGGAACTACCCAAGTGCTTCATGGAGACAAAAGAAACAATATTACAGGGATACTCAATATAATGAGCATGATGATTATGATCATGAATATTATGATTCAAACCCAAATAGGGGTTATAACAGAGGCAATAATAATTATAGAGACAATTATAACCGAGGTAGATCACAACACAAAAGACATGGTAAATCTTATTACCAGGCTAACTCTGCACAACAGGAGTTCCACGACACCGATAATCAGAATAATGATAAAAAAAGACTCCAACAGTGTAGCAAATTCCGCTTTCGATTTTGCTAGAGCATCTGAGTGTTCGCAATGCAAAACATTATTCGATCCAACCACAGTGTCTACTTTAAGCTGCGGTCACCCGCTATCCCGCTCTCCATGCGTCAATTGCGCATAATGGAAGGGGTGCTCTTGTCTTTAATAGGGGCCTAATAGATGGTACTCCGGTATCAATTCTTTTCGATTCGGGGTGCACTACCATTGGAGTGAGGCAATCACTCGTAAATCCTTCTCGAGCTACAGGCAATATAGTCAAATGTGTAACATTTGGTGGCACATTGGAGAAGTACTCCACTGCCATTATCAATATTGCTACGCCTTTCTTTACAGGAGAGGTGCAAGCATGTCTCTTGCCGAATCCGATCGCTGATCTTATCATCGGTCGCATTCATGGAGTGAAAGAATGCACTCCACAGCAAATTTCTAATTGGGAAAATGTTAATATGCAATCGGCTAATGCAGTAATCACTAGGGCTCAAGCTCTTAATATGCCACAATCTTCACATTCTGAAGATAATGATGCGCAGATCCAAGATGATCCCTTGGAGATTTCCCACGATTCCTTTATCAAACAGCAGGAAGATGATCCTACTCTAAAGAAATTCTTTACTCTGGCAACAAAAGGTGATCCGAATAAGGATACTAATCGTAAATCTTGGATTACGATGAAGAATGGCGTACTTGTACGTATGGTACAAGACTCCGCTAAGTCCATTCATTCTCAAATCCTTGTGCCTAAAAATATGAGAGTTAAAATCTTACAGCACGCTCATGATTCGCAGTGTGCTGGACATATGGGTTTTTCCCGTACTAAAGCTAGAGTTCTTCAATCTTTCTTTTGGCCTGCTGTGAATAAGGACATACGAATCTATTGTCGATCTTGTAAAGTATGTCAAGAGATTAAATCCAGAGGTCCACGCCATGATGCACCTATTCAGGCTGCAGACATTCCCATTCGGCCATTTCAAAAAATGGCGATAGACATCATTGGTCCATTTAAGATAAAGTCTGCTAGAGGACACCAATTTATTTTGACGTGTGTTGATATGTGCACACGTTGGCCGGAGGCTGTTCCTCTAAAGAGCATAACTACTGCTGATGTCGCAGATGCTCTTTGGTTAATATTTTCTCGTCTGGGGTTTCCAGCAGAAATATTATCCGACCATGGTACCCAACTCATATCGGATACCATGTCTCAAGTAATGTCGACTCTGAAGATAGAGAGATCGCTGAGTAGTATTTATCATCCTATGTCCAATGGGATGGTGGGACGTTTGAATAGAACTCTGAAAAACCTACTAGGTAAGATAACAGAAGATCATCCTCAGGATTGGGATAGGGTTTTACCCGCGGCTCTCTTTGCATATAGAGAGGTCGCCAACGAACATACAGGATTTTCTCCCTTTGAACTTGTCTTTGGCGCGAAACCGCGAGGTCCTATGTCCTTACTTCATGATCTTATAACTGCTGATAATATTGTCGATGACACAAAATCCTCTTATGAATATGTCATCGCACTTAGACACAAGATTATTGAAGCATGCAAATTGGCAACTGCTTCTTCTGAATTTGCGAAACAGAAGGCAAGGGAATTTGCCAATAAAAAGAGATGTTTGCGTCAACTTTGTCCAGGTGACAAAGCATTTGTCTTGCTACCTTGTAGGGAAAATAGACTTCTCATTTCTTGGAAAGGTCCGTACGATATAATATCAAAAGTTTCCGATGTTGACTATATCGTCGATATTGACGGGAAGCGTAAAACCTTCCACATCAACATGCTCACGGAATTCCATGAACGTCCTGATTATTTACAACCTGTTTTCCAGGCAACGGACGATTTTCCAGTCCAACATGGACAGTACTCATCTCTGTCAGTAATACAGGATGAGGAAACGAGTTTCTCGGATAAAATTTACCTTTTCCAATGATTCCTCTTCACTCTAATGAATCATGGAAAGATGTTGCAATTTCTCCAGAATTATCTCCAGGAGAGCAGAAACAAGTTTCTACTATGTTAGAACAATTTCAGGATGTCCTTACTGACATTCCTGGTCAAACTGATGTCATTCAACATGACATTATTCTTACTGACCATAGTCCTATAAGAGTCAGACCGTATCCTATCCCGATACATTTTCAAGCACAGGTAGAGAAAGAGTTAGATGAGATGATAGAGTTAAAAATTATTGAACCATCCACATCAGCATATTCTTCGCCGATGGTTATAGTACGGAAAAAAGACAATAACATACGTCTTTGCGTGGATTATCGCAAATTGAATCAAGTGACTAAATTCGATGCTGAACCTATGCCTTTACTAGAAGAGCTACTTACGAGACTATCGAATTCTCACTTCTTTACTAAACTCGATTTGTCTAAGGGATATTGGCAAGTTCCACTATCCGAACACGCCAAACCGTTTACTGCTTTTTCGACGCCTAGGGGTCTATTCCAATGGAATTTCATGCCTTTCGGTCTTATGAACGCCCCTGCAACATTTGTACGCATGATGCGTCGAATCCTATCTCATCGCTCAGATGTCATTGCGTATCTTGATGACATCTGTCTTTTCAGTGATACTTGGAACGATCACTATAATGGTATAAATGAACTATTGTCTATCTTACGCGAGCATAACCTGACAGCGAAACCATCGAAAGCATGTATTGGTTTTAGCGAAATATCTTTCTTAGGACACCGTGTTGGTCATGGGTTCCTAAAAACAGAAGACCATAATACAAGTAAGATACTTAACATTTCTATTCCTAAGACTAAAAAGCAAGTACGAAGTCTCTTAGGTCTAATACAATTTTATGGACGATTCATCCCGAATCTGTCCTCCATTATGTCACCTCTTTCTTCCTTGCTAAAGAAAGGGTCTCCTAATGTAGTCCATTGGACTCAAGAATGTCAATCCTCTTTGGATAAGGTTAAAACTATGTTTTCTACTTCACCTATCCTAGTATTGCCTTCTAAGGATAAGACATTTATTCTTCGTAGTGACGCTTCATCCACCGGGATTGGAGCTGCACTAATGCAAGAGTACTCTGGAACTCTGCATCCTGTGATGTATATTTCTCGGAAATTAAATGCCGCAGAGAAGAATTACTCGGTCCTAGACCGTGAATTATTGGCTATGGTTTGGTCAATCCTTAAACTGCAAAGATTTCTTCTGGGCGCGCATTTCATTGTGGAAACTGACCAGAAAGCTCTTACGGCTATTCAGAGTAAAAATCTGAAGAGCGCGAGATCAACGCGATACGCGATTGCTCTACAGCCATTTCATTTTTCGGTGCGAGCTATCCGTGGGTCAGAAAATGTGATGGCAGATATTTTGTCTAGATGCCCACATGATTCATAACTGTTATACAACTTTGATACAGTTGTTTCTATGTTGAAATGTGTACACATATGTAATATATCATATATTGATTGTAACACTACTTAGCGGTTCATTGATATTTATTCACCGCTGATCTTTCAATGTTTTTCGTCTTTGATGATCATGATGTTAAGATATCTTAGATGAAATTTATGTATAAACTAATGTGGAAATTGGGTCATTGCTAATATTGTAGTATGCGTTGGTGACACCTCTCTGGAAATATTTATACTTAGAGAAGTACTTTCTCTAAGGTCATAAAACTTATGCTTATCATCTGCGCATTGTATTGGTGCGTTGTGAGCCTATTGTATGTTGCTCCTAGATGTATTTCAAAAAAAAAAAATGTACCATTTTTTTTTTTCCCGAGGGGTGTGGTAATCTGTTGCGTGCATATTTTGACGCACATATTACAAAAATCGATATGGCTATTTAATATGGGAAAAATATAGACATTCATTCATTTGTGTATGAAAATGCTGTCTATGGTAAAAGCGAGAGAATCCATGTTTGATTCACACTTTTGATTATAGGAGTAATCGTTCTGGATATTGATCCGGCGCAAGGATATTGCGCTTACGTTTGTACTTATTTTTTAGGGCCAGAAAATATATTAATTTGCTTATTGTGTTTATGGCCTGAATTCATATGTATTACATATTATTAGTACAAGTAGAATCAGTCCTATATTGTATATTTTGGATGGGTAGGAGGGACTAGATTCTTGTTATTCCGGTCTAGCGGAAGTATGAGTTGTCTTGACAAGTCGTGATGAGTTCCGATGTACCGTGATAATGGCGGGTACGCATTTTTCAAAGGGCTGGTAGATTCTTAAGGAAAAACTGATTGATTGATGAAGTGGTTTTCTTCTAAAGGAGATGGTATCTCTACTATAGTTTATGTTAGAGCCCCTCCTAAGGTACGGTACAATGTATAATTCGGACTCCATGTATTGCCAGACCCTATTTTGATGATCTCATGTCGATTCGACCTAGATGGAACATTGTGCTTCGTATCGCTAGGGTCGTGTTTTGTATCGACGAAGATGACAGACTTTCCTGCAGCGGTTATGGCTACGTGAATTAACCTGATCACCGTAGAGCTGTATGGAAACATTTATGAAATCATTTATATACCCATTATAAATTAACTCTGGCTTATATTCTCCTTCCTATGAATGAGTGAACGACAACTCAGGGAGGCGGCCATGTTAGATTTCGGTCATCATATGTTTTGATCACTGCCAAGAGAACAGATTATTTATCCTATTATCGGACAGTGACAGGGAGATCTCAATCTTGCTAGAAACCCCCTCTTTCGTGGTTTCATAATATATGCTACAAACTATGGACGTCAAGTAACTTTAGTTATTTACCGATCTGCCTTCACTGACGCGTTTAGTCAGATAGGGGGATGCGGCCATAATGTATCATGACAATTGAACTTTTGATGTACTGCCCATTATTTCTGAATGTGTCATGACTTCAGATCTGCTATGTATACCTACAAATTGATATGTCAACATACCATGATGTACTCGTATGTCCCAGTGTGTACGTCTGAATAAATTGAGTAAACAAAGATTCCAGCAGTCTGCATTGGTGCCTTGTAGATACAAGTGTATGAGTGGTTATATTGGTCAGCAAGAGTGGAAAGAAGAAAAGAAACTTTACAGATAGCTGTGTTCGAGGTCTACCATTTCTACCTCTAGGTAATATGGCCAGAGTAGCAAGATGTCTACTTCGACTATAATAATCATATAAAGACCCTTAACAGCTAAAATGGGTGGATCACCAATAAAGATGACGATCTTGAAGAAGCCACGTCAAAGTGCATGTTCTTGCAGTGACAGTTTCATTTTACATATTGAGATCACAAGTCTCACTCAAAACCTTATATTAAGCTATTAAAACATGTAAAAAAAAAATCTGTGATGTGTTTATGAATTAAAAACTCAAAGAAAGACAATGATGGTGATAATGCAGGTGCAAAAGAAAAAAAAAATTATCACTGACAGAATGGTAACCATTGTAGATTAAATATTCATGATGTGCAACAGGAGTTTAACAGCACAGAACAAATTTATTATTCTACAAAAGTAAAGAAAATTTACTATAGGAAAGAACAAATCATGAAAGAACCTACTTTGAGCAAAATGTTTGAAAATGTTGCAAAGACAATTTCTAAACCTTAGCCTCAACCTTCTTTTTTCAGCTATTGTATTTCTGCACACTTTATAGTGGGCTTTTGGTGATGCTTGTGTGAAACTTCCTTGTAACTTATACTTATTAATGTTGTTTTTGAAATCAGCCGAGTTGTCTTCAAGTCTTTATTAACATGTGTCAAGCTGTCTCCAAATCTTGTAGTACAATTCTCAAGTCCCTAAAAGTAGCTTTCAAGTCAAGTCTCATGTTTTATCTAAAACTGGTTTTAGTTTATTCAAACAATTTTGTCATTTACAATAAATAATAGTGTGAGTCATGAGCAATGACTACAATCCACAAAAGCCAGCTCCAAACTTCAGAAATGAGTTATCTGAGGAAGGTGGTTGAAGTAACGAGATGTTACGTCATGGCCTCAAAACCCAGCCCCTACTGATCCATGTAGAACAGTCCCAATTACAATGGTTTGGCCATGTCTGCAGAATGGGAGAAGATTGGTTACTATGACAAATATGGGAAATCAAGAGCCACGGATACAAACCTCCTGGATGACCCAGAGTTCGCTGGGAGGACAACATTAGATAATCTCTGAAGGACTAGACTGGAACCAAACCAGGAGGAAGACAGCCTGTAGGATAGTATGGCGCTCTCTTTGGCAAATCTCTACACCCAGGGTAGAAGATGAACGACTACATAAGTAAGTACAATAAATAATAACAAGAAGTAATAATACAGACTTTTAGTATTTATTAGCTAACTGCTTTTAACTTTCTATTTTTCCGTATGTATGCTTCATAAATGAGGACGCCGAAGTTGGTTCATCAAAAATGGAAAGTCCTGAGTTGAGTTGTGTCCCAAATTAAAATAAACTGAGCCGAGTCTCGAGTCAAATATTTGTAGTGACTTGAGTTCAAGTCCATTGACAACACTGGAAATCACAACATGTATACATTTTCTTGTCCTATTTCATAGTGTTTCAAATTGTGGCCAACCCCATTATCCAGAAAGCTCAAAGTCCCAAATAATCCAAATAAAAGATCTTATACCTGAATTACTGTTATACTTCACCTTACATTCGTTTAAATAAACTGATATAATCTACAAGTTTCTCTATCAGTCAATACTCTTTAGCTTCCCACGGAGCATAGGCCCCCAACCAACACATTTCACGTCTTCCTCATCCTTTTCTGTAAACCAAATATCTCTTTTAAAATTGGTATAGACTTCCTTTTCTCTACTATAAACTAGCATGGCAATTTCTTGTCAGTAAATTTTTATAGTTCAGATTTTCAATTTCTTAAAAAAAAAATTTAAAAAATCTTACTCAACAAGTATTTTTACTATTCTTACACTTTATTAACATTTTAATCACTCAAAAATCGTTTTAAAATGTGCAGATCATAATTGCGATGCACTTCCACTTCATAAATTTATTTGTAAATACAGAGCAATCATAATTTAAGCAAGAGTTCTATTCCAGAGGCATGCACGTAATTTGAGATTCACATAAATTGAGATCATTTTCAAAATATAATTTAAGTTACGATGGGGAAGAAGCTTCCGCAAAGTACATTAAAATACAAATTAATAAACATTTGCTAAAAAAGCATAGAAAAATTAACTTGAACATTAGAAACATACAATAAAAAAACTTTTTTGCATATTTTTCTCAGCTCGTCTTATTTAGAGGTCGCATAAACTGAGAACGTGTAAATAGTAATCGCAGCACATGTTTATATAATTTTTCATATTCATGTTTTGAGGCAACACAAATCATCTTGTAAATTTCTTAAAAATGCTTTTGCTTTTGCTCAAGAAACCCTCTTTCTTTGATTTTTCATTATGAGATGGACTTGCGTTGTCTGGCCTTGTGACTTGCGACTCGATTTTAGAGAAGTTAGCATTAGCTGATCGCTTCTTTGAGCTTACTGCTTCAGAGTGGCATATATGCTGATCACTTAGGTTTGATGCCTGCAAGACAAAGGAAATAACTATTACATAAATCTTTTTTTTTCAAAATTAGAAAACAGCCCTAGAAAGGATCAAGAGATACGAAAGCCAGTATACTGTTGATCGGGCCAAATGGGACTAGAAGGAAGTACAGTATACTGGCTGTTGGGACTTAAAGAGTTAATGGGCATGGAGCCACAGCTGGTCCTGCCCCTGCACCAAACTTTCATATACTTGTACTCTTGCAGCAGTGGTTTCTGTGGCAACTGATTCTACATGTTGAGGTTTCCAGCCCCATACCCAACTTCATATTAGTAGCCTCGTACAACAAGTCTGAGGGTGCATTAGTCCTAATCTTTCTCTGCGTCTTTAGAGATCCGGGAAATTGCAAGGGGAAAAATAACTATAGCAACACAAAAAATAATAAATAAATTATTGTAAGTTCCTTAATTCTAAAAGATCCTGAACGAATAAGAAAGAACTAATTGTTATTACGAGGGGCATTCAGAAAGTAATGCACCACATCATTTTTCTCAGGAGCTGTTTATTCAAAAAGCATGAAATTTATACACAATATACATGGATTTGTCATGTAAACATCGGTATTATTCAACATAATCCCCATCAACTTGTACGGCTTTATGCCAGCACGAAACAAGTGCATGTATTCCTAGCCCGTACGAGATTTTGTCTTGATCATGTAGCCATTTCTTCACGGCATGAATCACTCCTTCATCATCTTCAAACCTTGTCCCATGGAGCGCACCTTTAAGTGGACCAAATAGATGAAAATCAGAGGGTGCCAAATCGTGACTATAGGGTGGATGGGGTAGTAAAGTCCAACCCAATTTGGTGATTGCTTCCCGTGTTGCCAGACTTGTGTGAGGGCGCGCATTGTCGTGAAGGAGAAGCAGGTCTGCTGGATTCTTGTGCGGCCGAACTCTGCGAAAACGTTGATTGAGTTTTTTTCAGTGTCTTAATGTAAGCTTGCGAATTGATTGTCTCTCCTCTTGGCATAACGTCCACAAGAATCACACCTTCAATGTCCCAAAAGACAGTGATCATGACCTTTCCAGCTGAAGGAATTGTCTTGAATTTCTTTCTTCTTGGTGATTGCGGATGATGCCACTCCATTGACTGTCTTTTTGTCTCAGGTTCAAAATGATGTGCCCAGGTTTCGTCACCTGTAACGATCTTAGCCAAAAAGTTCTCTCCATCAGCATTGAAAAGCTCCAACAATTCAGAAGAAATTGCTTTCCTTTGCAATCGGTGGTCATTTGTGAAACTTCGAGGAACCCATCTTGCGCAAACCTTAGAAAATCCAAGAGTTTTTATAACTGCATTTGCACTACCAATGCTGACTGACAGCTGTAAGGCCAACTGTTGAGTAGTGATTCACCTATCAGTAAGAATAATGCCCTCAGCGCATTTCAACATTTCTGCATTGGTGGCTGTGGCAGGACGTCCACAGCGCGGCCGATCAAGCAGCTCTGTATCTCCACTTCCTGATTCTTTGATTCTCTGAACCCAGCAACTGTCTGTACTCCTGTCGACTGCAAAACTTCCATACACATCACATAGATGCTTGTGAATATTCACAACAGTTTCCTTCTCTGCAACGAGAAATTCTATCACAATTCGCAGTTTATAACGCAAGTTGCTAACACGCTCCATTTCAACGGTTTAGGGCAGCCGTATTATTTGGCCGGTTGCGGTGCAATTTAGTGCACACAATTGGCACATGCCATATTTGAAGTGTGCAAAATTTCATGCTTCTATCTTCATTATTAGCTGAGAAAAACGATGTGGTGCATTACTTTCTGAACGCCCCTCGTATAATAGCTTGGACACAGATTAATCATATTTGAAGAAATAATATTGAGTCTTTGGCATTGATATTCCACACATATGACTTCAATCCATTTATAAGTGTTAAATGGCTAGCATCATTATACTGACCAATCAGAAATACGTATTAAAATATTGACCAATCAGTTATTACATTCAATAGTACACTGACCAATCAGAAATGATTTCTGCTAGTTTACTGACCAATCCATTTCTGTTATCAAACAACATGATGCTAAAATCTGTCTTGACAAATACAATGCAGAAGATAGTTTAACTATGATAACGTAAAAATGAGAATTACTGAATCTCATACAAATAACCTTGAACATTATTAGTAGTAGCAATGATTGCACACAGAGCAAAAGTGTAGAGTGCATAGTCGATCACATGGTAAAACAAAAAGAGTATTTACTGATCAAGAGTTATCTTCTAATATGAGCAAGTAACCCACCAAAACATGGCAGGGACTAATTATATTGTGCCCTTCCTGCTGCATGTCCTGATGCCGGCACTAATTCTCCTTTGGTCACTTCATTCTTTTCCATTCAACTTAATTGGATCTTTGTAGTCAAACTTATCCCAACTTATGGTCAATGGATCATGAAAAAATTGAGAGGCTAGCATACTCTTTTTATGAGTTAGCTTTCAGGGTGCAGTGCATATGTATTTTCCTGAAAATGCCCCATGAAAATATTGCATGGCACGTGGATTCTTTTAATGGGTGTTCAATTTAGTTTTCATGGTGCAATGTGTGCCTTCTCCATATTTTCCAAAAAAAGCTGGCGAGACTTTTTCTCTTGTTAGTTACAGATGATTCAGTGGGATATTTGCCATTAAAAATTTGTTCACTAAATGACTTATTTTAGCAATATCTTCAATTTTTAAAAAAGCCAGTTTATTATCAGCAGTGATAGCATACTGTGCAAGGTACAACGATGCAGAGTGAATCACAATGGGTACATATATACTTGGCAAAGGGTACATTATTACTTCTATCTACTCTCTGTTTCCTGTTAGAGAGAATTCTCATGTTTAAAGTTTTGTTTAGAGCAGTGTTTCTCAACCAGTGTTCCGCTGAACCCTAGGGTTCTACAATTAAAGGGGTTTGACAGAAAATTGTGCAATAAATTTATCAAAAATTGTAAATTTCATGAAAGATTCCAAATATAATCCTTATTTATGGTTACAATTAGTTGTATGTGTCTATGTTTGTTTCATATTTATTGATAAATATCATAAGCATACAATAATTTAAAAATTTGTATGATTTCCATCTTAGTAAAAGCAACAGCGATTAAATGTATATAAAAGAGATATAATAAATACAAAGTACTGCCACAACAATTTAGTGCATGAAAAAGCAAATTTTTTTACAGCTACACATGATGAGACACTGTTTGAAAAAATTTTCGTACATTATACCCAAGAGCCAAACAAAACACAACTCCTTTTTCCTTCAGTTTCTCTAGGTGTCACTTCACTTATCTCTTATATTTTTATTTCTTGCGACATTCATTCAATGTCTTTAATACAAGACATTTTGACACATGAAAATAAAAATGACAGGAAAATAAGTTTCAATACTTTTTCATACAATGATAGCTGACACGTATGTGTGTGCGTTTGTGCATGCATGCATAAAAATGCAGATAGTATCTCTTTACAAATGCATAAAATATGTAGATATTATCCCTTTACAAACACATTTTCTTGGGACTAACTTAGCAGCAATATAACTGATGGCTGTGGAAAGTTGTCTGAGGGGTTCTACTTTGGTAAAAAAAGCTGAGAAACATTGGTTTAGATGTAAAGCCAAGCTATGTTGTCAATAAGTCAAATCTTGTTCTTTATGTTTCTTTTGCTAGCTAAGATTAAACTCTTCATCTCCATGACAACATGAGCAAAAATCTGACTAATAAAACTTAAGTGACAGAAGGAAGCCTTTATATTAGTTATTAAGTAGAAGACAAGGGTAAATAAATAATAAAAAAAACACTGCTCTTGGTAAAAAAAAGTAAAAACCACACCAAATTATTTAAAAAAAAATAATTTCCAATTTAAGACTATTATGGATAAGACAGATGTGAAAATGCAACATAATTAAGGAGCATATCATGCAAAGAGTTTTAAAAAAACTTTAATGTATATTCTCCCTTTACCGTACCCTTCCCAAAATAAAAAAATATAAAAAAGTAAACAACGTAATCACTTCAGAGGTGCAGATAAATGTAATTAACAACAGCTATGCAGATCCGCAGAAAGCATGCTATACTGCAGTCATAAAGCTGCCAAAATGTATTGGCGTTTCACTTTCTTAACTCCATCCAAACCATATTTCTTTAACAACCCCCACCTCAATAAAGCAAAACCCCTTATAAACCCTTCCTTCCCTCAACCCACAGCTGTGAGCCATATGACAAGGTACAACAAAGAAACAACACAGCAAGATTGAACTTTTCCAAATGGTAACATTCAGCTCCTATGGCACTCTCTCTTCCAAGCCTCTACACCTCACGGTAGAAGAGGAACGAAAGTAAGTAAGTAACATTCAGCTCCTATGGTGCTCTCTCTTCCAAACCTCTACACCTCACGGTAGAAGAGGAACAAGAGTAAGTAAGTAACATTCAGCTCCTATGGCACTCTCTTCCAAGCTGCTATACCTCACGGTAGAAGAGGAACGAGAGTAAGTAAGTAACATTCAGCTCCTATGGCACTCTCTCTTCCAAGCTGCTATACCTCACGGTAGAAGAGGAACGAAAGTAAGTAAGTAACATTCAGCTCCTATGGCACTCTCTCTTCCAAACCTCTACACCTCACAGTAGAAGAGGAACGAAAGTAAGTAAGTAACATTCAGCTCCTATGGTGCTCTCTCTTCCAAACCTCTACACCTCACGGTAGAAGAGGAACAAGAGTAAGTAAGTAACATTCAGCTCCTATGGCACTCTCTCTTCCAAGCTGCTATACCTCACGGTAGAAGAGGAACGAGAGTAAGTAAGTAACATTCAGCTCCTATGGCACTCTCTCTTCCAAGCCTCTACACCTCAGGGTAGAAGAGGAACGAAAGTAAGTAAGTAACATTCAGCTCCTATGGCGCTGTCTCTTCCAAACCTCTACACCTCACTGTAGAAGAGGAACAAGAGTAAGTAAGTAACATTCAGCTCCTATGGCACTCTCTCTTCCAAGCTGCTATACCTCACGGTAGAAGAGGAACGAGAGTAAGTAAGTAACATTCAGCTCCTATGGCACTCTCTCTTCCAAGCTGCTATACCTCACGGTAGAAGAGGAACGAGAGTAAGTAAGTAACATTCAGCTCCTATGGCACTCTCTCTTCCAAGCTGCTATACCTCACGGTAGAAGAGGAACAAAAGTAAGTAAGTAACATTCAGCTCCTATGGCGCTGTCTCTTCCAAACCTCTACACCTCACTGTAGAAGAGGAACAAGAGTAAGTAAGTAACATTCAGCTCCTATGGCACTCTCTCTTCCAAGCTGCTATACCTCACGGTAGAAGAGGAACAAGAGTAAGTAAGTAACATTCAGCTCCTATGGCACTCTCTCTTCCAAGCTGCTATACCTCACGGTAGAAGAGGAACGAGAGTAAGTAAGTAACATTCAGCTCCTATGGCACTCTCTCTTCCAAGCTGCTATACCTCACGGTAGAAGAGGAACAAAAGTAAGTAAGTAACATTCAGCTCCTATGGTGCTCTCTCTTCCAAACCTTTACACCTCACGGTAGAAGAGGAACAAGAGTAAGTAAGTAACATTCAGCTCCTAAGGCACTCTCTCTTCCAAACCTCTACACCTCACGGTAGAAGAGGAAGAAGAGTAAGTAAGTAACATTCAGCTCCTATGGCACTCTCTCTTCCAAGCCTCTACACCTCAGGATAGAAGAGGAACAAGAGTAAGTAAGTAACATTCAGCTCCTATGGCACTCTCTCTTCCAAGCTGCTATACCTCACGGTAGAAGAGGAACGAAAGTAAGTAAGTAACATTCAGCTCCTATGGTGCTCTCTCTTCCAAACCTCTACACCTCATGGTAGAAGAGGAACAAGAGTAAGTAAGTAACATTCAGCTCCTATGGCACTCTCTCTTCCAAACCTCTACACCTCACAGTAGAAGAGGAACGAAAGTAAGTAAGTAACATTCAGCTCCTATGGTGCTCTCTCTTCCAAACCTCTACACCTCACAGTAGAAGAGGAACAAGAGTAAGTAAGTAACATTCAGCTCCCTTTGGAGCATAAACATTCAAAAAATTTGCGCCAAGTCCTGTTCTGTGCCATCCACTCAAAGTCCGTTTATATCTTCTTTATTCATTTCAATTCTATCTCCTGTTCTCTTTTCTGTGTGTTGTTTGGTCTCCCTCTGCTTCTCTTACCCTGGGAGTTCCAGAACTAGGACTGCATTGTAATGCCATCAATAGGTGTCCTATCCATTGCCTTCATATTCTTCTCATCTTATGTTCTACTGCTACTTGCCTGGTTCTTATCATCAATTTCACATTGGTAATCTAGTCACAAAACATGGCGCAGAGCTGTGGAAGCCGAGACGCAAAGAATGAACCAGAGCTGGGGCACTGCACGAAAGATGGCCACCGACCGAGCAAAGTGGAAGCAGTTTGTTGCTGCCCTACAAGATGCCACCAGGTGTAATGGCCACTGACCGCTTTGACAGTCGGCGGCTAAGGATTCAAAGAAGAAGAAAGAATCTAGTCACATCAATTTTTCTCTTCTGCGCTAGCACCCATTTATGAAAATCTGTAATTTAGCTTTGAAATGTTGTTAGCTTAAAGTTTATACAGAACGGGGTAGACAGCCTCGTGCCAACCCTCCTTAATCACCTATTATGAGATGCATGGTAGGTTATGTTGCTGCTCTTTTTTGATCCACTTTTGGGTACCGAACCCTGCTTAATTGCCTTTTATGACATTAAATAAATATTAGACAAACATAAAGGTATGTTTTCAGGCCCTCGTAAGAAATAAAGAAGTAGAACACTAGACAACAGAAAAACAACAGACGTGAGTGGCTTACCCAGTGTGATGGAGTACTATGATTTTATTTTCAACGAGGCCCATTCTTCTTCTCTAGGAAATTAGTTGCGTTTTTTTTAGGAATTACTGTGGGGTTTAATTTTAAGATTCGCACCAGTCTTCTTTTCTTTGTAAAATAATTGCGTTCATTTTATTTCATTAGGAGTTGAGGGCGTAGTTATTATTAGGCGGGGTAAATTTTCTGACGTTACGAAACACCCACCCGGGCTAACGAGGGATGGGGGGCAGAAACACGACCCAGGTAAGCAGAACGAATCAAATTTAGTTTTGCTAACGCGAACGGCAGTAGTATTATCTAAGTGATGCAATTAGTAGCACGGGAGGAAATATTCACTGAGTCATCGGTGTTGTTCACGATATTATTGGCCGAGGTCAGATATTAATTATTTGCGGCAATATTATTGGTCTAAGAGCGGCCCTGAAGCGAAGCCACGCGATGACTCATGGCGGGGGTCTTGCATCATTTTTTTAATTATAAATAATAGCGTCTAGTCGTTAGCGGTCTCTTCGTCTCAAGAAATTGCCTGCCGTGAATCTATGCCTTATCGCTTGCTCCAGCTAGAGATATTCGATAACTTGGGTATGTGTACATCTTAATTTAGCGTAGTAGATAGGTCGTTTTATAATAGAATCTTAGCACGATAACGTAAGGTTTCTTCTGGGAATTAATTTAATTTTTTTTTTAAACAGAAGTGCCATCAATTGCTTACTTATGCTAAACGATAGACTGTAGTGTAAGTAGTGTCTAAGATTTTTTTAGAAATAAGTAGCAGTATCTATGATTGGTGTAAAGGGTTTTGCGATATTAACTGTGTGAGGATAAATGCTAAGTTAACTGGTGGATGTAATATGAAATTTGAGGGCTGTGTAAATCGCATTTTGATTATGATAAGGTGTAATATATATATATATATGCGAGCGTATTTGTGTATTTCTATTACGTGTGTACTTATTTAATTGGGTATTAATTCGGTAATGTAGTTGGATGACAAGGGGTGAAATTAACATTACTGAGAGGGCATAGGAATTTGTGTATTTACTACTTGTGTTTAATTAATAACCTCTTGTAGTCAGAAGATAAGGGTCTAGATGGGATTTAATAATTCCTAGATGGTGTATATATATCTATATTATTGTGTTAATTGATAAAACCTTCTCGGGTCATTCTTTTATCAGAAGTAGGGCCGGGGAATTATTTAGTACAGGGGATTTCCCTCAGTGAATGAATTGTTGTGAACTGACGGGCCAGCCGGCACAAAAAGATTTAGGTCAGCTGCGTCTGGGTTTACCTAACAGACAGCGTTGAAGCGGGGTAGAGAGAAGAGGAGGGAAGTGTATGGTAGTTTGACCTTTGGGCAGGAATATTTGTTTATCATGGGTGTGTAGAATTGTGTAGGGGAGGGGTATTAATTTAAGGGGAAAGACGGGAGATGTATTAATTTAAGATGTTATGTGTTAGAGTTGAGAATATTTTGACGTGTTGTATATTTGTTATTTTTCGTTTTACAGCATTTTCATGACACAAAGGGAGGGTTGAAATCTGCCCCTACAACTTATTACGGTGATTTGTTTTTCTCGGGAGCATAAGGCTCAAGATATCGCCAGAGGTGAAAGAAACGAGACGTTCTCAGGCAGTGAAGCCCATGCTTCAGCGGGAACGGGTTCATCTTTAAAATCCAGAGCTCTCAGCTTGTTATACCACTCCAAAGAGGCGCGTGGCCTGGAGGTTGGGTTTATATATATATATATATATATATATATATATATATATATATATAATATATATATATATATATATATATATATATATATATATATATATATATATATATATAAGGCCACAATAATGCCATTGGTCCCAAAACCCTAAGAGGGTTCAATTGGTCATTAAAGAATTGTCAGCAGCAGTGAAGCATCTACATCCCGAGGCTAGTACCTAGTCAACTACCAAAGTCATCCGCTGCAGTAGTCTGGGAAGGAGATAGGGTCAACATTCCTTTCCGAATGCTAATGAGAGGAGGGGCGTAACGGAGACGCCACATCAGCAGAAGACGGCAGTGTCAGTGAGACACTGAATCAAGACGGAGGGGAGAGAGAGAGGGAGAAAATAGCTGGACCAGTAGGGTCAGATAGTATACTTAGAGGACAGCCTCTGAGCTAGTGCTGTAATAAAAGTCTACTAGTGTAGCAGTCCTGAGGTGTTAGTTAGTGGCGTTGTCATCGCCTAAAGCGCTTTGAAGCTGTGTAGGACATCAGATAATGCATTCAGAGTGGTGTAGACATTTAGGTATACGTCTGCAGCAGGACAGATTATAATTAATAATAATAATAGGATAGTCAAGAGTGGTGGCTCTTAAGTTAGAGACCCCACCAAGTAGATTGTTGTTAAGCATTGATGTTCTTCCATGCAGGTTGAAGGAGAGGGTGAAAGTGTTGGGGTATAGTGTATGTCAGTTTAATTGTTCTGTTTATTTTTTCAGGTGTGCAACCTCGCATGTTATTTATTTTACTGTGTTATTTGATTTTGTTGTATAATAAACTATAAACTGGATCAGTTTCTCTATAACTATAAACTGGATCAGTTTCTCTATAACTATACTGTACGTCTATGCTTGTCTGTATAGTTGTGTCTGTGGAACTTTAGTGAAACCTTATCTCCTTTTCAATGGTAGTCAGAGGTGGTGAGTCTATAGCTCTTAACTAGTCGCGAGTGGCGAGGGAGAGTCAATCTTGGTTGTCACCCTCGAAGCTAATAGTCTCATCCTTCCACACTCACTGTACTCTCATCTAAATCTATCTTCTCAGACTTTCTCATACTAGTGTCTTGTCTATAAGCTCTAAACTTAAATCCACTTCGTGACACCCAGGACCTTGCTATTATTTGCTCCCCTTTTGGGTCCCAACAACATACAGATGGCTGTAAATGCTAATCCAAATAAAATGTCTTATCTGATTGCCAATGATGTATATTAACCGTTTGCCCTGTGTAGTCGCCGGGGGAGGGGGGGGGGGAGAGAATAGGACTACTGCACCCTAAGGCATATTGTACAAGGTCATTAATATGAGGTTATGCATGGGGTTGTCGGCCTCATTATGTAAAACAAATTGCCACAGAAAACACCACCACAAGAGCATGTGAATAATTAGTACAGACTTCCCGCAAGGGGACCAGCTACAATGATGGCTTCCATGCTTCATAAGTAGCGCAAAGAAAAATGATCATATTTTATTTTGATTTTCTATTTCAAATCCCGCAATCAAAGCTCATATTTCAAGATGGAAACTCAGCTATGGTTGTTTCTGTCAGTAACATCAATATACAGACCAAGGAACAGCACATAAATAAATGTTGTGATAACTGCAAAGCCAAGCAACAACAGACCTGATAAGCTACACCAAAAGAGAACAGGATATATAGGTACATTCAAATCCACTATGTGCTTGTGTTAACATACTTTAAAAGTTACACCCGGTCTTTCCAGAGCTTTCAGCGCCATCTCTAAACTGTCACAAGACCTAAAACCAAGTTGAAATGAAATAGTAAGCAGTCTCTTCAGATCATCTATAACCACCCTTAAGCTCCTCAAGGAGCATAGGCCTTAAACAAACTTGAAAACTTGCATATCATCAACTATCCAGGAAAGAACAGGTCATAATTTTTCGGCTACGCACTGGACACAACAGATTGAGATACCATCTATCTATACCACAAATACAAAATTGGTGCAACAGATCTCTGCACCTGCGGTACCAGCCCGATGACGGTCAAACACCTCCTGCAGTGCTGCCCAACCTACAGTAATGAACGGAGTAGCATATGGCAACAACCCACTTCTGTCAACGAAAAACTGTTTGGAGATGTCGGGAACCTTGAGTTGACTACTGCCTTTATTAGAGTCATAAATGTGGAGGTCTGAAGGCGAACGAGATGTCGGGAACCTTGAGTTGACTACTGCCTTTATTAGAGTCATAAATGTGGAGGTCTGAAGGCGAACGAGATGTCGGGAACCTTGAGTTGACTACTGCCTTTATTAGAGTCATAAATGTGGAAGTCTGAAGGCGAACAAGGAAGAAGAAGAAACAAACTTGTGCCAAATCTTCCTGTCCCGTTCCATCAGCTCAAGGTCTTTCTATGTCTTCTTTACACACTTTTATGTCTGTCTGCAGTTCTTATCTCCATGGGTTCCTTGGTCTTCCTCCAGCTCTCTTACCTTGGGGATTTCAAAACAAGGAATGCCAGATATTGCTATCAACAGGTTTTCTCAATGTGTATCCTATTCATCTCCAGCGTCTTCCAATCATCTCTTGGTTCACTGGCCCATAGCTGGTTCTCATCATTTGATACACAGTCTATTCAGATAATCTCTTGAAATTATGGGAGAATGTTAAAGTTTAACGCCCCATGTAGTTCCTGCGCATCTCTGAAGAGACAAAGAAAGATCAGGACTGCTGCACCCTTAAGCACGGCGACTAGCGTGAGGTTGTGCATGGAGCTGGTTGTATACACGACAAATGCATCCTCTCATACGTCCATCTCTGCTAGCCAAATTCCAACAGGCTTAACCTTGATGATTCATCTACTGCAGTGTCATTCTCTAACAGGCAATCATTAATTGTTCTCAGTATCTCTCCTTTATCCATATCCAGTGTCCCCACTGTGGGTGCTCTTGATGCTAGTCTGTCAGCTCTCTCATTATCGCATACCTCTGCATGACCAGGACAATAGATCCACATCATCTCTTGCAGATTCGAAGCTTCTATGAATGTTTTCCATTCATACCATAGCCAACCATTTTGAACCTTTCAAAGCATGGACTGAGAGTCTGACTCAATGACTGCCTTTGTTAATGAAGTTTCAGTTAGCCACCTTAGGGCTGCAGTAACTGCCTCTATCTCCATTCTCATGCTGGAAGTTGTTATCTTGTGTAGTGTAATAAGCAAATATTCTAAAATCTAGCTATAACCAAATCGGCACAGCAGG
This sequence comes from Oreohelix idahoensis, assembly GCA_024509875.1. Taxonomy (NCBI): domain Eukaryota; kingdom Metazoa; phylum Mollusca; class Gastropoda; order Stylommatophora; family Oreohelicidae; genus Oreohelix; species Oreohelix idahoensis. The sequence continues at coordinate 437,936 of JAMPIV010002477.1, forward strand.
CAGCCCTAGAGTGAATGATGTACCATATCCTGGCCAGTCATAAGTCTCATGGAGTAGGCAATTAAGATATTATAATTTCATAATGAAACTGAAATTTAAATATCAAGAGCGTAACATTTAAAAGCTCTTGTATGCTGTACCAGGGGTATACAGTAAATAAAATAAATAAATAAATGCACAATAACACATCCAAGTGTATTTGTTTAACTGCTAAAATGCCCTCAATTCCAACTTTTACATTTTTGCTTATATTGGTGGTGAAGTGGGCTCATGATGCAATAAAAAGAAATTAAAAAAAAAAGTATTGCAGAGTTAGTCAGCAACTCAGACTCCTTTCCATTTTCTCTGGGTTCCTTCATGCCCCTCCTTTCAAGAGGATCACCTTCTGTCTTTGGGTGGCTCTGTTGATGTATATTCTATATTTGACTTATCTAAAGTGTTTATTGATGTTTTTTGTGATAAAAAGTTTTTTATGGGATGGGGTAACCAGCCCCCTGCTCATCCCTCCTTAGTTGCTTTTTGTGACATGCATGGTAGGGTACAGTGTTACTATTATTTGCTTTCCTTAACGCCCCGGTAACAGTTTGAAGTGGTATGACAAGATCACAAATGTAGAACTGATGACAAAAACCAGACAAGTGCAAGCGGTACAAGAGATGAGAAGAAGACGCTGGCGATGGACAGGACACACATTGAGGAAACCTGTTGGATAGCATTACAAGTCATCCCCAGGAAAAGAGAGGCAGAGGTAGGACCAAAAAACACAAGGAGAAGAGAACTGGAGACAGCAATGAATATGATCAGGAAAACATGGAAAGACCTTGAGCTGACGGCATGTCAGAAGTGGACTGGGCACGTTTGTTGAAGGCCTATGCTCCTTGGGGAGCTAAAGGGTATTGATTGACTGCAGAGTTAAAATTTTTCACTCCTGATAGCAAACAAAGCCACTACTGCAGTGTTCTTTTGGCAAAGGTTTCTGTAGCAATGTGTTTTATATGATGAGGTTGCCAGCCTTATGCACAACCTCACAATTAGTCCCTTTTATGGCATGCCTGTATAATCAGTATCTCTATTCTTGGTTTTTTTCTCAGAGACCTCAGGGACCCTGTCAAACGCGGGGTATGTTACTTTAACAATTAGATGAGGTCCAGTGCGGATTCCGAGCTAACCGAAGTACTTAAGACCTAATCTTCACACTCAGACAGCTGAGTGAAAAAGCCGTTGAGTATAAGAGTGAGATCCATCTTTGTTTCGTAGATCTGGAAAAGGCGTTTGACAGGGTCCCCTGGAGCAAACTTTGGGACTGTTTGGCAAGGAAGAACATTCCAGCACCTCTGATTCATGCTATACAGAGCTTCTATGAGTCTTGCAGAAATTATGTGAGGACAGCAAACCATAAGTCAGAAGAGTTCAGGACCACCACTGGTGTAAGACAAGGTGATATCCTGTCACCTTATCTTTTCATACTCCTCATGGACGATGTTATCAAGTAATGTAAGGAGAGAACAAGAAAGTATTCAGTGGGGTACTGGAAGATAAGACAGGTCTGTATTTCAGAGCTGGCATTTGCTGATGATGTTGCCCTGATTGCTAAATCAGAGGCACATCTCCAATCCAACCTGCAAGTCTGGAAGGAAGAGCTGGAGAAGAGAGGGATGGTCATAAGCAGCTCAAAAACAAAATCCATGGTGATATCACGAGAAGAAAGAAGACATCAGATTAAGCTGGGAGAACAGGTCCTGGAACAGGTCGACCACTTTAAATATCTCGGAGCTATTATAGACCAAAAGGGAGGCATCAAAGAAGAGTTGGCCACTCGAAAAGCAGCAGCTGGGAGACTTTTTTCAGGCCATAAATTGAGGATTCCTCAGCAAGAGAGAGGTTGGTAAGAAAGCAAAGATGGCTGTATACTGCTCCACCTATGTCCAAGTCTTGACACATGTATGTGAGTCATGAGCAATGACTACAACCCACAAAAGCCAGATCCAAACCTCTGAAATGAGGTATCTGAGGAAAGTGGTTGAAGTAACAAGAAGAGACATGGTCCGCAACCAGACAATACATCAAGGCCTAAAATCCCACCCCCTGCAGACCCAAGTAGAACAGTCCCAACTAAGATGGTTTGGCCATGTCTGCAGAATGGGAGAAGATCGGCTACCACGACAAGCATGGGAAACAAAGAGCCAGGGATCCAGACCCCCAGAGTCCGCTGGGAGGACAACATTAGACAATCTTTGAAGGACCGAGGACTAGAATGGAACCAGGCCAAGAGGAAGACAGCCGATAGGATAGTCTGGCGCTCTCTCTTCCAAACCTCTACACCTCACGGTAGAAGGGGAACGACTAAGTAAGTAAGGTATGCTACTTTAACAGGAACAATTAGCATTCATACCCTTTGACATTTGCTGAGGGAGACTGAGCACCTATGGGTTTGCCTGGAGTGCAATGACGTCGATTCTGATTAATATTAACATTAACAAGGCTAAGATTGCTGGAATCTGGCATCAAACGTAAGACTAGCAGAGATGGACATATGAGAGGATGCATCCATTGTGTATACAACCAGGGTGCAACAGGAACAGTCAGCATTTATACTCTTCGACATATGCGGAGGGAGACTGAGCACCTATGGGTTTGCCCAGAGTTGAATGATGTCAATTCTGTTCAACAATAGCAATGCAACTTTAAAACACCAACAACAACAATAAAAAATGAAGAAAAACAAAAACAAAACATAACAAATAAAATTACCCTGTATTTGTCTCAAACTCTGAGTCATAGTTTTAAACACATTTCTATTTCCTCAGCCTGCCCTCCCAACATTTATCTGTTTATTTTGTTACATCACCTTGCTACCGAAAGAGGTCTACTCTCCAGCCTGTTGTCAAGTGAAGGTACTGGCTGAAGGAAGTTGGATGGAACCAGCCCACGTTTATTGTTGACCTCTCCAGCGTAGAAGCCATCTTCATCCATGTCCCCATAGATCATGACAGTGTCACCAGCTTTGAAAGACAGCTCCGACTGAGCAATGAGAACATGAGCAAGAGAACTAAGTGGTATTAGCAAGTACACTGGATAAAACCAATATAGTCAAGAAAGTCAAAACGTGCCAACAAAGAAACAATAATATAGTGCACTGGATGTTTTTTTTTTTCTTAACCAGCAGCACTTGGGCTTTCAGCCCTTCGGCCCAATGACATGTCAAACAAATTAAAAGAAAAATTTAAATTAACAAACTAAAACACAGAATAATATCAATATGAGCAGGAATCTTGAAAAAAAAAAAAACACAAGAAAAGGAAAAAAAAAAGCTAGTATACTGGATAATATTAATACGAACAGGGAACTGAAGAAAACAATACAAGCATAAAATAAAATAACAAAGTACATGAAAAATTTCAATATGAATAAGGGAATAAGTAAAACAACGTGAGAAAATTTAAAAAAACATGTAACAAGCTAAATCACTGGATAATTTTAATGTGAATTGGGATTCTGAGTAACACAGCATGAAACAAACAAACAAAATAACAAGCTTGTGCCCTAAATAAGATCAATATAGACTGGAATCTGATCAAAACAATTGAAAAAAATGAAAGAAAGCTAGTGTACTGAATAAAATCAATTATGAACAGGACATTGGTTAAAACAACATTAGCCAATTAAGAAACCAAAAAAAAAAAAAACATAAGCTAATACACTTGATAATATTAATATGAAAAGGAATCTCAGTAAAATAACACATATATAAAAACAAAAATACAAACAAGCTAGTACTTTGATTAATATCACCTTGCACTGGAATCTGAATTAAACATGAAAAATTTTTTTAAAAAGAGGCTTGTGTACTGGATAATATTAATATGAACAGGAAACTCGGTAAAACAACCAGAGCTAGCAACCAAAAAAAAAAAAATACCAAGATAGTAAACTTACACTATCTATACAGGGTGTCCATAAAAGATTGTACTCTTTTCAAAATATTTATTCTCGACCCCATGATGTGGTACGAGGATGCTTTCTATCACAAAAGTAAGATAATCTCTGATGAAGGTTGTGGAGCCCTCTAATTGTCTGACGAAGGTTGTGGAGTCCTCTAATTGTCCAATGAAGGTTATGGAGCCCTCTAATTGTCCGATGAAGGTTATGGAGCCCTCTAATTGTCCGATGAACGTTATGGAGCCCTCTAATTGTCTGATGAAGGTTGTGGAGCCCTCTAATTGTCTGATGAAGGTTGTGGAGCCCTCTAATTGTCTGACGAAGGTTGTGGAGAACTCCAATTGTCTGATGAAGGTTATGGAGCCGTCTAATTGTCTGATGAAGGTTACAGAGTCCTCTAATTGTCGGATGAATGTTATGGAGCCCTCTAATTGTCTGACGAAGGTTACGGAGCCCTCTAATTGTCTGAATGTTATGGAGCCCTCTAATTGTCTGACGAAGGTTATGGAGCCATTTAATTGTCTGATGAAGGTTATGGAGCCCTCTAATTGTCTGATGAGGGTTATAGAGCCCTTTAATTGTCCAAAGAAGGTTATGGAGCCCTCTAATTGTCCGATGAAGGTTATGGAGCCCTCTAATTGTCTGATGAAGATTATGGAACCCTCTAATTGTCTGATGAAGGTTATGGAGCCCTCTAATTGACAGATGAAGGTTATGGAGCCCTCTAATTGACAGATGAAGGTTATGGAGCCCTCTAATTGTCTGATGAAGGATATTGAGCCCTCTAATTGTCAAATGAAGGATATGGAGCCCTCTAATTGTCTGATGAAGGATAGGAAGCCCTCTAATTGTCTGATGAAGGATATGGAACTCTCTAATTGTCTCACAAAGGTTATGGAGCTCTCTAATTGTCTCATGAAGGATATGGAACCCTCTAATTGTCTCATGAAGGATATGGAACCCTCTAATTGTCTCATAAAGGTTATGGAGCTGTCTAATTGTCTCATAAAGCTTATGGAGCCCTCTAATTGTCTCATGAAGGTTATGGAGCCCTCTAATTGTCTCATGGTTATGGAGCCCTCTAATTGTCTGATGAAAGTTATGGAGCCCTCTAATTGTCTCAAAGGTTATGGAGCCGTCTAACTGTCTGATCAAGGTTATGGGGCCCTCTAATTGTCTCATAAAGGTTATGGAGCTGTTTAATTGTCTCATAAAGGTTATGGAGCCCTCTAATTGTCTCATGGTTATGGAGACCTCTAATTGTCTGATGAAGGTTATGGAGCCCTCTAATTGTCTCATAAAGGTTATGGAGCTGTCTGTCTGATAAAGGTTATGGAGCCCTCTAATTGTCTCATGAAGGTTATGGAGCCATCTAACTGTCTGATGAAGGTTATGGAGCCCTCTAATTGTCTCATAAAGGTTATGGAGCCGTCTAACTGTCTGATGAAGGATATGGAACCCTCTAATTGTCTTATAAAGGTTATGGAGCCGTCTAATTGTCTCATAAAGGTTATAGAGCCCTCTAATTGTCTCATGAAGGTTATGGAGCCCTCTAATTGTCTGATGAAAGTTATGGAGCCCTCTAATTGTCTCATAAAGGTTATGGAGCCGTCTAACTGTCTGATGAAGGTTATGGAGCCTTCTAATTGTCTCATAAAGTTTATGGAGCCGTCTAACTGTCTGATGAAGGTTATGAAGCCCTCTAATTGTCTCATAAAGGTTATGGAGCCCTCCAATTGTCTCATAAAGCCCTCTAATTGTCTGATGTAGGTTATCATCATCATCCCTTACCGTTCCTGTGGAACATAGGGCTGAAACAGTTGCTCTGCATTGATTTCTATTCTGGGCTGTCTTTTTCATTTTTCAGCTGCGCCCAAGTCATTCCAATTTCCTTTGCCTCCTCTTCAATAGTTCTTCTCCAAGCTCTCCTTGCCCCCCCCCCCCCCCCACTCTTCTTTTACCCTGTGGGTTCCAGTTAAGGGCACCTCTGGCTATGCTTGATTGTTCTCTTCTGAGTGTATGTCCTATCCATCCCTACCTTCTTACCTTAATTTCCATGATGAAGGCTATGGAGCCCTCTAATTGTCTGATGAAGTATATGGACCATTTCTTGGAAATTTTTTACATAAAAGCAACATAACAAACTTCACATTTTAAGTTTTAGGTTATGTATGCGGACGCCTAGAATCCATTCATGGATCCCAAAGGGGTCCGTGGACCACAGGTTAAGAAACCCCGGCTTTAAATGTTGGCTTTAATTCTTCTCACATCATTGTTTGATGGGTATACATGCTCATATCTTTACTATTTGTCACTGTTTGTATGTCTCATTCCACTAGGCATGATGGCCACTGACTGCTTTATCAATCAGTGGCTAAGGATGCAAGGAGAAGAAGATCTGCCTCATTCTCTATATTCTTCAGTATCATGCCCTTAGTTCAGGTTTCATTCAGCACTTGCTGTCACACATCATGGGCAAATGCATGTTTGTTCTCTTTGCAAGTTGTATGCACCCTTGACCGGCTCACACCTTCAAATAAGAACATTGTATACCCAAATTATAACCCCACATGGGGTGAACAATTTTTTTTTTTTTTAAATTGATGACGAGAGATATTCTGTTAACCTCTGAAGGCTTATAATTAGGATATATATTGTTTTCAAGTCCAAATAATATGTACTATTGTTGATATGTGAAACTGGCATCATATCCTCTGTTCAAATATTCTAAATAGGGTAAATCAATATTATCAAATTGTGTGTGTGTGTTTGTGAAAATTTTTTAAAAATAAATAAACACAAAACAAATCAATTGAGATAAAAAAAACACACACAACCCCCCACACACAAAAATTATTATAAAATACCAAACAAAAAACACCAAACACAAACAAAAACAGGCGGGGTGTAAAGGCCTGAGGATAACCTGGTATTCTGTGCATGAGAAATACCAAGAGAAATGCCAGTGAAAGAAGGATCAATAACTTCTGGTGTTTTATAATAAAAGGCTGTGAGCAGCCTGGGCTAGGTCAGGCTGTTTCTTCAAGACTGAATCAACAGTGGGATGAACAAATATAGGTGGTATATATCTTTCTTTGAAAGGGATAGAAAGGACATTACTGGAATGGAAACCCATCAACAACAGACTGATAAGATTAAGATTGAGAGGGAGATTCACCAACACTACAATAATACAATGCTACGCACCAACGAATGATAGTGATGAGGAGGTCAAGGATGAATTCTATCAACAACTGCAGAAAGAAATGGAAGACACACCTAGATATGATCTCGTTATAGTAATGGGAGACCTCAATGCGAAGGTTGGTACACACAATACATATAATGAAAGAACAATGGGGAAATGTGGCAGCGGAACAGCAAACGAAAATGGGGATAAACTAATAAGTTTCTGTAGCATTAACAACCTGGTCATTGGAGGAACACTTTTCCCACATAAAGAAATTCACAAATTAACATGGGAATCACCAAATGGTCGGGACAGAAACCAGATAGACCACATCATGGTTAACGGTAGATGGATACATGCACTACAAGATGTGAAGGTAAGAAGAGGTGCAGATGTGGGAAGTGATCATCATTTAGTAGTAGCAAAACTGAAAGTGAAACTAAGAAGGGCTGGACCAACTGTAACTACACAGAAAAGGTTTGACATCAGCAAATTGAAGGACCCCCTTACCAGAAAAGCTTTTGCGGCCGACATTAAGAAACGATATCAATTTGCCAAAAGCCAGGAAAAGACATTGACTGATGATATAGACCAGAATTTCAACACCATTTCAACAATATATAAGGAAAGCAGCAAATCCTGCTTGGGATTCCAGGAAAGGAAGAAGCAAGACTGGATAACACCAGAAACACTAAACACCATAAAGATGAGAAAGGAAATGAAAAGAAAGAAAACAGAAGCGAAGTCCCCCAGGCTAAAGCAACTATACAGCGAACAGTACAGTCAGCTGGACAGGGAAGTTAAACGCCAAACCCGAGCCAACAAAAGGAATTTCCTAGACGATCTTGCAAGACAGGTAGAGGAGGCAGCACTGAGAAATGAACAAAGCACAGTATACAAAATAACTAAATTCATCAGCGGAAAACGAGGTGCAAACAATATTACATTAGTAAGAGATAAGCAAGGTAATCTCATCACGACAGCAGAGGGACAGGAAACAAGATGGGCAGAGCACTTCAGAGAAACTCTGAACAAGGAACCACCAGAGACACAATTGAATGTTCCTGAGGCTGAAAACGATCTAGATGTAAATACAGACATTCCAAGAAAAGAAGAAATCATCACAGCAATCAAAGGGTTAAAGAACGGCAAAGCTCCGGGCCATGATAACTTAAATGCAGAGCTATTTAAGACAGACCCTGAGCTAGCAGCAGAACTATTAGAACCACTATTTGTACAAGTCTGGAAAACGGGGACAACACCATCAGAGTGGAACAAAGGAATAATTGTCAAATTGCCCAAGAAGGGAGATCTTGCAGACTGCAATAATTGGAGAGGAATCACTCTTCTCTCAGTTCCCAGCAAAATACTAGGCAGGATAATTATACAGAGAATTTCAAAGGCAGTAGACCACAAACTGAGGAAAGAACAAGCAGGATTTAGAAAGAACAGAAGTTGTGTAGATCATATATTCACTCTCAGGAACATTATAGAGCAGTGCACAGAATGGCAAAGACAGCTTTACATAAATTTCGTTGATTTTGAAAAGGCTTTTGACAGCATACATAGGGACAGTTTATGAAAATACTAAGGGCTTATGGAATTCCAAGCTGCATAGTGTCAATCATAAAAAGCCTCTATGCCAACTTTACGTGTAGTGTTGGGCAGAGCAACCTAACCTTCGAGGTGAAGACAGGAGTACGACAGGGATGCCCCTTATCAACCACTCTATTTTTAACAGTCATAGACTGGGTGATGCGCCAGACAACACAGGGCAGTCCAAGAGGAATAAGATGGACTACATTTTCTACATTAAAAGATCTGGAATATGCAGATGACATTGCACTACTAGCACATTCACATCAACACATCCAGGAAAAAATGGATAGACTTAATAAGTTTAGCCAGCAGGTGGGCTTGAACATCAATTTAAAGAAGTCAGAGGTCATGACGCTCAATGTGAGCAACCCTGAGCCCATATCAGTAAGGAATCAGCAATTGGTACAGACAGATACCTTCACATACCTAGGAAGCATAGTAACACCAGACGGTGGGGCAGGCAAAGACATCAACATCAGAATGAATAAGGCAAGAACAGCCTTCTTTAGCCTAAACAACATCTGGAAGTCCTCCCAATACAGCACAAGCACAAAATTAAGATTATATCAGAGTTGTGTGCTTTCTGTGCTTCTCTGTGGTGCAGAATGCTGGAGAGTTACAGAGAAGGAAATGTCGAAATTGTCCTCTTTTCACACAACATGCCTAAGAAAAATTAACCGAATCTTTTGGCCGAATATCATCACCAACCAAGATCTGCTTACTCGTAGCAAGCAAGAGGACATGCACACCATCATAGCTGGCAGACGCTGGAACTGGGTTGGTCATGTCCTCAGAAGAGACCCCGATGCCATCACAAGAACAGCTATGCTTTGGACACCTGAAGGAAAACGAAAGAGAGGCCGACCAAAACCAACTTGGCGGAGGACTGTGGAGGCTGAGATGCAAAGAATGAACCAGAGTTGGGGCACTGTACGAAGGATGGCCACCGACCGAGCAAAGTGGAATCAATTTGTTGTTGCCCTACAAGACGCCACTAGGCATGATGGCCACTGACTGCTTTGACGGTCGGTGGTTAAGGATCTAAGAAAGAAGAAGAAGAATAACTTTCTTTCTTTTTGGATCCTTAGCCCCTGACTGAAGAAGTAGTCAGTGACTAACATGACTAGTAACATCTTGTAAGGGCAGCATCAAACCTGTCTTCACTTAATTTTGCTCCCTTCGTGCATTGCCCCAACTCTGGTTCATGCTTTGCATCTCAGCTTCCAGAGTTCTCCGTCAGGTTGTCTTTGGTCTGCCTCTCTTTCGCTTTCCTTCTAGGGTCCACCACTGGCAATTATACGAGCTTCAGACTCTGGACTTCCATCTGCCAGTAAAGTTTGTTCATCTGTTCCTTTGTGTGATTTCTTCTTTTTACATAGACTGGGGTGTCGGCCCTGTGCTGAAACCCCCAACCTGGTCCTCTAAGTGTATATCTTACTATGACAAAAATGTGGCCTACATTAAAATTACAAGTTCCTTCTCAGGGACAAACAAATTCAAAACAGTAGAGGAAAGTCAGACCTAATCTAAATGCTGTTAAGGGCCATTCTGGCCACTATGAAGGTTACAGCGCTGTGATATGTGTGAGTAGGGGTCAGGTCAACCCAGGCAGTACAGTACAGGTGAATGTAGGTCACCAGGCGTTGAGGCACTTACAGGGTGCCATGAAGACTCTCTCAAGGTACATGCTCTCAGATGTGTTGTAATGCTAGTAGCAATATGTGGTTGATAGGATGTGTGGGTGAGTAGACCTTATGATAAGGTGTAGTACGCGAATGGGTGTAGGCTCTGGACATTGGCACAGTACTCACTCAACCACATGTATAAGTCAGTGAAGGTTGATAACAGCGGCTGACTTTTCTTACAATGCTTTAATGCAGTACGATACAAGAGAGACGACATCAGGACATAGTCATTTGACAATACTCAGGAACATTGTAGACATGACGATAGTACAATACATGGAGCATCAACAGTTCATCGATCAGTAAGCTGGGCATATATACGATTGCTGACTACAATCTAACTCCTTCCTAGAGCCTCAGCAAAGATACCACGCATAACCAGCGGGTAATAATATGTGGGTTTAAATAACTCTCTTCTGACACAAGTACATCAGTTACATTGCCTAGAATGCAATAGGCCGCAGCATGGCAAACCTCTAGGTTCAATGGCCTCTGTGGTATTTCTTAGCAAACAAGGTGGATCAGACCCTGTCCAAATGATGCCGCTGAAATAGTGGGATGCATCAAATATAATGTTCTCTGGGCATACACGGGCCCTAATCAGATAATGTTAGCATAGTTCAAGAGCTCAACTCTCGTATACTTAATGGACTCTTTCCCACTCAGGGAAAAGTCGCTGAGCTGGTAAATACATGTGATATACGTAATTCTGATAGCAAAAAGGGAAATGATAATTTACCTTAGCAGATCCTCAGAATAACACTAATAAACACACTCGTCTCCTAGACGCTTAGAAAATATATCATGGGGAAACATCTTCAAACTTCTAAGTTCACACACAGAGGGCTTTCGTTCCCCAGGCTTGAAGCCAAACCAAGACGTCGAACAACACGTCTTGACACTCTGAAAATTCACAGCTCGACTCCCGATCGGAAGTCTTTCTTAACCGCCACAAAAGTGGCGCATGCGTCGTAGACGCCAAACATCTCTGAGCTTAAACTCAGGTAGGCAATGTTGAACACATACCAGGAAAAGACTGACCAATCGAGCCTTATATGGTCATGAAATAAGACCTCAGCTCTAGTTGCAAACATTCCTAGAAAAGCTTGACCATTCAAGCCATATATGGACATGCAACCAGACATCGGTTCTAAAATTAGACCGGTAGGTAAAAACCAGTGGGCAAACAACCACTGTAAAATTCAACCCTCAGTAAATCATGAGTAATACCCCTTAGATCAGGAATAAAAAAATAATGTCTCCATACCAAACAGGTACATTTAGAAGATTATACATATTGCGAAAATTGACCGCAACAAATGCATAACAATTTTGTTAAACTGTATGAGCCATACGTGATCGTGGTTCTAGAATATCCAGGGGTCAAAGAGGTAGAGGGAGACCAAACAACATATGAAGAAGAGGACGGGAGGCAGTAATTAAAAGGACAAACAGGACATGGAAAGATCTTGAGCTGATGGCTCAGAACAAGAGGACTTGGCATAGTGTTAAAGACAGAATATTAATGTATTTTTGTATCCTGAACACACATAGGCTATTACCAGTTATTTTGCGGTAATATGTCTCTCTGTGTTAAATCATGTGTTTGCACGGGTTTTCACTTATATTGAACGCTAAATATTTAATATGTCACCGGTAGTTTATGACGTAATGCATTCTGCACTAATTTATGCTAACGGTTAAGATTCTTGGCATTTCGTTATCTGTGGTCTTTGTGGTAAGACGTATTGTATTCAAGCTCGTGATATATTGTGGAAGAAGAGCTACAAGTGGCATGATATATTTATTCGAAGGCCGCCACTATTATTACGATGATGATTCAGAACCTAGTGAGAGGTTCGTGATAAGTTGAGAAGTATTCAAATATAATTCTGCATCTACATTTATCTGACCCACATTACTTGGGTGGATCTCACCCCTAGTACAGCGGCCAGAAATGTATGTTGAGACGTGACTGTTGAAGGACAGGACAATATATATGTATAATATGCCATGCCAATTCCATGATGTCGATTTCTTCAAGTGTTATTAAACGTCAACCATATTTTTGTGGACCCTCCACCTCATGACTTGGATTCATCACAATCGATGTCATGTTCGTTTTACCCGTCTCCATTCGTGTTGTTAATACGATGCTTGTATTTTCATTGAACTTCATAATATGCTCAACTGATTACTGCTAAAAGAAAAGATCATTCGTAACACATGCTCAACTGATTACTGCTAGAAGAAAAAATCATCCGTAACACATAGGTTTGTTGAAGGCTTATTCTCCTTGGGCGGCTGAAGTATAATGATATGAGCCATAGATGGAGATCACATTGGTAAATCCCTGTCAGAAATGCCACTAAAACAAAATGGAAAACTAAGAACCACTTTTAACTATATTTTTACTTTCCTTTCTGTTCTCCTCATGCTCTGAAACCTAATCATCCCCATAAAATTTCATGCACATTAAATATTTTAGAAGTCCTCCAAGTGAGAGAGGGGCAGGGAACACATGACAAGAACTGGAGACAGACATAAAGGGGGATCAGAATAACATGGAAAGACCTTGAGCTGATGGTACGTGACAGGAAGACTTGGCATACGTTTGTTGAAGGCCTATGGTGAGATGAAGGATGATAAGAGAGAGAAATATCTTAAAACAAACTTGATTTAGAAGCCAACTGACCTCAGTATCAACATTTGGTGACAGTTCTTGAGGGTCATAGTTGTACAATGCTACCATCTTTCGTGCTACAGAGCTCTCTTTCGAAACAGATGCCACACCTTTTGGTATCACTTGAGCATTACTGGACTGGTCAACTGTCACTGCTACATGATTAAGCAAAGATTAGAAATTTCTTGTGAAATGAAAGGAATTTTGATTTGTATGTGCTACAGTTTTTAAACGTCATGTGATTAATTAATTTGTTTCTTTTTGTTTGTTCATTATAAAGCATGGAGCCCACCATGCTAGCATTAAAGCAATTTGTATGTGCTACAGTTCTTAAACGTCATGTGATTAATTAATTTGTTTCTTTTTGTTTGTTCATTATAAAGCATGGAGCCCACCATGCCAGCATTAAAGCAATTTGTATGCTCTTACAGTGGGAGTGGTTTATTAGCACTTAGTTTTGCATGATGAGGTTGCCAATGACATGCACAATTTCACATTACAGGTTTATCTCACTTTATTACGCCTCGCTTTATTATTGCGCTTCGCAAATATTGCGCTTTTTTTCAAAATATTCATGTTTATTTACTAGAACGTGGCTTCTTCTTCCGATAGATTTTGGCTCTCCACCAGCAAAAAGACTACGATTTGCTGAAGGCTCAGATGATGAAGGTTAGCATTTTTTTAGCAATAAAGTATTTTTAATTTTACAATACAGTTTTTTTAAGACCTAGCACTATTGCACACTTAATAGACACAGTGTAAACATCATTTTAGGCTTTTATATGCACTGGGAAGCCAAAAAAAGTGGGTCACTTTATTGCGATATTTGCTTTATTGCGGTGGTCTGGAACCGAACCTGCAATATCTCCGAGGTATACCTGTAGTCGCCTTTCATGAAATGCCTAAAACAACAGTGATCCTGTCCTTTCCTTGCCTCTTCAGAGACCTCCACTAACTTACTTACTTAGTCGTTCCCCTTCTACCGTGAGGTACCTCCACTAACTACAAGAGGCAAATGTCATGGGCTACACGTCTATTTTCTTCTTCTTCTTCAAGTACCATGTCTAGTCGCATAGGAGATCATGTCTTTCCACAACTTCTTGTCTCCAGTACAATTTATCAATTCTGTTGTTGACTTCTTTCCATGCTACGATGTCAAACTATCAAGTATTTGCTCTCTTTGTCTTCCCTTATTCCTTCAATCTTACCTGTTGTTACGATATATTCCAGCTTTCCTCTTCTCATAACATGCCCAACAAAAGTGGATTGCTTCTTTCTTACTTACTTAGTCGTTCCCCTTCTACCGTGAGGTGTAGAGGTTTGGAAGAGAGAGCACCAGACTATCCTATCGGCTGTCTTCCTCCTGGCCTGGTTCCATTCTAGTCCTCGGTCCTTCAAAGATTGTCTAATGTTGTCCTCCCAGCAGACTCTGGGTCGTCCTGGGGGTCTGGATCCCTGGCTCTTTGTTTCCCATGCTTGTCGTGGTAGCCGATCTTCTATTCTGCAGACATGACCAAACCATCTTAGTTGGCACTGTTCTACTTGGGTTTGCAGGGGGTGGGATTTTAGGCCTTGACATATTGTCTGGTTGTGGACCATGTCTCTTCTTGTTACTTCAACCACCTTCCTCAGATACCTCATTTCTGAGGTTTGGATCTGGCTTTTGTGGGTTGTAGTCATCGCCCATGACTCGCATCCATATGTCAAGACTGGGACATAGGTGGAGCGGTATACAGCCATCTTCGTTTTCTTACCAACCTCTCTCTTGCTGAGGAATCCTCGATTTAAAGCCTGAAAAAGTCTCCCATTGCTTCTTTCTAACTTGTGAAATAAGTTTCCTTATGTGCATTGGCCTCTTTCAGGACATCCTCATTACTCTTTTTGGCTGTCCATGGTATTTTAAACATTCTTCTGTAAAACAACATCTCTGTGGCCTCTAGTGCCTTCTCTACTTGTTTACTAATTGTCCATGACGTACCTCCATATGTCAGGATTGGTTCTATATAACACTGAAGAACTCTCTTTCTTACTTCTATTGACAAAGAATTGTTGCATAAAAAACTCTTCATTTGATAGAATGCCGTTTTTGCCTGAGCTATTCTTCTCTTAACTTCTGAGATGCATCTTCCTTCCTTTGTTATTAATGTGCCCAGGTATTTGAATCTATTGACATTTTTTTTTTTTAAACTGTTCCATTTACTTTGATAGTGCATTCTGGGGAAGCAATGTTCTTTGAGACAACCGTTACTTCTGTCTTTTAGCAATTTTTCTTTGGAATTAATTTTGCCTAGCAATATTTACTAAGGACTATAACAAAATATTATTCTAGTAAGTTCCATATAGCCCCATGTTGTTCCCATATAATCAGACAAAGAAAGAATAGGCTACTGCTTCTTCAGGCTTAACTCTTGCAGGCCGGAATTTTTTCATCAGTTTTGCCAGAATTATTTTTGTACCTTAAAGCAGTACCTTTATAAATTCTAAAGTTTCTGAGTTATTACACAACAAAGACACACATATTATACATCACAGTAAAGATAAATGAATGTAGAATTAGAATATGAAGGATTTTTAGTGATATTCTACATATAGTATTCAGTTATGAGTCATAATATAGACCACTTTCAAGAAAAGACTCATTTTAGTGAATGAAAAATGTACTCACCAACCCATGCATAAACACTGAAATATTATCCAGAGAGCTCCAGCATCTTTTAAAATATCACTAATCCATATATAAATATTATTTACAAGTGTCAGCTTCCTGTGATATTTTGTTAATGTTTTACAGACCATCCAGCAAACCATATAAACATTATAGACATTTGGAAAGAAAAAGGACATTAGAGGCCGCGTGAAGCTTTTAAATTCGAAATCATCATTTTAATTTTCGAAATCATCATTCTCACTAAACTCGTCAAAGATACACAGTTCCCTAGCTTTTTCTACAGATAAAAAAGACCTACGTTTTCATAAACATGATGTGGTTGGTTCGCTAGACATTGTCTGTATAAACAACAATAATCGCTGATCGAAAGCTGACAGATTTACAGTTTTTTCACAGTGAAATTAGTTAGAACAAGCGTGTTTCCAAATCACAACTCAAAGATAGCGCTCTTCTGAATAAAAAAAGAGTAACTTCCGTTATGTTAAAATACCAAATTACGAAAATACGCAACAAATTTCACGGAACACAAAAGTGACGTTCCCAACGTCGTTTCGGCTTCTAGGGGTTTTGCGGATGTACGCTACCAGCGTCGTTCCGGCCTTTAAGAGTTAATAAAAATAATCATGTAAAGTTGTGCATGATGATGGCAACCTCATCATGTAAAAAAACAAATTGCTACAATAACCACTGCTACCAGAGCACATGAATGCAGGTTTCCTGCAAGAGGATCAGCTGCAGTTGTGGGATCTATGCTCCATAGAGAGCCAAAAGGAAACTGATGATGAAGTACAAAATATATACATAGTTTTCCTCCTAAAACAAGGGAGACATTCAGTGGTATTTTGAGGCATTAGTTCATGACTCAATCACCAAAGAAAAGTGCGCAAAGGTTGGTGTGCATGCGCTATGTGAACGGTGTACATGTTCATACTTTGTTTAACATCGGATGTAAAACAAATATTTTGGTTTTTTAATACGGCAATAAAAGAAAAAAGAAAAGATAGAAGAAGATATTGATAACTATTCTCACTGTCACCACCTAAGTGAATTGTATCTGATGAAGAGACAACTGCAGCGAAATTGTTTAAATATGTATCTTCGTATACAAGTGGTTAGAGATGTATAGATACCCACACTTAATGTCTACGGGCGTTTATTTCCTCCAACGAGTAATTTTGTGCACCAAGAATATAATGAGGCTTTAGATCTGAATTGAGAAATCCTTTCGGGTGAGCTAAAGATATATTATAGTTCTGATCAAACAGTATCTGAAGATCCCAGTGATGTTTGAACTATCTGGTAGATTAAAAAAAACAGAAAATGAAGGTGCCCTTCTGTCGGACTATCGGATGTTCACAGCTAACATTATTTTTCCACAAGTGTTTGAATAAATAAAATTGCTGTTAAGTATTGGTGCTTTTGAATGTAATTCCCGTCATATGACGGGATTTTACTCTAGTGTTTAAATAAAATCCAGACAGCTGTTTGACTGCGCACCGTATAGTTCCTTTAGATCTCTGAAGAGAAAGAAAGAATAGGTCTAAAGCACCATCAGGCAAGTCGTAAAGGTGACTAATATGAAGTTTTGGGTTTTTGTCATGGGGCTGGCAACTTCATCATGTACAACAAATTACCACAGAAACCACTGCTGCAAGAGCATGTGACTGCCTGCTGCAGGCTTCCTGCAAGGGGACCAGCTATAACGGCAACTCCGTACTCTGTAAGGACGCAAAGGAAAATGATGATGATGATGTTTGACAGCGATATCTTTTCAAGTTAGTTAAGTTTTTGCAGTTTCTGATCTTAGCAATAATTTATCAAGAGTTGTCTTGTCGCAACTTAATCATTCACTTGGAAAACACTTCATGACATTTTTGTTACGTACGTGGTTATTAGGACATTTTAGATTGTTTTTTAAAACACAAGATTGTTACACCTAACATGTGAGTTGTGTCTACGAATGAGAATGATAGCTAATATGATGGCTGATAAGTCAAGAGAGACATGAGGGCACTGGACGTAAATCCAGCAACCTGGGAGGATGAAGCTGCCAACTGCACCAAGTGGCGATGCTATCTACGGCGCCACCTCAGATTGGAAGACAAGAAGCTCACACAACAAGCAGAAGAGAGGAGAAAGTGTCGAAAGGAGCATCAGGAAAATAAGCAGCTGAGGTCTGTCACCTCAGGGGTGCATTCCCATAATCAATTATGACTGAAGGGGCTATTATTATTATTATAAGTCAAGATAAGTTTACAAATTAATGGAAGAATCTTTTTCCCCCTCTTTCAATACTTTTGGTTCCACGTTGAATATGTTATAGGGCTGTAACTATTGCTCATCACCCATTGCTGTTTTGTGCTGTCTTATTCAACTCTGCCAATTACAGCTTTAGCTTCCTTTTCCAGTTATTCTCTGGTTCCTCATACATTGTGGGTTCCAGCCTATTACCTTCCAACCTATCTTTTTCTTTGTTAATTTAACTACCTACAGACCTAATACTTTTTTTTTAAACATTAAATGGTTGGCTACGGCATGAATGGAGAACATTCATAGCTTCGATTCTCCAGGAGCTGGCATGAATCTACTGTCCTGGACATGCAGGGGTACATGATAATGAGAGAGCTGACAGACTAGCTTCAAGAGCACCCACAGTGCGGACAACTGGATATGGATAAGGGAGAGATACTGAGAACAATTAATGATCACCTGTTTGAGAATGACACTGCAATAGATGAATCCTCAAGGTTAAGACAGTTGGAATTTAGCATCAAACATAAGGCTAGCACAGATGGACGTATGAGAGGATGCATCCGTCGTGTATACAACCAGCGAGCTACAGGAACAGTTAGCATTCACACTCTTTGACATATACTGAGGGAGACTGAGCACTTATGGGTTTACCCAGAGTGCAATGATGTTGATTCTGTATAACAATAACAATTTTACATTAATGTAAAATGTTTCACCAAATTAATATCTGTTTATTATATGCTTAGTATGGGAAACTAAGAGCCAGGGATCTAGACCTCCAAGATGACCCAGAGTCCGCTGGGAGGATAACATTAGACAATCTCTGAAGGACCAAGGACTAGAATGGACCTAGGCCAGGAGGAAGACAGCCGATAGGATAGTATGGCAGTCTCTCTTCCAAACCTCTACACCTCACGGTAGAAGAGAAACGACAAAGTAAGTTATTATATGCTTGCTGGTCTTTAAGACATTTGTGAAGTATAGCAATACAGGTTCTCAGCCCCCTTATACAAAATCTGACAAAGCTTTAAAGACCAAAAGTTTCATTATGCAGCGTCAATAGTAAGCAACAAATGGTCCGAGCAGGTGTGAGGTATAAGTTCAATAGAAAAGATACTTACAATCTAATAAATATGGGCTGCTGTAATGCAGTAAGCCAAGCAATAATACATAGCAGTTACTGCCATAGGGAACTGAGATGTTAGAGACTTCGCTATACTAGATCCAGCATTGAGAGATGGGGTGACCAGATCCCTTCCTCACTGCCTTTTCCTTCCCTAACTCAAGTGCAAAGTCAGGTAGGTACCCATTCACAGCTGGGTAGACTGAAGCGGGTCGATACAGTGAATCAAATCCAGCACCTTTGCCGCGAGAGACCAGCGCTTTAACCACTCTAACAACCTGACGCTCTTCTCTGAATAAACAAAGACAATAGGACTACTGCATCTTCAGGCATATGGTGCAAGGTGACTAATACGAGGTTGTGTATGGGGCGTGCAACCTCATCACGTAAAATATATTGCCACAGAAACTGCCCCTACAAGAACATGTGACTGCTTGGTGCAGGCTTCCTGCAAGGGGAGAGACAGATAGATAGATAATCAGGTACAGTAAGTGAAGTCCCACAGCAGATACTGCCATAAGAGGAGTGAATTGTTAGAGACTTCTCTATACTAGGTCTGAACTTTTTTAGCTGGAGTAACTAATTTCCTTCCTTGCTGTCTAAGCCTTCCCTAACTCAAGAACAGTGTGATGCCACCTTGTTTCAAACCCGGTAATTTTTCCCCAAGAAGCAAATGCTCTAACTACCTAAATATCATTGCTAGTAGGTGGGTGGTTAAAATAATAAACAGACACAAAGTTAGATAGGAAGGCATAAGGCACAGACAGTGTAGAAAAAGTTGGTTAGGTTAAATAATCAGTCAGATAGAAAGTTAGGTAGGGATGAACACAGGCACAGACAAAGCCAAACAAGGAGATTAAGTATCTGAATAATTTAAAAAAAAAAAAAAAGCATGGTTAGGAATACACAAAATAGAAAGCCACAAATTTGTCCTACCATTATAAGGCTGCTGAGGACTCTCAACAATATCCTGAAGCAACTGCTCTAAAAGCTCAGGATTGTCTATCTGTACTTCACACACCATGTTGCAGGGAATATAACCCATCCTTCCATTATTTTCTCCTTTGTAGAAACCATCAGCATCTTTGTTGCCATAAACTTTGAGTATTTGTCCTTCTCTGAATGCAAGCTCTTCATCAATGGCGTCCACATTTGGAGACATTGTTGCTGGGTCGTAGTCGAATAAAGCTATGAATAATCGTACAGAGTTTGCCTTCACAACTGGATTTGCCTCCTCTGAAACCGAGTCTGAATCGTCTATAACTTCCACAGCATGGATAGGCGAAGCTGACAAGCTGGTCAAATCTGTCATGTGGTCAGGTGTTGAGGCAGAATCTAGTTGTGGACTTTGACTCATTATGTGTTTATCTTTAGGATTCTGGTTTACGAGATCAACCTTGCAGATATCAGGATGGAATGTTACCGTATCATTGTTAGGCAGATGAGTTTGGGAGTCTTGAAGTAAAATTGGCACATCATTGTATTTATTATGACCCTTTCCTTCCACACCTACCAAATGTACTGAATCGATGTTGTTCTTATGTTGAGTATTTTCAACTTTACGGAATGCACTTGGGCTTTTATCATCTTGTGTTAACTGTTTTCTAGACAAGTTTGTTGGTGTCAAAGGCATACTATCTTCCTCATCTGCCAGAACCACTTGGTCTGGTATTACATCTGAAATTAATATTTTAAAACAAATTATAAAGTTCATATGTGGCATTAATTTAAAAAAAAAAGTAAACAGCCTCAAGCAGTTCCATGGGGTCTCAGAGGAGACAAAGAAAAAACAGGAATACTATACTACTCCCTCAGATATGCTTTACAAGGAGGTTGTGCATTGGGCTGGCAACGTGATCATGTAATTCAAATTGCTACAGATACCATTGCTGCAGGAGCATGTACTTTGATGCAGGCTTCTTGCATCAAGGAAGCCAGCGGCAGTCGTGGCTCTATGTTCCATAAGGTTTGGAAAAAAATAATAAGAATGAATTTAAAAACAATAAATTATGTAATATGGGAAACCATTCCTAGGGTGTTTCAGAGCAAACTTTCAGATGACAGATTAAAATCTAAATCAGAAATAAATCTTCATGACTATACTAAACAACACTATCATAAGGACAGAAGTAACGATCATCTCAAAGTCAATGACTTCTCCAGAATGCACTACCAAAGTAAATGGAACAGTTTTAAGACAAGTCAATTGATTCAAATACCTAGACGCGCTAATAACATCGGATGGTGAAGAGTAAATAGTAGAATAGAAGTATTTTCTCAACAAAATGGAGGTTGTTCTTTCAGTGTTATTAACTTTCTGGACACCTATCATGCTGCAGCTACTACTGCGTTTGGCCCCTTTGCAGGTAGCCTTCACCACAGTAGTTCATATACTCTCACAGTGGTTGTTTCTGTATTAATTTGTTTTAAATGGTGAGATTGCCAACCCATTCACCACCTGACATTAGCGCCCCTTGTGACCTTTCTGAGGGAGCAGTGTTTTTCATTCTTCTTCCTTCTCCTTTTTCTTCTTCTTCCTCTTTTTTCTCCTACTCAGAGATACCTGGAAGCCAAATGGTGTGGCTAAACATTTACTAACTAAAACATGTTCAGGAAAGAAGAGAATTTTCAGTTTAAAAATTTTACTGACAAATTCTGAGAGTGAAATTTGTTTTAGACTTGGAGACTGGTTATACTGAAAGAAGTTTGCAGATCATGATTTTTTTGGCTAATGAAATGTACTACAAGTCTTGCAGAAATTATGTGAGGACAGCAAACCATAAGTCAGAAGAGTTCAGGACCACCACTGGTGTAAGACAAGGTGATATCCTGTCACCTTATCTTTTCATACTCCTCATGGATGATGTCATCAAGGCATGTAAGGAGAGAACAAGAAAGTATTCAGTGGGGTACTGGAAGATAAGACAGGTCTGTATTTCAGAGCTGGCATTTGCTGATGATGTTGCCCTGATTGCTAAATCAGAGGCACATCTCCAATCCAACCTGCAAGTCTGGAAGGAAGAGCTGGAGAAGAGAGGGATGGTCATAAGTAGCTCTAAAACAAAATCCATGGTGATATCACGAGAAGAAAGAAGACATCAGATTAAGCTGGGAGAACAGGTCCTGGAGCAGGTCGACCACTTTAAATACCTCGGAGCTATTATAGACCGAAAGGGAGGCATCAAAGAAGAGTTGGCCACTTGAAAAGCAGCAGCTGGGAGACTTTTTCAGGCTATAAATCCTCAGCAACGAGAGAGATTGGTAAGAAAATGAAGATGGCTGTATACCGCTCCACCTATGTCCCAGTCTTGACATATGGATGCGAGTCATGGGCAATGACTACAACCCACAAAAGCAAGATCCAAACCTCAGAAATGAGGTATCTGAGGAAGGCGGTTGAAGTAACAAGAAGAGACATGGTCCACAACCAGATGATACATTAAGGCCTAAAATCCCACCCCCTGCAGACCCAAGTAAAACAGTCCCAACTAAGATGCTTTGGCCATGTCTGCAGAATGGGAGATCGGCTACCACAACAAGCATGGGAAACAAAGAGCCAGGGATCCAGACCCCCAGGAAAACCCAGAGTCCGCTGGGAGGACAACATTAGACAATCTTTGAAGGACCAAGGACTAGAATGGAACCAGGCCAGGATGAAGACAGCTGATAGGATAGTCTGGCGCTCTCTCTTCCAAACCTCTACACCTCACGGTAGAAGGGGAACGACTAAGTAAGTAAGTAAAAAATGTACTACTGTTTTGAACTACAAGATAACATTAATAATAATGAAGACAATAGATCACATATTTTTCTATTAAAATGCTGTTCATACAACAGAACAGTAGAGAATCCTAATATTAGATTAATTACAGGCTTGCAATTCACCCATAACTGTTGAACAGGTGTTGAGAATAGACAGACCTACGGAACTGAACAGAAGTTGTACGTTTTTGCTGTAAAAGCATTTTTTTAAATACTATTGGCAGTGTACGCCCGTACAACGATCGTTGTACGAATTTTCTCG
This sequence comes from Oreohelix idahoensis, assembly GCA_024509875.1. Classification (NCBI taxonomy): domain Eukaryota; kingdom Metazoa; phylum Mollusca; class Gastropoda; order Stylommatophora; family Oreohelicidae; genus Oreohelix; species Oreohelix idahoensis. The sequence continues at coordinate 461,100 of JAMPIV010002477.1, forward strand.
AAAAAAATTGCTAATTTCCCAGCAACAAATCAAATCCTTTTATACTCAACAATTCGGCAGTAAGTTTGAAAATTGTGGGCTGTCAGCGTGACAAGACGTATTTTTAATGTTATCTGTTATTAACAACACTTGCGACCATCCCTAGATGTCATTTTAAAAAAAGGTAAGCATTTGACATTGTGCTTATAACTTGGTTAAATATTGCTGTTCTTTTGCTTTGTTGTATTTTTTATCGCTGTCTTAATCTTTCCAGTTATATCCTGCCCTTTTATATATTTCTGATAAATTAATGTGCAATAAAATAATATTTTGTGTACATAACTAGAACAAAAATTGTTTGCATAGCTTTTCTGTTCGGCTAAAATGAGGGACAGTTGATCGTTTTCTTAGATGTTATACAAATAAGCCGCCGATATTGATAGGGTTAGGATTACGGTTAGGTTAGGTTTAAGATTCTTAAACCTAACCCTTTTTACTGCGTTTCTGAATTCTTTTTTTAAGGCTGTATCAAACAGTTGGCCAACTGTCCTTCATTTCAACCACAAATCCATACAGTGCTTTATATCAGCAGTCAAGATTCGTTGCTTTATATTTAATTTCAATAAAATGGAGATGTATTACCACTGGTGTACGAACTTTTAATAATAATTTTGTAAATTAGTGTTAGCTTTTTCCACCTTCTACGATCATTACGCCTATTTGAAATAATTCATCCATCAAATAATGGTTCAGCCTAATTCAAAGAAATGAAATCTCGTAGATAGGGTCATGGTAGTAGCTACAGTACGTTATGCAAGGAATTAATTCCTTTATTTAACACTAGCATTTTAAATACCATTTTTCATTGAAATAATGGTAGGGCTATGCATTCTCAGAGCACATTAGTTTACAACTACTAGGTAATTTTTGCTTTTAAACATTACAGTGTTTTATCTTCGTTTTTATCTCATTATTATATATACGGCCTATCTATATAATCACCATAGTTATAGTTATAATCTAACATCTGTTATAAAGTTATTGATTTTATGGTGCATTTTACAAAACTACCACAAACATCACCATATTATGAATGCTGTGATAACTTTAAGGGATATAATACACATTTTAAATTATTTTCACTCACAGTATTTCTAATACACATAAAGAACAGCATGAGACTTTATTAGTACATTTTATATCGCACTATTTAAAATGTTAATTAATTTGTATATGTCATTTGTCCTTTTCAAACCGTACTGCGTATAATATGTTAATATATTTTGTTGCATAATTTTTTTTTTTTTTAAATTAATGAAGAAAAATATCCTGTTCAACCTCTGATGGGTTATAATTAGGATATATATTGTTTTCAATTCCAAATAATATGAACAACTGCCTATATGAGAAAGTGGCATCACATTTGTCAAATCATTGTAAATAGGGAAAATCACAATTGTGCTTATACGTTAAATAAATAAAAATAAAACAAAAAACAAATAAAATCAAGAAGAAACTCTGAACAAGAATAATATTAAAGTGGAGGGGTGTAAAGGCCTGGTGGTTCCAGTTATATAACTGACTTTAACAGATATTTAATTGACTTTCATCTGTTAATAGTCATATGCATTGAATGTTTGTTGCATAAGTTTTTGGGGCATTTGTACTGGTTATTACAGGTTTTTACAGGTTTTAGTCTCAGGAGGTTGACAGGTATGTTATTTAATAAGAACAAAAATTAATACATAATAGTTAGTACACGAATAATAAGAAAGTAATGGCCTAATAAAGATCCTGTAATAGATATTAGAAGTTCAATATTTTGCAAGGTAATTCAATAGAGAAACAAACCAAAAGAAAAAACACTGACCAGAAATAGGCACTACATGAGTAGGTGTAACCAATAATTTGTCTCCGCAATGTGCTGGAGGCTTCTGATTATGAAACTCCTTAGGACCATCGTCATCTCCAATGGATACTAATGCTTCAGTTTCCTGCCCAGAGGTCTTGTTTGCTACCTGTGACATGTGAAAAAAGATAGATCTGTGAGCAAGAATAAGGAATTTTTCAGATTTTACAACAGTATAGTATAAGTACCATATATTGAGTAGCCTGTCAGTTACACCCAAGTGGTGTTTGTGACAGCAAATACGTACAATTTATAAAATTCCTGTTTAAATTAAAAATAATAATTAATATTTCTTAGTCTAATGTTGAAAATGTCAACACAGAAACTTTTAAGATTTAGAAGTGTCACAAATATCATCATCAGCTGCCATCTCCACAACGAAGGTCGGCTGTAATGGATCTCCAACGTCTTCTGTCTCTTGTCTTGATGGTGCACTCTGATAGACTCTTTGCTGTCCATCTCTTGATGTTATCTTCCCACTTATAGCGCTGTCTTTCTCTTGCACGTTCGCCTTAAACTGTCTTCTATTATGGTCTTCATTAAGGTGTTATGTCTTTTTACATTGACAAAATATTTTAGCTGTCTAATTTTGATCTTCATTAATTCTCTTTTCATTCCTAGGATCTCTTTATTTGTTTTCTTTTCTTTACATGAGACATGTCCCACTCTTCTATATATCCACAACTCAAAGGCCTCAGTTCTTTCCTCTAATTGCTTGTTCATTGTCCATGTTTCTACCACCAAACAATAATAAGGAATATAATTAGCAATTGATGATTCTCAGTTTGAAATTGAGAGTTAGTTATTTAGATGTTAGTATCTATCTCACGTTGTTGAATGTAGCTATGGCCACTTCTTTCTCTTCTTGATTTGTTTCGTGTCTGCCATCTGCCACAAACATACAGTTCTATAAAATCGTTATTTAATAAATATCTGTAAATTTAATCAATTACGTCATAATTGCCATCATAACGTGGGGGTACAGATATAATATGCAACTATACAGCATAGTCTGGATTATTGTAATATTTTAGTCTGGATTATTGTAATACAGTGGTCCATCTATAATAGAATCCTGTCTATGTAATTGATACCTCACACCTGCTTGTGTCTTGTTGTTCATATTAGTGACACTCCACTAAATAAATCGTTGGTTGTCACAGCTTTCTGAATTTCCTAATGTCAGGTAAGGGGTTGAAGATCCGTATGTAGAATGTTTTAATTATATACATATATGATACTTTTCTTCACAAACTTTAGACCCTTTAAAGTACAGTCTAAAAATAAGTTGTAATATTATACAAAATATGAAAATATAGTTTATATGCATGCCTGAGGTCATTTAACTTAAATCTAAGAAGAAATCTTTGTAATAAATACATTTTATAAACAGATACGTTTATAGACTCATTTCATAACTTATCTTCAGTCCAAGAATAAACGTATGTAATGACCAATTATGTAACAAATAGAAACCAGAACGTCAGTGTCTGTGAGCATATAATTTTATATGCAAGTTTTAGCTCAGAAAGTGCTAAATAAGATTCTAATTTTTTAAACTGGACAAAACCTGACTGCCATAAATAATTTTAGAACATTCATTTTTAAGTCTGCACATCTTCTAGAACGTGAACTTGCTTATAAGGTCAAGGTAGTCTCTTAGCAGATACCGCCATAGGGGAGTGAAGTGTTAGAGACTTCACTATACTAGTTCCAGCATCAAGATGTGAGCGTGACCAATGAGCAAAGTTAGCTACCACCTCACAGCTTGGTAGACTGGAGTGTGTTGATACTGAATTGAACCCAGCACCTTCTAACCACTCTGTCAATCAGACACTCTCATGAGTACCATTAAATCACAGGGAAAACAGATAATACTAAAGATAATGCTATCTTTTTCAAACATAAATACTAACTCAGATAAAACAAACTCCACAGTTAAAGATAAAACAAAATCCACAAAGATAAAACAAACTCCACAGTTAAAGATAAAACAAAACCCACAGTTAAAGATAAAACAAAATCCACAGTTAGATCAAACAAAATCTACAGTTAAAGATAAAACAAACTTCACAGTCAAAGATAAAACAAAATCCACAGTTAAAGATAAAACTTTATCCACAGTTAAAGATAAAACAAACTCAACAGTTAAAAATAAAACAAACTCCACAGTTAAAGATAAAACAAACTCCACAGTTAAAGATAAAACAAAATCCACAGTTAAAGAGAAAACAAACTCCACAGTTAATGATAAAACAAATCCCACAGTTAAAGATAAAACGAATTCCACAGTTAAAAATAAAACAAACTCCACAGTTAAAGATAAAAAGAAATCCACAATTAAAAATAAAACAAACTCCACAGTTAAAGATAAAACAAACTCCACAGTTAAAGATAAAACAAAATCCACAGTTAAGATAAAACAAACTTCACAGTCAAAGATAAAACAAACTCCACAGTTAAAGATAAAACAAACTCCACAGTTAAAGATAAAACAAAATCCACAGTTAAAGATAAAACAAACTTCACAGTCAAAGATAAAACAAACTCCACAGTTAAAGATAAAACAAAAAGCAACAGTTAAAGATTAAACATAATCCACAGTTAAAGATAAAACAAACTTCACAGTTAGATATAAAAAATAATCAACTGTTATGGATAAAACAAACTTCACAGTTATAAATAAAACATAATCCACAGATAAAGATAAAACAAACTTCACAGTTATAGATAAAACATAACCCACAGTTGTAGATAAAACATAATCCACGGTTAAAGATAAAACAGTTAAAGATAAAATAAGCTTCATAGTTATAGATAAAAACATAATCCATAGTTAAAGATAAAACAAACTTCACAGTTAAAGATAAAACATAATCCACAGTTAAAGATAAAACAAGCTTTACAGTTATAGATAAAACATAATCCACAGTTAAAGATAAAACAAACTTCACAGTTAGGCCTATAGATAAAATAAACATCATAGTTATAGATAAAATAAACTTCACAGTTATAGATAAAACTTTATCCAGTTAAAGATAAAATAAACTTCACAGTTAAAGATAAAACAAACACCACAGTTAAAGATAAAACAAACTCCACAGTTAAAGATAAAACAAACTCTACAGTTAAAGATAAAACAAAATCCACAGTTAAAGATAAAACAAACTTCACAGTCAAAGATAAAACATAATCAACTGTTATGGATAAAACAAACTTCACAGTTATAGATAAAACATAATCCACAGATAAAGATAAAACAAACTTCACAGTTATAGATAAAACATAACCCACAGTTGTAGATAAAACATAATCCACAGTTAGAGATAAAACAGTTAAAGATAAAACAAGCTTCATAGTTATAGATAAAAATATAATCCATAGTTAAAGATAAAACAAACTTCACAGTTAAAGATGAAACATAATCCACAGTTAAAGATAAAACAAGCTTCACAGTTATAGATAAAACATAATCCACAGTTAAAGATAAAACAAACTTCACAGTTATAGATAAAATAAACATCATAGTTATAGATAAAACAAACTTCACAGTTATCGATAAAACATAATCCACAGATAAAGATAAAACAAACTTCACAGTTAAAGATAAAATAAGCTTCACAGTTATAGATAAAACATAATCCACAGTTAAAGATAAAACAAACTTCACAGTTATAGATAAAATAAACATCATAGTTACAGATAAAATAAACTTCACAGTTATAGATAAAATAAACTTCAGTTATAGATAAAACAAACTTCACAGTTACAGATAAAACGAACTTTACAGTTATAGATAAAACATAATCCACAGTTAAAGATAAAACAAACTTCACAGTTATAGATAAAACATAATCCACAGTTATAGAGAAAACAAACTTCACAGTTATAAATAAAATAAACTTCATAGTTATAGATAAAACAAACCGAACAGTTATAGATAAAACAAACTTCATAGTTATAGATAAAACAAACTCCTACTAGTGTTGCTTTTTTTATTACTGCATTTGCTTTGCTATTGTTGTTCTTACTACCATAGCTACATCACTGCTAACAAACTCCTACTATTGCTGCTTTTATTACTACTACGACTGTTTTTACTACTGCTGCTGCTATGATTGTTCTTACTGCCATTGCTACCATCACTACTAACAAACTTCTGCTTCTTCTTTGATTCTTAGCCGCCAACTGTCAAAACAGTAGGGCAGCAGCAAACTGCTTTCACTTTGCTCAGTCAGCGGCCATTCTTCGTGTAGTGCCCCAGCTCTGGTTCATTCTTTGCATCTCGGCCTACACAGTTGTTTTTGGTTGGTCTCTCTTTCGTTTTCCTTCCGGGGTCCATAGCATGGCTGTTCTTGTGATGGCATAGGGTCTCTTCTGAGGACATGGCCAACCGAACTCCAGCATCTGCCAGCAATGATGGTGTGCATGTCCTCTTGGTAACTCCTAAATAAGTAGTTTTGGTTGGTCATGGTATTCAGCCAAAAGATTCAGAGAATTTTCCTTAGGCAGATTGTGTGGAAAGAGGACAATTTCAAAATTTCATTCTCTGTTACTCTCCAGCATTCTGCACCATAGAGAAGCACAGAAAGTACACAGCTCTCATATAACTTTAATTTGGTGTTTGTGCTGTACTGAGAGGACTTCCAGATGTTGTTTAGACTAGCAAAGGTTGTTCACGCTTTATTCATTCTGTTGTTGATGTCTTTGCTTGTTCCGCCATCTGGTGTTGCTATGCATCCTAGGTATGTAAATGTGTCTGTCTGTTCCAGCTTCTGGTTCCTTATTGTAATGGGCTCAGGATTGCCCACACAGAGTGTCATGATCTCTGTCTTCTTTAGACTGATGTTCAGACCCACCTGCTGGCTATACTTATTCAGTCTATCTGTTTTTTCTTGGATGTGTTGATGTGAATAAACCCCAACTAATGCTGCTTTTATTACTACTACTACTACTGCTATGATTGTTCTTACTACCACAGCTACCATCACTACTAACAAACTCCTACTAATGCTGTTTTTATTACTACTACTACTACTGCTGCTATGATTGTTCTTACTACCACAGCTACCATCACTACTAACAAACTCCTACTAATGCTGTTTTTATTACTACTGCTACTACTACGATTGTTCTTACTACCACAGCTACCATCACTACTAACAAACTCCTACTAATGCTGTTTTTATTACTACTACTACTACTACTGCTATGATTGTTCTTACTACCACAGCTACCATTACTACTAACAAACTCCTACTAATGCTGTTTTTATTACTACTACTACTACTGCTGCTATGATTGTTCTTACTACCATAGCTACCATCACTACTAACAAACTCCTACTAATGCTGCTATGACTCTTCTTACTACCATAGCTACCATCACTCTAACAAACTCCTGCCGCTGCTGCTGTTGATACGGCTGTTCTTACTACCATAGCTACCATGACTGCTACAAAGGAAAATGATATTTAAAAAAAAAATAAATGGTTGGTCAGTCTGCTAAGCATCAGAGTGCAATCTAGGCAATGCAAATTAAATGAAACGCACACTAGATGCAAAACATTAACAAACTTAAATTTCCAATGAAGAATATAATTCTGGAAATTCTCTAACTGCTGTATCAGCAAAGTAAGATTTAGCTCTTTGCTGTATCAGCAAAGTAAGATTTAGCTATCTAGCTACTGATTCAGCAAAGTAAGATTTAACTCTCTGACTACTGTATCAACAAAGTAAGATTTAACTCTCTGACTACTGTTTCAACAAAGTAAGATTTAACTCTCTGACTACTGTATCAACAAAGTAAGATTTAACTCTTTAACTACTGTATCAGCAAAGTAAGATTTAACTCTCTAACTACTGCATCAGCAAAGTAAGATTTAACTCTCTAACTACTGTATCAGCAAAGTAAGATTTAACTCTTTAACTACAGTATCAGCAAAGTAAGACTTAACTCTCTGACTACTGTATCAACAAAGTAAGATTTAACTCTCTGATAACTGTATCAACAAAGTAAGATTTAACTCTCTAACTACTGTATCAACAAAGTAAGATTTAACTCTCACTACAGTATCAGTAGTGGTTAGTGCACTGGCTTCCTAGCGCAGTGGTCTATGGTTCGATCCCCAGATGAGGCGGAAAATTTTTAGGCCACAAACGGCTCCTGGGTCGACCCAGCCCCAAATGGGTACCAGAGCTACTCTGGGAAGGTTAAGGCGGCCGGCGTGATGCCGACCACATCACCCCTAGTGTGCCGACGGTCAAGATAATATGGGCCTAACACCATATTCCCAATATGCCTCAATGGGCGTGTAACGGGTTCCTTTACCTTTTTACTTACAGTATCAGTGAAGCAAGATTTACCTCTCTAACTACTTTATCAGCAAAGTAAGAGTTAACTAACTACTGTATCAGAAAAGTAAACAGATCAAAAAGTGAACGTATAAAGCAATTTGTGCTAATCCTAAATACATTTCTAGAACACAGATCTGCTAGCATGAAATATTTATTTTTTTCCATTTAAAGAGAAAGAATCCCTCTTTCAGTCATTACACAATGTTGTTCAGAAAGAGGGAAAAAAAATGGAGATTACAGATTCATCACAATGCAACATTTTCCAGACAACTGCTCATGGCAAATAATGTTAGTAAACCAAAATTCTGACCCCAGATAAATATAAATAGCAACAACAAGGTGGTACAACCAGTAAGCTAACTAATCGAGATGCAATATAAATCCAAGCATCTAAACTGCTATAGTCTGTTCAAAAATGCTTAACACAACTTTGTTACAAACAGCAATTTAGAAACCACACCTAAGTAAGAAAAACAATTTAAATTGCTTGCCAAACAATAGCAAAAAAAAAGAAGAAAAAAAAAAAAATTTCACCTGAGTGGTGCCAACCTCATTAAGATTGGAATCCTGTGAACCAATGAGGTCTTCTTCCACTTCAGGAATATCTGAAAGCTCTGTGCAGCTAGAATCGGAATTTGAGTCACTAACAGTGTCTGCTCCCTCATTCTACTCAGCAGGAATGACAGGATCACAAGCAAACACAACAAAAAGGTAAGTTCAGAAAATTACAACAAACACAACAAAATGGTACTTTCAGAAAATTACAACATAACTTAAGCAAGAAAAGCAAAGCATGAACACAATAAAACAAACACATATTAAGGGAGAAAAAAAAACATACACATACAACAAAATAGCACATTTTACATGGCTTAGAACAGTGGTTCCCAAACTTTTGTCTCTGAGCCACTTTTGGAATGAAAATTTGTTCACGCCACACCAAATTCTTTATTGGTAAGAAATACCTTCAAAAAACAAAAAAATCAACTCCTAGCAGTGCTTTATTCATAACATAGGACACAACAACTTTATAAAATTATCATGAGACATCCAGAGATGTCCAGAAAATAAAAATCTTCAACTCAAATGTGAAGTCAGTCCTATTGTATGGCTCTGAGACATGGAGAACAACAAAGACAACTACCAAAAAGCTACAGACTTTCATAAATGGGTGCTTGCGTAGAATAGAGGGATTAAAATGGTATGACAAGGTTACCAATGTGGAACTGATGACAAGAACTAGACAAGTGCCAGTGGAACAAGAGATGAGAAGAAGACGATGGCGATGGATAGGACACACACTGAGGAAACCTGTTGATAGCATTACAAGGCAGTCCTTGTTCTGGAATCCCCAGGGCAAGAGAAGCAGAGGTAGACCAAGAAGCACATGGAGAAGAGAGCTGGAAACAGAGGTGAAAATGATAAGGAGAACGTGGAAAGAACTTGAGGTGATGGCATGTGACAAGAGGACTTGGCATGTGTTTGTTGAAGGCCTATGCACCTTTGGGAGTGGAGGGTTATGAATGAATGAAATCCAGAGATGAAAATCCCTGTTCACAACAAAATGTCGTGGAAAACTGTACCTATTTGACATAAATTATATTACTGATTAAAATCTGGAAAATTCTATGGGTTTCTATACATATATTTCCCATATATCACATGTAAAAAAATAAATAACAAAATGACCTTCATATTTATTTTTGTCAAATGATTTTTTTGAAAATCTCTCTAAATCCTTTATTGTCTTTGAATCTTCCGTACCACACCTGCCATCCTCTTGCACCACACCAATATGTCGTACCCACACCGTTTGGGAACCACTGGCCTAGAGAGATCATTTCTGGTCTCCCAAAATAATTTTTTTTTTTCACTTAAAATATTAACTTTGCCTCATGCAATTCCCAGGGATTTGTGAAGATGCAAGAAAAAACAATACTACTGCTACCTCAAAACATGTTGTAAGAAACAACTAGAATGAAGTTATGCATGGGGCTCGCAATGTCATCATAATAAAAACAATAGTAAAATAAACAGCTTGAGAAAACACTACTGTATGAGCATACCACTGCTCTGATGTATGTTCCTGCATGGTGACTAATGGCAATGATGGTTCCATACTTTATAAGGAGCAAAAGGGGAAAAGAAGAAAAGAAAATTAACTTTAGTTTTATCATTTTGAATATTCTAAAAATAGATTTCAGTATGTTTAAAAAGGAAGCATTTTTGTCTCTCAGCGTGCCGGTTTCTCTCTGTTTACGTAGGCACAAGCTCATATGCTATGAAAACATATCCAGTGCTGTATAAATATGTCAGGTGCACGGTTTAGGTGTCATACAGAATGGGAAGGATGAGAAACATCTCAGACTTACAAATCTGAAGGACTGATTGTGTCTATAAAATAACCGATGGATAAATGAATCTATTTGAAATGTTTTGTTTTATTATGAAAGAACAATTTGGTCTTGTTTGGGAGAAGCAAGCAACATTCAACTGAGAAAGAAGGTCCACTGATTATACGAGTCCAAAGATAAATGAACTTTTCATCTAGATTTTTGCACATCAGCCTGGTATTAGCCTTCTTATTTGTTCAGTGGCCTATAGCATTACGATCTTAAGGACAAGAAGAGCCCTGCATTCAAAATCACAACAGATAAATAGTGAAATTGGGATTAGTCTATCTTCTGATAATTAATAATCTCCTGAATCAAAATATATCAAAATGATCTGTAAGAACTCATCCAACGCAGATATATTGAGAGTTTGCAAACTGTATTTTTTTAAGAAATTGTGCTTTTCCCATGGAGAAAATCATGAATGTCTCATAACCTTGCTTTATGATACTAATTTTCTAATAACTTGCTTATTTATTAATTAACCATCATGATATTTGGCACATATACTTTCCACCACATAATAAAACTGTTGTCACATCTGATTTCTTATCACAATTTAGATTTACTGCGAATAAAATTCTGCAACATTTATTACTATTTTAAGATACTAAATTTAATGGTCTATATCTCTGGTTCTACTAAGCAAGGTCAAGGTCGTCCCATTGTAGATACTGCTGTAGGGGAGTGAAGGGTTAGACATACTAGGTCCAGTATCGAGAGGTGGGGGTGAGCAGTTCCGTTCCTTGCTGCCTTTTCCTTCCCTAACTCAAAGTCATGTACCCACTTACAGCTGGGTAGACTGGAACATGTCAGTACCATGATTTGAACCTGGCACCTTTGCTGCGAGACACCAGTGCCCTAACCACTCTGTCAATCGAACACTCCTGAATCTACTAAATTTATTTTTTTTTAAATTTGTTTAAATCTAATCTTTAAAAAAGGTTCTAAAATACAATGAATTAACTAATTCTCCAGACCTAAAGGTTTTTTATATTTGGACATGCGCCCTAATTTAACCGGCTAGGTTGAACAGGACGCGCCTTGCCAAAACGAGGCAAAATTTTAATAACAAAAACAAACAAAAAAACGATGAAAGCTTCCAATTCAAATTTGGTGGTCAAAAAAAAAAAAAAAATCAAAACAAAAAAAAAGCATTAGTAAACTGAAATATAGCATTAACATCCTACATGGCCACCATTTCCATTGCAACTGATAACATTATACCACTAAAAGTTTTGCTATACATAACCATTATTGTTATAAGTTAAGCCTGTGTTTTAACTGAAACACTGCAATTATTTATTAAAATCACATTTCACTGTAGCTCCTCTCCTTAACTCTTTAAGCCTCAAGAGCCACTATAATGGCTCAGGGCTTAGACCTATTTGGCCCAGGAGCCATTTAAGTGGCTTCGGATGTTTTGCTCCTGTCTAGAGCTCTGTTCCAATGTTAACAACCCAAAACGTCATTTCCAACAGGAAGTACTTTCATTTTAAATAACTCGTATTTATGCATATGAACATTAAAAAAAAATTTTTTTTCCAAACAACAACAATAGAAAAGCACTGTGGTGGCCGTTTTTGTTTGGGCCAGACCCTGCTTTTTGCTTGGGACTTAAAGAGTTAAATCAATTTAACTGTTTAGACCAGGGGTCGGCAACCGGTCAATCTTGATCTACCGTTAGGTCCCAAGGCATCATTGGGTAGATCTCTAGGTGGCGGAAGGGGGAAATAATTTTTAACTTAGGTAAATTTCGGACAAGCAATCTCCCACTGGCACTTATAATAAGCACCGTGTTCTTCGTGTTTAAAATTAATTTCATCACATTCTTAGTGAAAACCCATAAATTAGCTCACTAAAATCCACTTTAATCATGAACAGAATAAGATAGAAAGCTATCTTTTCTTTCGACGGAACATTTAGTAAAATATTTCGTTTAAATTTTCTACAGCTCTGCTGATGGGAATGCAGGAAGCATATCATGCGGCAGAGACAAAAGTTACATATAGACTGAACTTTTTCCAAATTCCAGATAATTTTTAACCTGAGAACAGATGATTTTATCTAGGTCAATCTTTAGATAGCTCATTCTTCCTAAAATGGATCCTTTCTATCCTGAGTTGCCTACTGCTGGTTTAGACTTTTAGATATGTAGTATATTACAGCGTGCCCCGCGTAGTTCCTGGGGATCTGTGATGAGACAAAGGGATAGAACTACTGCTTCCTCTGGCATTTCATACGAGGTGACTTATTTTGGGTTATACAGCATGGAGCCGGCAACCTCATCATGAAAAACACAGTGCTACAGAAAACACCACTACAAGAGCTTGAGAATGCTTGGTACAGGTTTCCTGCAAGGGGAACAACTGCAATGGTGGCTCCTTGCTCCATAAGGAGTGAAAAGGAAAATGATGATGATGAAGATATGTGGCCGAGGGGAAGTTTATTTGTTCTTCTATTTTATTTCATAGACGTGAGTTTAGAGTTTTTCATCTAACTGGCTTGAAGTCCGCCAGAGGTCGTGTTTAGCTCATATATTATATTGAGATCCAGGTTCCTTTTATTTTTAAAGTCCTTCAAAATGCAGATGTTGGAATGAGAGTGTTAGAGTCTGATGTATATGGTAAAAGTGGAACATGCTCTTTTTCAGTACATTCAAATTATATAAAGTTCTCAACCACCTGTACTTTTATAAAGACCAGTTTAATTGTGGAAGAACAAACGATAGCAAAAATGTGAACAGCATGTTCAAACAGAAGTCCAACCAGCAAAACATATGCACAACAATGTACAAGCATTCTATTCAAAGTTTGTCTTCCATATTCATTCAAAATAGAACATCATGTTCTTTTTCTCATCTCTTAGATTTTCTTCTAGCTTTTCTTTCCTCATTTTTCCCTGAAATCAATTCCAGGGCTTTGGTGCTCTCCAGACTATTAGTTTCTTTCCTTAAAAGGTTGCAAATTGATAGATCATGTTTCTTTTTGATCAACCTTCGAAAATGCATCTACTCACAGCAATAGTCGAATACTTTGGCTATTGAAAACATGAAATATTGTTTATACTTACAATAATGTCAGAAATAACATGATCATACAAACACATGATCGTCCTAGAAATTCACAATGCTTTGAACCTTCATGTTGATTCCTCAAACAAGAATACTATGAGCTGGACAGAACAGATCCTTCTACATCGCTCTTAAAATTCAGACTGCTTGCCTAGCGTTCTTTTTTAGCCGGGGAAAAACTTTTGAGCTCAATCATTGGACAAAAGGATCACGTGTCTATCATGACATCTTGAACGCTACGCTACCCTCAATAAAAAATGTACCACTGAGTTAACTTTATGATCTGTTTCTAGGGAGGTAGTAGTTTTATGCCAATCTGTATTTTATTCGGCTTTGGTTAAAATTATAGTCTGTTTCCGATCAAATAACAGTATACACGGTCACAGATATTACAGAGTGTAACTCATTCTAGAACTATGTATTACTGTTTGCTTCTAAATTAGAACTATGTATTACTGTTTGCTTCTAAATTATAATGTAGTCAAATTTTTTTGAGAGAATACCAGTCAGAGTTCATCGAAACTAATGCATACTTAAGAAATAAAGATACAAATCTTTAGATATAAAAATAAAAATGAACCCTACTTACAATTAGCTTTCCTTGATATAAAAGGAATTCTGATTTTCTCTGCGAGTTTAAATCATAATACGGTTACAAAAGCTGCCAACGTCTGCCAGCATTCACTTAACGTCTGCCAGCTTTCACTTAACGTCTGCCAGCATTCACTTAACGTCTGTCAGCATTCACTTAATGTCTACCAGCATTCACTTAACATCTGCCAGCATTCACTTAACGTCTGCCAGCAATGACTAAACATTTACGGGCATTCACTTAACGTCATAAGCAATCACTTCATACAACAGCAATGATCAACAAAAACACATAAAGCATGACTAAAACAATACAAATACAACATTGTCCTTTGTCAACAATTGCAGGCATAAATGAATCCTGAGACTATTAGTTATACCAATAGAAATGCAATTCTCAGATTGCGACAACCTCAATAAACATTATTCAAACTAACCATGTCGCACCTACTACTATTTTAACAGGTCCAAGGGCAACTAAATATCATCATCACACTTCAGCTTCCCAAGGTGCAAAGGCCTTCAAGGACTGCCTTGTAATGCTATCAACAGGTTTCCTCAATGTGTGTCATATCCATCTCAAAGAGTCTTCTTCTCATCTCTTGTTCCACTAGCACTTGTCTGGTTCTAGTCATCAGATCCACATTAGTGATCTTGTCATACCACTTCAAACTCCGTCTACTCTACACAATCACATTTACGAAAGTCTGCAGCTGACAATTCAATGTCCAAGGAAATACCCGTTTCACATCTAGCATAATATATATCCCCCGTCTACTTCCCAGGGGTCTCTGAAGAGACTAAGAAGGAATAGGACTACTGCCCCTCAAGCATGTCATACAAGGTGGCTAATATGAGTTTTTGCATAGGGCTGGCAACTTCATCATGTAAAACAAACTGTCACAGAAATCACCATTGCAGGAGCATTTGAGTGCTTGGTGCAGGTTTCCTGGAGGGGAACTAGCTACAAACAGTGGCTCTATGCTCTGTAAGAAGCACAACGGAAAATGGTGATGATGATACTTCAAATGTGTCTTTCTGTACGTTAACTCATCAGACTTTCTGTATGTTAACATGTTAACTCAGACTTTCTGTACGTTAACTCATCAGACTTTCTGTATGTTGACATGTTAACTCATCAGTCTTTCTGTATGTTAACATGTTAACTCATCAGTCTTTCTGTATGTTAACATGTTAACTCATCAGTCTTTCTGTATGTTAATATGTCAAGTTATCAGACTTCCTGTATGTTAACATATCAGGCTTTCTGTATGTTAACATGTTAACTCATCAGACTTTCTGTATGTTAACATGTTAACTCATCAGTCTTTCTATATGTTAACATGTTAACTCATCAGTCTTTCTGTATGTTAACGTGTTAACTCATCAGTCTTCTTGTATGTTAATATGTTAACTCATCAGACTTTCTGTATGTTAATATGTAAACTCATCAGTCTTTCTGTATGTTAACATATCAGACTTTCTGTATGTTAACATGTTAACTCATCAGACTTTCTGTATGTTAACATGTTAACTCATCAGTCTTTCTGTATGTTAACATGTTAACTCATCAGACTTTCTGTATGTTAACATTTTAACTCATCAGACTTTCTGTATGTTAATATGTTAACTCATCAGTCTTTCTGTATGTTAACATATCAGACTTTCTGTATGTTAACATGTTAACTCATCAGTCATTTTTGCCAGTGATAATGACACTTTATTTCTCTTTGCTTCCAGATATTTTATCCAGACATTAGGAGCATTGTTTGGTCATTATATTCCTCCTTCTTCTTGGATACTTAGCCCCTGACAACATCAGTCAGTGGCCATCACGCCTAGTGGCGTATTGTAGGGCAGCAAAAAACTGTCCTCATTTTGCTCGGTCAGTGGCCATCCTTTGTGCCGTGCCCCAATTCTGGTTCATGCTTTGCTTCTAAGCCTCCACTGTTCTCCACCAGGTTGGTCTACCTGTCTTTCACCCGTCCTTCTGCGGTCCATAGAATAGCAGTTCTGGTGATGGTGTCAGGGTCCCTTCTGAGGACATGGCCAACCCAGTTCCAGCGTCTGCCCACAATGATGGTATGCATGCCTTTTTGATTGCACTGTGTAAGCAGTTCCTAGTTGGAGATGGTATTCGGCCAAAAAATTCAAAGAATTTTCCTTAGGCAGGTTGTGTATTATATTCCTATGGTTGAGCAAAATGTTTCAAAGTTGCCTTCTGTCTTTATGGATTTCCTAATTGGCATTTGGATAACTATCCACTCTTAAGGCAAGCACATAAGTAACAGATTCAAAAGCATTAATAAATTTGTTAAACGAGTTCCCATTTAAAAAAAAAAAAAAACCATAATGAATGAAGGTCCTAACACATCAACATGTAATCTCAAAGCATAAACATGCAATGGCCTTCTTCAAGGATCAGTTATGCCTGCTTAATACAATCAGAACACTGAAAACAAGATGTTTCAGGCACACTCAACATCAAACTATATACTCTGATCTTCAACATACAGGATACTCAGCCTCTCTGAATGCCTCCTCAATCTCCTCATCGGTGCCAAGGCTTTTCTGTTCGTCACCATCAGAAGATTCCATAGCCTTCATTCAAGAACAAGAAAATAGAGATGTAAGTACAGAATTGATCAATTGTACTGGAGATATGAAGTTGTGGAGAGACATGATCTCCTACGCCACTAGGCATGGTACTTGATGACGATGATCTAAGTCCTGAACAAGCTAAATGAATGAGTGTGTGTTTGTATGCATATGGGTGTGTAAGCCTGTGTATGTGTGTGTGCACATCAATCAATCAATCATCAATACCCTTTGGCTCCCCGAGGAGCATAGGCCTTCAACAAACAAATGCCAAGTCTTCCTGTCCTGTGCCATCCGCTCAAGTTCTTTCCATGTTTTCCTCATCATTTTCACCTCTGTATCCAGTTCTCTTCTCCATGTGTTGTTTGGTCTACCTCTGCCTCTCTTTCCCTGTGGATTCCAGAACAAGGACTGCCTTGTAATGCTATCAACAGGTATCTTCAATGTGTGTCCTATATCGCCAGCGTCTTCTTCTCAACTCTTGTTCCACTGGCACTTGCATGGTTCTTGTCATCAATTCCACATTTGTGACTTTGTCGTACCATTTCAGTCCTTCTATTCTACGCAAGCACCCGTTTATAAAAGTCTGTAGTTTTTAGTTGTTGTTTTTGTTGTTCTCCATGTCTCAGAGCCATACAATAGGACTGACTTGACATTTGAGTTGAAGATTCTTATTTTTGTGTTGGACTTGATTTCTCTTGTTCTCCATATGTTTTCCAATGCAATGAAAGCTCCTCTTGCTTTTTGTATTCTAATTTTGATATCATTGTCTGTCCCTCCAACTCTATCTATATTACTGCCAAGATATGTGTACGATTCTACATCCTTTAGTGGCGTTTCTTCAAGTTCAACCTTGTTATCATTTCTTGTATTTATTCTCATAATCTTTGTCTTTTTCCTGTGTATTTTCAGGCCTACTTGTGACCTCTCATCGCAAATTTTCATTTTCTCTTGCATCTGATTATGGTTATTGTCGTACCGATCGGTTTGTGAGTTATTTTTGGTCCTGTCTGAGTAGAGTGGATGGTGATAAGTACGTGAAAAAAAGGTGTGAGAAATAGATTTCATGGGTGAATAGCTTAAGGAGAAGATATGTCTCTGGAATGAGTAAGTTTCTCTAGTCCAGCCTATCTATACGACTATAATTTAGTATAAGACAACCTTGCCCTCCTCAGATATATATATATTATATATATATATATATATATTATATATATATTATATATATATATATATATATATATATATATATATATATATATATATATATATATATATATATATATATATATATATATATATATATATATATATATATATATAAGTTTAACTACACACACACACACAGCTATGTGGCAACAAGACAAACAAACGTGAAAAACTACGGTTAATTGGGTATGGGTCTGACCAACACAAAGTTAAGTTTCTTTTGTTGTTTATTATCATTTAAACTTGACAACTTCAAACATCTACAGAAATGTCAAATAAAATCAGATTTACATATATAGGAAAATAACAGAATAAATGTGCCCTCCCCTTATTGAGAAAAAGAACCCAAAAAGTTAATAACCAAAAGGTCAAAGGTTAGCACTATGTTACAGAATAGACAGTAAAGAACAAGTTCCTACTATATGCTACCCAGTAAAGTAAACAAGTTTAGCAAAATCCCAGGTTGGTTCAGTTCCTGTAACAAAGAAAAATATTCACTCTCTCTCTGACATACAGTGGCCACTCAATCACGCTTACCTATTCTTGGTGATATCCCTCGGAAATACAATTATCCTGAATATAAAATTGCCAGGGTTTATTTCCCAAATTGGCCCCAGTCCATCCTCGAACAAATAAAATTAATGAGGTGGACGCCTAATCTGGTGTTTTAATTTTCCCTGGATGAACACAATGTCACTGCGAAATAGTTAGTGTAGCAAACCGTGCTCTTGAGGTTCACAGTTAAAAATAAGGAGGAAAATACTTCCAGTATTGGGAAACATCTGGTTGCTAAAATTGTTACTTATGATGATGTTGATAATCCTATCGGCTGGCTCTATGGTGAGTGTCGATTCTGAAACAGCGTAACTTTCTGGATAAATCCACTTGGATACGACTGTCAAAAGTCGGGAGTAATGTTATTGGTTTCATACCTCATTGGGCTGATAAAATTGAACAAAATATTGCTGGGTTTTGTAAGTCCAGTTAAAATTTACAAGTTAAAATGTTTCTCATGTATCGTTGGCTCCCAAATGAAATTGGTGACGCACAAGCCAAGAAAAAGACAACATTAACCAATCAGTAAATGAAGAAAAGGACCGAAAAAGACGGCTGGACGCCCTTGTGATCAGGTCTGCTAGGAATAAAGAACATTTATGAAAAAAATGCTACTATTCTATATAGCTACATATATGCACACAGACGGGGACAAGACGATCTCTTATCCACTCCGTAAGTCCCGATTAAAGTTAACCGGCACAGGTGTTTTCCTTTATGCTTAAACTATCGCACGTCACCAACGCTGAGATTTCAGGTCAGATGAAGGTATGCAACCCTCCCCGCCCTTGCTCGCGCTGTAACGATTAGCATACAATGTCAATTATTATTCAATTATCCATACGCGCACGTACATAAATATTGCCTGTCGTTAATAGCTATTAAATTGTCGGCGTCTGTTGGTCGTCGTATGGTAGTAAATAATAGGCACTTATAATAAATACACAAAATGAAATAAACGTGAATTCTTTTCTGTCACTATCAGTCGCGCCTAGCATATAATCCAGTCAGCTAACCGTCTCTTCTTGTGTGAGAAAGCGGGTGGTGAAAATTAACATTATTCTGAACCTCTGGTATGAAATAGCTATGCGTTATTTTATTTCACTAGTTTTAACGCTAGAAAATCATAGTGAATTATAATGGTACGCTAACACTAATTTCTATTACCAGAAAATCAGAATGACAATCCTCACGAATGCTATTAACACATCTTCCACAATGGTTCTAGACTACGTGCTTAGACTATCAAACATTCTGAGTGACAACTGATAACAGGTTTAAGAAAGCACAGTTTATATATCATCATGGTTTTCTGATCTATAGCTGATGCTACTTTACACACTATTCCAGAGAATCAGAAACATGAGTTCCCCAGATAACTCCGCCTATGGCGGTCCCAAGCCCGGATGAAAAAGGAGGAGGGCAGCCTGCATGGAGGCCGTAAGGAGGCAGCCCCTCCACCATGCAAAGGCACAACAGGCCAATCACCTGTTTGTCTTAAACTATGATTACGAGCAATACAAGAGAGAAAGCCGGACTGATTCTAAAGGCGACGAACTGGAACGGACTACGGACTACGACTTATGGAACTTGGAACACAAGAAGTATAAATGGGAAGGAAGAGGAGCTGGTGGAAGAGATGAGGAAAGCAAAACTAGAAATCCTGGCTATAATGGAAACGAAGAAAAAAGGACAAGGAGTCATGGATCTCGATGGCAACATGTTGCTCTACAGTGGTGTACCCATATCTGAAAGAGCTAAAGGGGGCGTGGGTTGCATTGTGGCCCAAAATCAAAAAGATAGTATCAAGGGATGGAACTTTGTCTCGGAGCGCATTATGGTTGTAAAACTAAAAGAAGGAGAAACCATAGTCAACCTGGTCATAGTGTATGGGCCAAATGAGGATGAGAGAGCAGAGGTCAAGGAGGAATTCTTCGAGCTGCTTCAAAGGACAGTGGATGACTGCCTAGATGAAGTTATCATGCTCGGAGATTTTAATGCCAGAGTTGGAAATGACCATGCTAGATGGGGTGGAGTTATCGGAAGATATGGAGAAGATACTCTCAATGACAATGGAAAGCGACTCCTTAGATTCTGCAGTGAGCAGAATCTGATCATTACAAACACAAAGTTCCCCCATAAGCGCATACATGCATACACTAGATGTGAACCAACAAAGAATGAGAAGTCAGTGATCGACTATGCCATTGTTCGGAGAAGCTCATTCAAATATGTCCGAGATGCAAGAGTCTGGAGGGGGCCAGAGATTGGAAGTGATCACTACCTGCTAACAATCAAACGAACAACTGAAAGAGTTGCTCAGTCTAGGAACTGCCCAACATCACGCAAGAAACCAAGTAAACGAGCAGGAGAAATGAGCATTAGGACCTACAAGCTGAGAGAGCCAGAAATTAAGACCAGATATCAGGGGCTTATTGCTACAGCAGTGAGCAACACAGAAGAACGACCTGATGACTTGGAAACGCTCTGGAATAAATTCAAGGATATCATAAAGACAGCTGCTGCAGAAGCATGCGGTGAAGTCCGACTTGGGAACCAGAGAAAGAGGACACCTTGGTGGACAGAGGAAGTCAAAGAGAAAATAAGAGAGAAGAAAATGGCATGGAAACAATACTTAGGAGCTAAAAACATAACAGGACAAATGGAAAAATATAGAGAATATGTGACACTCAGAACAGAAGCAAAGAACAAAGTGCTAGCAGCAAAACAGAAGTCCTGGGAAGAATTTGGAGAAAAGCTAGAAAAAGATGCACAAGAAAACCAGAAATTGTTCTATAAGACCCTAAAGAACATGAGGAAAGAAAAACAATGCCCTCTCAAATTTATAAAGGACAAGCAAGGCAAATTGCTTACTGCCCCGAAGGAAGTAATGGAAAGATGGAAAGAATATTTCTCAGAACTCCTGGATGGTGAGCATGGTGAAGCATCAGAAATGATAACCACTAGCACAGAAGAGAAAACCAATGATGGTGAAGATGACATAAAGATGGAAGAACTGAGGGCAGCACTAGAGAAAATCAAGATGGGCAAAGCAGCAGGGCATGATGGTATAACACCAGAAATGGTTAAGTACATGGGAGCATCAGGCGACCTATTACTCTTAAAGGTCCTACAGGCAGCATGGTGCAACAAGACCATACCAAAGGATTGGGAGATTGCCATCATAACACCAATTTTCAAAAAGGGTGACAATCGACAATGTGGAAACCATAGAGGCATATCCCTTCTCAGTGTCCCTGGTAAAATCTACTCTAGAATCCTAGAGCAGAGACTCCGACGCCTAGCTGAGCCACAATTGGATGAGGTCCAGTGCGGATTCCGAGCAAACCGAAGTACTCAAGACCTAATCTTCACACTCAGACAGCTGAGTGAAAAGGCCCTTGAGTATAAGAGTGAGATCCATCTTTGTTTCATAGATCTGGAAAAGGCGTTTGACAGGGTCCCCTGGAGCAAACTTTGGGACTGTTTGGCAAGGAAGAATATTCCAGCACCTCTGATTCATGCTATACAGAGCTTCTACAAGTCTTGCAGAAATTATGTGAGGACAGCAAACCATAAGTCAGAAGAGTTCAGGACCACCACTGGTGTAAGACAAGGTGATATCCTATCACCTTACCTCTTCATACTCCTTATGGACGATGTCATCAAGGCATGTAAGGAGAGAACAAGAAAGTATTCAGTGGGGTACTGGAAGATGAAACAGGTCTATATTTCGGAGCTGGAATTTGCTGATGATGTTGCCCTGATTGCTAAATCAGAGACACATCTCCAATCCAACCTGCAAGTCTGGAAGGAAGAGCTGGAAAAGAGAGGGATGGTCATAAGCAGCTCTAAAACAAAATCCATGGTGATATCACGAGAAGAAAGAAAACATCAGATTAAGTTGGGAGAACAGGTCCTGGAGCAGGTCGACCACTTTAAATATCTCAGAGCTATTATAGACCGAAAGGGAGGCATCAAAGAAGAGTTGGCCACTCGAAAAGCAGCGGCTGGGAGACTTTTTCAGGCCATAAATCGTGGATTCCTCAGCAAGAAAGAGGTTGGTAAGAAAACGAAGATGGCTGTATACCGCTCCACCTATGTCCCAGTCTTGACATATGGATGCGAGTCGTGGGCAATGACTACAACCCACAAAAGCCAGATCCAAACCTCAGAAATGAGGTATCTGAGGAAAGTGGTTGAAGTAACAAGAAGAGACATGGTCCGCAACCAGACGATCCGTCAAGGCCTAAAATCCCATCCGCTGCAGACCCAAATAGAACAGTCCCAACTAAGATGGTTTGGCCATGTCTGCAGAATGGGAGAAGATCGGCTACCACGACAAGCATGGGAAACAAAGAGCCAGG
The DNA here is from genome assembly GCA_024509875.1 of Oreohelix idahoensis. Lineage (NCBI taxonomy): Eukaryota > Metazoa > Mollusca > Gastropoda > Stylommatophora > Oreohelicidae > Oreohelix > Oreohelix idahoensis. The sequence goes on from JAMPIV010002477.1 coordinate 484,130, forward strand.
GATCCAGACCTCCAGGACGACCCAGAGTCCGCTGGGAGGACAACATTAGACAATCTTTGAAGGACCGAGGACTAGAATGGAACCAGGCCAGGAAGAAGACAGCTGATAGAATGGTCTGGCGCTCTCTCTTCCAAACCTCTACACCTCACGGTAGAAGGGGAACGACTAAGTAAGTAAGTAAGAGTTCCCCAGATAAAGGCTTACGGTCGGCCTTTCTCAGGCGTTAGACCGCCACTAAAGACTTAAATCCGTGTAACGGGGTTCTCGTAGATTTTGCATGCTTTTGAAGATCAAAGAGCTCGGGGTTTCCCCGCCTTCACTCTGTGTACAAACTTCAAAAGGTACTCTGGGAAAGATTTTTGCCCATTAGTCTACTTCAAAAGGTCCGGTGTTATTCACATGAGGTCTGTCAGGTATCCGATGATTGACAGATCAGCTCGCATGAGAAACTTAATAAACAAACCTCATTCGCTACCTGTTATGACTGGCAGGTCACGAAAAGTTTGTAAACGCTTCATTTGTTTATGTTCAAGGAAAAGAGGCATGGATGAAAAATAAGCTTATGTGAGTAAGACAGGCAGAAAAATGCATGGTTTTGTTAGCAAATCATAGCCTGCTAACGGGATTACAAAGACTGTCAGATTACCGTAGGCTATATTTCCATTATACGTCACAGTTATGGAACAGAAGAGCCAAGTCATCTGCAAAATCCAGATCATCAAGCTGTTTAGTCAGATCCCACTGGATTCCATTTCTGTTGTGTGATATCCATGTTTTCATAACCCAATTGTGGCATATGCCTTTTGCATGCCACATGCTGTGAGTTGTAATGAACATTATTGTAGTGCTCACAAGTGTGGCACCTATTTGTAGTCGCTATGCGTGGTTCGCATATGACGTCGTTTTGTTTGACTTAGCGACCAGATCAGTGTTTACATGTCCATTGTAGGACTAACTGTGTTTTTAAAGTGTTCTGACTTGGAACTCACATAGGATTGTGTATATGCCTTGTATGGCAATCATAAGTGTACATATTATCAAGGTGTCTTAGGAAGATGTTTCATGCCAATGCTGAATTATTAATGCATCATTGTAACAAGATTAAAATGTCTGTGTCTTCGACAAGAAGCTTTGAATATCATCTATACTGTTGGCCTGTTTGATGCCATTTCTTCATTGAACAGTTGTTTGCCTCGGATGGCCTTAGACAGCAAGCCATACTTATTTTGACCCTGCCACACCAATCTATTCTTCTTCTTCTTCTTCCGTCCTTAGCCAACGACCGGCAAAGCAGTCAGTGGCCATTACGCCTAGTGGCGTACACCAATCTATTGCTAGTAAGAAAAGAAATGGAGACAAGAGGCATCCCTATCTCACTCCCATTCTAATCCTAAACGGCTCTGTAAGTTGTCCTTCATGAAGAACTTGTGTGTGCACATATGTGTATATATTTTTATTTACATACTTATAAACATAAATGAAAGAAAATGCAATTAAACCCTCAACAAGTGAAACCAAATTCCAGTATCCTAGAAGGTGAATTAGAAGACTGGAAGCATGTCTGGTCACGTTGCCAAAGAAGGGAGAATTGCAGGATTGCAGACATTACAGAGGTAAAGTGTTACTGTTAGTGCTAGGAAAAATACTAAACTGTATCATCCCTGATGACCTTACCCTGGGGATTATAGGACAAGGACTGCCTTGTAATACTTCACAAGTTTTCCTCAATGTCTGAATCATATCCATCACTAGCGTCTTCTCCTCATCCTTTATTCAACTGGCAATTGTCTAGTTCTTGTCCTCAGTTCCACATTGGTGATCTTGGCATACCATTTCAGTCCTTATATTCTATGCACGCACCCATTTATGAAAGTTTGTAACTTTGCATTTGTTGCCCTTCATGTTTCAGAACTATACAATATTCTTTTGATTTCCATAAATTTCCCAGTACTCTTGCCTTTCATTTCTTATTCAGATATCACTATCTGCCCCTTCAACTTTGTCTATATTGCTGCCATTGTGTAAATCTTGTAGAGGAATTTATTCAAATGCAATCTTGTTATCATTTCCTGCATCTATTCTCATAACCTTTGTTTTTTTTTTCTTGAGTACTTTCAGACCCATTGGATCCCATCTCATTGTAACTTCACCAGCAACAAAGAGGATGACAGATTGGCAAAGGAAGGTGGAAATCTACTTCAGCCTGATGCAAGCATAACTTTCGTGGAGGCAAAGAGTTTTATCAGAATCAGATACAGAAACCAATGGGATATAGAGAATCTAGGTCATACACAAAATGATGCGTACTACCAGCTCCTGAAGAGAACAAGTGGTGATCTTCAGACTCCGCATGGCCACAACAGATTGAGATACCATCTATCAACAAGCTAAAGATAGGAACTACCTATCCGTGTAACTGTAGCACTGATAAAATGACTGCTGAACATTTTCTTCAAAATTGCCCAACATATGCGGAACAGAGAAAGCGCAAATGGCTGACACCAGTACCATTCATGGAAGAGCTCTACAGAGATTCAAATAGCCTCAAACTGACTACTGCTTTATTTGAAAACATTCAAGAGGACGTCTGATGCGTGATGCCATATGATGATGGATGGCATCTGCATGTCTGGTTTTGTGTAGTGTGTAGATGTGTTCAGTCAAAACAATGTTCATGCAACAATAACAGGGCAATCCACATAGGACGTCAGTAAACTCACGACGTATAAAGTCAATGAGTCTTGAAACAGCCGTTGACGTTTTTCTTCATTATTTATTGTGGACGCCACAGTGACAAAATGGTTACGCAAATGTGTAGGCACATCAAACAGTCATTATCACAGCAACATTCAATACAGCAATAGACGGTAGACAGCATTACAATGATGAGTCAGATGCATGTTATATTTCATAGTGCTGTAAATATAGTCAGGTGAAAAACTCCATCCTTTTCTATAACAGCCAGGAGATAACCAGATGTATGAGATCAGTTCACTCTCCTTAGTTTGACTTCAGCAAGACAGACACGTCTGCCGAAGTATAAATAATGTCCTCAAGAATATCCTCTAGATAATAAAGGTTTTCTAAACCTAGTTCATTTAACAAAGTAGCAAGTAATGGTCCTTGGAACCTGCATCAACCGATGCAGTACAATGCAGCGACATGTGAGCTGGGAAAGAACATCTCGTGACGACGACTTTCGGAGACAGGCTATGAATCGAAATCGCTCACGACCCAAAATCGATAGAGTTAATGAAAAAGTCAATTTACCTTGCTTTCATGAAATACACAGAAATATCACGCCTCCCGGCATGTGCAAATACACTAGAGGTATTATCCCGAATAAACGAAATATCCATAAGAGGACTACACATCCCTGACAGAACAAAAAAAAGCGGAGATCCCCTCTTCAACGAGGCATCTCTTTCGCCATTCCAAATCGCTCACTCCCACTAGTGGTGGGCGGAAACCGATCGACCAAACAACAAGACAAGTCATGCGCAGTCCAGCGCAAAAATGACCACAGCTCAAAAGTTAACTGCATTCGATACTAACGCGAGAAGACAAATGCTTACCGAGAAAAGTGACTATAGATTTCAAGCAGTTGTTGCCCTTGCGTTATAAAATATATATTGAAATAAAACGATGTTGCGAGAATTTATCACGCAACATATCACCACCTCCTCCCGATAATAAAAAAAAAATGTGGAACATATTTTTTTTTCAATATCAAAGAGCAAGCGATAAGCGGCTCAAAACGCACGAATTATGCGCTGATAATTAATTAAATTGCCAAACAATAGGCTAATTATAGAGTGTCTGGTGAGGATATACCTCAACAGAAAAATAAATATGTCTCAAAAAATATTCACATCGGGGAGGTGTCACCAACACACATCACGTTAGCATGTAAACACAATATACGTATGCAAGTTACTATAATCATCATTTAACAGCATACTCTAATATTGTCTTTAAAAATGGATGTACAAATCTGATAGGAAAATTTAAATAGTACATTCTTTGACATGTAATGACATAAGTACATAGTAAAGTTAAACTACATGACGATCCAGGACATATGCTCTGGTATTCCGAGGGTAAGTACACAATCTAGAACTCGTAAGGTAAGTCCTCAGCTCAACAATGACATTCTGAGAAAGTACAAGCAATATAATGCTAATTAATAACTAATATGCTTCATAAGGTACAATACATTATTAATAATTGTGGCTGTTTAGTAAACTAACGGCCCTTATATTAACTACTCAGTCCTCCTCTATCATTTAAAAAAAAACGAACAGAAGAAGATGACAACAAAGCACGATAGTGTGTACATATAAAGTAAGTACAGATGTGCTAATCTATTGTAGAAATATAGGTGTGTTATGACTCTGTAATATATGGAAATATAGGACAGAAGTATTAGTTGGAGTCATGTGGGCATCTAGACAAAATGTCAGCCATCACATTATCCGCACCACGGATAGCTCGTACCGTGAAGTGAAAAGGGTGAAGAGCTATAGCATATCGAGTGGATCTCGAACTCTTCAAATTCTTAGTCTGAATAGCTGTAAGAGCTTTCTGATCAGTCTCTAGAATGAAATGTGCGCCCAGGAGGAATCTTTGTAGCTTTAGAATTGACCAAACCATCGCTAACAACTCACGGTCTAAAACCGAGTAGTTCCTCTCTGCCGCATTTAGTTTTCTAGAAATGTACATAACAGGATGCAGAGTATTTGCATATTCTTGCATCAGTGCTGCTCCAATCCCAGTGGATGAAGCATCACTCCGAAGAACAAAAGTCCTATCAAGAGTAGGTAATCTTAAGATGGGAGGAGAAGAAAATATATTCTTGATTTGGTCTAGTGAAGATTGGCATTCTTCAGACCAACGGACCAGATTAGGCAAACCTTTCATCAACTATGTTGAGAGAGGTGCAATGATCGAAGATAAATTTGAAATAAATCTCCCATAAAATTGAATTAAACCTAAGAGACTCCTAACTTGTTTCTTCGTTTTAGGAACAGAGATGTTCAGTATTTTGGAAGTATTGTGGTCTTCTGTCTTCAAGAGACCATGCCCAACACGATGACCCAGGAAAGAGATTTCACCAAAACCAACAAAAGCTTTAGAAGGTTTTGCTGTCAAATTATTCTCACGTAGAGTGGACAGTAAGTCATATAACCCTAAATAGTGATCTTCCCAGGTATCACTGAAGAGACAGATGTCATCTAAGTATGCGATGACATCCGAACGATGTGACAGAATTCGACGCATCATGCGAACGAAAGTGGCAGGGGCGTTCATGAGACCAAAAGGCATAACATTCCATTGAAATAGACCCCTAGGTGTAGAAAAAGCAGTAAGAGGTTTGGCATGCTCTGCTAAAGGCACTTGCCAATAACCTTTAGACAAGTCAAGTTTAGTGAAGAATCTAGAATTAGAAAGTCTAATCAGTAGATCTTCTAACAAAGGCATCGGTTCAGCGTCGAACTTTGTGACCTGATTCAATTTGCGATAATCAACGCAAATTCGTATGTTCTTATCCTTCTTCCGGACAATAACCATGGAAGAAGAATATGGTGAAGTCGATGGTTCAATTATATTTAATTGAATCATTTCATCCCATTCCTTTTCCACTTGCGACTGAAAGTGTATAGGAATAGGATACGGCCTAACCCTAATTGGATTATTGTCGGTAAGAATTATGTCATGTTCTATGACATCTGTGTGTCCAGGAATGTCAGTGAGAACATCCTGAAATGTTTGTAACATCGACGAGACTTGTCGATGTTCGTCACCAGAAAGATTAGGAGAAACAGAAACGTTTTTCCAAGATTCCGTAGAATGTAATGGAACCACTGGAAGGGGAAGGTTGACATCAGAGAAGGTAGCTTCCTCATCCTGAATGACAGACAGGGATGAATAATGACCGTGAGGTGCAGGAGCATCATCCGTTGCCTGGAAAATAGGCAGCAAATAGTCCGGACGTTCGTGAAATTCCGAAAGCATGTTTATGTGGAAAGTTTTATGCTTTCCATCAATATCGACCACATAGTCAACATCGGAAATCCGAGAGACTATTGCATACGGACCTTTCCATGCAATAAGAAGTCTATTTTCCCTACTGGGGAGTAGGACGAATGCTTTGTCACCTGGACAAAGTTGTCGTAGACATCTATTCTTGTTAGCAAACTGCCTTGCCTTCTCTTTAGCAATTTCTGATGAAGCAGTTGCTAGCTTACATGCCTCAATGATCTTTTGTCTAAGAGCAATGACATACTCATATGAGGATTGAGTTTCATCGCTAATATCATCGGCAGTGATGAGATCGTGTAATAAAGACATAGGGCCGCGTGGACGCGCGCCAAAGACAAGTTCGAAGGGAGAAAATCCTGTGTGTTCATTAGGGACTTCTCTATAGGCAAAGAGAGAGCCGCGGGTAAAACCCTGTCCCAATCTTGAGGATGATCTTCAGTTATCTTACCAAGCAAAGTCTTGAGCGTTCTATTCAGACGCTCAACTAACCCATTAGACATAGGATGGTAGATACTACTGAGAGATCGTTCAATATGTAAGGTAGACATTACCTGTGACATAGTGTCAGATATGAGTTGAGTGCCATGGTCTGACAATATTTCTCTGGGGAACCCCAAGCGAGAAAATATCAACCAAAGAGCATCTGCGATATCTGTAGTAGATATGCTCTTAAGAGGAATAGCCTCTGGCCAACGTGTGCACATATCGACACATGTAAGGATAAACTGATGTCCTCTGGCCGACTTGACCTTAAAAGGGCCAATAATATCTATGGCCATTTTCTGAAACGGCCGAATAGGAATGTCAGCAGCCTGGATAGGCGCAGCATGTCGTGGTCCTCTAGATTTGACCTCCTGACATACCTTGCATGATCGGCAGTAAATACGAATGTCCTTATTGACAAAAAGGCCAAAAGAAAGCCGCAAGGACTCTCGACTTCGTACGGGCAAAACCCATATGTCCAGCACATTGCGAGTCATGAGCATGTTGTAATATTTGGACTCTCATGCTCTTGGGAACAAGAATTTGCGAATGTGCCGACGTAGTCGAATCTTGTACCATACGTACAAGTACGCCGTTTCTCATTGCAATCCAAGATTTTCTATTTGTATCCTGATTCGGATCACCTTTCTTCGCAAGAATGAAGAAATTTTTTTTAAAGAAGGATCTTCTTCTTGCAATTTTATGAAAGAGTCACGAGTAATTACTAAGTGACTATCTTGGCTATCAACTTCATTATCACTATTCAGTGAAGTTTCGGGTGTTTGTAGAGCTTGTGCTCTTGTAACTACTGCATTTGTAGCTTGCATGTTATTATCTTCCCAAGCAGCAATCTGCTGTGGGGTACACTCCCTAACTCCGTGAATACGACCAATAATAAGGTCCGCAATAGGATTAGGTAAGAGACAAGCATGCACATCTCCAGTAAAGAAAGGAGTGGCAATGCGAATTACAGCAGTAGGATATTTTTCTAGAGTGCCGCCAAATGTGACACATTTAATAACCCTTCCTGTAGCACAAGATGGATCTACAAGCGATTGTCTAACACCAATAGTGGTGCATCCGGAATCGAAAAGTAGTGAGACCGGAGTATCATTAACAAGACCCTTATGTAGAATTAAAGAACCCCTCCCGTCATGCGCAACAGCAGCAGGAAGAGCGGGAGTGGGTGACCACAACTCAAAGTAGTTATGGTACCCGGTTCGAATAAAGTACTGCATTGGGGGCATTTGTTTGAAATAACCGCTTGTAGCAAAGAGGATTTCAAGATTGGCTACACCAAAGGTTCGAATATCAAACAAAGTAAAGTGAAGACCCCTCACCGTCATGCGCAACAGCAGGAAGAGCGGGAAGTGGGTGACCACAACTCAAAGTAGTTATGGTACCCGGTTCGAATAAAGTACTGCATTGGGGGCATTTGTTTGCTCTCTCAAAGTCAAAAGCAGAACTAGTGACAGCGTCAAAGTTTTTACTATCAACAACATGATTACAGGCTCCCTCAGTTTCCTGTTGTACAGCATTAGCCTGCTGATATCTCTTTTTTTTGTGTTGAGATCTACCCCGACTATTATTACCTCTGAAGTTATCAGAGTTATTATTATCTCTGCAGTTATTATTGTCTCTATTGTAATTGTTATACTGGTTCGAATTCCAGTTTCCACGATTACTATCATGTTCACATTGATGCGAACATCTATTTGTTTGGTTCTGAGGTCTTCGGCAGGAATAACCTCTATTACCATATCCTCTTTTGAAATGCTTATAATTATTAGGGTGATAGTAACGACCACTATCAGGTTGTCTCCAATTCTTCGAAGAAGAATCACCATGAAATTGGTTTCCATGATTTTGACAGAAATTACCGCTGCCCTTTCTATCAAAATTTTGTTGGGATCTACGAGCAAAGTTTTGACCATACGGAGCTGCCGAAGCAACTGGTAAACCTTCTTTCACCTTAGAGTTACCCATGGTTATGTGTGGGTGCGCAGTTACGTATTGGCAACAGAAATCTTCCATTTCTTTTATTGTTTTAGGTTTACGTTCATGAAGGAAAGCAAGGAAAGACTCATTGACAGACGACATGACTTTGTCTCTAAGTATTAAGTCCATAAGTCCTTCATAAGTTTTTTCCGTCTTAGATAGTTCAACCCATCGTGAGAAAGTAATGCGTATTCTTGCAATAAACTCGGAGAATTCAACTCCATTTTCAGGTAACATGTTTTTTAAATTGTAGACGATAGCCGTCTTCGTTAAGCTGATATTTCTTTAACAAAGCGGCCCTGACAACCTCATAATTGCTCTTGTCAGGTTCATCCACCATATTTAATATACTTAGAGCTTTACCTGTCAGTATCCCTGATAACTGATAAACATATTTTGCTTTGTCTATGTTATGAGCTGTACATGCTTGTTCAAATCTGTCCAGATAGAACATTATGTCATCACTGGAAGGACTAAATGTTGGTAACTTAATCTTAAAAGTATCATTATTAGCCTTCCCAGAAGATGAACCCTTGTTTGAATCATTACCATTACTCATGCTCGTCAATTTCAATTTCTCCAACTCTAAAGCTAAGAGTTTTTCTTCATGTTCCATTTTTGCTTTCCTCTCATCAGACTCTCTTTGTAACTTCCTTTCTTCAGCTTGAGCCTGCATTTGAAGTCTTTCATTTTCAGCTTTTTCAAGTCTTTTATTCTCAGCTTCTTTTTCAAGTCTTTTATTTTCAGCTTCTTTTTCAAGTCTTTTATTTTCAGCTTCTTTTTCAAGTCTTTTATTCTCAGCTTCTTTTTTCAAGTCTTTTATTCTCAGCCTCTAGCTGTAGCTTTCTTTCCTCAGCTTCTGATTCCCTTTTTTTGTTTTTCCATTTCCATTTGGAATCTCTTTTCATCCACCTGCATCTGCAGTTTCTTTTGTTCAGCTTCCATATGCAGTTTCTTTTGTTCAGCTTCCATTGCTTTATCATATCGAGCAGTTGCAAATTCTTCTAACTTATCACCAGTCTTCCCAAGCAATTTACCCTGCTCAATAAAGTGCTCAAATGTAGACATGTTGTCTAACATATGAGTCCAAAACCTGAAATAATTAACTAATTTATTTCAAACCTAAGTGTAACAAGTCTTAATTAAGCACTTGTATATTCACATCACATTATATTATCCCAGTCTCTGTGGGAAACAAGTCTCCAATCAAAGAACTTGTATATGAAATATCAGCACTCAAATCTTGATCATAAGTGCACTTCTCATTCAATAGTGCACGACACTATTCATCATTCATTTATCATCAGTATAGTAGTAACAGTGCATTAGCATAGCCCATTAACTAATTACTATAACTGTAAACAATGACTATGTAAACACATGCAGAATGTAAACATTGAAAATGTAAACAATACAAACAATGTAAACAATAACAATGTAAACAATAACAAAGATCAGCAACAATACAAAAAACTTTCGCAGAAATCAACTAAAAATAAAGCAGAAATTAATGAAATATCACAAAAAATGTGACGATATCTGCGATAGAATTAAACAAAATACATGACACCACAGTGTATAAACAAAAATGTTGTATGAAACTAAATTATAGACAAGAGTAGGCTAACAAATACAAACAAATCACAACAAAACTAAAGAATGTGAAATAATAACGAAAACAATATTAAAACATGTCATCACAGCTAACATAAATAGCAACAGAAGTCGCTTAGCAAATTCCAGTATCGGAAATTTGCAAACCCTACAGAAAACGCTCACAATAGACGACCTCTATGACGTGGCATAATCTAACGGAGACACCACCCAACCGAGAACCCGCTGAAATATAAACATATAAATATACAAATAACATATAGACATATAATATATAGAATGAGATGATACACAGAAGACTCAGCAGAAGTATAAGGGCACAGTTTACATACAAACAGGCCACTTAACTTAAAGGCTTCCAATCGTAGAACAGCAGAAAAACGGATGTCAATCAACGTCCTAAAGAACGAAGCTCCAACGATGATGGCACATCTGAACTGCTTCCACTGCTAACACGATGGTACAAGAGCTTCTGAAATACTGTGTGTTGAGTTGTTTCGGCACTTGACCTTCTAATCCAAAAGTAAGTTGATGGAAATCGGTACTTGGCCTTCTTCAGAAAACAACCCGTTTCAACCGGCACTTGACCTTCTCAAAAAAACGACAGCACTGGAACCTTGACAGCAGCAACTTGCTTGACTTGCGTAAAAGATAACAGCAGTCCGAGTTATCCGGCAACATGTAACAACGCCGGGTACTGTCAAATTCTTGTTTCCGTCAAAAAGTTTGAAATTTTGACTTTTACCGGGCAACGCCGAGTACTTTGAAAATTTTGAAGATGTTGACTGTATTGAAGAATGTTAATTTCTTGAAGGATGCTGATGAATTCTTGTTGAAAATGAAGTGGGTAAGGGACCCCGTGTTTGCTAGTACCAGAATCAAACCAGCTTATGGCCACCAAATGATGCGTGATGCCATATGATGATGGATGGCATCCGCATGTCTGGTTTTGTGTAGTGTGTAGATGTGTTCAGTCAAAACAATGTTCATGCAACAATAACAGGGCAATCCACATAGGACGTCAGTAAACTCACGACGTATAAAGTCAATGAGTCTTGAAACAGCCGTTGACGTTTTTCTTCATTATTTATTGTGGACGCCACAGTGACAAAATGGTTACGCAAATGTGTAGGCACATCAAACAGTCATTATCACAGCAACATTCAATACAGCAATAGACGGTAGACAGCATTACAATGATGAGTCAGATGCATGTTATATTTCATAGTGCTGTAAATATAGTCAGGTGAAAAACTCCATCCTTTTCTATAACAGCCAGGAGATAACCAGATGTATGAGATCAGTTCACTCTCCTTAGTTTGACTTCAGCAAGACAGACACGTCTGCCGAAGTATAAATAATGTCCTCAAGAATATCCTCTAGATAATAAAGGTTTTCTAAACCTAGTTTCATTTAACAAAGTAGCAAGTAATGGTCCTTGGAACCTGCATCAAACCGATGCAGTACAATGCAGCGACATGTGAGCTGGGAAAGAACATCTCGTGACGACGACTTTCGGAGACAGGCTATGAATCGAAATCGCTCACGACCCAAAATCGATAGAGTTAATGAAAAAGTCAATTTACCTTGCTTTCATGAAATACACAGAAATATCACGCCTCCCGGCATGTGCAAATACACTAGAGGTATTATCCCGAATAAACGAAATATCCATAAGAGGACTACACATCCCTGACAGAACAAAAAATAGCGGAGTTCACCTCTTTCAACCGAGGCATAAATCTATTTCAGCCATTTCCATCGCTCACCTCCCACAGTGGTGGGCGGAAATCCGATAAAGTCACAGGACGGACAAGCCAGATCATTGGCAAGAAAAACTTTACAACAAGATTAAATTTTCAACCAAAATTTACAACTAAAAGGTAACATGGATACCAAAACCCAGTTCATGTGTTTCTTATGTTTACCTCAAAGGTAGTTTGCCTTGTTGAAATGCTAGTTTGATTACCATTCAGATTCTTGACGAATGACTGTGGCAGCTGCACATGATCTGAATCTCCAGATTCAAAATGTGGTATAGAACCTGTTCGAGCTTCTAACTGATGTGGAATAAGATCTTCAAAGTCTTCTGCCCTATGCACCACATGGCCCACTAGAAGAAAGAATATATTACACAAAGATTAAAAAAACGTCCCCTAACAGATGCTGCCATAGGGAAACAAAGTGTTAAAGACTTCACTATACTAGGTCTCAGCTTTATGAGATGGGGTGACCAGCTCCCTTCCTTGCTGCCTGTGCCTTCCGTAACTTAAGAGCAGAGTCAGGTACCCATTTACAGCTGGGAATGGAGCATGACGCTATTAGGTTCAAAACCATTATACAAATGGCAAAATCAGAGTGTCATTTAAAAATATAAAAATTTGGTGACGTTAACACCTTCATTGTCTACCATGTTCTTTTTTTTTATAGCAATTGCAAGGATCTTTTTTTTTCCTACGACAAAGTCAAAAGTTTCTACATTATTTTTATATAAGACTGTCCTTTCGTTTTAATAGCACTTTTCAAGCATCTGATTGGCTATGCAGAGCAGTTTCCTCTCGCAGCACAGTTACCAGGTTTGAAATCTGGTAGTGTCAAGCACCAGTCTAACCAGCTGTAAATGGGTACCTGAATCTGCTCTTGATTTAGGGAAGGAAAAGGCAGTACGGAAGGAAATTGGTTACCCCAACTCATAAAAAAGCTTGAAACCTAGTATGGTGATGTCTCTAACACTTCACTCCCTTATGGTAGTATCTATGGAACTACCGTTATCGTTTACCATATTTTATGCAACAATTCTTTGTCAATAAAAGTAAGACAGAGAGTTCTTAAGTTGTTATATGGAACCAATCCTGACAAGTTAATGTGTTAAAAATATTATGGACAGGCAAAAATAGTAATGAGGATGTCCTGAAAGAGGCCAATGTGCAAAGGAAACTTATTTCACAAGTTAGAAAGAAGTAATTCACCTTTTTTTAGGGGGCACGTTATGAGAAGAGGAAAGCTGGAATATATCGTAACAACAGATAAGACTGAAGGAAAAAGAGATAGGGGAAGAGAAAGAGAGCAAATACTGCACAGTTTGACATCGTGGCATGGAAAGAAATCAACAACAGAATTGATAAATTGTACTGGAGACGGGAAGTTGTGGAGGGACATGATCTCCTATGCCACTAGGCATGGTACTTGAAGAAGAAGAAATTTTACTACTGTTATAAAAATATTACGGTTGTTCACGTGCCGTATTCTAATTAACCAACCTTTACTCCCATAATTCCTAATTTGTCTGGTTGTTTTACTCATTACTAAGCAGTGTTTTGTTATTCATTTATGGGATGGAAACAGATCAACAACAGAACTGATAAACAGCAATGGAGACATGAAGATGTGGACAGGCATAAAAAATTTCAAAGAATTTTTCAGTTTTGTTTGTTTGGTTTTGTTGAATTCTTCTACCTGGTTATTTTTGCCAGCAATGATTTGTCTTTCCTGTTCCATTCTCTTATGCAAACACCATCTATATATTACAGGCATACCTCAGAGATATTGCGGGTTTGGTTCCAGACCACCGCAGTAAAGCGAATATCGCAATAAAGTGGGTCACACCCCTTTTATTGGGCTTCCCAGTGCATATAAAAGCCTAAAATCATGTTTACACTATGTCTATTAAGTGCGCAATAGCGCTAGGTCTTAAAAAAAACAATGTACTGTAAAATTTAAAATACTTTATTGCTAAAAAATGCTAATCTTCATCATCTGAGCCTTAAGCGAATCGTAATCTTTTTGCCAAAATCTATCGGAAGAAGAAGGCACATTCTAATAAATAAATATGAATAATTTGAAAAAAAGCGCAATAAAGTGAAGTGCAATAAAGCGAGTTATACCTGTATTCCATCATCATTATTTTTCTTTGTGCTTCATACGGAGCATGCAGCCACCACTCACCAGGTCCCCTTGCAGGAAGCCTGCATTAAGCATTCACATGCTCTTGCTGCAGTAGTTTCTGTGGTAATTAGTTTTACATGATGAGGTTTCCAGCCTCATACACAACCTCATATTACTCGCTTTGTACAACATGCTTGAGGCTGTGGTAGTTCATGTCTTTGTCTCTTTATTTTGTCAGTGACCCCCAGGAAGTAATGGAACAAACAAATCAACAACAGAATTAACAGCACTAGGGGCAGGAAGTTGTGGAGTGACATCTAAAATTTCACTTGAGTTTTTTGGTTTGTTTCTTGTTTGGTTTTGTTGAATTCTTCCACCATTTTCTTTTTGTCAGCAATGATTTGTCTTTCCTGTTCCATTCTTTTTTGTAAACCCTGTCTATATACATTTTACTTAAACCAAGAATGGGTCTTTCCATTTCTTACTTACTTAGTCGTCCCTCTTAAACCGTGAGGTGCTGAGGTTTGGAAGAAAGAACGCCATACTATCCTATCAGCTGGCTTCCTCCTGGCCTGCTTCCATTCTAGTCCTCAGTCCTTCAGAGATCGTCTAATATTGTCATCCCAGTGGACTCTGGGTCATCCTGGAGGTCTGGATCCCTGGCTCTTAGCTTCCCATACCTGTCATGGCAGCCGATCTTCTCCCATTCTGCAGACATGGCCAAACCATCTTAGTTGGGACTGTTCTACTTGGGTCTGCAGGGGTTGGGGTTTTTATGCCTTGACGTATCATCTGGTTGCTGGCCATGTCTCTTCTTGTTACTTCAACCACCTCCCTCAGATAGCTTTTCATTTCTCTGTTCATAAATCTAATAATTTTATAATTTAATGCAATCTCAGTAATGTCCTGAAAGAGGCCAGTGTGCAAAGAAAGCTTATTCCTTATGTTAGAAGGAAAATCCTCTTTCTTTAGGCATGCTATAAGAAGAAAGAAGCAGGAATATACTGTGACACCAGGAAAGTCTGAAGCAAAAACAAAGAGGACAACAAAGAGAGAAGTTACTAGACAGTATGACATCAGGGCCTGGAAAAAAAGACAACAACAGAATTGATAAACAGTACTGCAGACAGGAAGTTGTGGGGACACATGATCTCCTATGCCACCAGTCATGGTACTTGAAATGCAATCTCCCTATTATTGTATTACTTTCTATCAATTCTAATACTCACTCTCCCTTGTTTGAGGTGTACAGAACTCTATACCGGCTGAAACATTCTCCACCCACTTCAGAGACCTCTCCTCACTGAGAACACCAGAAACACTCTTGGCTATCAAGGTCACTTTATATGATGTACCAGGTGCGAGCCCTGCCAAAGAGTAGAAAAAAAAGAAGAAAAAAATGTAAGAATTTAATTTTCATATTAGTTCATCAGTGCTAGATTTTTAAAATACATGTATTTATACTCTGAGTGCCCGAATGGTTAACTCTTACTATACGTAAGCTAAAACCGCGTTTTTACACACTAGTTTTGCTATTGTTACCGCCGCATGCCAGTTGAACTGGCGAGCCGTAAAATTGGTACTAAACCTGCGCCACTTCACGGGGCTTGCCGGATAGTAAGAGTTAAGTGGCTTGAGTACTCTCACTGCAAAGTTACTGGGTTCCAGGATTGAAAGCAGGTAGTGTTACACTCTAGTCAACAGGACTGTATAAATGGGTTCCTGACTCTGCTCTTAAGTTAGGGAAGGCAAAGGCAGCAAGTAAGGGAACTGGTCACCCCACCTCATAAAGCTAGACCAAGTATTGTGAAGTATCTAACACTTCACTCCCCTACGGCAGTTTCTGCTATGGGACCACCATTACCTTAAAGTTCATTTGTTCTATTTATACTCTAATTGTCAACTTATTTGACAGGTCCATGGGTCTGACAGCCTCATCACGTAACACAAACTGCTACAGCAACCACTACAAAGGGACCAGCGGCAGTGGTGGCTCCATAAAGAACGAAAAGGGAACTGGTGATTGATAATGATTTATACTCTGAAATTCAATGTTGGTGGCATGCAATAGGGGGACTTAGCATGTGTTTGTTGAAGGCCCATGCTCCTTGTGAAACTAAAGGGTATTGATGATGATTAGGATGATGATGATGTTCTAATACTGGAAACGTGCATCAAAAGTTTTGATCAAGTTTATTCAATAAACACATAGTATGACCAGTACTTTAGCATTGTATACATCAAACACATAGTATAACCTGTAAATTTAGCACTGTATACATCAAGCATATAATATGACCTGTACTTTAGCACTGTATATATCAAACACATAGTATGACCAGTACTTTAGCCCTATATACATTAAACATATAGTATGACCTGTACTTTAGCACTGTATACATCAAACATATAGTATGACCAGTACTTAAGCATTGTATACTTCAAACACATAGTATGACCAGTACTTTAGCACTGTATACATCAAACACATAGTATGACTAGTACTTGCAGCATTTGTATACTTCAAAGACATAGTATGGCCAGTACTTGCAGCATTGCATACATCAAACACATAGTATGATCAGGGGTCCAAATGGGGCAGTGATGCGCAATATAAGACTCAACATGTCTCTTAGCCTCTCCTGCCCAAGTCTACCTCACCTATTCGTGGTGGACCCCGTTATACCCAGTAATCTTGCCGAAGGTTGGGTATCAACCCCAGAGGGAGGCAAGATGGGACAGCAAACAAGGTAAAGGCAAAATCAAATCCCCCAGCCAGAGGGGGAGGCATGAGCACACTCTGCCTTAAGAAACAGGTGCTGAAGTCAGATGTACCAGGCCAGGAGGCGCACCAGCAACCATGGTACCATGCAACCCGCTTTGGTTTAATATGTCTAGAACCGGACTTCTTGTGTAGACATTTCTAAACAACAGCGAACGAGAAGAAGAAGAAGAAGATGACAAGTACTTCAGCATTGTATACATCAAACACATAGTATGACCTGTACTTTAGCATTGTATACATCAAACACATTGTATGACCAGCACTTGCAGCATTGCATACATCAAACACATAGTATGACCTGTACTTTAGCATTGTATACATCAAACACATAGTATGACCAGCACTTGCAGCATTGCATACATCAAACACATAGTATGACCTGTACTTTAGCATTGTATACATCAAACACATTGTATGACCAGCACTTGCAGCATTGCATACATCAAACACATAGTATGACCTGTACTTTAGCATTGTATACATCAAACACATAGTATGACCAGTACTTGCAGCATTGCATACATCAAACACATAGTATGACCAGCACTTGCAGCATTGCATACATCAAACACATAGTATGACCAGTACTTCAGCACTGTATACATCAAACACATAGTATGACCAGTACTTGCAGCATTGTATACATCAAACACATAGTATGACCAGTACTTGTAGCATTGCATACATCAAACACATAGTATGACCAGCACTTGCAGCATTGTATACATCAAACACATAGTATGACCCATACTTCAGCATTGTATACATCAAACACATAGTATGACCAGTACTTGCAGCATTGCATACATCAAACACATAGTATGACCAGCACTTGCAGCATAATATACATCAAACACATAGTATGACCAGTACTTTAGATTTGTATACACCAATCACTTGACATGACCTTAACTTTCAACATTTTATACATCAAACATGTTCAAAATGTCTCTGACTCACCCAAAAGACAGCAACAACATGAAAAGACTCAACAGGAAAAATCAAAGTCTCATCTTCCAGTTTCGAGCAGGACTCGCCAGAGTCAATAGCCTTTTAAAAAGTATTATGTATTAACCCTCAGCACCTACCCATGTGTAGACACTGCTCTCACCCTTATGAAACAACCAGGCACCTTCTTATGGAGTGCCTACCACTCACAAATGCTAACAAAAATCTACTACAGATGCCCCTGACAATCACCAACTAACTATATGGAACCGTGGACCAACTGCAGATAACCTGAACTTTTCTAAGAATGGCATTGGGCTGCCAAGAGTAGATAAGCTCAGAAGCTATGGGATATCTACAACAACAACATACGAGGTCTGGTCAAAAAGTATCCGACCTTTTTTTTTTTTTTTTGGGGGGGGGGGGGGGGGGGGAATTATATACAGGAGGTTTCTCTGGTGGATACAGTGGAGAAGACCTTCCTGCGCATGCGTGAATTTTTTCCCTCCCAAAGACAGTGTCAGTCATCTGCAATAAGTGTATGCGCGAGCTGTGGTAGTAACAAGCTGTCGAATTTTTATTTGTCATGAAATGACGGAACGTTTTGAACAGCGGTATTGCATTAAATTTTGCCAAAAGCTCGGTGATACCCAAGTAGAAACAATTCAAAATATTCAACAAGCTTTTGACGATGAAGCCATGAGCATTACACAAATTAAGGAGTGGTACAACCGTTTCAAAGAAGGCCGCACATCGGTGGATAGCGAGCCACGTTCCGGTAGACCATCAACAAGCCGAAACGACGTGGTCATTCACGAAGTGCGGACTTTGATCATGCAGAACCGTTGTATCACCATCCGAGAACTTACACACGAGGTGGGGATAAGCCACGGTTCAGTACAATCCATATTGACGGAGGATTTGAACTTGCGGAGAGTGTGAGCTAAATTCGTGCTGAAGCTGTTAACGATGGAGCAGAAGCAACTCCGTCTGGAAGTCGCGCAGGACATGCTGGACTGCGCAAACAGTGACAGTAACTTCCTGAACACTTTGATCAATGGTGATGAGACGTGGGTTTACGGGTACGACCCGGAAACCAAGACACAGTCTTCACAGTGGAAACATTCATCATCTCCAAGGCCAAAGAAAGCAAGGCAGGTATGCAGCAACGTCAAAGTCATGTTGACCGTTTTCTTTGACTCCAGTGGAGTGGTGCATCACGAGTTCGCACCACAAGGCCAAAACATTACCAAAGATTACTATCTGGAGGTCATGCGTCGCCTTCGTGATGCTGTACGGCGCAAATGAACGGACCTGTAGACAACGGGAACTTGGCAGCTGCATCACAACAATGCACCCGCACATTCTTCACATCTGATTCGGACTTTCTTGGCCAAACACAAGACTCCTCTGATTCGTCAGGCTCCATACTCTCCTGACATGGCTCCTTGCGATTTCTGGCTGTTCCCCAAGCTGAAAATACAGCTGAAAGGGACCCGATTTGAGTCACGAGAAGACATTATGATAAATTCGACGGGCGAGCTATACTCCATTCCCAAAGAAGCCTACCTGAAAGTCTTCCAAGCATGGCGGGACCGCTGGGAGAAGTGTATGCAGTCCCAAGGAGAGTACTTTGAAGGGGATTAAGGTTTCAGACTTCCAGGTGAGTGATTGTATTTTTCCTGGCCAAAGGTCGGATACTTTTTGACCAGACCTCGTACATCAAACACATGACCAGTACTTTTAATATTTTATAAACCAAACACAAAACTATTTAAGAACACTATTTCTAGCATTTACATCCATCTGACAGAAGACACAATTTATATTATTCATATCCACCAGATGTAAAGCTATCCACCAGATGTAAAGCTACCATTTCTAATTTTAAAAAAAAATGAAAAACAAGACTGTTATTTCCAACATTTATATTCACCACAAAGAAGACACTTTTTATTAAAACTTACATCAACCACACATAAGATACTATTTCTAACATTTATACCCATCAGACAAGAAAGTGCAATTTCTAACATTTATATCCACCAGACAAGAGATATAATTTTTAACATTTATACCCATAAAACAAAGGATGATTCATAAATATTATAAATATCCAAAAGACAAAAAGCTTAAATTTCTAACAACCACATCCACTGGATAAGACAACATTTAGTATTTACAACCTGAAAATGTGTAGCAGAACACTCCAGGCTTGACCACTACCACTTCCTTCCCATTCACAAAAACTGAATGCTGGTAATTGCTGTTGCCAGGCAACCAGGACAAGAATGCTGAAGTGTGTGATATGTCAGACACTTTCAGCTCTGACGGCACCGGATAGGAATCTTGGAGAAAACAAAATGTGGGTCACAGTCACATGCTGCCAGCATCTGTCTGACATTAATTTTTTTTTTTAAATTGTATGTGCAGTAGTTGTCCAGTGCTTTAGGTATCTTTTGTATCAAATAAACTTCTTCTTCTTCTTCCTCGTTCGTCCTGAAAAGGACGTTGGTTGCGTTGTGTCTGTTTACGCCGTAGCTGTGATATCTGCACCTTTCGGTCAACACATCCGACTTCAGCATGGCATTTTTGGGACCGGGTTTGCCTTCCCTCTGCGATCCCTACTCTCTCAGCCAGACTGCAGTGATGCAGCCTGTTTCCAGGACCACCACGTGGAGGTGGAGTAGGGTCTCGGTCAGCTCTGGTTCGCTGACCCTGATGCAAGCAGTCAAGTTATGGGTCGCTGACTGCATTCTCTATTGCTGCATCTTTGGGTCCCGTATCAAATAAACAATAAGTTTCTAATTTTTTTTTAGGAGTTTTTGCCCTGTTTTGATGGGGTGCATCACATTTAATCTAGACACAAGGTCCATCGGTTATATGAAAACATATTTCAACATTTCTTGTGGTGTGGTAAGCTATTTATGGTAACATTTCTAGTCCTGTTCCATAGGGTTTCATTTTGGTTCTATTTTACCTGTTCTTCTTGTTTTACAATTCCATTTATATTTTTTTTGTATATTTATTTGTAGTTTTCCCCCCGTTCATCTGTGCTTCTTCTTCTTCTTGGATCCTTAGCCCTTGACTGAAAAGCAGTCAGTGGCCATCACGTCTTGTGGCATCTTGTAGGGCAGCAACAAACTGTCCCCATTTAGATCGGTCGGTGGCCATCCTTTGGGCTGTGCTCCAACTCTGGTTCATGCTTTGCATCTCAGCCTCCACAGTTCCACCCCAGGTTGTCTTTGGTCTGCCTCTCTTTTGCAGTCCCTCTCGGGTCTATGGCATAGCAGTTCTGGTGATGGTGGCAGGGTCCCTTCTGAGGACATGGCCAACCCAGTTCCAGCGTCTGCCTGCAATGATAGTGTGCATGCCTTTTTGACTGCACCATGTAAGAAGTTCCTGGTTGGAGATGGTATTCGGCCAAAAAATTCAAAGAATTTTCCTTAGGCAGGCTGTGTGGAATGAGGATAATTTGGACATTTGTGTTACTCTCCAACACTCCTCACCGTACAAAAGTATGCAACTTTTGTATAATCTTAATTTGGTGTTTGTGCTGTACTGTGAAGATTTCCAAAGGTTCTACTGGCTTTATTCATTCTGTTACTAAAGTCTTTGCTTGTTCTGCCATCTGGTGTTACTATGCTTCCTAGATATGTAAATGTATTGGTTTGTTCCAGCTTTTGGTTCTGTATTTTTTTGGGCCGAGGAATTACACTGAGTATCATAATTTCAGTCTTCTTCAGATTTGTGCTTATTTCCAGCAAAACAAATTGAAAATCTTGCCTCATCCAAATTCTGAATTCCATATCCTTATGAAATATGATTCCAACACATATATTTGTAACATTACACTTTTTCTGGAGTCAAACTAGACTTATACACATTATTAATACGTAGAATTTTCTACACTTGGAAAAGTGGACCCTGCCACCTTGGTGGACACTGCAGAATCTTCCCCTGACATAGACATGGACCCCTATCATCATCCTTCACTACCGTGCTTAGTCATATCTACCAAATATATAGTCAGATTTGTGCTTATTTCCAGCAAAATAAATTGAAAATAACAGAAAAACTAATGTGCCTTCTCTCAACTAAGATAATGAAACAAAACCCAAACTAACCATGTTCTCTAAAACGTATTCCACATTACAGCATCTGTCTTCTTCCTCTTCATCATCTTCTTCATCAATCATCATCATCATCAATCATCAATCACCATCACCTCCATCACCAGCACCATCATCATCCCCACCCTTCAGTTCCCAAGGAGCACAGGTCTTTGAAAAATTATGGCAAGCCCATAAAGAGTTCCATCAGCACATGGTTTTTCCATTTCTTTGTTATCCCCTGCATGTCTATCTCCATTTCTCTTCCCCCATGTGTTAGAGGCCCGAAAGGGAAGCAAAAAATAGTAATATAAGTATATAAACCAATAAAACGGTATTACACTGTAACCTACCATGCATGTTGTAAGAAGTGACTAAGGAAGGTTGGGCATGGGACTGGCTACCCCATACTGTACACAATTTTTAGACACAGATACTTCTGCGCCTGTCTTATGCATTCACATAATTCTAAACAAAAACAATAACAGGTTTATTTCACATGAAATAAATTTTAGTTTTTAGAATCAAATATGAAACACTAAACCACTAATCACCTGGAACAAAGTATACCTTTTCCAATAAGCATAGTGCACTGAGCATCTCTAGATTGGCCTCTGTTTGATAAACATCGTACACAAATTCGGTGGGTCTGAAAAAAATAATAATGATAAAACACAGCAAAAATAGTATAGAAATGGATGTCACACAAGCAGATTTCTACTTTCAACATGAAAGATGTGTTTGTTTCTGCTTGACTAATTTCATTTCATTTTCACTAAACATAATAAGAAGAAGAAGACTCCATTCTTGTGAGCTCTCCTGCTTTGAGGTTTATCTTAGGCATGCCTGAGAACAGCAGAAGCCAGCCAAAATCATTTATTTGATTTATTTCTAAATATTGCTGAGCATTCATTTTACAGACTTGTTAGAGTGCTTCCCTCTTGTGGCCAAGTTACCAGGTTCAAAACGTGGTAACATCCTGCTCCAGTCTACCTAGCTGTAAATGGATACCTGACTCTGCTCCAAACCTCACACACCAAGGAGAAGAGGAATGAATAAGTAAGTAAATACTACTCTGCTTTTGTTGTTGTTGATGATGGTCGTGATGCTTAACTGATTCCGTACGCAAGATCTTTTAAAAGACGCAATGGCCGACCGCTGTGACCGCAAGATCTTTTAAAAGACACTGATTTATTTTGTTGTTTCTTTCTTTTCTGATATTTTATACTGCCCGGAATTTATCTCGAATGGAAGTAAACACAAAACTGGGCAAATTTCAACAAGCTTCAACGTCTTTTATTTGCGTTTGAAGGGATTTTTTCACATTTATCTTCATCTTTAATCGTGTTTTGTCGTATTGCCATAATGGCCGAAAACACACAGGATATGTTAATAATATGTGAACAGTGAACAAACTGTGTGATCAACCATAACTTTCTTACTTTTTATGTGTTTCTAAATGGATTACCTGCACAAAGAGAGCAGTGAAACTGTATCGTGATAACAATTTATGTTACAAGCTTTACGTAAGTCGAAAATTTTTGTTCAAAATTTCAAGTTATCTTTTTTTCCGTGTACATGTTATCTGTTATAACATAAACATAACATAAAATTAGCTAGAAAGGCATATGGATTTATATTGTTCATCCAATGTACTTTAATTTGATATATAATATGTTATACTTAACTCATGATTAGACACACATTGTCAGTAAACGTAAATTATGTATGTGTAAATTTTTGGGGGCTTAAAAATAATTCTGTCCAGAGCTGAAAATAATTACTTACGGAAAGAGTTAAGCAGATGACCTGGTCAGGTTTACCGCTGACTTAGGGATGCTGAGGCTGGTGGAGTTATGAACAATGTTGCTGTAATTCTTATGGCCCGCATGCAGCATGAAATGCCAATAGAGAGGGTAAACTCAGCGAAGAAGGGAACTACTCACACCACCTCATAAAGCTAGACCTTGTATAATGAAGGCAACCTCATCTTGTAAAACAAACAGGGGAATCGCTTCGCATAGCTAGGCGGTGGTGCCGCTCGGAAGGTCTTAGGTTCAATTCTCCGGTAAGCCACTGACTTCTGTTGTTTTTCCGTTGTCAAGTTTTCTACTTCTTTATTTCTCACAAGTGCCTGAAACATACCTTTATGTGTGTAATACTTACATGATGAGGTTACCAGTTCCATACACAACTTCATATTAATCGCCTTGCTCGACATGCCTGAGTGTGCAGTGGTCTTATTCTGTCTGTCTCAAGGGGGGACCTTGGGACTACACTGGGCCCACTAAACTATGACACACTTATTCATCTGGCAGCAGAAATCACTCATATTTTCAACCATATATAAATGTACTTACATCATTAATATTAATTCCTTCAAGTTTGGCTTTTGTTCTCTCATTGTTTCTGACCAAGATCTTGATCTGTCCATCCACTAGAACATGGTATGACTGGATCTTCAACTCTGGTGTGGGGTCTGGTCCTCGCCAACTGACTTGAAGACTATTTGGCAACTGTTTATCTAGCGACAAGTTTCGTGGGCATGGAACTGCTGAAGTCAGAAAATTGAAGAAAAAAAAATTAAAGTTTTGCTGAATAATGATGTTGACTGATGATGATAAATGATGATTAATTATTCGTGATGTTAAAATGATGACTGATGCTGAGAAAATGATGATTGATGATGTTGAAATGATGAATGATAATGTTAAAATGATGATTGATGATGTTGAAATGATAATAGATGATGATAAGATTATGATTTATGATGTTAAAATGATGACTGATGGTGTTAAAATGATGACTGATGATGATAATATGATGACTGATGGTGTTAAAATGATGACTGATGATGATAAAATGATGATTCATTTGTAAATTATACCATTTACTACTTTTTATTTTATCCTAATGAGAGAGGTCAAAGTTTGGCAGCTAAAATACTTTGGCCACATAACACCTTGCAGAAGACCATAACAGAAGGGAGAGTTGAAGGCAAACGTGCAAGGGGAAGACAGCGATATAAGTGGGAAGATAACATCAAGAGATGGACAGGAAAGAGTCTATCAGAGTGCACCACCAAGACAAGAGACAGAAGACGTTGGAGATCCATTACAGCCAACCTTCGTTGTGAAGATGGCAACTGATGATGATGATGATTTTATCCTGCAGTTATACAGCAGTTGAATGGGAAAAAAAACACACAAATAGTAATACGTCTTACAAGGAGAAAGGTCAAGAAAAACCTACGTTGCGGCCACAAGGCCTTCGTCAGGGACAGACAAACAAGAGACAGGAGGGAAAGAAAATGAGAATTAAGTAGAGAACATGAACATTAAAAACAAAAAATAATAAATAATGAAAACAAGGACTGGAAAACAGTAAGAAAAATAAAATAAAATAAAATAAAAATAAAATAAAATAAATAAATAAATAATATAATAAATAAATTTTAAAAAAAAAAACAAAACAAAAAATTTTATAATAAATATATATATATAAAATAAAAAAAAAATAAAAAAACGAAAAAAATAAGAAAATTAAAAAATAAATAAAATAAATAAAAATAAATAAAATAAAATTTAAAAAAAAAAATGTAATAAATAAAAAAATTAATAAATTAATAAATAAAATATTTACAATATTAAAATACATAAAGTTCCCCTGTTCTTCTTCTTCTTCTCGTTCGCTGTTGTTTAGAAATGTCTACACAAGAAGTCCGGTTTAGTTCCCCTGTTGACAACCTTAACAGTTTTCTTAAGATCAGTTGCCAGCTGATCATGTCGCCAAGATTTGTTACCTGAAGTGGCAGTAGTATTCTGTCGAGGGAAGGTATATCGCCCTCGGAAAAGCGATGGGAAAAAAAAAAAATGGGTGATCGCAACAAGGTAGAAAGTCATAATACAGCTGGCACTAGATAGAAAAGGACGCCTCAGACAAAAGAATGTTGGGTATTCAAACCGTGTGGTTTAAGGCAACCCATAAGATGGATGAGGCGTTGTTCCTGGCGAAACCGACTGTTGGCGTCCGAGGAACAGGATCTGATGGCTGTCACCTGGATGTCAGTGGCACCGTGGTGGTCAGGGCCATTGAAGTGGATGGCCACAGGTGTGGATTTAAACTGAGAGATGCTGTAGAGGTGTCTGCAGAATCGGTCGCCCAGCCGTGTGCCCATTGTAAGTAATGTTGCAACGTTTGCATATAATAGCATAAATGACGTTGCATGACTCACATGTGAAGCCATGGGCGATGGTGAACTTGGCATTAGGGAACGAGACTGAACGTGTTTCGATTACATACTAACATGTCTTACATCGTGTTCGGTTACATGGCTTGGTCCCAAAGTGGCCATCGTTGACGGTTTTCAAACGACTGTGGACTAGGAGGTCCCTCAAATTTTTATGGTGGGGGGGGGGGGGGAGTGATGGTGACAACAATGTCAAGGAAATTAACAGAGACTGTAAGAGGCAGGCATAACTGGGACCCATCTTGGTGCCCATGGCAACTCCACTGACTTGGTCGAAGAACTGTCCATTGAATTCAAAGGAATTGAGTCGAAGGACAAGTTCTGCAAGGCGCAAGAGAGTCTCTGTAGCGATAGAGGGGTGCGTGCGCTGGTCCAGGAAAAACCGGAGAGCTCGGAGACCATCTGAGTGAGGAATGGAAGTGTAAAGTGAGCAAACATCTAACAGAAATAAACAGTAGGTACAGTCTGGGGAAAGCTGGATAGAGGAAAAAGTAGAAAGAGCATGGTTTGTGTCCTTTAAGAAGGAAGGAAGCTGCTCTACAATAGGCTGGAAGATGCTGTCGAGGAAGTCTGATATATGTTCGGTGGGGCAGGCACACGCAGAGACAATGGGTCTCCCAGGGTTGGAGGGTTTATGAATTTTGGGAAGCATATAAATTACAGGCTTGCCCAGACAACTATTATCAATGCGGAGATGAGAAGCGCTGGAAGGTAAGGATTTGTTAGCGATAAGACTTTTGATGGTGTTATGGACCAGACGATTGTTGAGGACTGTCGCATCATTGTCACGGCACTGGTAGAAGGAGCTGTTGGTGAGCTGCTTATTACCTTCTTGGAGGTACAGGTCCTTGCGCCATACCATAATGGCACCTCCTTTGTCCGCCGGTCTGATAACAATGTCCTCTCTGCGGCGGAGCTTCGAGAGGGCATGAGACTCATCAGAAGAAAGGTTGGAATAACGCAGACATTGAGGTTGGAGTTGCTGAATGTCGTGGAGGGTATTCTGAATGTATAAATCAAGAGCGTGGGAAGCACCAGGAGAGGGTGTAAAATTCTTATTCTTGGGAGGAGCGAAGCGTGCAAAGGCAACATCTGAGTCAGCCGGCGATCTCTGAGGACCATCATTGTTGCGGAAATGGAACTGAAGTCGTAGACGGCAATGAAACCGATGAACATCTTGGAGGAGATTATACTGATCAGAGGTTGGTTGGAGAGGGACAAAGTGCAGGCCCTTGCTGAGGACCGAAAGCTCACCCTCAGAGAGGGCAAGATCAGAGGGAATACAAACAACCTGGGAACGAGATGGAGTAGAGGAGGCAGGGGCAGTATCAGGCGTAGGACAGAGGCAGGAAAGTTTGTCCTTCTTCTGGGCGGATAAAAAATCATACAGTTGCCAGTTGAGGGTATGGATAATAATGCGGATAATGGGGAAGGCAGGAAAGACAGTCCTTTTCAGGACTAACAACAGGCTAGCACCGAAGAAAATAAACACACAATATACCCAAATTATAACCAACTTTCAGGTTGAACAGGGTATTACAGCATTATAGTAGACGAAATCAACAACAACAACAACAACAAGTAGCTGGAGGTGAGACTACGTAAGCGGAGTAGAAGCTGAGACTGCTGAGCACTGATATCTGCCAGGAGGCGGTAATGGATAGCTGCGACAGCCCGCATACGCTGGAACCCACATGTGGTCTCGATGCGCTGTAAGAGGCGATGTTCACGAGGGTGAAGTTGGCCAGCCGAGGGGTTGAAGTGAGAAGTGAAGCCACGAGGGAGAACTTTAAGGCGGAGGCAGGTGCGGATAAAGTGGAGATGGCATGTGAATCTAGTTTTCTTGAATGTATCAAATGCAAAATCAATAGCAGTGCGAAATATATCAGGTGGTAAGAGGCTGAAAGAGGTGGTTATAGAAGACCGAAGTGAATTAATGAAGTGTTTCAGTGAAGGCATTGTGGCAAATCGAGTGAGACCACACAAAAAACAAAAAAAATTAATTAAATAAATAAATAAATAAAAAAACACAGAAAAATTAATAATAATAATTATATTTATTATTAAATTAAAAACTCCGCCCATGCCGGTCCCAAGCCCGGATGAAAAAGGAGGAGGGCGGCCTGCATGGAGGCCGTAAGGAGGCAGCCCCTCCACCATGCAAAGGCACAACAGGCCAATCACCTGTTTGTCTTAAACTATGATTACGAGAAATACAAGAGAGAAAACCGGACTGATTCTAAAGGCGACGAACTGGAACGGACTACGGACTACGACTTATGGAACTTGGAACACAAGAAGTATAAATGGGAAGGAAGAGGAGCTGGTGGAAGAGATGAGGAAAGCAAAACTAGAAATCCTGGCTATAACGGAAACGAAGAAAAAAGGACAAGGAGTCATGGATCTCGATGGCAACACGTTGCTCTACAGTGGTGTACCCATATCTGAAAGAGCTAAAGGGGGCGTGGGTTGCATTGTGGCCAAAATCAAAAAGATAGTATCAAGGGATGGAACTTTGTCTCGGAGCGCATTATGGTTGTAAAACTAAAAGAAGGAGAAACCATAGTCAACCTGGTCATAGTGTATGGGCCAAATGAGGATGAGAGAGCAGAGGTCAAGGAGGAATTCTTCGAGCTGCTTCAAAGGACAGTGGATGACTGCCTAGATGAAGTTATCATGCTCGGAGATTTTAATGCCAGAGTTGGAAATGACCATGCTAGATGGGGTGGCGTTATCGGAAGATATGGAGAAGATACTCTCAATGACAATGGAAAGCGACTCCTTAGATTCTGCAGTGAGCAGAATCTGATCATTACAAACACAAAGTTCCCTCATAAGCGCATACATGCATACACTAGATGTGAACCAACCAAGAATGAGAAGTCAGTGATCGACTATGCCATTGTTCGGAGAAGCTCATTCAGATATGTCCGAGATGCAAGAGTCTGGAGGGGGCCAGAGATTGGAAGTGATCACTACCTGCTAACAATCAAACGAACAACTGAAAGAGTTGCTCAGCCTAGGAACTGCCCAACATCACGCAAGAAACCAAGTAAACGAGCAGGAGAAATGAGCATTAGGACCTACAAGCTGAGAGAGCCAGAAATTAAGACCAGATATCAGGGGCTTATTGCTACAGCAGTGAGCAACACAGAAGAACGACCTGATGACTTGGAAACCCTCTGGAATAAATTCAAGGATATCATAAAGACAGCTGCTGCAGAAGCATGCGGTGAAGTCCGACTTGGGAACCAGAGAAAGAGGACACCTTGGTGGACAGAGGAAGTCAAAGAGAAAATAAGAGAGAAGAAAATGGCATGGAAAAATACTTAGGAGCTAAAAACACAACAGGACAAATGGAAAAAATATAGAGAATATGTGATACTCAGAACAGAAGCAAAGAACAAAGTGCTAGCAGCAAAACAGAAGTCCTGGGAAGAATTTGGAGAAAAGCTAGAAAAAGATGCACAAGAAAACCAGAAATTGTTCTATAAGACCCTAAAGAACATGAGGAAGGAAAAACAATGCCCTCTCAAATTTATAAAGGACAAGCAAGGCAAATTGCTTACTGCCCCGAAGGAAGTAATGGAAAGATGGAAAGAATATTTCTCAGAACTCCTGGATGGTGAGCATGGTGAAGCAAC
Source organism: Oreohelix idahoensis (assembly GCA_024509875.1). Lineage (NCBI taxonomy): Eukaryota > Metazoa > Mollusca > Gastropoda > Stylommatophora > Oreohelicidae > Oreohelix > Oreohelix idahoensis. The sequence goes on from JAMPIV010002477.1 coordinate 513,890, forward strand.
AGAAATGATAACCACTAGCACAGAAGAGAAAACCAATGATGGTGAAGATGACATAAAGATGGAAGAACTGAGGGCAGCACTAGAGAAAATCAAGATGGGCAAAGCAGCAGGGCATGATGGTATAACACCAGAAATGGTTAAGTACATGGGAGCATCAGGCGACCTGTTACTCTTAAAGGTCCTACAGGCAGCATGGTGCAACAAGACCATACCAAAGGATTGGGAGATTGCCATCATAACACCAATTTTCAAAAAGGGTGACAATCGACAATGTGGAAACCATAGAGGCATATCCCTTCTCAGTGTCCCTGGTAAAATCTACTCTAGAATCCTAGAGCAGAGACTCCGACGCCTAGCTGAGCCACAATTGGATGAGGTCCAGTGCGGATTCCGAGCAAACCGAAGTACTCAAGACCTAATCTTCACACTCAGACAGTTGAGTGAAAAGGCCCTTGAGTATAAGAGTGAGATCCATCTTTGTTTCATAGATCTGGAAAAGGCGTTTGACAGAGTCCCCTGGAGCAAACTTTGGGACTGTTTGGCAAGGAAGAATATTCCAGCACCTCTGATTCATGCTATACAGAGCTTCTACAAGTCTTGCAGAAATTATGTGAGGACAGCAAACCATAAGTCAGAAGAGTTCAGGACCACCACTGGTGTAAGACAAGGTGATATCCTGTCACCTTATCTTTTCATACTCCTCATGGACGATGTCATCAAGGCATGTAAGGAGAGAACAAGAAAGTATTCAGTGGGGTACTGGAAGATGAGACAGGTCTATATTTCGGAGCTGGCATTTGCTGATGATGTTGCCCTGATTGCTAAATCAGAGGCACATCTCCAATCCAACTTGCAAGTCTGGAAGGAAGAGCTGGAGAAGAGAGGGATGGTCATAAGCAGCTCTAAAACAAAATCCATGGTGATATCACGAGAAGAAAGAAAACATCAGATTAAGTTGGGAGAACAGGTCCTGGAGCAGGTCGACCACTTTAAATATCTCGGAGCTATTATAGACCGAAAGGGAGGTATCAAAGAAGAGTTGGCCATTCGAAAAGCAGCGGCTGGGAGACTTTTTCAGGCCATAAATCGTGGATTCCTCAGCAAGAAAGAGGTTGGTAAGAAAACGAAGATGGCTGTATACCGCTCCACCTATGTCCCAGTTTTGACATATGGATACGAGTCGTGGGCAATGACTACAACCCACAAAAGCCAGATCCAAACCTCAGAAATGAGGTATCTGAGGAAAGTGGTTGAAGTAACAAGAAGAGACATGGTCCGCAACCAGACGATACGTCAAGGCCTGAAATCCCATCCGCTGCAGACCCAAATAGAACAGTCCCAACTAAGATGGTTTGGCCATGTCTGCAGAATGGGAGAAGATCGGCTACCACGACAAGCATGGGAAACAAAGAGCCAGGGATCCAGACCTCCAGGACGACCCAGAGTTCGCTGGGAGGACAACATTAGACAATCTTTGAAGGACCGAGGACTAGAATGGAACCAGGCCAGGAAGAAGACAGCTGATAGAATGGTCTGGCGCTCTCTCTTCCAAACCTCTACACCTCACGGTAGAAGGGGAACGACTAAGTAAGTAAGTAAGTTTATTATTAAAATAAAATATATAACAAATTTATAATTCTTCGATATAAAAAATAAAGAAATAAAATAAAAAATAATTAACAATAAAAGTAGGTGAATAGATCGAAAGTAAGAGAAAAGATAAAAGTAAAAAGTAAAAAGTGAGCGAATAGGTAGACAATGCAGTCAGTAATGGGGTATGAATTAATATAAGTATATGAGGAGAACTGCCGTAAGACGGGGGTAAAATGGTTGAATGGGAATTTTAAAAAACACACAAACAGTAATACGTCTTACAAGGAGAAAGGACAAGAAAAACCTACGTTGCGGCCACAAGGCCGCAGTTATACAGCAGCCCACTTTCTATTTTTCACATACTGAAGATTTGATTGCTGGGTTTAGACACATTATTGCTGATAATATTAACTTCACCAAAACTCTTTTTTCTTCGAAAATATATCCTGAAAAATATTTGTACACTTGAAATCATCAACACTTTCCTTTTCGCTCCATATGAAATATGAAGCCAGGACTGCCGCTAGTCCTCTTGTGGGAAACTTGCACTAAATTATTCAAGTGCTCCTGCAGCAGTGGTTTCTGTCACAATCTGTTTTACGTGATGAAGTTTCCAGTCCCATGCACAAACTCATATTACTCACCTCTTATGACATGCCTCAGGGAGCAGTATTCCAATTCTTTCTGTCACCTTTGATAATGTTGAGGCTGGGTTGACCCCGGAGCTGTTTGCGGTCTTAAAAGAACCCACCTCAACTGGGCATCAAACTATGGACCATTGAGCTAGGAAGCCAGTGCACTAACCACTGGGCTACTGTGGCTCCATTTTCAAGTTAAATTATAATCATAATTGTTAACACATTAACTACCGCAAGCCGCTGTCAGCGGCTCACAAAATAAACACATTTGGACCGCAAGCTGCTCAGAGCGCCAATCTAATTTTAGTAATAAAACGAATGAAAAATGTACTGAAACACTTTCTGATCTGGTTCGAGATTTTAAGTTGCCACCAGAAAACAAATTCCCAAAGCATGGTTGTTGTAGAACACTGGAAAATTAATATTATGTTCATATTTTTCAGCGTTTTGGGTTAGTTACCAAATCGTGCAAAACTGTTTACCGTGGCAACTAGTGATAGGACTACACAAAATGCGTGTACATCTCGTCTAATGGCTGAATAGGATTGAAACGTGTTTCAACAACTGACTGATAGATCTAGCGACGAGGACAAGAGTGAAAACGGTGTGCACATTGATTGAAACTGTGATTTTGATAGAGATGGGGCGCAAGCAGTTATAATTGTGAAAATATTGCAAGTCCTCGGCCATCGGAGGGCCGTTAAATAGCAACAACCTCTATTAGAGTTACAACCAGTGTTTATTGTAATAGTACATTCATTTATCTTTAAAATGACGTGTAATTCATAAAAATCTGTAAACAATTACAAAAACTACAGCTTACTTTGTGCAAACACCTACAGGATGAAAATGGGAAAAAAATTTAATTCGGCCACAGTGTGTTTTTCAGTTCGGTAGTTAATGTGTTAAATTATAATCATAATTGTTAAGTGTAATTTTCATACTCCTCTGTTGGTTATTTAGGACTCTGTTTAATTTCATATTTTAGTTGTGTGGTAATTCAGAAAAGTTTATTCCTTCAGAATCTGTCAATAAGTTTTGACGTATTTTTCATTTTTTTCAAAGAGCCAGGGATCCAGACCTCCAGGACGACCCAGAGTCCGCTGGGAGGACAACATTAGACAATCTTTGAAGGACCGAGGACTAGAATGGAACCAGGCCAGGAAGAAGACAGCTGATAGAATGGTCTGGCGCTCTCTCTTCCAAACCTCTACACCTCACGGTAGAAGGGGAACGACTAAGTAAGTAAGTAAGTATTTTTCATTCACCTTGTCATCAACAGAAAACTTTCTTACTGTGTTGCTGTAATCATTCATGAAATTGGAGTATGTAATCATTTCCAACACTCAAACTATGAAACTTGCAATTATTGAATGGAATCAATAAAGAATTTGAACCTCTCATAGATCTGTTCAAGACTATTGATATTTAATGACTCTCATTTTATTAACGTATAAAACTACATGTATTTTACACATTGCTCTGTCCAATTTCAATACTACACCATGGATACATTCGATTCCCTTGGTATTGTCTCTACATAATGTTTCTGATTCTATTATGTTTCTTTATAATACTTAAACCGTTAGTTCTGTGTTTCTTTCACATATCTTAATTTCAGTCTGCCTACTTATTACTTCATAGTCATTTACTGATCTCTTGAATTACCACATAAAATGTGTAATATTCTTCCGTCCGCATTCTATAATTTCTTATAATTTTTCCCGACACAACATAATTATTCGATACTAATTCTTCTCGACAAATGTTTATACTTATTTGTAGGTTACTAACCTTGGGAAAATCTTTACACATATTTCTGGCAAATCTTGCCTCATCCAAATTCTGAATTCCATATCCTTATGAAATGTGATTCCAACACATATATTTGTAACGTTACACTTTTTCTGGAGTCAAACTAGACTCATACACATTATTAATACGTAGAATTTTCTACACTTGGACAAGTGGACCCTGCCACCTTGGTGGACACTGCGGAATCTTCCCCTGACGTAGACATCGACCCCTATGGTCATCCTTCGCTACCGTACTTAGTCATATCTACCGAATATATAGTTAGCGTTTTTGTGAAGCTCCTCATGGTGCAAAGCGATCTTTCTAAGTATAACTTTATTAAGGTTGCCTCGCCCCATGATGTGCACTCAACAATAATCATCATCCTCAATACTTTTTAATTTCCCACAGAGCACATGTCCTCAATAATAACATGACAAGCAATCCTGTCCTGTGTCATCCTTCAAAGTCTTTCCATGTCTTCTCTGTCCCTTTCATGTCTACCTCCATTTTTCTTTTCCATATATATTTTAGACATCCTCTATTTCTCTAATCCTGGAAATTTTAAAACAGCGACTGCCTTGTAATGCTATCAGTTGGTTTACTTAATGTGTATCCTATCTAGCTCCAGTGTCTTCTTCTAACCTCCTGTTTCACTGGTCTTTGTCTGGTTCTTTCCGTCAAAACTCCACATTAGTGTTCTGGCTATAATGTAGCATTTCTTGTATTCTATGCAAGCACTCATTTGTGAAAGTGTATGTGGCCCAATGTAGTCCCCCGGGGTCTCTTATGGCACAAGTAGTCCCCGGGGTCTGTTACGAGAGAAAGAAAGAATAGCACTACTATTCCCACCAGTACATCATACAATGGAGCGTCCGACTGACAGAGTGGTTAGAGTGGTGGTCTCTCACGGCAAATGTGCCGGGTAAGATTCACGGTATCGACACACTCCAGTCTACCCAGCTGCAAAATGGGTTGTTGTTGTTTAACTAGGGCTGCTGAGAAACTCGCTCTTTAGCAGCCAATACCAAGTTGAAGACTCCTTGATATTGTCTAAACTGTGGATCTAGGCTTTTCCTGTGGCTTTTCTGCCATTCTGAAACATGTTTAAAGAGTTGAAGTCATGAGCTCCAATTTCTCCAGCTTGGCTTGCATTTAAAGGATCGTCACATCTGGTCCCAACCTTGGAGTAAGAAGTGCGTGGCTTTCTGTGCATTCCCCGCCATCCAAGGGGGCTCACCAACTATGCAGAGATAAAATACTGTACTCTGAATCTGGGCTCTCCCAAGGAATTGTCATGTCTTGCACAGAGCCACTTTTCAGCTTCCCCTGCCTATCACTGGGTCCATAGTGAGATCCTTCTGCATGCAGTCAACCAAGTCAAAGACAGAGAATTACGCCTGGGGCTCAAGTGACTTCTCCAAGCTTAGTGTGCAATGCTGGGTTCTCAACAAGTTTCACCACAGGGGGAATCCCTGGAAGTGTGTGGACGATTTCAAAAAGTCAATGAGGGTGTAATTAGCCTCACAGACATATGTTCACTTCCACGTACGTATATTGTAGCATTGTGCATAGCTTGTGGTCATATAAGGATGACTCCAGATATGCCTCCATGCATCTGCAAAATGTGTACCTAACTTTGCTCTTGAGTTAGACATGGAACAGGCAGCAAGGAAGGAACTAGTCACCCCACCTCTTGATGCTAGACCTAGTACAGTGAAGTCTCCAACACTTCACTCCCCTATGGTAGTATCTGCTATGGGACTACCGTTACCTTTTTTTTATGTCATATAAGGTGACTAATATGAGGTTGCACATGGGGTTGACATACAGAGACCACTACTGCAACATCATGTGATTACTTTGTGCAGGCTTCCTGCTGCATTCTTGGTTCATACTCCGTGGGGAGCTAAAAGAAAAATGATGATCTTTCTGGTTGTCATTTTTGTTGTTCTCCATGTCTGACAGCCATATAATAGCACCGTCTTGATCACACATTAAAAAAAAAAATGACCTTTTCAAATTCACCAACTTACTTGGTACATGACTGTCTAAGTATTCTCCTCCTTCGTCAGTGGTGAAGTATAAATCCTTGTTGCTTGTGTTGTTGTTGATGATGTTCGTGATGCTTGAGAAGATGACCTGGTCGGGTTTTACCGCTGGCTTAGGCATGCTGAGGTTGGTGGAGTTATGAACAATGTTGCTGTAATCCCTATGGCCTGCATGCAGCAAGGCAGCATGAAATGCTGATAGATCTTCATCTGCTGAAAGTGTATACAGCAAAACAAAAATGTATAAGACATGTCTCCTTACTAAAGTTTAACTATGTATATTTTATATATGATTATCTGGGAGGGAGGGAGGGAAGGAAGGAATTACCTTCTACTTTCTCAATATAGTTTGAAGGAACAAGGCCTTGGCTGCCATCAATCAATTCTCCATCAAAGAAACCATCCTAAGACAAAAAGAAAAGAAAAAAGCCCAGTTAAATTATAACACAGTAACTCGCTCACAAGAATGACTCATCAATAGAAAACATTCTTATAAACATTGTGTTTACTCCAAGGAAAGTCATGTAACACAGCAAAACAAACTGTCTAAGCCATATAACTAAACACGTCAACCAATTTTTTAAACATAATGTGTGTTGCTGCACTATAGTCATAGACACAACACAAGCTTTTAAATTGTTAGTGTCTACAAATTTGTATGTCTCATATAGTATTTCTAATTTTCACAAACAGAATTCACTTCCTTTCACCCCCCAGTGGAGCATAAGCCTTCAACAAATGCCTGCCAAGCCTTCCTGTCATGTGCCATCTATTGAAGATTTCCATGACTTCTTATTTCCCTTTATGTCTTCGTCTAATTCCCTTCTTCATGTTTTTTTTTCCTTTATTTCTTTTAACCTGCATTCCAGAACAAGGACTGCATTGTAATGCTATCAACTGGTTTTTCTTAATGTGTGTTCTATCCATTAACAACATTTTCTTCTCATTGCATGTTCCACTAATGATCTTGAACTAACAGAGAGAGAGAGAGAGAGAAAGACAGTCGAAGGATGCAAATTAAAAAGCAAAAGAATCTATTTATAAAGACCATGATTATCCACTTAAATTGCATGCTGACGAAAAGATCAGAGAAGAACAAGCGGGTTTCAGGCCGAAACGATCATGTATTGATCAAATATTCACACTAAGAACAATTATAGAAGAATCAGTGGAAATGCAATCGCCACTTATTATCACCTTCGTCGATTTTCAAAAAGCCTTTGATAGTCTACACCGCCCATCATTGTGGAAGATACTTACAATCTATGGTTTTCCAACAAAATATGTGAATATAATCAAATCGCTATATGACAATGCAAGATGTTGTGTTAGAACAAATAAAGGGAATACATAATGGTTTACAGTAGAAACAGGGGTGAAACAAGGCTGTATTATGTCACCACTACTTTTTGGAATAGCTATTGATTGGGTTATGAGAAACTATACCCACAATGAACAATTAGGTATAAAATGGACAAATGGAAAATTCCTGGGGGACCTGGATTTCGCAGATGATTTAGCATTCTTAAGTTCAATACCCAGACAATCCCAAGAAGCAGTAAATAATTTGTGTCATCTTTCGGTTAAAATAGGTCTCCAAATAAATGCCTCTAAAACTAAAGTTATGAACTTTTCTAACAAACCTTTAATATCATCCTGAAAGGGGAAAAACTACAGAAAGTTGAAAGTTTCAATTATTTAGGCAGTAAAATGACTCAGGATGGTGACACAACAAGAGAAATTCATACTAGAGTTGCTTTGGCAGCTAGCACCTTCAATAGATTATCTAACATTTGGAAATTACGATCATTGAATATACATTCCAAGCTTTGTCTGTTTAATTCAAATGTTATCTCAGTGTTAACATACGGCTGTGAAAGTTGGAAAATAACAAAATCATTGGAGAACAAGCTGAATACATTCGAGAACAAATGTCTTAGAAAACTCACGAACATCAGTTGGGAAGAATTCAAGACTAATCGACAAATAAGAGAAGACTCTAGGCAGATATATGTCTCCAACTATATAAGGAAAAGACGATGGTCATATATCGGTCATGTCCTATGAATGCAAAACAACAGAATACCATTGCAGGCACTCACTTGGGTTCCTGAGGGTAAGAGGAAAAAAGGAAGACCAAAAGAAACACTTAGAAGAACAATAATAAGAGAAGGAAGAACGTTGGGATTAAACAATGTGCAAGAGCTAAGAGGAGTGGCGTCACAGCGAACAACCTGGATAGCACTGGTTTCTGCCTTATGCGCGATGTTTGGTGCTTAAAGAATTTATTATTATTATCCACAGTCAAAACCAGATTTATCTTCAAGTCTTTCCTAACAAGTCTCGAGTCAAGTTTTGGGTCTCTTAGTACAAGTCTCAAGTCAAGTTTCAAGTCTCTTAGTACAAGTCTCAAGTCAAGCTTCAAGTTTCTTAGTACAAGTCTCAAGTCAAGCTTCAAGTCTCTTAGTACAAGTCTCACGTCTCTTAGTACAAGTCTCAAGTCAAGTTTCAAGTCTCAAGTCAAGTCTCTTAGTACAAGTTTCAAGTCTCTTAGTACAAGTCTCAAGTCAAGTTTCAAGTCTCTTAGTACAAGTCTCAAGTCAAGTTTCAAGTCTCTTAGTACAAGTCTCAAGTCAAGTTTCAAGTCTTTTAGTACAAGTCTCAAGTCAAGTTTCAAGTCTCTTAGTACAAGTCTCAAATCAAGTTTCAAGTCTCTTAGTACAAGTCTCAAGTCAAGTTTCAATTCCCTAAATGTAGCTTTCAAGTCTCTTTTTTTATCTAGAACTATTTATAGTCATAATCACTTTTATTCCAACAATCAAATAAACTGCTATTAAAAATGAAATATAATAATCTCTGTCTGCAGTATTTCATTTACTGACTGCTTTTATTTGATCAAAGAACATTCATTTAATTTTATTGAGTTAAAATAAAACCTTTTTTCAATTTCTCCATAATTAAATGCATTATGAATGAGGACAGCAACATTGGTTTGCAAAAATTGACAAGTCCTGAGTTAAGTGCTGGTAAAAAAAAACTCTTAAGTGAATTCTTAAGCTGAGTTTTTGTGGTGATTTAAGTCTGATTTCAGTTTGAACCCATGGATTTGTCAAAATCCAAATTACAATACAGAATTTCCTCACACCATAGCAAATCACATTCATTCTTTCATCCTAATATATACATTAAAAACAGAGGAAGGATGAGAGAAAAAAAGAAGCAACATAATTTTAAAAGAACCCATCCTCCCAAAAAAAAACTAGGGGGAGGGAGCCTGTCCTCCTACCAGGTTCATCAAATGAATGATGGATGGTTGAATGGCTTCTAGATATGACATTAGCTGTGAATACGGAAGATGCAGCTATGGATATAAAACTGGTGGCTGTGACAGACAGCAAGGTAGGATAGATGTACACTACAGCTATCTGTATGAAACATCTCTAAAGCTTTACTTTGTGATAGCTGGCTAGATGGAGGCATTTTAATTTCTCCCCAACTGCCCTGTGGGTAAGACTTTAGTCAAATGCTACTCGAGACTCCCGTGCACAAACTGATGAACGGCAAGAGGAAATGGTTGAAATGAAAACAGTGGGCCATGTTCTTCGATGTCATCCTAGTAAGTCGCTGACGTCGTCGTGGTTAGGATTAAGGTTACCTAACTCTAACCCCTTTTTACTTCGTCTCTGAATTCTTTTTAAAGGCCATATCAAACAGATGGCCCACTGTTCTTCAATTCAACCAGAAGAAACCACCATCATATTATCCATTATATCATGAATCGAAGAAAAACTGTGGGGAAAAGATACAGAGGATGACAAAGACAGATGATATATTGCACATTTTGACATCATGATATGGAATGGAATCAACAAGTACTCAAAGAAGAAGTCCCAAAAAAACTTGATCACTCATGTTCAAGCCTAAAGTATACTGAAGCACATTAAAAATGCACCACTATTATATAAACTGACGCCGAGAAGCTGGAAAAAAAAAGGTGTGGGAATGGATTTTCCCCGAGTATGTCATGAGGTAGAGAGTGAATGGCTGCCAATGGAAAGTGCATGATTCAACCCACTGGTTTGTGTACAGACTACATGAAAACAATGAAAGTTACACGTGCAACACGATTCCCAACAGCTATGACCCTGAAAATGTGTACGCGTTGTGGCAGTATACTCGGTATAATAAGGCCGTTGAGACAAAACACCCAGTACATGTGCTTGAAATGCCACGACTATCTGAAAACGATCGCCAACGAGCCATTGGTATGTTGGAGACCGGAATGAGCTCACGGGCCATTGCCAGAAGGATGAATTGCCACCACAGCACTATTGTACGTCTCAATGAACGTTACGGAACCACTGGCAGTGCCCGGGATAGACTTCGGAGTGGCCAACCACGAGTTACTACCCCTGCGCAAGATCGTCATATTGTGCTGAGTCACCTAAGGAATCATTCTCTCCCGGCAAGTCAAACAGCAAGAGCAATAGTGGGTAGACGTGGGCAAGTCTCTCGAATGACAGTCATACGACGACTCAGAGATACAGGCCTTACTGCAAGACAACCTTATGTTGGGCCAAACTTGACTCACAGACATCGTCAGCAGCGCCTGCAATGGGCAGAGCAACATGTCAGATGGACTAGACTGCAGTGGAATGCTGTCCTATTCACAGACGAGAGCAGATTCAACATATCCTTTGCTGATGGACGTATGCAGATTTGGCGACGGTGTGGAGAGCGCTTTGCAGATTGCTGTGTTCATCAGCACAACCGATTTGGAGGTGGCAGTATTAACATTTGGGGAGGATTCAGTTTTCACCATCGCTTGCCTCTTCATGTCTTCCATGGAAATGTTAATGCTGTGATATATCGAGATGAGGTTCTGGATGCATTGGTTGATCCTGCGTTCACAAATTATCCAGACTTGCAGCTTCTCCAGCAGGATAACGCACGTGCGCACACCGCAAGCATTACGCAACAATATCTACAGCAGCAGAACATTGTGACGATTGATTGGCCTGCCCTATCACCAGACATATCCCCTATAGAACATCTGTGGGACGAGCTTGGACGCAGAGTCTACAGGCAAGGTTCTCCAGCTAATCTGCAACAGCTCGAAGCTGCTCTTACACGTGAATGGGACTGATTCCCCGGAATTTCCTTCAGAGACTTGTGCGTTCCATGCGGAGCCGCTGCCAAGCTTGTTTGCAAGCACACAGTGGACATACCAGATACTGAGGATAGTGTGAATGAATTTTTTTATTGGTTGCATTTTTGGTTTTCTCCCTTGCCTGCACAGAATGCAATGAATTTCATAACAATCAAATGTACAAATTAATGACCAGCATGGATTCATAGGAAAATGAATAAAGATTCCAAATATGTAAACTTGTAAACACTTATATTTACATTTCACACTTTGTTCCTGGATTATACAGGTGGTGCATTTTTAATGTGCTTCAGTATATAAGACAGACTCACCTCATCCATCTCACCGACAACAAGAACGTAGTCCCCAGCTGTAAGTGGAAGTTCCGCCTCTGGGTTCTCGTTGGGTGAAATTTCAAAGGGGTCATAGTTATATTTAGCAATATAAACCTGGATTGGTCCTTTCTGAGCCCAAGCAGACAATAAACTTTCATCCTTGTGTTGCTCATTTAGATTCTGAAGAATTTTTTTTTAATTTAAAAATAAATGACAATATACAAAAAAAAAAAGACAGACAAACAGATCAAAAGTAAGATAGAAGAAAGAAAGAAAGAAAGAAAGAAAGAAAGAAAGAAAGAAAGAAAGAAAGAAAGAAAGGAAGGAAGGAAGAGAGGGAGGGAGGGAGGGAGGGAGGGAGGGAGGGAGGGAGGGAGGAAGGAAGGAAGGAAGGAAGGAAGGAAGGAAGGAAGGAAGGAAGGAAGGAAGGAAGGAAGGAAGGAAGGAAGGAAGGAAGGAAGGAAGGAAGGAAGGAAGGAAGGAAGGAAGGAAGGAAGGAAGGAAGGAAGGAAGGAAGGAAGGAAGGAAGGAAGGGAGGAAGGAAGGAAGGAAGGAAGGAAGGAAGGAAGGAAGGAAGGAAGGAAGGAAGGACAGTCATCTAAATGGTCTTTTTTCATCATTAATTAAATGAACACTTAATGATGAATAAAGAACATACAGATGACTGACAGATAGAAGGACATACAAGACACAAGAAGGACATACAGACAGTAGGCCTTGTCTAAGGAGGATTGGGCATGGGGCCAGTTAACCCAACCTGTAGAAACTTGAAGCCAAAATAAAAACACTTCAGGAGATCCACAACAAAGGACATAATTTACATTCCACTTGGTCATCAAAGACAGAAGAAGGTCCTCTATAAAGGAGACACATGGTGCACAGAATGCTGAAAGGTTCTTCTTCTGCTTCTTGGATCCTTAGCCCCTGATTGACAAAGCAGTCAGTGGCCATCACATCTAGTGGCATCTTGTAGGGCAGCAACAAACTGTCTCCAGTTTGCTTGGTTGGTGGTCACCATTCGTGCAATGCCCCAACTCTGGTTCATGCTTTGCATTTCGGCCTTCACAGTTCTACAACAGGTTGTCTTTGGTCTGCTTCTCTTTTATCTTCCTTCTAGGGTCCACAGCATTGTGGTTCTTGTGATGGTATTGGGGTCTCTTCGGAGGACATGACCAACCCAGTTCCAGCGTCTGCCTGCAATGATGGTGTGCATATATTTTTTACTGCATTGTGTAAGCAGTTCCTGGTTGGCGATGGTACTCGGTCAAAAAATTTGAAGAATTTTCCTTAGACATGCTGTGTGGAAAAAGGACAAATTGGACATGGCCTTTTCTGTTACGCTCCGGTATTCTGCAACTTTCAGAAAGTATGACCTTTATGAAGGAGACTCATGGCAGAGAGAAAAGTGAAAGGCGTATGGGCTGCTAACTCACCATTTTTCTTCCAGGAGAATCTCCAGATTGTGCATCCTAGAATGTTCAAGATAATGATGGAGAATAAAGAAGACAAAGAAAGACCTTGAACAGAACAGGAAGGTAAAGTAGAGGTGAAGGTAGTACCACAGCAGATACTGCCATAGGGCAGCAAGGTGTTGGCTTTATGAGATGACGTCACCAGTTCCCTTCCTTGTTGCCTTTGCCTTGTGTAGGTCATGTACTCATTTGTACAGCTGGGTTGATGACCTGGTTTTGAACCCAGTCGCTTTGCCTTAGTAGCAATCATTCTACTCTGCCAATTAGATGCTATGTCCCTTAGGGGCTGGTTGAAGGACTGTGCTCCACAAGGAGCTGATAGGTAATGATAAACACTACGAGAAAAGCTTGACTTTCAGATGAAAGAAACTGCATCTGCCAGCATTATCAGACTGTGGCTCTGGGATGCCACCTGTTGTCAGTGATCACAGCATTAGAAACTGCCTGCACACTGTCAACCTCCTTTCCTGCCATACAGTAATTTGGCCACAAGTGATTGCTGCTCATAGAGCTGTCGATGTAATATAGTGCATAAACTCCTGCAGCAGTGGTTTCTGTAGCAATATAGTTTACATGATGAAGCTGCCAGGCTCATGCAAAACTTCAAGTTAGTTGCATCTTACAAGATGCACGAGGGAGACAAAAGCCCTGTTCTTTCCTCGTCTCCTCAGAGATCCATTGGAACTACATATTAACTCTTAATTATTAAGTTAGCATTAACACTTTGTTAAATTAATAATTCATGTTCTCAACAATTTGCATAACTTTAACAAAATTAAAATTCATCAGTGTTTATTTTTATTATCATTTCCACATGAAAAAAAATAACATACTAAGTAGACTTTCAAAAAACAAAAACTTAAAAATCTTCTGCTTTAAAGAAAAATCTGGATGAATACCAAAGATTTTTAAAAAGTTTAATCACAGAAGAACTGACTGGCTTGAAAAATATCAACGACTCACTACTAAAAACAGAATGATTGGAAACACTTACCCAAGATTTTCTCAGCATTCTCTTCCTGCTTATGTCCTCAATTCTTTCTTTGTTCCCTTCTTCACCTATAATAACAACAACATTAAAACAGTCTTTCAAACATTATCAGCAAAAGTACTAGTAAAATTCACACTCAAATTGTAACTACACAGGTCACAATTGTAACTACACAGGTCACAATCGTAACTACACAGGTCACAATCATAACTACACAGGTCACAATCATAACAACACTGGTCACAATCATAACTACACAGGTCACAATCGTAACAACACAGGTCACAACCCTAGCAACACAGGTCATAATTGTAACTACACGTCACAATTGTAACTACACAGGTCACAATTGTAACAACACAGGTCACAGTTGTAACTATACAGGTCAAAGTTGTAACTACACAGGGCCCAATCGTATGTCAATTTCATTTAATGTTTTATATATATTAAGAGCCTCCAAATGGCAGACTGGTTAGTGCGCTGGCCTCTCGGCACAATGTATGAGGTTTGAAACACAGTGGCATCACGCTCCATTCTACCAAACTGTAAATGGGTATCTGATTCTGCTCTTGATTTAGGGAAGGTGTTATGAGTTAAACTCATAACATATCTGTGGATATCAAATACGGCTCGATTAGGACCATATTTGTTGATGACCGGTATTCTGGGTTACAGGAAGTACGTCATTGCCTTTTGGGTGTAGTAGCAAAAGTATACAGTCAATGTTAGCAAAAGTGAAGGATCTTTCTGGGTCTTTTCTGTGTGTGTTTCAAGGTGGACGGACGCATGTGTGTCGAGCTCCTAGATGTTTTACTTTCATACAGATTCCTCAAGTGTTCGATCTCTAGATCACCCATACACCTCCGTGGGTCGATACTAGATTATGGTAAGAAAGGAATTCTGAACATGATGCAAGTGAGTGGTGAACTTTAAATAAATCTGCATGAAAATGTCGGGAACATTGTTACAGTAGCAGACTGCACAGCAACGCTAAGGACAGTCTAGTTGATGCCTTAAGCTATTACGCATATCAATATATCTCTATGGAGCATCGTTGTGTTCAATAAAACTGTCTATGTGAATTGTCCAGCCTGGCCTTTGACAGTATTCATTCATGTTGGTGGAGAAAGGCTGTGTGCGGGGTCCAAACTACATACCCTACATGAACTTGGCCTGAGTAGTGTAATACTCATTTACCAATATAAAACAGCCCGTAACAGCTGGCAAAGGCAGTAAGGGAACTGATCACCCCATTTTCAGAAGCTGGACCTAGTGAAGTCTCTAACACTTCACTCCTTTAAAGCAGCTCTGCTATGGGACTACCTTTATCGTTTTTTAATATTAAATCCACCCTTACTTACCTTCAGAATTTATTTTTGCGGACAATGCTGTCTGGCTATTTGAGGCAACTTTTGGAGCTACAAAAAGGAAACATTGAAAGTTAGTGTTTCATGAATCCAATTTTCACCCTGTACTCAGTCATAATGAAAGTCATTCATAAGCAGTGAAATGTTTGAATCACAGGATACACATGGCCATTAAACTGAAACAACCTTAGCCTAATATCAGGTAATTCAGGCAGTTAAAATTTGAATATTTCACAGTTTTGAAAGAGAGATAAATTCGGACAGTTTCATTTATGTTTCTTTAAGAATGTTAAAGAAAACAATTTAATCTATTTATTTGTTTGATTAATGTCTGAAAGATTCAATTGACTTTTAAAAAATCTGAGCATCATGATTTAACTTAAAAATATGAATTCTGCTTGTTCTCTAGATAAAAAGTCTAAAATTGTGGTTATTTCCCTTGATCAAAAGTGAAGAATGAGCAAGCAGCACGCCAAAATATGGCAGGAATATTATGTTGTGCTGTGTCTGCTGCTTGTCACTCTACCCCAAAAATCAAAATACTGTTTAGTTATCATTCATTTTGTTTCCCTTTTTACTCCTTAGGGAGCTTTGATCCACCACTGAGCTGGTCTCCTTGCAGGAAGCCAGCACAAAACATTCACATTCTCTTGCCGCAGTGGTTTCTGTAACAATTTGTTTTACATGATGAGGTTGCCAATTATGCCTGCCAAGAAAAAAGTTGTATTATTCTTAGTAACTACTCAATTCCCTGGCATTACCCAAGCCACACGTGGAGGAGGAACCAGACAAACGCCAGTGGAAAAAGAGATGAGAAGACAATGCTGGACTGTTGGATAGGACACACACTGAGGAAACCTCCTGATAGTATTACCAAGCAGTCATTGATCCAGAATCCCCAGGGGAAGAAAATAAGAGGCAGACCAAATAACACATGGAAAAGAGAACTGTAGACAGCAATGAAAGTGATGACGAAGACATGAAAAGACCTTGACCTGATGGCATGTGACAGGAAGATTTGGCGTTTGCTGAAGGCTTATGCCCCTTGAGGAGCTGAAGATAAAGATCGATAATGTATGAATGATGGGGAAGATGCGTTTTAATATTCTGTATTTTCAATTCCTTGTAACTGATTTCTTCTTCCCACACTTATAACGGTGGTACTCTACCTTTTTTTTCTCTTGTTGATATCAACAATAAAAAGAAAAGAAATACTCTTCTGAATGCCTCACCTGGTATAAAGTCTATCTCCAGATGTCTCTTTGCTAGATCTGGTTTTGTACATTCCAATTCAGTTAAAATTTTCT
Organism: Oreohelix idahoensis; assembly: GCA_024509875.1. NCBI lineage: Eukaryota > Metazoa > Mollusca > Gastropoda > Stylommatophora > Oreohelicidae > Oreohelix > Oreohelix idahoensis. The sequence continues at coordinate 530,587 of JAMPIV010002477.1, forward strand.
CTCGCTCTGCAGCTTCCTTCTGTAATTTCTGGACTTCTTTCATAAGTTCCAGCCTTCGTTCTTCTTCTGTTCTCATTTTCTCCTCAAGCTCAAGCACCAGGTTATTTAGTGACGAAATCATCTCTGTATTCTTTGTCTCAGTACTGGAGTTAACCTGAGAGGAAGGCAATATCTCTTAAGGGGGTTAATCTGAAGGGGAGACAATATCTCTTTATAGAGTTAACCTGAAGGGGATATAATATATCTCCATTAAGATATATTGTCTCCCCTTCAGGTTAACATGAAGGGAGACAATATCTTTAAATGGAGTTAACCTCAAGGGGAGACAATATCTCAGGAGTTAACCTGAAGGGTAGACAATATATCTTAATGGCGTTAACCAGAAGGGTAGACAATATATCTTAATGGAGTTAACCTGAAGGGGAGACAATATCTCTTAATAGAGTTAACCTAAACAGTAGACAATATCTTAGTATCTGGCTGGTCTTCTAGAAAGGCTGATGATCGATCGCCGTTTTACGGCCGGCCTTTCTACGAGGCCGAAGATGGTTTAGACGATTTCCATGTCAATAGCGAAAGATTTAACATTATTTACATACTTTTCTTCCCATAAAAGAGTTCTAATGCCATTTCCGGTACACCTCATGTTTGAAAATATTGGAATACTCAAATTTGTGTGAAATATTGATTGATTTTGATTAAATTTAGTAAGGTTCATTAGTCCAAAAAAAATTTTTTTTGTCTGTCTGAGAATGGCTTCGTGTTCAAATGGTCGTTCGAAAAGATTATCAGCTGAACATGCATCACAGCTTATTAAATCATGGATTGATAATGACAGCGATGAGTTCTCGAGCACGGATAGTTTAGATGATGCTGAATTTAGCGTTGCATTAGCAGATTCTGAGGACAAGGGGGCGTGTCCCTTGGATGGACCTAGTTATAGAACTGGTAGGGGATTGCTAAAAAGGAAAGGTAAATGCCATAAAAATGAAAGAGAAGATAGATCTAGATCATAGCTGAGATCGGTAATCACTGAACCTGGTAATGCTGAGCTTCAGAACAACAATATTATTGAACAGGAGGTTGAATGGAATGAAGTCGATAAGGGTTCAACTCAGAATACATTTCGCTTTGTTCCACCTCAGGGCAGGACTCCTGGTGTGAATCCAGATATTGTCCCCGAAGACTCACCAGCACTTTTTTGCCTCAAAGCCCTTTTTACAGAGGAAATATTGGAAGAACTTGTTGTGTCTGTCAATGATTATGCTGATCACCTCTGTAAGTCAAAAGCTGCAACAGCAAGCACTAGGTCTGTTTATCGCAACTGGCATCCAATAACACTACATGAACTTTACAGGTTTTTTTTCTGTTATCATAGCCATGGGCATTGTCAAAAAACCAAAAATGAGTGATTACTGGTCTCAGGAGCCTTACATACAGACTCCTTGGTTCAGGCAGATATTTACAAGGGACAGGTTTCAAGCATTGTATCACACAATGTTCCTTGTAAGTGATGTTGACGCACAGGGAAAAGCAAAAATTGAGCCGTTTCTGCAGAAACTCCTAACGCGATTTCAGGTGGCATTTTATCTCTACAAAGAGCTGTCTTTAGATGAAATGGTGATAGGGGGGAAAGGCAGGTGGGCACATAAAATGTTCAATGCCTCAAAGCCTAAGAAATATCATGTCAAGACCTTCAGCCTTTGTACAGTAGTACTGGTTACGTTGTCAATTTGTTGATTTACTTCGGTGCCAATACATCATACAGTCCTGAGCTAGATGTAAAGAGCCAACAAGCCATCAAAGTCTTTGATACACTGCTAAAACCTTGTGGAAAAGGTCATCATATTTATGCAGATCGTTACTACACAAGTTTTGCATTGCTGCAATATCTTACCGACAACAATCAGTATTTTACTGGAACTGTAAATATAAATCGTAAAAATTTTCCAGAGGCGCTGAAGACTACTAAACTGATGCATCTCCAGATGAAATGGTTTCTCAATCTAGAAAGTAAATGTCTTTGTGTAATGTTTGGAGATAAAAAGGCAAAAAAAGTCATGCATTCTAGTGTCAAGTTCTGCAACTGTGGAAACCAAAGAAATCATAAATCGTTTCGGCGAAAGAAAGCACAAACCCGCTATGATTGATGACTACAACCAACGAATGAATGGATGTGACAAGGTTGACCAGTGTGTAACAACAACCTATGAAACATTAAACAGAAGAACCAGAAAGTGGTGGAAGAAAATTTTCTTTTGGATCTTTGAAATTTCCCAGTTGAAAGCTTTTGTGTTGTTTGCACTCAGCAAATCAAATAATTAAAAGAAGCAGACCCTACTGCAGTTCAAGAATGAGTTAATTACTGAACTTAGTCTTGTTGCTTCTGATATTATCCAGAATATCCCACACAGAGTAACCCATGCAAATCAACACAACAGTTCATTGAACCGTCTATGTGGAACCAGACACATTATTAAAAAATCAAAATTTATGCGCAGGTGTGTCATTTGTAGCACCCCTCGAGTTAGAGTGAGAACATTTTTTTATTGTGATGGGTGCATAGATCATCCACACCTTCACCCAAATGACTGCTTTGCCAAATACCATGAGGCAAAGTAGTTTAATTTTAAGAATGAAGGGAAAATTTACATTGTATATAGTATACTTTCAGATTTGGAGTGCATCTTCAAAATGTGCCAACAACTTTTCAATTGTAATAAAAATAGTATTTATGAAAAGAAGCAGCTGAAACTTTTCTACATTATGTGAATGTACTTTCAAATGGAAGTTTTAGGAGATTCTGGCTTCAAATTTGATTATTTTTGTGGGTAAGTACAACTCTTTTTCAAACTTTTAAATATTTGTAAACTTTCCTGCACTCTGTACTGTATAGGCTGCATGCATGTTTAAAATCATTCAACATTTCAGTTAGATGCATGTCAAAAGGGTTTCTTTTCTCTACATTTTGATATATAACACTTTATGTTATCTTTATAAATAAAGTATTTAATGCAAAATCAGTAATGGTAGTCATGTCTGTAAATATAGGATTAAATATTTGTGCGCTTTGTCTAAATAAACCAAAAAATTTCAAATTGTTATAAAAACTTTATTTGTGCTCAGAAACAACTGCAACTTTCCTACATTATGTGAAAATGGATGTAGTTTAAAATAAAAGTAGTTTTAGGGGTTGAAGTTTACCAGAATTAATTACACATATTGATAAGTACAATTTGATTCTAAATTTTTTAAATTTGAAAATTTTTCTGCACTCATTACTGTATATGGTGAATGCATGTTTAAAACCACTGAATAATTTAGTTAAGTGCATAATATAGGGATTTCATTTCTTCACATTTTGATATATAACATTTTATGTTATCTTTATAAATAAATTATTTAATGCAAAATCTGTAAATGTAGTCATGTCTAAAAATGTCATTCGTTCATAACCCTCCACTCCCAAAGGAGCACAGGCCTTCAACAAACACATGCCAAGTCCTCCTGTCACATGCCATCATCTCAAGTTCCTTCCACGTTCTCCTTATTATTTTCATCTCTGTTTCCAGCTCTCTTCTCCATGTGCTTCTTGGTCTACCTCTGCCTCTCTTGCCCTGGGGGCTCCAGAACAAGGACTGCCTTGTAATGCTATCAACAGGTTTCCTCAGTGTGTGTCCTATCCATCACCATCATCTTCTTCTCATCTCTTGTTCCACTGGCACTTGTCTAGTTCTTGTCATCAGTTCCACGTTGGTAACCTTGTCATACCATTTTAATCCCTCTATTCTACGCAAGCACCCATTTATGAAAGTCTGTAGCTATTTGGTTGTTGTCTTTGTTGTTCTCCATGTCTCAGAGCCATACAATAGGACTGACTTCATATTTGAGTTGAAGATTCTTATTTTTGTGTTGGATCCAATTTCTCTTGATCTCCATATATTTCCCAATGCAATGAAAGCTCTAAAAATGTACTCTCTGAAATTAGCTCGTAAAAACGTGGTTTTTGAGCTTGTATACTGAGAGTTAATGGAGTTAACCTGAAGGGAAGACTATATCTCTTAATGGAGTTAACCTGAAGAGGAGAAATATCTCTCAATAGTGTTAACCTGAAGTGGAGACAATATATCTTAATGGAGTTAACCTGAAGGAAAAACAATGTGTCTTAATAGAGTTAACCTGAAGGGACGACAATATCTCTTAATGGAGGAGACAATATCTCTTAATAGTGTTAACCTAAAGTGGAGACAATATCTCTTAGTATACGAGCTAATTTCATGACTACCGTTACAGATTTTGCAATAAATAATTTATTTATAAAGATAACATAAAGTGTTATATATCAAAATGTGAAGAAATGAAACCCCTATATCATGCACGTAACTTAAATTGTTCAGTGGTTTTAAACATGCATTCACCTATACATTTTCGCTATTGACGGGGATCGATCATCGGCCTTTCTAAAAGGCCGCTCGTATACTAAGAGATATATCTTAATGGAATTAACCTGAAGGGGAGACAATATCTCTTAATAGAGTTAACCAGAAGGGGAGACAATATCTCTTAATGGAGTTAACCTGAAGGGGAGACTATATCTCTTAATGGAGTTAACCTGAAGAGGAGACAATATTTCTTAATGGAGTTAACCTGAAGGGGAGACAATATTTCTTAATGGAGTTAACCTGAACGGTAGACAATATATCTTAATGGTGTTAACCAGAAGGGTAAACAATATATCTTAATGGAGTTAACCTGAAGGAGAGACAATATCTCTTAACAGAGATGACCTAAAGAGTAGACAATATCTCTTAATGGAGTTAACTTGAAGGGAAGACTATATCTCTTAATTAATGGAGTTAACCTGAAGAGGAGACAATATCTCTTAATAGTGTTAACCTGAAGTGGAGACAATATATCTTAATGGAGTTAACCTGAAGGGGAGACAATATCTCTTAATAGAGTTAACCTGAAGGGGAGACTACATCTCTTAATGGAGTTAACCTGACGGGGAGACAATATCTCTTAATGGAGTTAACCTGAAGGGGAGACAATATCTCAATGGAGTTAACCTGAAGGGGAGACAATATATCTTAATGGCGTTAACCAGAAGGGGAGACAATATCTCTTAATGAAGTTAACCTGAAGGGAAGACAATACTGGAACCACATTACGACAGTATCAACTTTAAAGTTAAAATAAAGTAATGACAATATCATTACTATTGTTAATCAGAGCTCACAGCAGTAGCAAAACCTCCATTAATGAGTGTGAGTGTAAAACTGGCAGTGTCAAGAGTTACCCTGAAAGGGAAAACAATTGCATAGCACAGACGAATTCTTGTGAGTGAAAGAGGCAGCCTCAGAAATGATGGAAGAACAGTATCACATCTGCCCAGTGTAGTTTCTGAGGTTCTCTGACATGACAAAGAATAGGATTACTGCTACCTCATATATGTCTTAAGAAGTGACTAACATGTTGGGCAAGGGACTGGCAACCTCGTTACAAGTATGTATCATAAATTACTACAGAAACCACCACTGCAAACACACACTGATGCAGGCTTCCTGAAAGAGGACTGGCTGCAGTAGTGGCTCCATTCTCTACTGGGAGCAAACCAGAAAAAGACGTAACCCACAGAGCCCAAATTGTAACTACACAAGGCCCAAATCGTAACCCATAGGGCCCAAATCGTAACTACACAGGGCCCAATCATAACTAACTACACATTTTTTGTGTGGAAAGCAATTTCAATATGGAACAATTTCACTACAATTTATCTGACACAAAGAATGTAAATAACAATTATTGTGCAATGAAAACAATATCATCAGCTTAGTAATTCTGAAGCAGACAACCAAATACAGTTGTGTTGCATTACATACAACTTCATTCTGAAGATGGTCTACGTAAGGGGGGAGGTAAAGGATCCCGTTACACGCCCATTGAGGCATATTGGGAATATGGTGTTAGGACCATATTTTCTCGACCATCGGCACACTAGGGGTGATGTGGTCACCATCATGCCGGCCGCCTTAACCTTCCTAGAGTTGCTCTGGTACCCAATTGGGGCTGGGTCGACACAGGAGCCGTTTGCGGCCTAAAAAAATCCCACCTCATCTGGGGATCGAACCATGGACCACTGAGCTAGGAAGCCAGTGCACTAACCACTATGCTACCGCGGCTCCTACGAAAGGGAGGGGGGGGTCTATTCATCATTTTCCCATTTGCTCCTAATGGAGCATGGAGCCACTTTTACAGCTGGTCCCCTAGCAAGAAGCATGCACAAAGCATGCACATGCTGTTGTTGTTGTGTTGTTGTTTTGATGAAATGATGGGTGGAGATCAGGCACTCAACATCTGATCATTGTTGCCTCTTCTCGTTCCATCTTGGTCTACCCTGTTCAACCTGAAAGTTGGTTATAATTGGGGTATTTAGTGTCATTTTATTTACTAATTTTGTATTCAATTTAAATAACTGTTGTCTTTTGCGGTTGCTGATTTTTATTTATATTAGTATTTGTCAATTTTATTTTCTCTTTTGTATTGTTTCTAGATAACTATTGTCCTTTACACTTGGTTTTAATTTGTATTAGTATTTGTTCTTTTTGAGTTGTTGTCCCTTTTTTTTTTTAATACCTTGTCTTTCCTTGTACTATGAGTAGTTATTTTTTTGTTTGTTAATGCTTTGTTAGTTCTTGCTGCTTAATTTCTATTTAGTTGGATGATTTTCCTGAAGTTCTAACCTTATATTTTTTCCTTTGTTTTATGTATATATCTTTTGTAGCAATGGTTTTTATAGCAATTTGTTTTTCCTGATGAGGTTGCCTAGACTGAACTCTGTTGGCTTGTTAAAGAAATATTTGTCGTCCTAGACAGTTGGCTCGTAAAAGAGAAATATTTGCCAGCCTAGACTGAACTCTGTTGGCTTGTAAAAGAAATATTTGTTGTCCTAGACTGTTGGCTCGTAAAAGAGAAATATTTGCCGGCCTAGACTGACCTCTGTTGGCTCGTAAAAGGAATATTTGTCAGCCTAGACTGTTGGCTTGTAAAAGAAATATTTGTCGTCCTAGACTGTTGGCTCGTAAAAGAGAACATATATCTGCCTAGACTGAACTCTGTTGGCTCGTAAAAGAAATATTTGTCGTCCTAGACTGTTGGCTCGTAAAAGAGAAATATTTGCCGGCCTAGACAGAACTCTGTTGGCTCGTAAAAGAAATATTTGTCAGCCTAGACTGTTGGCTCGTAAAAGAGAAATATTTGTCAGCCTAGACTGTTGGCTCGTAAAAGAAATATTTGTCGGCCTAGACTGTTGGCTCGTAAAAGAGAAATATTTGTCGGCCTAGACTGAACTCTGTTGGCGCGTAAAAGACAAATATTTGTCTGTCTGCCTTATATTTTGCTTAAGAAACAAAATCTTAACAACCACTAACCTGTTGCAGTTCTTCCAGCTGTGCTTGTTTCTGCTGCATCTGCAGTAAGGCAGTTTTTCTATCATTTTCCAGCTGACTAACATGCTCGGCTGACTCTTGGAGGTCCTGGAATGAACAAACAGGGATTGCCAATTTGAGCAGCAGACTTTCATAAAAGGGTGCTTGCTTAGAGTAATTTTATTTCATTTCACTGCATTGGGAAACATATGGAAACCAAAAGAAATCACGTCCAACATGAAAAAAGAGAAATTTTTCAACTCAGATGTCAAGCCAGTATTATTGTACATGTTTCAAAAAAACAATAACTAATAAGTGGCAGACTGTCATTAATGGGTGCTTGCGTTGAATAGAAGGATTGAAATGGTGCAGCAAAATCCCCTGTGGGGAACTGATGATAAAAGCCAGACAAGTGCTAGTGAAAAAGATATGAGAAGAAGACGCTGGCAATGGACAGGACACACACACTGAGGAAACCTCATTATATATTACAAGGCAGTCCTTGTTCTGGAATCCCCAGTATAAGAGAGGCTTAAAAACGTTCAGAGAAGAGAAGTGGAGAAAGAAATGAAAGTGATGAAAAAGATATGGAATAGGCCTTGAACTGACTGCACATGGCAGGAGGATTTGGCATATGTTTGTTCAAGGCCTATGCTCCATGTGGAGCTGATAGTGCTACTTTAGCCACAAATGTTTCTTTGTTGTGATGACAAAACTGCAGATAGAGTAACATGAGCAGAAAGGTGACCCTGGTCAGCTAAATCAAGTGAAACTTGTTGTCTTCTTCTTCTTTGGTAGCCGCCGAGCAAAAATCAACGCCTGGTGGCGTCTTGTGAAACTTGTTGTCTGGTTCTTCTTCTTGCTATAAAGAGCTGATAGTAGGTCACAAGAGTAGAATTAATTTCTAAAACCATCATCATTTCCTTTGTGCTCCTCTTGAATCTAGTCCCCTTACAGGAAGCCTGCATCAAGCAGTCACATGCTCTTGACTTAGTGGTTTTAGTGGCAATTTCTTTTTAAATGATGACGTAGCCAGCTACATGCACAACCTTCATATTAGTCACCTTGTACGACATACCTAAGGGGGCAGTAGACCAATTCTTAGCAGACAAGCACTGATTTTATTGATAGCTGTCATTAGGTGTAACTTACTAGATATGATGAGAATTATCATCATCATCATTCCTTTCTGTTCCCTGTGGAACATAGGGCTGAAACAGTTGCTCTCCATCGATTTCTATTCTGGGCTGCCTTTTTCAACTGCACCTAATTCATTCCAATTTCCTTTGCCTCCTCTTCTCCTGTTCTTCTCCAAGTTCTCCGTGGCCTCCCAACTCTTCTTTTCCCCTGTGGGTTCCAGTCTATACTTGATTGTTCTCTTCTGACTGTATGTCCTATCCATCCCCACCTTCTTACCTTAATTTCCATTTGTATTGGCTGTTGCCCGCATCTTTTCCTTAGCTCTACATTTGTTATTACATCTGGTCATCTTATACGGAGGATCCATCGAAGACATCTATTTACAAATATCTGTAGTTTGGAGGTAATATTCTTTGAGACATGCCATGTCTCTTGAGCCATACAGCAAGACTGACTTTACATTTGAGTTAAAGGGGACCGAAGATGCAGCAAAAGAGATTAATGCAGCCAGCGACTCATAGCTTGACTGCTTGCATCAGTGAACCAGAGCTGACCAAGACCCTACTCCACCTCCAAGTGGTGATCCTGGAAACAGGCTGCATTACTGCAGTCTGACCGAGAGAGTAAGGATCAAAAGGGAAGGCAAACCCAGCCCCAAAAAATGCCATGCAGAAGTCGCATGTGTCGAGCCGAAAGGCGCAATTATCGCAGCTTCGCTAAATGGCGACACAGCGCAACCAACGTCCTTTTCAGGGCGAACGAGGAAGAAAAAAGAAGATTTGAGTTAAAGATTCTGATTTTGTTCTGCCTGGATATAGCTGAGTTCCATATTGGTCAAAGGGCATTAAAAGTGCATCTGGCATTATTTATCTTAGAACAGACTAGATATGATGATAATTACCATCATCATCACCTTTCTGCTCGATAAGGAGCACAGACCTTTAACAAATGTATGCCAAACGTTCTTGTCCTGTGCCATCTGTTCAAGATCTTTTATTTTTGTTTATTTATCCCGTTCATGTCTTCTCTAGTTCCCTGCTCCTTCTGTTTGTCAGTCAACAACCTCTTCCTATCTTGCCCTGGGGATTCCAGAACAAACACTGCCTTGTAATGCTATCAACAGATTTCCTCATTGTGTATCCTATCCATCGCCAGCGTCATCTCATCCCTAGTTCCACTAACATTTTTCTGGTTCTTGTCATCAGTTCTACACATTGCTGACCTTGTCACACCATTTCAATCCTTCTATTCTACCCAAGCGCCCATTTATGAAGGGTCTAGCTTCATGGCTGTTGTTTTTGTTGTTTCCCATATTTCAAAGCCATACAAGATTTACTGACTTGACATTGCAGTTGAGCATTCTTATTTGTGTGCTACAATGATGAGGAACTGGAGACAAACCAGAATGATGAGGAACTGAAAATAAACCAAAATTATGAGGAGCTGGAGACAAATCAGAATGATGAGGAACTGGAGATAAACCAAAATAATGAGGAAATGGAGACAAATCAAAATGATGAGGAACTGGAGATAAACCAAAATGAGGAACTGGGGACACATCAAAATGATGAGGAACTGGAGACAAATCAAAATGATGAGGAACTGGAGACAAATCAAAATGATGAGGAACTGGAGACAAATCAAAATGATGAGGAACTGGAGATAAACCAAAATAATGAGGAAATGGAGACAAACCAAAATGATGAGGAACTGGAGATAAACCAAAATGAGGAACTGGAGACAAATCAAAATGATGAGGAACTGGAGACAAATCAAAATGATGAGGAACTGAAGACAAATCAAAATGATGAGGAACTGGAGACAAATCAAAATGATGAGGAACTGGAGACAAATCAAAATGATGAGGAACTGGAGACAAACCAAAATGAGGAACTGGAGACGAATCAGAATGATGAGGAACTGGAGATAAACCAAAATAATGAAGAACTGGAGACAAATCAAAATGATGAGGAACTGGAGACAAACCAAAATGAGGAACTGGAGACAAATCAAAATGATGAGGAACTGGAGACAAACCAAAATGAGGAACTGGAGACAAATCAGAATGATGAGGAACTGGAGACAAATCAAAATGATGAGGAACTGGAGACAAATCAAAATGATGAGGAACTGGAGACAAACCAAAATGAGGAACTGGAGACAAATCAGAATGATGAGGAACTGGAGACAAATCAAAATGATGAGGAACTGGAGACAAATCAGAATGATGAGGAACTGGAGACAAACCAAAATGAGGAACTGGAGACAAATCAGAATGATGAGGAACTGGAGATAAACCAAAATAATGAAGAACTGGAGACAAATCAAAATGATGAGGAACTGGAGACAAACCAAAATGAGGAACTGGAGACAAATCAAAATGATGAGGAACTGGAGACAAACCAAAATGAGGAACTGGAGACAAATCAGAATGATGAGGAACTGGAGACAAATCAAAATGATGAGGAACTGGAGACAAACCAAAATGAGGAACTGGAGACAAATCAGAATGATGAGGAACTGGAGATAAACCAAAATAATGAAGAACTGGAGACAAATCAAAATGATGAGGAACTGGAGACAAACCAAAATGAGGAACTGGAGACAAATCAGAATGATGAGGAACTGGAGATAAACCAAAATAATGAAGAACTGGAGACAAATCAAAATGATGAGGAGCTGGAGACAACCAAAATGATGAGGAACTGGAGACAACCAAAATGATGAGGAAGAACTTTAACTGCTGACACATGACAGGAAGACTTGGCATATGTTAGTTGAAGGACTATGCTCCTAAGGGAGTTTAAGGGCAATGATTGAATGAAATGGCCAGGAAACAGGTCAACAATTCAGACCAATTTAAAAAGTTAAAACCAGAAATTTCTTATAATGGAGTCTAAGTCCCTGTCAGAGACCACTAGACAATTCTTATAAGGGAGTCTGTCCCTGTCAGAGACCACTAGACAATTTTTATAATAGAGTCTAAGTCCCTGCCAGAGACCACTAGACAATTCTTATAATGGAGTATGTCCCTGTCAGAGACCACTAGACAATTTTTATAATAGAGTCTAAGTCCCTGTCAGAGACCACTAGACAATTCTTATAATGAAGTCAAGTCCCTGTCACAGACCACTAGACAATTCTTATAATGGAGTATGTCCCTGTCAGAGACCACTGGACAATTCTTATAAAATCTAATCTAAGTCCCTGTCAGAGACCACTAGACAATTCTTAAAATTCTTATAAAATCTAATCTAAGTCCCTGTCAGAGACCACTAGACAATTCTTATAATAAAGTCAAGTCCCTGTCACAGACCACTAGACAATTCTTATAATGGAGTATGTCCCTGTCAGAGACCACTAGACAATTCTTATAAAATCTAATCTAAGTCCCTGTCAGAGACCACTAGACAATTCTTATAATAAAGTCAAGTCTCTGTCACAGACCACTAGACAATTCTTATAATGAAGTCAAGTCCCTGTCACAGACCACTAGACAATTCTTATAATGGAGTATGTCCCTGTCAGAGACCACTGGACAATTCTTATAATGAAGTCAAGCCCCTGTCACAGACCACTAGACAATTCTTATAATGGAGTATGTCCCTGTCAGAGACCACTGGACAATTCTTATAAAATCTAATCTAAGTCCCTGTCAGAGACCACTACACAATTCTTATAATGAAGTCAAGTCCCTGTCACAGACCACTAGACAATTCTTATAATGGAGTATGTCCCTGTCAGAGACCACTGGACAATTCTTATAAAATCTAATCTAAGTCCCTGTCAGAGACCACTAGACAATTCTTAAAATTCTTATAAAATCTAATCTAAGTCCCCGTCAGAGACCACTAGACAATTCTTATAATAAAGTCAAGTCCCTTCACAGACCACTAGACAATTCTTATAATGGAGTATGTCCCTGTCAGAGACCACTAGACAATTCTTATAAAATCTAATCTAAGTCCTTGTCAGAGACCACTAGACAATTCTTATAATAAAGTCAAGTCTCTGTCACAGACCACTAGACAATTCTTATAATGAAGTCAAGTCCCTGTCACAGACCACTAGACAATTCTTATAATGTCAAGTCCCTGACAGAGACCACTGAACAATTCTTATAATGAAGTCAAGTCCCTGTCACAGACCACTAGACAATTCTTATAATGGAGTATGTCCCTGTCAGAGACCACTGGACAATTCTTATAATGAAGTCAAGTCCCTGTCACAGACCACTAGACAATTCTTATAATGAAGTCAAGTCCCTGTCACAGACCACTAGACAATTCTTATAAAATCTAATCTAAGTCCCTGTCAGAGACCACTAGACAATTCTTATAATGAAGTCAAGTCCCTGTCACAGACCACTAGACAATTCTTATAATGAAGTTTAAGTCCCTGTCAGAGACCACTAGACAATTCTTATAATGAAGTCAAGTCCCTGTCACAGACCACTAGACAATTCTTATAATGGAGTATGTCCCTATCAGAGACCACTGGACATTTCTTATAAAATCTAATCTAAGTCCCTGTCAGAGACCACTAGACAATTCTTATAATGAAGTCAAGTCCCTGTCACAACCCACTAGGCAATTCTTATAATGGAGTATGTCCCTGTCAGAGACCACTGGACAATTCTTATAAAATCTAATCTAAGTCCCTGTCAGAGACCACTAGACAATTCTTATAATGGAGTATGTCCCTGTCAGAGACCACTGGACAATTCTTATAAAATCTAATCTAAGTCCCTGTCACAGACCACTAGACAATTCTTATAATGGAGTATGTCCCTGTCAGAGACCACTGGACAATTCTTATAAAATCTAATCTAAGTCCCTGTCAGAGACCACTAGACAATTCTTATAATGAAGTCAAGTCCCTGTCACAGACCACAAGACAATTCTTATAATGGAGTATGTCCCTGTCAGAGACCACTGGACATTTCTTATAAAATGTAATTTAAGTCCCTGTCACAGACCACTAGACAATTCTTATAATGAAGTCAAGTCCCTGTCACAGACCACAAGACAATTCTTATAATGGAGTATGTCCCTGTCAGAGACCACTGGACATTTCTTATAAAATGTAATTTAAGTCCCTGTCACAGACCACTAGACAATTCTTATAATGAAGTCAAGTCCCTGTCACAGACCACTAGACAATTCTTATAATGAAGTCAAGTCCCTGTCACAGACCACTAGACAATTCTTATAATGGAGTATGTCCCTGACAGAGACCACTGAACAATTCTTATAATGAAGTCAAGTCCCTGTCACAGACCACTAGACAATTCTTATAATGGAGTATGTCCCTGTCAGAGACCACTGGACAATTCTTATAATGAAGTCAAGTCCCTGTCACAGACCACTAGACAATTCTTATAATGAAGTCAAGTCCCTGTCACAGACCACTAGACAATTCTTATAAAATCTAATCTAAGTCCCTGTCAGAGACCACTAGACAATTCTTATAATGAAGTCAAGTCCCTGTCACAGACCACTAGACAATTCTTATAATGAAGTTTAAGTCCCTGTCAGAGACCACTAGACAATTCTTATAATGAAGTCAAGTCCCTGTCACAGACCACTAGACAATTCTTATAATGGAGTATGTCCCTATCAGAGACCACTGGACATTTCTTATAAAATCTAATCTAAGTCCCTGTCAGAGACCACTAGATAATTCTTATAATGAAGTCAAGTCCCTGTCACAACCCACTAGGCAATTCTTATAATGGAGTATGTCCCTGTCAGAGACCACTGGACAATTCTTATAAAATCTAATCTAAGTCCCTGTCAGAGACCACTAGACAATTCTTATAATGGAGTATGTCCCTGTCAGAGACCACTGGACAATTCTTATAAAATCTAATCTAAGTCCCTGTCACAGACCACTAGACAATTCTTATAATGGAGTATGTCCCTGTCAGAGACCACTGGACAATTCTTATAAAATCTAATCTAAGTCCCTGTCAGAGACCACTAGACAATTCTTATAATGAAGTCAAGTCCCTGTCACAGACCACAAGACAATTCTTATAATGGAGTATGTCCCTGTCAGATACCACTAGACAATTCTTATAATGGAGTATGTCCTTGTCAGATACCACTAGACAATTCTTATAATGGAGTATGTCCCTGTCAGATACCACTAGACAATTCTTATAATGGAGTATGTCCTTGTCAGATACCACTAGACAATTCTTATAATGGAGTATGTCCCTGTCAGATACCACTAGACAATTCTTATAATGGAGTATGTCCTTGTCAGATACCACTAGACAATTCTTATAATGGAGTATGTCCCTGTCAGATACCACTAGACAATTCTTATAATGGAGTATGTCCTTGTCAGATACCACTAGACAATTCTTATAATGGAGTCTATTCATTGTTTCCTTTCCATTTTTCTCCCTTTGGAGCCTGAAGCCACCATTGCAGCAGGTCCCCTTTGCAGGGAAAAAAGGTAAAGGTAGTCCCATAGCAGATACTAACATAGGGGAGTAAAATGTTAAACACTTGACCTATAACTAGGTCTCAGCTTTAGGAAGCTGGTTGACCAGTTTCTTTCCTTGCCTTCACAAACTCAAACAGCAGTCAGGTACCCTGTTGCAGCTGGGTAGACTGAATCGTAATGCTACCTAGTTTCAAAATCAGTAACTTTGCCTGGAGAAGCAAGCACTCTAACTACTCAACTAATTCAACACTCTCCTTGCAGGAAGCCTGCATCAAAAGCGTGTGTGTGCTCCTGAAGTGGTGGTTTTTATAGCAATTTGTTTTACACGATGAGATTGCCAGCCCCCATATACAGGCTCAAGCCAGAAGGAAGACAGCCGATACAATAGTATGTTAGTTGAAGGGCAATGATTGAATGTAAATTAATCAGACACCAATAGAATAGTATGGCGCTCTCTCTTACAAACCTCTACACCCCACGGTAGAAGAGGAGCAACTAAGTATATAAGTAGTATTAGTCACCTCTTATAACACGCTTGAGGGAGAAGTAATCTCTTCTGGAGATGTGAAAAGGAGGATGGGTTATGGAGCACATGAAGATAAAACATGGTGGCTTTAAAAAAAATAGGCCTACATAGTGCTTGCTGGTGCAAGGAAAATTAATACTTAATGATCAGGTAAGTAAAAGCTGTAGCAAATGCAGAACACATACCCTGACCACATTCTCTAGACTGTGGACTCTGCGGCTCAGAACTTTTACCTCATCTTCGGCTGCTTCCTTTTCTTTCTGAGCAGTGGCCAGGGACAACTTTAGAGTATTACATTCTTCTGTGGCCTGAAAAACGTAATGTAAAAGCCTTATTTCTTTAAAATTGCTGTTTTTTAAATACAAATAATAGCTGGGTTATTACTGTAGCATTATTGTGTGTACACGCTGGACTATGTACACTACAGAACTCACAAATAATGAACGCAATACACACAATAACACTAGATCATCTTACTGCCGCCATAAAACTATTTCACCCTGTTCGTATTTTACAGAGCTTCGCATTTTAAGGGAATATAAATCAATTAGATTAGGTTTTCATTCCATGTCTGCTATTCGGTGTTATAATGGAGATGAACCTTTCACGTGAAAGACAATTAAATATTTAACTGGATACACTCGGCCGTTATACCCCAACCCCTGAATATTATTTTTGTTTGGTGGTTTTGTTTTGTTTTATCTCCTTTTTGTTTGTTTGGTTTTTTTTTTTTTAACATACAAGCAAAATTGATCATTTTGATTTGCCATATTTACAATGATTTGAAAGATGTGATGCCACTTTCCTACATCGGCAGTTATTCATCATATTTGGAATTGAAAACACTATATATCCTAATTATAACCCATCAAAGGTTGAATGGAATATATTTTTCGTCATGAAAAAAAAAAATACTTTTCACTCTTGAGTAAGATGTGTTGCATTCTCTGGGATCAAACAATGTTTCTTCTGAGTTTTGCAATTATTGTGTGTGATAATATAATTATTTTTTCTTTTAAAGATACAAATTACTTACTTAGTCATTCCTCTTCTACTGTGAGGTGTAGAGGTTTGGAAGAGAGAGAGAGCGCCATACTATCCTATCGGCTGTCGTCTTCCTCCTGGCCTGGTTCCATTCTAGTCCTTGGTCCTTCAGAGATTGTTTAATTGTGTCCTCCCAGCGAATTCTGGGTCATCCTGGAGGTCTGGATCTTAGTTTGAAATTACTTTAGCCCAAAAACCTGTACTTTAATAGCCTCCTGCTCAAGGCTGGATTAAGCCAAGAAGAGCCTCCAGGCTTTTTGGTGTTTGGGCTCTCCTTCATCTAAAAGGCAATCATTTTAATTTTTTTTTAAACCCCTTAGCATGGTGATGGTACATACTAGTATTATGAATAGACTGGTATGTTAGTTTGTTAGCATTGCTTACCTCTTTTATTAGTTATTAGTTTTTATTAGTGTTTATTAGTGTATATATATATATATATATATATATATATATATATATATATATATATATATATATATATATATATATATATATATATATATATATATATATATATATATATATATATATATATATATATATATATATATATACATATATATATATATATATACACTATAGCACGTTTCACTAGCTTTGCCCTCAAACAAATGTAATTATCTGATTAACCTTCGAACGTATTAATGCCATTTTTTGCATACGATGTTATATTGGGTTAGACCCAACAAATATATACTTTATATCTGTGCATCTTGTCCAGTTCCCATAAACGAATGAAATCCTTTGATCTTTGTCGGCATACTAATTATTGTGTATCGAGAAAAGAAATTTTACCACTTCAGTCACAGATTCTGTGAATTGATTAGGCATAGGCGTGTCTACTATTGCAATAATGTGGCCATCACGTTTGCATAAAAATATCTGTTGAACATGATTTCTTAAATGATCTGCATGCGAGATACTCGTGACATTGTTTGTCATTGACATTTAGTGCGCTACCAAACTGGACCTTCATTGATCTAATTATTTCAATAGGTATCACCTCTTTGCGGTTCATAAATATCATAATGGAACGTTGCTCCTCTAATGTGCTTGTAAATAACTGTAAGGTCATCTTTAAAGAAATTAAACTTCATCCGAATCATAATCAGATGTCTCTGAGAAATTGATAATCAATCTCGGCTGAATGAAGGACAAACCATCATTCTTCCAATATTTCTCTTCCTCTTGTAACACATGGTTCTCACATTTCTTCCAATAATCCCTGGCTATATTGGAGATGGCGGCTTTTGTAAGTATTTCAACATCTTTTAATTTGAACATTCTATTTTCTGTTGCTACCTGTTCCTTAATTTTAGCCCAGACTAATTCTATTGGGTTTAAGTGAGAATGGTAAGGAGGCAATCTTAAACATCTGTGACCATGTTCATGGATTGCCTTGTCTATGTGAAATATCTTTGTATGCTGTGTCTTTTTTTTTTTTACAATTCCAAGTAATTCAGGCTTCAGGGACATTTCGTTGAATGGAATGTTGTTTTTGGTTAGCCAAATCTTTATTACATCTTTATTACTTGATGAAGTAGGAACATTATCTTCTGGTGCCACAACGTTGTGATAAAAAGCATTGTCCATTATCAAACACGACGGTCTATCCAATGAACGAAGTACATGATTCACAATCCAATCTTGAAATATCTTGCCATTCATCTTTGTATGATAATCCCTACTATCTGTGGATTTTGAAACAAATATGAGTTCAGTATTATTTAGAAGCCCATGATGGCTGCTTTCTGCATGTGCAATTATTAGGCGCTGTTCTTTGCTGCTTGATACTAGTCTCTTAGTTGTCCCATCAGATGATTGCCATTCTCGTTCATTACTGTGGTGCGCATTGATCCAAGTTTCATCTAAATACACAAAATCATAACAATCTCTTCTCATTTCTCTGACCTCGCGTAAATATTTGCTTCCCATTGCAACTATATGAGGCTTCTCACAAATAAGGTTTCTACCACCAACATATTTTCTAAAAGTGAATCCCAAACTCCTAATAGTCCTCCATAGCGTAGATTTGGAAATATCAATGTCATTATTCTTTCTTAACCAAATTTTCAATTTCCTTAAAGTCACTGCCTCATTATTGTGAAACATATTGCAAATTTCTCTGCGGATCAATTCTCTGTCAAAATTATCCACCACTCTTGGCCTAATTTTCGTGTGTAAAACACTGGAATTAGAAATTTCAGATGTCGCTATCCAGCGGTGCAATGATCGTTTGCTTATCCCCAAGGCATGAATAGTCCTCTTTTGTGGGTTTGAAATAGAATGATATAGTTTTCCCCGAGTAGCTTCATTGCAGAAATACTTAAAAATCCTATTTGTGATTCGTTGTAATGTCATAAAATGTACTCGCAGACTCATTTTTCCTACTTAACCACACAATACTTTTTGTAGACACGCCACTGATTGACAATGTGTGCGTAACACCGGATATAAACTGTTTTATGTTCAAGAAGTGCAATTTCACGCAATTTCACGCTAAAATCATGCCAATTGTTTGATAAACCAATCATGTGCAAATGAGGTCGTATAATTTACTGTAGACATTTCAATATGTGTGTGTGTGATGTGCGTTGGCAAGTAGAATTTTGATATTATATCGCAAAGAAACGAAAGTTGAAACCAATGGCCGCATTTTAATGAAAAATTTAATTCATAGGGTCTATACCATTTAAAATTCACACACAAAATTTCACTTATATGCGTTATATATTCGCTGAGATATAGCATTTTCTTCTTCTTCTTCGTTCGCCCTGAAAAGGACGGTGGTTGCGTTGTATCTGTTTACAACGTAGCTGTGATATCTGCACCTTTCGGTCGACACATCCGACTTCTGCACGGCATTTTTTAGGACCGGGTTTGCCTTCCCATTTCGATCCACACTCGCTCAGCCAGCCTGCACAGCTGCAGACTGTTTCCAGGACCACCACGTGGAGGTGGAGTGCGGTCTTGACCAGCTCTGGTTCGCTGGTCCTGACGCAGGCAGTCAAGCTATGAGTCGCTAACTGCGGTCTCTATTGCTGCGTCTTGAGGTCCCATATAGCATTTTGAAGTTGGGCAAAGCTAGTGAAACGTGCTATAACATCATTACCGATGTATGTTACGTCGGTCGGTCTCACTCAAAATAGTAACTCGCGCCAGAAAAAAAAGTGCGCAACGCACGGTGTGCAACTTGCACGGCGTGGGTGTTATATAAAACAAATAATAATAATAATAATAATAAATTCTTTAAGCACCAAACACGGCGCATAAGGCAGAAACCAGTGCTCTCCAGGTTGTTCGTTGTGACGCCACTCCTCTTAGCTCTTGCACATTATTTAGGCCCAACATTCTTCCTTCTCTTATTATTGTTCTTCTGAGTGTTTCTTTTGGTCTTCCTTTTTTCCTCTTACCCTCAGGAACCCAAGTGAGCGCCTGTAGTGGTATTCTGTTGTTTTGCATTTGGTTTTATTTTTATTTTTTTTATTCATTCACGAAATTAGTAGCGCTCGACAAAGAAAAAGTGCGTAAAAATTGGTGTGCCTGAGCCAATAACATACCAAAGTGAATTGTATTTGAACGGTTTGACACATAATGATCGAGATGATAAGATGGCTCTATGTCGCCGTCACCCGATGTACAAATCATGAAAACTTGAAAGTTTTTGTTAAAACCACTTATTATCAGGGAACACTCTTTGAAAACAATTCACGTACTTTCACACGAAATGTTGTCATCAAAGAACTTTTAAATTGAATCTAAAATAACATAACTCTTGCCGTGTGTACGTTGGTCACAGCTGAGGAATGCAACCGTGTTGAAAAATTGTATTGTTTCCATTATATGTACTCTCCCGAAAATAGTTACAATCAACAAACAAAAAGCGGTCAAATGACGGTGTCCATGAACAGTTTGATTACACTGTATAATGGAAAAAAAACCAAAAACTCTCTAAGAATGTACTTCTATCTGCTCATCCGGGAACGGAAACAGCACACTATAATTAAAAACCCGTCAAGTTTGACGGGTTATTGCTAGTTATTTTTATAATTATGAAAGTAAACACAGTAAATACATTTTATTGAAAAAATATTTCTTGTTCTTCTTTGAACTGTTTCATCAATTACTGGCAAGAAATCAGCTTTTCTAAGAATAGAAGATTCTATGCGCATCAGTGCCAAGTTGTTCAGTTAATCATCCTTCATGGTGGATCGTAGATAGTTTTTAACCCGTTTGAATGCAGAAAATGACCGTTCTCCAGAGTAGTTGTTGTCAAAAGTGATCAATATATATAACAAAATCCACTTCTACAGCTGGGAAAAGGCTATTTCAGAATAGAAGACCCTTACCGTGCAGAATGTCTTACATTAAGAACCTTAATGTGCAGAATGAAAATCAATACTATAGAATATTTCTTGTTAAAGTGTAAGAGGTATGAACAACAGAGAATCACAATATTAGATTATTTGCGGGCTTCAAATGTACCCATAAATATAGAATAAGTGTTAAGAATAGACAGACCTAGGGAACTGCATAATTTAGTCAAACAGTATTTAACAAATACAAAAGTTAATATATAGTAATTGGGAAGGTGAAGGTTTGGTGACGTTCTTATAAAACACATGAAAACAAATGAAAGTCAATTAAATATTTAACTAAACATTTTTTTTTTTAAATATTAATGAAGAAAAATATCCCGTCCAACCTCTGATGGGTTATAATTAAGATATATATTGTTTTCAATTTCAAATAATATGAACAACTGTCGATATGAGAAAGTGGCATCACATTTGTCAAATCATTGTAAATAGGGAAAATCACAATTACCAATTATGCTAGTATGTTAAAAAAAACGAACAAAATCAAGCAGAAACTCTGAACAAGAATAATATTAAGGTGGATGGGTGTAAAGGCCTGGTGGTTCCAGTTATATAACTGACTTTAACAGATATTTAATTGACTTTCATCTGTTAAAAGCCATATGCATTGTAAGAACAGCATCAGACCTTCACATTCCCAACTATTATATATTAACCTTTGTTCGTGTTAAATATTGTTTGACTATATTATGAAGTTCCCTAGGTCTGTCTTTTCTTAACACTTCTTCTATATTTATAGGTAAGTTTGATGCCTGCAAATAATCTAATATTGGTATTCTCATTTGTTCATACCTCTTACATTTTAACAAGAAGTGTTCTATATTATTGTCTTGAAGACATCCTGCACAGTAAAGTTCTTCTATTCTGAAATAGCCTTTTCCCAGCTGTAGTTTGAGAAGTTTCTTATTACTGGGAATTTTCAATTCCCTAGATGTCTGACATTTTCTTGTTGGAGCCTTGAACATCTTATATGCATGTCTTCCTTTCAGATTTTTATCCCACTCTGCTTTCCATTCATCTGTTATTAAATCTTTAATTAAGCTCTTAATCTCTGATTTACTCATCACTACATTATTAGATTTTTATCAGATCTACCTTTCTTGGATCCTTTATCTGAATTTTCATATCCCTCTATGCCAACATGTTAAGGTATCCAAGCAAATAAGACTGAACATCCTCTGGAATATAAGTATATCATTCATTCATAACCCTCCACTCCCAAAGGAGCATAGGCCTTCAACAAACACATGCCAAGTCTTCCTGTCACGTGCCATCATCTCAAGTTCTTTCTTCGTTCTCCTCATCATTTTCATCTCTGTTTCCAGCTTTCTTCTCCATGTGCTTCTTGGTCTACCTCTGCCTCTCTTGCCCTGGGGGTTCCAAAACAAGGACTGCCTTGTAATGCTATCAACAGGTTTCCTCAGCGTGTGTCCTATCCATTTCCATCGTCTTCTTCTCATCTCTTGTTCAACTGGCACTTGTCTAGTTCTTGTCATCAGTTCCACGTTGGTAACCTTGTCATACCATTTTAATCCTTCTATTCTACGCAAGCACCCATTTATGAAAGTCTGTAGCTTTTTGGTTGTTGTCTTTGTTGTTCTCCATGTCTCAGAGCCATATAATAGTACTGACTTCACATTTGAGTTGAAGATTCTTATTTTCGTGTTGGATCCGATTTCTCTTGATCTCCATTTGTTTCCCAATGCAATGAAAGCTCCTCTTGCTTTTTGTATTCTTATTTTGATATCACTGTCTGTCCCTCCAACTTTGTCTATATTGCTGCCACGATATGTGTACAATTCTACATCTTGTAGTGGTGTTTCCTCAAGTTCAACCCTGTTCTCATTACCTGCATTTATTCTCATTATTTTTGTCTTTTCCCTGTGTATTTTCAGACCCAATTGCTGTGTTTTCAATTTGTCCTGCATCTGATTACGGTTATGGGACAGAAGAGCCAAGTCATCAGCAAAATCCAGATCATCCAACTGCTTAGTCAGAGTCCACTGGATTCCATTTCTGTTGTGTGTTGTCGATGTTCTCATAACCCAGTCTATTGCTAGTAAGAAAAGAAATGGAGACAAGAGGCATCCCTGTCGCACTCCCGTTCTTATCCCAAACGGTTCTGTAAGCTGTCCTTTATGAAGAACTCTGCATGTCATGTCTTCATATGTTTTCTTTATTAAATTAATGATCTTCAGGGGAACTCCATAATGCCTCATCAATTTCCAAAGTGATTCTCTGTCTACACTGTCAAATGCCTTTTCGTAGTCAACAAATCCATTGTATAGTGGTGAATTCCATTCCATACTTTGTTCAACTATTGTTCTCAAAGTGGCTATCTGGTCTGTACAGGATCTGTTTTGTCGAAAACCTGCTTGTTCATCTCTCAGTTTCAATATAAGTATGTAGTAATCAGAAATATCTCCTCTGCTATATCAGGTCTACTACATTCTCGTAAGTTTCTAAGTGCTTGAATTGTTGAAAGAGAGTCAGTTAAAACTGTTAGTTTCTTGGGAGGTGTTATTAGAGAATATTTCTAGTGCTTTTAGTATTGCCACCATCTCTGCAGTGAAAATGGATGTATTTTCCGTGATACTATATTCTTTTGCCATTTTCCATATTGGAGTATATATTCCTATTCCCCAATTGTATGGAACATCATGAGAGACATGGGGTTTCCGGCGCATTTGATCCATCTAATTGAAACAATAAACCATGAACAACAAGCAGCTGTCAGAGTAGCGGGGGAAACATCAGGATGGTTTGAGGTGAAAAGGGGAGTAAGACAGGGTTGCATCCTCTCTCCATACTTGTTTAACAACTATGCAGAAAATATAATGAGAAATGTTCGGAGTGACCCAGAATGTGAACATTGCGATCCGTTCACAATTGGTGGAAATGCGATCTCAGAACTCAGGTACGCAGATGACTTAGTTATTCTTTCAAACAGTGCCAAGGGACTAGAACAGTTAATCCTGTCTGTCAAAAGACACACGGGGATCAGAACCTTTTTCTGAACACACAAAAAACAAAGATAATGTCCACAGACAAAACAAGATGCCAACCAAAAATTACCATCAATGATGAGGAAATTGAAAATGTCACAAATTTTGAGTATCTTGGCTCCATAATTAACAACAATGGAGACTGCTCAAAAGAGGTCAGAAGGAGACTGGCCATAGCAATGCAGAGGTTAAATAAAATGAAGAACCTATGGCATAACACCAGCAAATTAATAAAAGTAAAGCTTCTGAGAACGTGCATCTTTCCGGTAGCAACGTATGGATGTGAATCGTGGACAATTACACAAACATTAAAGAAAAAAATCGAATCTTTCGAAGCAAAGTGTTACAGAAACATTCTCAGAATATCTTGGACCAAGAAGAAGAAACATATAGACATCCTACACGACCTGAACATCGAGGAAAACTGGCTCATAAACAATATCATGTCCCGGAAACTGAAATATGTTGGCCACATTAAACGACATAGTGACTTGGAGAGAGCAGTGATGGAGGGTATCGTACCTGGAAGGCGATGCAGGGGCCGACCAAGACGACGGTGGACACAGGACATTGAAGACACCTTGAACATGACAATGGAGGAGGCAGGAGAGCTGGCTAGAGATCGAGAGTCTTTCAGGCGGGCTGTGATGAGAACGACGTTCTGCAAAGGACATGCTACATGATGATGATGATCCCCAATTTGCCATCCTCTCCCTTGGATCCATCTGTGTATACAGTTATGCTGTCTTTTAATAGTTGTATATATTTATTGGCGGTATTTTTAATATTTTCTATATTATTTGTTTTCTTAAGTATTTCTGCTAGGTGGTAGTCCGTGTCTGGTTTCTTGATCTCCCAGGGTGGAATCACTAGCTTGTATTCACAACTGTTATTAAGTGATGTAATTTAAGTACCCAGATGGACAATTTCCTCCATACACTTCCATCCTTTAGGGTAACTAGTGGTATTCATTGGATTGGCCTGAGTTGTTAGTTGGCAACTGGTAAAAGCTGTATGTGCTGGGTGAGACTTATCTAACATAACTCTGTTCATGTAATTTAGTCTTAACTCCTTTCTCCGTAATTCTAAGGGTAGAATTCCTAAAGCCACCTCTATAGCTCCCATTGATGCTGATCTGATTGCATCTGCTATTGTACATAAAAGGAAGGGAAAACCGAGGCCTGTAAACAGTAAATAAATATTAGACAAACATAAAGGTATGTTTTCAGGCACTCGTAAGAAATAAAGAAGTAGAACACTAGACAACAGAAAAACAACAGACAGCATCATTTTTGGTGATGCCTAGATGGCAGGGAGGATAGTGTGACTCGCTTGCATAGCTAGGCGGGGTTGTCGCACGGAAGGTCCTGGGTTCGAGTCCTGAATAATCCACTCACGTCTGTTGTTTTTCTGTTGTCTAGTGTTCTACTTCTTTATTTCTTACGAGTGCCTGAAAACATGATGATAAAGCATGATGCTGAATTCTGTCTAATTTAATCTTATTACTGTGTGCAGCAGAGTCATATATTATATATCTATAATCTATTTTTCGTCTAATAAAAGATTTATAAAAAGTGAGCATTGTCTTAATGCTTGCACCCCATGCATTACCTTTCAAATATCTTAATAATTTATTCAATCCTCTGCAAGACTCCACTAGTTTATCTATGTGTTTATTCCAGTTTAGCTGTTGGTCCAATGTAATTCCTAGATATCGAGTGGTTTGCACTGTATTAATGTATTGCCCTTGGATATTTATGTCTATAATTTTATTTTTTACAACCCTACCTTTACTGAAAATCATTCCCAATATTTTATTTGTATTCAGCTGAAAACCCCATTTTGTCATCCATTTACACAATTTATTTATTTGCTTTTGTAGATCCTTATATAAGTTAGGCAGACGTTTCCCAGTCCTCCATATAGCAACATCATCTGCAGACTGTGACAATTTATTTGTTATATCATTAAATTCTTCACGTAAATCATTTACCATTATTGTAAAAATTGAAGGAGATATTACTGATCCTTGGGGTATTCCATTTTGTTGTTCATACAGTTCATCTATCATTGTTTACCTGATCCCAGGACTTTGCACTACTTCCGCTGTTTATTATTATTTTTTTCTTCTTCTTCTTTATGCCTTTTTTCGGTTGTGTTTTATTTTATGTATATTCTTTTTTTGGAAGTTAGTTTGTTTTTTGTTTTTTTTTCATGCACGCAAATTTGGTAATTTTGATTTTCCCTATTTACAATGAATGGACTGGAGATGTGATGCCACTTTCCCGTATCGGCAGTTATTCATATTATTTGGAATTGAAAACAATATATATTCTAATTGTAACCCATGAGAGGTTGAACGGGGTATTTCTCATCATCAAATTTTGGGCCGAAGGGCGAGAGCCCAAGTGCCGCTGGATCAATAACAACAACAACAACATCAAATTTTAAAAAAAGCAGGAAAAAACTATCACTTTCTCAAAATTCTCACGAGCAACGTTTTCCAATTGTGTCAGTTAGAATCATCGTTCATACTGTTGCAGTCTCAAGACATATTCAAATCTTCCCAGGTGAGAACTTGTGATCTAACACTTATTTCTGTTAGTGCCTCTTACGGCAAGAAATTTGGATTGGATTAACTGATGTTTGGATTACGGGCGGTAAAAGTACAACCGCACAGAGGATTACACATGCAACCTGACTGGTCGCAGGATTAGTAACCATTAGAACCATAATTACTACCTTCGTTATTAAAATTACACACACATATCATCCTGCCATTATTATTTTTTTTAATTAAGAAAACATAACACCATGAGAAAATAATTAAATGCCTCGAAGACATAGGTATTGATGGAAAAGATATAATAATACTCAGTAACCTTTATTGGGAGCAAACTGCCACAGTAAGATCGGGAAGGAATTATTCACCATACATAGACATAAAAAGAGGTGTCAGACAAGGTTGTATGCTGTCCCCCTGCTTATTTAATCTATACAGGAAATACCAGGACTGAACATCAGTGGAAGGTCAATAAACAACCTTAGATATGCAGATGATACCGTGTTGTTAGCTGAAAGCGAACAGGAGTTACAAGAACTAGTGAACAGTATAAATCATTCAATTGGTTGGACATTAATATTGAGAAAACAAAAACTATGATAATTAGCAAAAAAATTAGCAAGCCCACATTAAAGATAAGCCTAAATGGGAAAATCCTGGAACAAGTCGAGCTACTTATATCTTGGACATATAATAACAGAAGATGGCAGATGTGAAACAGAAATCAAGAAGAGAATAGGAAAGGCCAAAGCTACATTCAACAACATGAAACATATACTGACATCTAAACAGTTATCTCACAAATTAAAACTGAGAATCATAAAGTGTTAGATATATATTCTGCATTACTGTAAGGTGCAGAAACATGGACGATGAATAAGCAATTGGAAGAAAGAAGTGAGGCTCTTGAAATGTTGATATATAGAAGAATGGGGCGTATCTCATGGAAAGAGAAGAAAACAAATAAGGAGGTCCTAGAAAATCTAGGTATGAAAAGAGAACTAATGAGGGAGATCAAAGTTCGGGAGCTAAAATACTTTGGCCACATGAAAAGGCATAACACCTTGCAGACGACCATAATAGAAGGGAGAGTTGAAGGCAAACGTGCAAGGGGAAGACAGCGCTATAAGTGGGAAGATAACATCAAGAGATGGACAGGAAAGAGTCTATCAGAGTGCACCACCAAGACAAGAGACAGAAGACGTTGGAGATCCATTACAGCCAACCTTCGTTGTGGAGATGGCAGCTGATGATGATGATAACACCGCTCGACGATTGACTGGGAAATTTGCTATGGGTTAGTATTTTATTTTTCGTCGGTGTAAAAGAGCTCTCCCTGAAACTATTGTAGAGGTAACTTTAATCAAGAGGCGCTGGAATAAAACAATTATATCATACATACTGTAATTTAATCTTTGACAATCTCCGGGATTTCTTGTAAACTCACCTCCGGTATTTTGTGGTAGACAACATCTGGTGTTTGTAGTTTAGTGCTCGCTCTTGTCACTTTACGAGAAAATTTGGTCTTTGAGCAGCAGTTACCCATCCTGGCAATTCAAAAGCTGCCACGAATTCTGTTCTCGCAACGTCATCTTTGAAACAGTGTAATTTAGTCTGTCTTTTTTCTTTAAGAAGCGGAATCGATATAAACGTATGCTATTCGTTTTGTTATCGAACATTTACACTTCACAGTTTCCAAGGATCATATTTTCAACAGAAGAGTTGGCTATTTGCTTTGAATTAAACCACTGTTTCTTTCCTAGAAAATGTGACGTTTTACCACATTCTGAGATGGAATCTTCTTACGATATCACCAGTTAAAAAGAACTAATTTTTCGGCAAACACGTCTGTCGTTGGGTCAAAACAACACGGCTGCTGTATAACAGATAACACCGTGATAATCTATAAACCACATAGCGAACTTTCCTTACGGTCCAAATAATTATAATCCGTAGCTTATGCCACTAATACATGCATTCCTGTTTGTGTAAGCTTATGCAGGTAGGCATATGTTTGTGTCGAAGGAGGTGTAGCTCAGTGGTTCTCAGCATGGGGTATGACATATTTCTAGGGGGGCCACAATAAGATGGTAAAGAACTTTTTTCCAGCTAACAGCGACTATGAGGGGGCCAAAAGAAGTAAATGAAGCTCAGAAGGGGGCAATAAGAAAAAAGAAAAGGTTGAGAATCCCTGGTGTAGCTAAAGAAAGCGATACACATTGAAGTTTTACTGGCGTGTTGAACAGTCACTAGAAGCGATCATTTTAGCATGGAATAACTTACAGAGGGGTAGGCAGCTCAGGAGTTGTAGGGATCTGCTTTAAAGATGTCGAGCACTCGAAAGATTTACCTAAATAAAATCATGTCTGTTTTAAGGTTTCAAGATTATCTGGAATAAATCCAGTTTGGATGATGCTTTTATCTCTGCCGCACGATTTGCTTCCTGCAATCTCATCATCAGTGCGGCGGACATTTAAAACTAAATATTTTACCGAACGTTAGTTTAGTTTGGTTTTTAAGGGTTATCTTCATTGCACACGGACAACGCCATCAGTGCTCTGATCTCCTCCCTTTGATAGCACCGGCGAGAATCCCAATGTGTGTATATAATGTATAGGAATCACACATACTATAAATATTTTTGTGGTGGGTAGGTTTCCTAATTTTTAAATTTTGATAAGGGCAGCGGCCTGTTAAGCCTACTCTTTACGATTTCCAACTGCCGTGGAATTTTTAACGTGCGCAACTTGCATACGAGACCTCCTATTTTTTCGCTCTTATCCGTGAAGGCTAGGCATCCGATCTCACTATCCATGAGACCAGGGGGGAAGTATGATGTAATTAGGACCACTGGTTCTGAAAAAATTATTTCAATAAATTATAACTTCACTTCAAACGCTTTCTGTCGAGAACAGGTTATGAATAAAGTGAATTTTAGCCAGCTGGCTTGCGGGTTTTCAATGCAAATGTGGTGAATGTAACTTTAAACCTGGATACATCACGCTATAATTGCCGGTGGGAAAGGGCTAGTCCCAAATTTACCTAAGTTAAAAATCCCCCCCCCCCTCCTCCTTTTTTTCCGTTACCTAGGGATCTACCAAATTATGCTTGGGACTACCGGTAATTACGAGATCGACCGGTTGCCAACCCCTGTACGAAAAGTTATATAAGTGGTTCCCAACATTTTTTTTCTCTGGGCTTAGGAATACAAATTTGCTCGCGTCACACCGAATATTTTATTGATAAGAAATACCTTCAAAAACAAAACAAAAAAATAAACTCGCAGCAGTTCTTTACTCATAACATAGAACACAACTACTTTATAAAATGATCATGAGACATCCAGAAAACATAGAACACAACTACTTTATAAAATGATCGTGAGACATCCAGATAACATAGAACACAACTACTTTATAAAATGATCATGAGACATCCAGATAACATAGAACACAACTACTTTATAAAATGATCATGAGACATCCAGATAACATAGAACACAACTACTTTATAAAATGATCATGAGACATCCAGATAACATAGAACACAACTACTTTATAAAATAATCATGAGACATCCAGATAACATAGAACACAACTACTTTATAAAATGATCATGAGACATCCAGAAAACATAGAACACAACTACTTTATAAAATGATCATGAGACATCCAGAAAACATAGAACACAACTTCTTTATAAAATGATCATGAGACATCCAGAAAACATAGAACACAACTACTTTATAAAATGATCATGAGACATCCAGATAACATAGAACACAACTACTTTATAAAATGATCATGAGACATCCAGATAACATAGAACACAACTACTTTATAAAATGATCATGAGACATCCAGAAAGTATAAAGAGGACGGTTTTTCTAGTACCGTGAAGCGAGTATTGGTGTGCCTATATGTATAATTTACATTATTTTTAACTATTTTTTTATTATTATTATTAATCTATTTGATATAAAATAAATTAAATTACTGAATACAATTTGGAAACTTCTGGAAAATTCTACGGGTTTCTATAAATATATATCCAATATTATATCACATGTAACAAAATAAATAAGAGAATGACCTTCATATTTATTTTTGATATGAATGTTTTGAAAACGTCTCTAAATCCTTGATTGTCTTGGAATCTTTCCACCACACCTGCCATCCTCTCGCACCGCACCAGTGTGGCGCGCCGCACTGTTTGAGAAGCACTGAGCGAGAGAAACACGCGAATTGTCTTAACATTAGGCAGAAAACAAATGTTTACCAGCAGTAAAATGCTGTTCTCATAGGTTTTTATTATACTAACTATATAATTCTCTAAGAACGTCCGTCCTGTCCCACGCAAACTGTTTGTTGCAGTCTGGAAATTATATAAAAGTTGATCGCTTCTTGCCTTTGCGGTATACTACACGATGCTTTAATATAGATGGCCAAATAAGAATTCCAAAACTGTTACCGGGCAAAACAATTAAAAAAAACTATCATAATACGTAATATAATCCCAGCTTTTTCTGTCAGAAGCGTTCGTAACCCCCGACAATAGTAACACTCGACAAATAAAAGTGCGCAAAGGTTCGTGAGCATGCGCCAAGTGAACTTGAAGTTACTATGTTCATACTTTGTTTAACATCGGATGTAAAACAAATATTTTGCTTTTTAAAACGGGAATTTAAAAAAATGGAAGACAATGTTGATAACTATTCTGTCACCACCTAAGTGAATTGTATCTGGTGAAGAGACAATTGCAACGAAATTGTTTAAATATGTATCTTCGTATACGTGTGTTTAGAGATGTATAAATCTTCTTCTTATATCCTTAGCCGCCGACCGTCAAAGCAGTCAGAGGCCATTACGCCTGGTGGCGTCTTGTAGGGCAGCAAAAAATTGATTACACTTTGCTCGGTCGGTGGCCATCCTCCATACAGTGCCTAAACTCTGGTTCATTCTTTGCATCTCAGCCTCCACAGTCCTCCGCCAAGTTGTTTTCGGTCGCCCTCTCTTTCGTTTTCCTTCCGGGGTCCATAGCATAGCTGTTCTTGTGATGGCATCAGGGTCTCTTCTGAGGACATGGCCAACCCAATTCCAGCGTCTGCCAACTATGATGGTGTACATGTCCTCTTGCTTGCTCCGAGTAACCAGTTCTTGGTTGGTGATGGTATTCGGCCAAAAGATTCGGATAATTTTTCTTAGGCATGTTGTGTATAAAGAGGACAATTTCGACATTTTCTTCTCTGTTACTCTCCAGCATTCTGCACCATAGAGAAGCACAGAAAGTACACAACTCTCATATAGTCTTAATTGTGTGTTCGTGCTGTACTGAGAGGACTTCCAGGCGTTGTTTAGACTAAAAAAGGCTATTCTTGCTTTGTTCATTCTGTTGTTGGTGTCTTTGCTTGCTCCACCATCTGGTGTTACTATGCATCCTAGGTATGTGAAGGTGTCTGTCTGTTCCAGTTGCTGATTCCTTACTGATATGGGCTCAGGGTTGCTCACAATGAGCGTCATGACCTCTGTCTTCTTTAGATTGATGTTCAGGCCCACCTGCTGGCTATACTTATTAAGTCTATCCGTTTTTTCCTGGATGTGTTGATGTGAATGTGCTAGTAGTGCAATGTCATCTGCATATTCCAGATCTTCCAATGTAGAAAATGTAGTCCATCTTATTCCTCTTGGACTGCCCCCTGTTGTCTGGCGCATCACCCAGTCTATGACTGTTAAAAATAGAGTGGTTGATAAGGGGCATCCCTGTCGTACTCCTGTCTTCACCTCAAAGGTTAGGTTGCTCTGCCCAACGCTACACGTAAAGTTGGCATAGAGGCTTTTTATGATTGACACTATGCAGCTTGGAATTCCGTACGCCCTCAGTATTTTCCTTAGACTGTCCCTATGTATACTGTCAAAAGCCTTTTCAAAATCAACGAAATTAATGTACAGCTGTCTCTGCCCTTCTGTGCGCTGCTCTATAATGTTCTTACCTTCACATCTTGCAATGCATGTCTCCATCTACCATTAATCATCATGTGGTCTATCTGGTTTCTGTACCGGCCATTTCGTGATTCCCATGTTAATTTGTGAATTTCTTTGTGTGGGGAAAGTGTTCCTCCAATGACCAGGTTGTTGATGCTACAGAAACTTATTAATTTATCCCCATTTTCGTTTGCTGTTCCGCTGCCGCATTTCCCCATTACTCTTTCATTATATGTATTGCATGTTCCAACTTTCGCATTGAGGTCTCCCATTACTATGATAAGATCGTATCTCGGTGTGTCTTCCATTTCTTTTTGCAGTTGTTGATAGAATTCATCTTTGACCTCTTCGTCGCTGTCATTTGTTGGTGCATAGCATTGTATTACTGTAGTGTTGGTGAATCTCCCTCTCAATCTTATTCTTATCAGTCTGTTGTTGATGGGTTTCCATTCCAGTAATGACCTTTCTATTCCTTTCTGTAGAATTGTGGTGAACTTCCAAATACAATATCTAAATTAGAATATAACAGTCTAGTGCATAAAGTCAAAGATAGGATAGTACTAAAATTTTCGGCGAGAACGGTAGTCGTCGCCTACGCCTTCAGCGTATTATTTGATAACGCTTTGGCCGAACCAAAAAGGGTACCCAATTTTTCAAATTCATCCTTGAGACAAACGTACCACTTTTCCAAGTTCAAATGAAGTATTTGCCTAGAATACATTGTGGAAGGGAAGGGGACGGATAGATAACCAACGCAAATCACGTCTCACATTGTTTCTAAAAATAAAACTAACTTGCTAGCCTTGCCCTTAGGCGATTTTCAAAATCCGAGGAAAAAGTTGGAAATGTGGACACTACGGTTATAAAACACGCGTAGCTCTTATTGCGAATGACGTAATTAGCTTGAAAGTACATGGAAAAAGAATTGAACAGGAGGTAGTTTAAAAATAAACAACTAACATAGAAAAAAAGATAGAATTTTGAACCAAGCCACTTAGCCCCATAAAAATCATATATTCGTATACCTGAAGACTTGCTGACTAAGAATATGTTGTTAATTATCTAAATAGTCCATTAGATAATCAAATATTGGTAATAATACATAGAGAATCGGAGATACTGTCAGGTCAAGTCATATCTGCTTAGATTGGATAGCATATTTTTTTGGGAAAAAATTAGGTGAAAGAAAGGCTAAGATAGTACGATGAAGTGGATTGGATGAAATTTGAAGGAAGCCGAAATATTATTGGCTAACCTAAATATACAAATCTAGTTGGTAGTAGTAACGCATAGTGGTTTGAGATTTATTTTTTTTTTAAAGTTTCATTCAAAAAAAAAAAAAAGAGATGCTTGGTCTCATTGGCCAAAGCTTTTTACATGATAGGAAAAGTAGGATGCTCGCTGCCATTTTTTCAAAAATATTCAGAGGAGCAAGCAGCGATGAGCAGACTTGTGCTTTGTTTTAAACTAAATAACAACAGAAAGCCGT
Source organism: Oreohelix idahoensis (assembly GCA_024509875.1). Taxonomy (NCBI): domain Eukaryota; kingdom Metazoa; phylum Mollusca; class Gastropoda; order Stylommatophora; family Oreohelicidae; genus Oreohelix; species Oreohelix idahoensis. The sequence continues at coordinate 564,600 of JAMPIV010002477.1, forward strand.
CTGAACAGAGGCAGTGATGAAAGTGTGATATATTCTATTGCCTAATTCATTGTTACTTGTTTATATTTCCTTGATATGTGGTAAGATTGATTTTATTGACTTTTTAATTAAAAAAGGGTTGTGTGAAAAAAAGAAAAGGCCATGTAAAAGATTGTAATTAAATGGTTCCATAGCAGACTTAGGCATGGCCTAGATGTTGATCCATCATATAAGGGACTATCTAAGAATGTTTAAAACTACAGGACTATATATATGATGGTCATACAGGAACATTACACCTATCTTATTACATGGAAAAGATTACTGCAGGAATGACAGAGGCGTAGCATCCATTAGGGAAGAGAAAAGAAAACTGGTACAATTTGTTCCATCAAACTAAAGTGGAGAAGCAGGGTTGTCAGAGAGAGCTGACCATGTTCTTTTGTATTGAATGTATGTTTACATGTAAATTAGGAGGAATTAGTTTGATATTAAGACAGAACCATAACTTGCATTGACAGGGGTTCCTGCTGGCACTTGTCTGGTGCTGGTACTCGATGATAGAGAAATTCAGCACGATTTCTAAGAGTCTCTGGTACCTGCTTGTATTAAAGAATTTCAAGACCAGAGGAGACTGAAGTGTTTGGCCAAACCATCTGCAACTACTGTGATTCCAGGATCCAGATAAGTGCAATATCTGGCCTGGGACAACTTATCACGACTAAAGAAAAAATCTCCTGTATAGACAAAAACGTTCCTCCAAAAGACTAACATAAACAATTCTAGTGAAACAAAAGAACATTGGGATGATGATAATCCCCAACCTGCCTTTTTTGTACCAGTAGTAAATAGCGTAATTAACATCAACTTGAAAATTTGTAACAATGTACTATGGACATATTGTCTGTTGTATGTAAATATCTTTATATATATTTGTAAATATATCTATCCATCTAAATTGATTCTCAGTGAACTGTAGTCCTGACCAAAACAACTTTAGGCTCAGGACCAATAAAGTTTAACAAAAGAATTTTTAAATATAAAATTTAACAGCTGGAGTTAGTTGAGTTTATTATAGTAATTAGTATATGTTTGTATATGTTTGTGTATTGAGATTCTTTAACAACACTCTTACAATACCCTAGGTACTTTATGTAGCTTTCAGTCACGCTAGTCAATAAAGAATATAACTTAGAGTGAGATCGGAGGGTAGTAACAAGAAAGGTACTCCGTAACACAGCTGTTCATTGTTTACCTCAGAGACCTTCACAGTTGATCTCACTCAAGTACAACTATATACACACCATTCTTCTTAACATCTAAACCCACCACAAGAATAATGGCTACACCTTCATTGTGCTGTCCATCCTCTCTGCCAGAGTAAAGTACTATTTCTCCTGTTGCTGTTTTAACTTTTCCTGTCCCTGTCCATCTGCTCTCGCTTATCCCTAGAATATGTAATCTATAGTTTCTCATTTCCGCTGTGACCTGTTTTAGTTTTCCCGTCTCGTTCATTGTCCTGACATTCCAAAATCCTATTCTTGTTTCATGTTTTGCGGTCAGGACATCCGTTCTCGTGTCAGTGGCTTCCTTTCGGCTTTCACCACTGACAGTCATACGAGCCTCAGACTCCGGATGTCCGTCCCGCAGCAAAGTTTGTTCATTTGTTGTCGTTTCCGTAACTTCGTTTCTTTTTACATAGACAGGGGTGTCAGCCCTATGCTAAAACCTCCAACCTGGAGGACCAGGGTGTCTGCTTTAGTCTGACCCCTTTCCGCGCAAACCTGTCCAGCTTGGTAGAACCTTCCAGGAGTAAAACTCCCGCTGGCATAGGTCTGGGGGTAATCAGGGTACGCAAGCCGCCATACCTCGACAAGGTATTGACACCTGTGATAAAACACTTAACTGTTTAAGGACGTTTATTTCCTCCAACGAGTAATTTTGTACACCAAGAATAAGCAGGCTTTAGATCTGAATAGAGAAATCAAAACAAAATTTTCGGGTGAGCTAAAGATCTATTATAGTTCCAATGAAACAGTATCAGAAGTTCCCAGTGATGTTATGAACTATTCGGCCGATTAAAACAACAGAAAATCAAGGTGCTCTTCTGATGAACAATAGGATGTTCACACCTAACATTATTTTTTCCACACGTATTTGAATAAATAAAATTGCCGTTAAGTATTGGTGCTTTTAAATTTAATTCCCGTCATATGACGGGATTCTACTCTAGTAAATCTAATAAAAATGTAAACGAGATGCATCTTCACGGAGAACTTTGCAATTACGCACGAGTTTCAGCTGATGCATAACTTTACGGCTTACGTCTAAGACACAGGCTTAAGTATATTAACACAACTACTCCTCACCTCTAAGCCATAGGTTTCAGTTAATCTGTAAAACTACTTTTTACGTCAACGACTCGAATTTCAGTATATCCGTAAATCTCTACTTACGTCTAAGACATACGATTTAGTACAGTGATTCTCAAACGGTGTTGCGCGCCACACTGGTGCGGCGCGAGAAGATGGCAGATGTGGCGGGAAGATTAAAAGACAGTCAAGGATTTAGGGACAGTTTAAAAAAAAATTAATTTGGCAAAAATAAATATGAAAGTAATTTTTTTTATTTAATGTGTTACATGTAATATAATATGGGAAGTCTATGTATAAAAACCCTTATAATTTTCCAGAAGTTTCCAGAATTTGTTCAGTAACTTAATATATTCTGTATCAAATAGATTTTAATAATAATAAAATATAGTTAAAAATAATTATAAAGATTATCCGACAAAAACAAGTTCACCCTTCTCTCTGAATTTGTATATTTTGTGAATGAATCATGTTTTTATGTAGCTGTATTGTTTTATACTTTCTGGATATCTCACGATCATTTTATAAATTATTTGTGTTCTATGTTATGAATAAAGCACTGCTAGGAATTGATTTTTTTTGTTTGTTAAGGTATTTCTTTTCAAAAACAAAATTCGGTGTTGCGCGAGCAAATTCTCACTCCGAAAGCGCGGCCCAGATAAAAGGATTTGAGAACCACTATTTTTTGCGTCTAAGACGGTAGTTTTAGTGTATCCGTAAAACTACATCTTATGTCTAAGACGCAGATTGAAGTATCTCTGTATAACTACATTTTATTGAGGCATATCTAAGTTTAAGTTCATCTGCAAAGCTACCCCTCACGTCTGATACACAGGTTTACGTGTATCCGTAAAGCTACTGCTTACGTATAAGACACTTGTTTTAGTATATCCGTAAAAGTGTTCCTTACTTATAAGGTACAAGTTTAAGTATATCCGTAATATCACTCATTGTGTCTAAGATGCAGGTTTCAGTTTTTCCGTAAAGCTTCTTTTTTTATTTTAACGCCCATGGTACATCATATTCTGGCATATCCTGAAAATGTCTTCCTACATCTAAGACGCATGTTTTAGCATATCCGTGAAACTATTCCTTACGTTTGTGACACATGTTTAAGTATATCCATAAAAATACTCCTTTAGTCTGTGATACATGTTGCAGTATATCCGTAGTACCTCTGCTTAGGTTAAAGTAGTATATCCGTAAAACCACTGCTTATGTCAATAACTGAGGTTTATGCTTACGACATGTTTCAGTATATTTGTAAAACTAATGCCTACGCGTAAGACACATGTTTTAGAGTATCCGTAAAACCATTCTTTAGGCCTATGGTACAGGTTTCAGTATATCTGTAATATCAATCCTTTTTGTCTATGATCCAGGTTTCAATATATCCGTAAATTCACTCCTAATGTCTGTAGCAGAGGTTTATGTCTATGACAGATGTTTCAGTATACCACTCTTTTCGTCTGCGACAAGGGTTTCAGTCTATCAGTAAAAACCACTGTTTACACTTATGACAGAGGTTCACTTATATAACACGGGGTTCAGTACATTAGTTAAAAACCACTGTTTACAACTATGACAGAGGTTTACTTCTATGACACGGGATTCAGTATATCAGTAAAACCACTGCTTAAACTTATGACAGAGGTTTATTTCTATGTCACAGGTTTCAGTTCATCAATAAAACCACTGCTTACATTTATGGCAGAGGTGTATTTCTATGACACAGGTTTCGGTACATCAGTAAAACCGCTGCTTACACTTACGACACAGGTTTCAGTATATCAGTAAAACCGCTGCTTACACATATGACAGAGGTTTACTTCTGTGACACAGGTTTCAGTATATCAGTAAAAACCGCTGCTTACACATATGACACAGGTTTCAAGATGCCCGTAAAATCGCTCCTTACGCCCACAAGACGGGTTTTAGTATGGCTGTCAAACCAATCTCTGGCTCATTGCGTTCAGTTTTTGCTGTTTTAGAGTCAAAAACACAAGAAAAGAAAAAAAAAAGACTGAGACATCACAAACACAGATAAAGATCAATCAAAATCAGCAGCTTACATCCGCTAAAGTGTTCCAAGCACGCGCATAAAATACAGTATAACTAAACCAGGCAACGTTCGACAAAAGCCGACATACGCACACGATCTTCGACACTGACAAAGTGGAGACCACTGTTACAAATATCACACGGGGAAATACTCTACACGAAATCGTTTGACAACATTGCTGCAGCATATATTTTATTGTCAAAAATATCCGGCTAATATCAATTATTAAAACAGTCGATAGTATACGCTGCTCAGCCTTTTCTCGTCCGTACATCAATGCATTGCAAAGTGGGCCTGCGAACGCAAGACGACTGATAAGACTACAAATAACATAAACCAACAGTCAGAATCTGATACACAACCTTATTTCTCGCTGACACTTATATTAAATATTCGAAGCATATGATGGGTAGATAGGTGGTTGAAAGAGGCGTGCTACAAAGAAAAGTAACAAACACCTTAATAAAAATATTTTTAAAAAAATTAAATATTCGAAATCGTCCTAAGTAACAGGTTGTGGTAGAGAGATTTATGATTAATAAATTTCAGATATCTATTCTTTATTCTACACTTGTCTTTTCCTTTAATTCCGCTCTTTTACCTTTCTTTCGCTCTTTTACCTTTTTTTTGCATACGCTAGATTGTTAGCAATTCGTACCTTTGTCGTTTTCCTTTCTAATATTTAGCAACGCATTTTATTGCTGTAAAGCTAAGTTCTTAGTTTCTCGACATAGCCGAGTTCTAGACTACCTGTATAAAGGATAGTTCTCAGTTTCGCGGTGATAGCCTGTAGTTCTGTTTTGGAGGTAAATAATATTGACTAGTATTGTCGAGTGATAGAATTGTTAGTTCGAAGTATATCTTCACTAGATTTATGTGCAGATGATTAAATGATGTCAGTTAATTTTCTCTAAGTTACGGCGTTACAGTGGATAGCAAAATAAATTACTATTTCTAGCTAAAACTCATACAGTTATAAATAAATTTAATTAAATTGCTAGTAACCAGTCCGAGAATATTTTTAACTAACTAGTAAATGCTTTGATTCATCATTGAGTATTGACGAAATATATTTATATATATTTCTAATTCATGATGATTGATTATTTTCAATGACTAGAATTTATTTCACGGAAGTTTAAAAGATGAGACAAGCGCTAAGCTTATAGTCTCTAACTTAAAGTTAATAACCGAAGTGAATATTATATTTTACGCGTGGGTAGGATAGGATGTGTGTATAATATTGTGGTTAAGTATTTTGTACTTTTCTTTTCTTTATACAGTATTCTGGGTCAAGCACAACCTCTACCAGTGGTTTTGTTTCAGTATATGAGAAAAACATAGAAGAAACATTTTGTAATTTAAATAAGTGAGTTTCCAAGTTACAACCTGTCTGGCATGGTGTTTGCATCCAGAAAGAGACAGAGTACTCATCTCACTAACTTTAAAACTAAATGCAATAACTGGGCCTATCGAGCCAGATTATAATTCTTCCCAACAATCTCATTGTACATTCAGCCCCTGTGGCGAGAGAAATTACAACCAATAACATTTCCGACGTCTTTTGACTAATTGTGGTGTGACCAAGAATTTTACATTTGAAAGTAGTTACAAACCTGTCATTTTCCTAAGTAGTGGAAACCTCGTGATTCTGAAACTGGGAGCCTGTTTAACATTTCTTACCTAAACTAATTCAAGTTACCTTACTAGTAATCTGAAACGATAGCTATAAAGCGAATGCTCCCCGGAACATCGGAAGAAACCTGTATCTGCAGAGCTGGGATTCGCTTTATCAAAAGAATACAGATTCACTGTAGAGAAGTGTCCATAAGTTTGCGCCAGAAGGCGAAAAACAGCACGTGTGTAGGTAAGAATGTATGTCAGGGGCCCCTGCTGAATGAACAGAGAGAAAGCAGAACGAGTGATTCTTTCATTTTATATTCATGCACCCACTTTGAAATTTCTTTATGCAATGTGTGTTGCAAACGCTGATTTCCTCTTAGGATAGATTAATATATCTTCTTCTTCTTCTTCCTTGTTCGCCCTGAAAAGGACGGTGGTTGCGTTGTGTCTGTTTGCGCCTAAGCTGTGATATCTGCACCTTTCGGTCGACACATCCGACTTCTGCACGGCATTTTTTAGGGACCGGGTTTGCCTTCCCATTTCGATCCGTACTCGCTCAGCCAGACTGCACTGCTGCAGACTGTTTCCAGGACCACCACGTGGAGGTGGAGTACGGTCTTGACCAGCTCTGGTTCGCTGGTCCTGATGCAAGCAGTCAAGCTATGGGTCGCTGACTGCATTCACTATTGCTGCATCTTTGGGTCCCAGATTAATATATCAACTCCGTTCTTAAACTATACAGGAGAAATCATAGACCATAGCGTATATATCTGTGACTCTTTGGAGGCTATAACTTTTCTGCTAACGGGATCGTGGGCTCTACATAGAGGGAAAGGATTACACCTATGGGTCTATTATTCTTTTAGTAATTCTTTAACCTACGTATATTTATATGTGATTGATGTTCAAATTTATGGTGTGGGTACATTGTCTTATGATAATAAAATTTACATTAACTTATACCAGTGTGTCAGTCAGCTTGTCCCAAATATCTATATTCCATTGTCATAGTTTTCACGTCTGTGCGTCTACCTGTCGTCACTTATGTGTGTGTGTATGTGAGTGGTTGTTACGTACATTTATTACCTAAGGGGGTAGTCTTCGGTCCTGCCAAATGTACGCACCAGTCTTAATATAGTTATATTATTTGTGCGTTCGATTGATTCACGCACTGACGTGCACAATGCAGTGTGAGTTGCTTTGGACGCACGGGTAACCTAGTTTAGGATTGTGACGTCATGTTTTGAACGGGGCAGTACGGACCATGTTTATGGCCGTGGAATTTTTCTTGTATTCGTGGCAAGTTGGTGGAAGCCATTAGTTCTATTGATATAGATATTGGTCTTCATGTCGAAGCCAATTGTGGAAGTATCATGTAAGTGTCGCCCCATTTCATATTGAATGTTTATTGATTTTTAATTGAAGTATCAGGCCGCTCCTAGTTATGGTCTAGCGGGAATCCATCGTCGTATGTCATTCCTAGAATGGACTAACGGAGTCGATTGCCTTGTTTGAATTACCGTAGAGGGAGGATACCTACGAGGATACGAAGTTAATGGATTTTGTATGCTTCTCATGTTTTAATATGCCGTTTCGTCAATGCCAAAGTCATGGCATGGATTTTGGGAGAGGTTAGTCAACAGAAGACTCTAACCTGATTGTATTGCCGTGTATAACTTTATCTGGATTATATATATGCTACATAAGTATTGTATGAAGAAAGTCTGGGAATTTTACGGGTATGATATCAAAGATTGATCCTTGAACATGAATCCATTTACCACGATAGACGTCCTTGGAAGAAGGTCAACGGACTTCATTGTAATTATATATTAACGGAGAACAGAAGTGATCCTCAGCTCACTTGGACAGAAGAGGACTTGATTGTTGAAGAATCTCCAAGAATTTAAGAGTATGATCAGCAACTTTAAAGTATGACATTTGTATCTGTAATCTGTAACCATGATCGTCTTGTGTATTCCCGTCTGTATCGTGTCAATAAATAACATGTACTTTCACCAACGACTTGCGTGCAGTCCTGAATTGGAGAATTGACTATTACTTGTTGGAGTTCGTTTTAAGAACACTTCTGAGATATTTTCATTGAGAAAACCATTCGCGTATTTTAAGCTAGCATAGACCAGTGACACCATACACTAGCTTACAACTACCTCTTTACCATGAGAACGAACCACCCAACAGTAAATGGTATGCCAGTGTGGTCTGGAATTCATTTCACAGGAACGTACTCAATCAAATTATCGTTTGAAAAGAAGATTTGTACTTTCAAGGCGACATCATCTCAAATTTGGATCCTAGCGTGATAATGAATCAAAATCAACTCAATTGTTCAAGGTCATCAATCAACCTCCACGTCAAGTTGTACAGTGACTGACTGCCTTGGGATCACCTATTCGTCTTTATTACGTGCGAGCTGGTGTTATATACGCAGAGCGAAGTATTTTATCCTCAGACGTACATCCACGGAGACGAGGCACATTGTTTTTTTCCCGGCACACGCGAGATAAGTATAACGTACTTTCGTTGTACATTTTATTACTTTTAGCTGTGCCTTTTATTGTTATGTCCATCTATACATTTTTCATGTTATATGTTATATGTTGTACATTTGTCGTGGGAGGTAGGGAGGTTGATCTGACGAACGAGATCCATCTCGAAGCCAATTCGGGCTCTTCGTCAGACGTTCTGTAGGGCTCAACTTGTAAGTTTCAATTGAGCGATAATCCCGGTTCAAGGCTAGAAACCTTGCCGAAGTTCCGATCGCTAATTGTTCCTTATAATAGTATCTGTTTAGCTGTTCCGTCAAGTTTTAATTGTTGTTCTCGTAGTTATTTTTACTCGTATTTAGTTTTATGATGAATTTTGTTTGTATTATGCGTCCGTCTCACCTTTCCTGTCGTTCAGTTTTTTTACAAAACCTATGTTTTTACACTGTGTTGTCAATTGTCCTGTTGAGTATCTGGTCGTAGTTATCATCGTACATTTTTACGATATTCTATTTTAGTTATAAATTTCTATTTTTGTTGATTTCTACGATTGTGTTCATTCGTCTTTGATTATTGTGTCTTGTCGGTAATGTTTCTATTGTCTTTCACGTTGTTGCTTACATGACATTTCATTACATAAATTACTGTATTGATTAATGATATATTTCATAACTATATGATAACAAAAGATACCGTTCTAGGACAGGAACGAAGAACACTTGTTATAGTAACAAGGTTAATTAATTTACATTGATTAATTATCATTTTATAAATCAAGAGTATTGTGACTACTTATAAAGCATAATGTATTCACTAGATTATTTCATTAAGCAAGCAAAAGCTCTTCAGATGGCTCCTGATGAAGCAAAAGCATTTGCACTTGCAGAATATAGGAAAGCTCAAGAAATAGAAGCCGAACAGAGAAAGTTAGAAACTTTAAGACTAGAAAAACTTCAATTTGAGGCAGATCAAAAACGGATTAATCTGAGGAAAATGAGAAAAAAATGAGATTAACTGCTGAGGAGGATGAAAAGAAGAGGAAATTTATAGCTGAGGAAGAGGAGAAAAAAATGAGATTAACTGCTGAGGAGGATGAAAAGAAGAGAAAATTTATAGCTGAGGAAGAGGAGAAAAAAATGAGATTAGCCGCTGAATTAGAAGAGAAACGATTTCAGCAAGAGGCAGAACAGAAACAAAAGGAAATGGAAGTTAAACAAAAAGAAATGGAAGAAAGAAGATTAATAGCTGAACAAAACACAAAACGACTTCAGCTTGAGATGGAAGAGAATGATAGAAAACGACAGCATGAACTGAAATTAGCAGAGTCAGAATATGAGAGACTTAGGTTAACTCAGGAAGCTAATTCTCAGAGAACTTTTGAAAGCCAAACTTCATCCAGACATGATCATTTTAAGGAAATTAACCTTAAATTACCTAAATTTAATCCCCCGTCGGATGACGTAATATTTTTCCTAGATAGATTTGAGGCCACTTGTAGGTCTTATAACGTGGACAAAACACTGTATTGCACATATTTATCCAGGTTACTTACTAGGGATGCTTTGGCAGTTTATCATACTACCAGTATTAATGAGAAGAATGATTATAATGCTCTTAGAGCCGCACTTCTGAAGAAATTTCAAATGACAGAAGATGAATACCGATTAAGATTTCGTACATTGCTACCGCAATCAAGCAGAAATTTCAGTGATTTTCTGTCACAAATACGACTAACCCTAGAAAGATGGATTGAATTATCCAAAATTGAAAAGTCTTATGAAGGTCTCTTCGATTTACTGATGCGCGATAAGGTACTATCGTCTGTAAATCCTACATTTCTCGCATTTTTACACGAACGGAAACCTTTATCAATGAAAGATTTAGAAGAAGATGCAAAAATTTTTTGCACTGCTCACCCAACCATGGATCTAAGTAATGCGCAGATTAAGAATGAATTGCCTGTTGCTTTTGCAGCACAACAAAACAATTTTTCACGAAATCGTTCCTTTAGTGCTGACAGGTATGTCAATAAGGGAAATAATTACAATTTTAACAATGATAACTTTTACAAAGGGAAGCAATTTCAACAATCTGCTCCATTTAATGTTTCTTGGAACCAAGCTCACAGATCGCGAGATTTTGGTAACAGTAATTTTAAAAATAATCAAGGACATTATAATAAACAAAACTGGAGATCAAGATCTCAGGGTCCGCAAAACAGACAAGGTTCTTGGAATAAAAATTTTAAAGAACATCATAACTTTAATTATACAAATTATCGGACTCATCCAAATTTTAACTCAAGCAGAAACAACAATTATGGCAATTTTAATGCAAATAATCAAAATCGATCGCGTCGCAGAGATAGATAGTCGAGTAATACGGGTAGACATTCTAATGTCTCTTTAATTGATACACAGGCTAACATTGAACAGGGTAAAGTAGCTGAAACTCACAATGCTATGTCTTGTTCTCTTGATTGTACCCAGGTGAAAGACTGTCCAGAATGCTCGACTCTTTTTCAGCCTAAGTCGATCACGACGCTGCGTTGTGGACATACCTTGCCTAGTCTACCTGCAGTCTGTAAGGCCACTGCTGCGTCGGTACACCAGGGACAGGGCTCTCTTAAGTTTAACAAGGGATTTGTCAACAACATTTCATGCTCTCTCCTATTTGACTCAGGTTGTAGCACTGTGGGCGTCCGGACTTCGCTGATCAACCCAAGTTGTGCCACGGGCATGGTTGTCAAGTGTGTGACTTTTGGTGGCACCGTTGAAACATTTCCCACTGCTATTATTGACCTTAATACACCATTTTTTTCAGGAAAGATCCAGGCATGTCTCCTTCCGAATCCAATTTGTGATTTAATACTTGGTCGCATACATGGTATTAAAGAGTGTACACCACAGCAAATAGCTGAATGGGAAGAGCGACATATTCAAACTGCAAATGCAGTAGTGACTAGAGCTCAAGCTACTAATATGTCGCTTGATACACCTATTGAACCTACAGTTCATACCACTTGTGATGATGATGCTCCTATTTCACGGGAGTTGTTTGCAACATTGCAAAAGAATGATGATTCATTTAAAAAAATTTTTCAGTATGTGAACAAAAAGAATACCAGCAACAAACTTGCAAAATCTAGACATGACTTTATACTTAAAAATGGGATTTTGGTTAGAGTAATACGGGAAAAGGATTCATCATTATGTTATCAGATCTTAGTCCCATCCTCTATGAGATCTCGTATATTACGACATGCGCATGACTCGCAATGTGCGGGCCATATGGGTTTTTTCGCGTACCAAATCCAGAGTGCTTTCGGCATTCTACTGGCCAGGCGTCCATAGGGACATCACTCTCTATTGTCGGTCCTGTTTGATATGTCAGGAAGTTAAGGTACGGGGTCCATTTCATGCGGCTCCTATTCAAGCTGCGGACATCCCGATTAGACCATTTGATAAAATGGCCATAGACATTATTAGTCCGATGCTTCCATCTGCTAGAGGGCATACGCATATCCTTACGTGCATTGATATGTGCACTCGTTGGCCTGAGGCCATCCCTCTCAAGAACACTTCATCTGCCAGTGTAGCAGAGGCATTGATGTTAATCTTCTCACGCATTGGTTTTCCACGGAAAATCTTGTCGGATCATGGGGTTCAGTTCATTTCTGAATCCATGTCTCAAGTTATGAAGACATTAGGTATAGACAGATCTCTTAGTTCTATTTATCATCCGATGTCAAATGGGTTAATTGAGCGTCTCAATAGGACACTCAAGCAGTTGTTGGGTAAGATGACCCAAGACCATCCCCAAGACTGGGATCGGGTCATACCCGCTGCTCTGTTCGCGTATCGCGAAGTACAAAATCAAGCCACGGGGTTTTCTCCATTCCAGCTAGTTTTTGGCATGCAACCACGCGGTCCGATGTCGTTAATCCACGACTTATTGGTTGACGAGAATATTGAAGAGGAAACTCAATCCTCTTATGAGTATGTGATCTCTCTGAGAAAGAGAATCATAGATGCTTGTAGACTAGCTACTGCATCATCCGAACAAGCCAAAGAAAAAGCTCGTCTATTTGCAAACAAGTATAGACGTCTTCGCCAGCTTATTCCTGGTGACGAAGCTTTTGTATTACTCCCTGCGCATAACAATCGTCTTTTAATTACCTGGAGAGGTCCTTTCAGGATCATCTCAAGAATATCCGATGTCGACTACATCGTTGATGTTAATGGTAAACATAAAACCTTCCACATTAACATGTTGAAGGAGTATTACTCACGTCCTGATTATCTACAGTCAGTGTTCCAGGCAACTGACGATCCTACACCTCCTATTCAACACTATTCTAGTTTGTCAGTCATCCAAGAAGAAGAATCTTCTTTCGATGATGTACAACTACCAATACCAGTTGTACCACTCCATTCCACTGAGAAATGGAATGATGTTACAATCTCATCTACTCTTTCGGCTGATCAACGTCAGCAAGTCTCTAATATTCTACACTCGTATGAGGATGTCCTCACTGACATCCCAGGTCATACGTCAGTCATCCAACATGACATTATTCTGACTGACGATACGCCTATTCGAGTTCGCCCATATCCTATTCCTTTACACTTTCGTGATAAGGTTGATAAGGAATTGGATGAGATGCTTCAATTAAATATAATTGAACCATCTTCATCACCATATTCTTCTTCTATGGTAATCATTAGGAAGAAGGACAACAATATACGTCTTTGCGTAGATTACAGGAAATTAAACAAAGTTACAAAATTCGATGCGGAACCGTTACCTCTTTTAGACGACTTATTGGAGAAATTATCTCATGCCACATTCTTTTCGAAATTTGACCTTTCAAAGGGCTATTGGCAAGTGCCACTCACTCCTAAAGCAAAGCCATTCACCGCTTTCTCGACGCCACGGGGTCTTTTTCAATGGAATTTTATGCCATTCGGATTAATGAATGCGCCAGCTACCTTTGTACGCATGATGCGCCGCATATTGTCTCATCGTCCCGATGTCATTACTTATATAGATGACATCTGTCCTTTCAGTGACTCTTGGGATGAACATATTCATGGATTAAAAGCTTTACTTTCTACCTTACGGGATTATAACTTAACAGCGAAACCTTCAAAGGCTTTTGTCGGTTTTCATGACATCTCATTTCTGGGTCACCGCATAGGTCATGGTTTCATGTATACAGAAGACAGTAACGTCTCTAAAATTTTAAACATCTCGGCACCTAAGACAAAAAAACAAGTTAGGTCGCTTTTAGGACTGTGGTAAAGTGGGATGTTATAAATATTTATAGGGGACTTAGTGTACTGACTGAGATCAGCTGTGAAGGTATCTATATCTAATAAGAGTAGTGTATTATAGATAACCTTACTTGCTGCCACATATGTATACCTCAGTCAGAATTATTCTGGAATATTGTGATGACTACGTTATATGTCTAGGGTATGTATATGGTGAAGTGTAAGTCACAACAACAACAGACAGATAAACAATTTAATTTATTCCACCACACTTGACAACACTGTGACACTCACATACATATAACACTCTATGAGAATATCTTAAATGAGTCACTGATAAATTTTCAAATATCAATATGTATTCAGTGCTGTCATTAATGTATATGTGTCCTGATTCAAATACAAAGAGAACCAGGAGTCACAATCAATTTTAATTACAAGTTATATGTACAGAATTTATCAATATGAATCTTGGAGTGACATATTTTATTAATATTATCCTATGTGTGTCAGTTGTGTAGTAGTAATATGAGGAATACTGGTTTTGTTTTGTTTTTTCAAGCTCTGTTGGTATTTGTCATCATGACTTTAATAGTTTGTTTCTGTTGGAACTAGTAGTAGAGATGTTCTCAGTTCCTGTCATTAAAACAATTAAATTCCCCTCTTAATTTTATTTTACAATGTCATTTTAAGATGGGGGTACATAATGTTGAGCTCAGCTGGCCACATCAGCTTATCTTTCGTGATGGCGGCAGGAAAAGACTCCTCTGCTCGATTTCTCCCCTGTGCTCTGGAGACACCTCACTGTTAGCTATATGGACCAAGGAGTATGCTGTCCGACTCTGGATTCAGCAAAGCTCTGACCAAGTGCTGCTCAATAACTTTAAGACCACGGTCCCTGAAACAAGAAGGTTGTACCTCCTACTTCAGAACTAATTTATACTCTAGCTCTACACTGAGCACAATACATAACAAACCTGAGTTCAGAGCGTTAGGCCAACTGTCAGCTTCATCTGAATTACTTTACACCAGTATATTCCTCCTTAATTGTCACTACGCCTCTGCAATTCCAGCATTATTTCTTTCTAGTCAATAATCTAGGTGTCAGTGTACTGCTTGGCAATTCCATGTAGTTTTACTTTCCTCCGACACCTTCTGTTCAGGCTGGAGCACTATAGGCTTTACCTCATGTTCGCTACTGAACCACACATATATACAGACATAATTATCAATTTACATTCAATTTTCATTTAAAAAGATTTCAAATATTTCAAACCTACCACAATTCATGGAAATAATACACAGTGACGTTGAATGGCAATGAATATAGCACAACTCCGATCTGCCGATGTCCCAGGCTTTTATTTAACAAAATATGCACTGGTGATCAACGTACTGTTTCTTAGTAGGTTTATTACAAGATGTGGCATGGAACAGACGCTCTGAATTGAGTATATTCGCAGCTCTAACCAATCAAGCCATCTCTACACATCTTTTCAAAAAGTACCCCTTCTCGCGTTTCCCCTGACAACACAAGATAGTATTTATAGTCCGACTAATCGTGTTTAGCCTTACATTTGTTGCGCTCCAATCAAATAGGAGTTAACATGGAGACTCATTTCCCGTACAATGGTGGCCTAAAATTCTGCCACTGAGCGATTCTGATTTTGGTGTTGTCTGACACCCTCACTATTTTATTTTGGCTATAATTTGGTAATTCCTAGACTATTTGCGTAACGTTTTACATATTCTTGGTTAGCAAGTCCTAAGGAACCCAAATATACAAATTTAAAAGAGCTAAGTGGCTGCGTTCAAAATATGCAATTTCTTCTACCTCCTGTTTACTTCGAAGATGTGCTGTCTGGGTACTGTAATGTTTTCAAACGTAAACCAGTATAATGTCATATTTCCCAATAAGCGTTTTTTCAGGATTTTAAAACCTAACTCTGGTATGGGTAGTGTTTTTATCACTGTCGATTTGAAAAAAAAAGCTAGTGCTTGTGGCCTTACACGCGTGATGGTAGTAATTGTGTATCGCGCGACTCGTGTTAGTATTGCCTGTGCCTGCTTTCTGCCTCTCCCTTCTTTCTATCTTTAGTCCATCTGTCTTTTGTTTTTGGTAACATAGTGTAGAAAAGACATGAATGGAATTTTAATTCTAGGTCAACTTGCGTATTTCAAGGTTTTTCTTAGAAATGGAGTACACTTTTTAGTGTGTTTGGGAAACGCGTGTATACTGCAGAAGGCTTTACTATCAACGTGAAACGTTACAATTAGCAGACGCAGGAGAACACAAGGGGGATTTCGAGTACAGTCATTGTGACAGCACTGTTCTTTACCATTCTTCTTTCCTTTTATTAAATTTATTTGTTAGACCTTATATTGTCCTTTTAATTTATATATGTGGATGTAGAATTTCACGACAAATCCTCCCCTCTTAAAACAGACGTTATATGTCAGTCTATAATTCTATATACACATAGAGAAATTTCTTATTATTCCTGGGGTTTTGGGTGATTCTCATCACACGGATGGCGGCTTAAAAAATCCGCTCCCAAATTTGTTTTTTCCACTTATATACTCTATGCTGAACTCAAATGGCTGCATCAATAAAGACCAACGGAGTAATCTAGAATTCTCATGTCTAGCCTGTGCTAGAAACGATAAAGGTTTGTGATCCGTTTGCAACTTAAATGCCTTCCCATACAGATAAATATTGAATTTCTTTATCGCCCATATTACTGCAAGACATTCTTTTTCGCTAGTTGAGTACTTGGTTTCAGCTTTATTCAACTTTCTGCTAGCATATGCCACTGGGCTTAATTCCCCATCCAATGCATCTGATTTCTGTAGTAGAGTTGCACCTAACCCAATATTACTGGCATCCGTCCTTACTATGAATTCTTGACTTAAGTCAGGTAATTTCAAAATAGGTTTGCTTGTGAGCTTTTCCTTCAATTCTTGGTAAGCCATTTCACATCGTGGTGTCCATGTAATTCGATCTGGGTTTCCTTTACGTGTCAAATCAGTTAGCGGTGCACATATGGAATTAAAGTTTTTGATATACTTCTGGTAGAAACCACATAATGAGACAAAGGATCTCACGTCCTTCTTGGTTTGTGGTCTCGGGGCTTTCTTTAGTTTCTCTAAATTCTTTGGGTCAGGGGTCATGTTTCCCTGATAAACTGTGTGCCCCAAGAATTCCAATTCTTTACATCCAACGCAACATTTGGTTGGTCGGGCTGTTAAATTCGCTTCCCTAAGTCGATTAAACAGCATGTTCAGAGAGTCAATGTGTTCCTCAAATGTTTCTGTTGCTATAAGGATATCATCCATAAAATTTGTGATGCATGGGTTATTCAGAGGGTCCAATAATTTTCTCATCATTCTAGAGAAGACACTAGGCGCATTCTTCAATCCAAATGGCAATCTATTAAACTCATAGTGTCCTTCTGAGGTACTAAAAGCTAGGTATGGTCTAACCTCAGGCTTTACTGGAATCTGATAGTATCCTTTACTCAAATCCACTTTTGAGAAATATTTAGCTTTATTTAGCCTGGCAAACAACTGATTTGTATCCGGCAATGGATCCACCTGTCCTTCTGTAATAGCATTCAGTCTCCTGTAATCTATACAGAGTCTATGTTCTCCAGAGGGCTTCCTTAAGAGTACAACACCGGAACTATACGAGGATTCACTGTGTGAAATAATTCCTTCCTTCAACAAATAGTCAATCTCTTCCTTCAAAGCTTTCTCCTTAGCAAACGGAATCGAATATGGTTTCATACAGACAGGTGTGGGGTCTATCAGTTTCATATCATATTCCAATAGGTTTGTATGCCCAGGTCGGTCTGTTAACACCTCTGTATGAGTATCTAAAACCTGTTGCACTCTCTCTTTCTGAGTTTTCGTTAAATGTGTACTGATTTTCACCTGTGCCGCTGTCTCACAGGGGTGTAAGGGATATTCAAATGATGAAAGTGGTTCCTTTTTCATCTCCATGGCGATAGACAAGGTCAACAAGTGTGTCTCTTCCTGATTTTCTCTTTCCAAATATTTCTTCAGGAGATTCACATGATAGATTTTTTCTTTCCCCTTCTTATCTATCTTATAATTTGTTCTAGACACCTTCTCTAGAACTGTATATGGACCTTGCCATCCAATCTGTAACTTATTCTGACTCCCGGGGAGAAGAAGCAGTACCTTCTCTCCCACAGCCAAATCTCTGTCTTTCGCCTTCCTGTTATAATAGGCAGCATGTTTCTTCCTGGCTTGTTTCAAATTTTCATTGGCAAGTTTCCAGCCAGTTTTTAAACGAGTGGTCAGCTCATTCACATATTGGTATGAAGATGTAATATTTTCCTCTGCCTTTTCATCAGTCCACGTTCTTAACAGCGCTTCAAGTGGACCTTTTATTGGCCTTCCAAACAATAATGTTGCCGGGGCCATACCGGTTGAACTATGGGGTACCTCCCGATAAGCAAAGAGGGCGGCGTGCAGGTACTGGTCCCATGTATCTGGTTTTTTCGTGTGCCAACTTTCTCAGGATCGACATCAACGTGCCATTAAATCTTTCCACTTGGCCGTTCCCTTGGGGATGGTACACACTACAATGGAAGTGTTTGGCCTGGAAAATCCTGAAAACTTCTTCAGTTAGTTTCCCCTTGAACTGAGAGCCATTATCAGTCAAGATTTGATTGGGAAAGCCTAACCTTGTGAAAATTGTGAGCAATGCCTCTGCCACATGTTTAGAATCAATCGATGACAGGGCTACTGCCTCTCCCCACATAGAACAAGTGTCCACCAGAGTCAGAATGTAGCTGTTCCTTCTCTTGGTTCGGGTGAGAGGTCCCACAAGATCCACGGCAACTCTCTCAAAGGGTGTTCCCACTATGGGCATTTCCCCCAGAGTTGCTGGTGCAGTCCAATGTTTAGGTGCTACTCGTTGGCACTCTGGACAGGATTTTACATATCGTTTGATATCTTCAGTTATTCCTGGCCAGAAATAGTGACAAGCTATACGCTGTCCGGTTGCGCTGATCCCCATATGACCACTGAAGGGAATCGCATTCCCTAGTTCCAACACTTTAGTCCTATATGAAGTGGGAAGGACCAGCTGTCCGTGACCATTGGATTCAGATCCAGCCTTCCTATATATCAGCTTGTTCTTCATATAAAACTCTCCCTTGCCTGGAGGTGTATGAGATTTGGGCAACTTCTTGAAACACGGCTTGAGTGTTTTGTCTTCAGCCTGTGCCTTCCTCATCTCATCTGGATGAGTATTTATTGGATTATCCTCCTCCTTTTTAGACTGTGATCTGGTCTGCACTGTTGCCAATATCACAGGTCTCTTGGGATTCCCCAAGAAGACATATCTACACCCCAATATCAGAGGGTAGATTGGCTCATTTATCACTGCTGCTTTTATGATTCCTTCCACATATCGCGTTTTCACTTTTATTCGGGCGACGGGAAGTGTCATGGTAGCTACATCCTTGGTTGCAGTTTGAATCTCCACTGTTTCTGTGGTGTATTGATCGGCCTGCACCAGGTGAGAACTCACAACGGAATCGTAATCTAAACCGGTATCATATAAACACCTTATAGTGACACCATTACAGATGACATCTTCACACACTGGGGGGTGGTATGGTTCCTGTAATTCTTCAGGTTTGACCTTCTTTTCCTTTTTCCCAGATGTCATAGCAGCACAATGAGGAGGTTTCCTTCTACAATGGTCAGTGTCATGATTGTTCATCTTACAATTTTTACACCACCTTTTTCCTTGGTTGAAAGATTTTCTTTCATCATATTTCCTTTCATCGAATTGTGGGATTTTATTTTTATTTTCATACCGTGGCCTATCAAACTGGTGCTTACCTTTGTTTTGATCCCTAGGATCAAATTTATTAAAGTTCTGTGGTGCCTTAAAGTTATCCACCTGTTTCTTTTTATTACCTGTTACCTCTGCTTGAGCTGCTTGATACCTTTCAGCAACATTTAGCAACTCACCCAGCCTCTCTGCACCTTGTTCCATGAGAAACTTTCTCAAGTCTGGAGCCATGGACTCTCTTAATTGCTCTATAAGGACCATTTCCTTAAGATCTTGGGTTTTCCCCAGAGAAGTCCATTTCTCCAAGTATGTCTCTATTCGTGCAGAGAACTGGTGATAGGTTTCACCTGACAGTAGTTTAGCATTCCTAATTTTTTTTCTATAAAATTCTGCATTCTTTTCATATCTTAACAAAAGAGCCTGCTTTAGCATGTCATAATTTTCCTGATCACCTCTGCTCATTTTAGCAAAAACTTCATAAGCTGCCCCACGAAGTCCCTGAGATAACTTTAAGCTCCACCTTTCTCTCTCTAACCCATACGTGGTAGCTAATAGTTCGTACCTATTTAGATAGCTCTCTATATCATCGTCTTTCTCAACAAAATGATCTAAATGAAAATTCATAGCCGAGGTTGAGGCTCCCTGACTAGCAGTGGCATCAGAGGTAAAGGGACTGGCACCATTTTCAGGAGCATGGCCTTGAAACTCAAACTCCCTTAGTCGTAACTCGTGCTCCCTTTGTAATCTTTTATCTTCTGCTTCCCTTTCTGCAGTCAATCTTCTTTCCTCGGCTTCCCTTTCTGCAGTCAATCTTCTTTCCTCGGCTTCCCTTTCTGCAGCTAATCGCTTGTCTTCCCTTTCTGCAGCTAATTTCTTCTCTTCCCTTTCTGCTTCCAATGCTTTAGCCTCTTTGTCAGCCTCAATCTGCAACCTCTTAGCCTCAGCCTCAATCTGCAACCTCTTAGTCTCAGCCTCTAATTTTCTTTCGGCCTCTTTTTCTAATCTTCTTTCTTCCCGTTCAATATATTTGTCACATTCAGCAGTGACATAAGCAATCATAATTTGCCCGTCCATGCCTAACTCTTTCGCAGACTGTACAGCAGCAGATCGAAATTTTGCCAGGTCGGCCATTGTCTAACAGATAAATGTCTAAAATATTTAACTAAACAATTTTATCTATGACTAATTAACTCAGGACAACACAGGCACTGTGAGCTCAACCTTATTTATTTTCACCCAAGGATACCTTTTAATTCTTATATTCCCTGAAGTGAATTACCCCCAATATTTTTAATAGGGAAAGATTCAAAATCCCAAGAGCGAGACCCCAATATATGTGGTAAAGTGGGATGTTATAAATATTTATAGGGGACTTAGTGTACGTTATATGTCTAGGGTATGTATATGGTGAAGTGTAAGTCACAACAACAACAGACAGATAAACAATTTAATTTATTCCACCACACTTGACAACACTGTGACACTCACATACATATAACACTCTATGAGAATATCTTAAATGAGTCACTGATAAATTTTCAAATATCAATATGTATTCAGTGCTGTCATTAATGTATATGTGTCCTGATTCAAATACAAAGAGAACCAGGAGTCACAATCAATTTTAATTACAAGTTATATGTACAGAATTTATCAATATGAATCTTGGAGTGACATATTTTATTAATATTATCCTATGTGTGTCAGTTGTGTAGTAGTAATATGAGGAATACTGGTTTTGTTTTGTTTTTTCAAGCTCTGTTGGTATTTGTCATCATGACTTTAATAGTTTGTTTCTGTTGGAACTAGTAGTAGAGATGTTCTCAGTTCCTGGCATTAAAACAATTAAATTCCCCTCTTAATTTTATTTTACAATGTCATTTTAAGATGGGGGTACATAATGTTGAGCTCAGCTGGCCACATCAGCTTATCTTTCGTGATGGCGGCAGGAAAAGACTCCTCTGCTCGATTTCTCCCCTGTGCTCTGGAGACACCTCACTGTTAGCTATATGGACCAAGGAGTATGCTGTCCGACTCTGGATTCAGCAAAGCTCTGACCAAGTGCTGCTCAATAACTTTAAGACCACGGTCCCTGAAACAAGAAGGTTGTACCTCCTACTTCAGAACTAATTTATACTCTAGCTCTACACTGAGCACAATACATAACAAACCTGAGTTCAGAGCGTTAGGCCAACTGTCAGCTTCATCTGAATTACTTTACACCAGTATATTCCTCCTTAATTGTCACTACGCCTCTGCAATTCCAGCATTATTTCTTTCTAGTCAATAATCCAGGTGTCAGTGTACTGCTTGGCAATTCCATGTAGTTTTACTTTCCTCCGACACCTTCTGTTCAGGCTGGAGCACTATAGGCTTTACCTCATGTTCGCTACTGAACCACACATATATACAGACATAATTATCAATTTACATTCAATTTTCATTTAAAAAGATTTCAAATATTTCAAACCTACCACAATTCATGGAAATAATACACAGTGACGTTGAATGGCAATGAATATAGCACAACTCCGATCTGCCGATGTCCCAGGCTTTTATTTAACAAAATATGCACTGGTGATCAACGTACTGTTTCTTAGTAGGTTTATTACAAGATGTGGCATGGAACAGACGCTCTGAATTGAGTATATTCGCAGCTCTAACCAATCAAGCCATCTCTACACATCTTTTCAAAAAAGTACCCCTTCTCACGTTTCCCCTGACAACACAAGATAGTATTTATAGTCCGACTAATCGTGTTTAGCCTTACATTTGTTGCGCTCCAATCAAATAGGAGTTAACATGGAGACTCATTTCCCGTACAATGGTGGCCTAAAATTCTGCCACTGAGCGATTCTGATTTTGGTGTTGTCTGACACCCTCACTATTTTATTTTGGCTATAATTTGGTAATTCCTAGACTATTTGCGTAACGTTTTACATATTCTTGGTTAGCAAGTCCTAAGGAACCCAAATATACAAATTTAAAAGAGCTAAGTGGCTGCGTTCAAAATATGCAATTTCTTCTACCTCCTGTTTACTTCGAAGATGTGCTGTCTGGGTACTGTAATGTTTTCAAACGTAAACCAGTATAATGTCATATTTCCCAATAAGCGTTTTTCAGGATTTTAAAACCTAACTCTCGGATGGGTAGTGTTTTTATCACTGTCGATTTGAAAAAAAAGCTAGTGCTTGTGGCCTTACACGCGTGATGGTAGTAATTGTGTATCGCGCGACTCGTGTTAGTATTGCCTGTGCCTGCTTTCTGCCTCTCCCTTCTTTCTATCTTTAGTCCATCTGTCTTTTGTTTTTGGTAACATAGTGTAGAAAAGACATGAATGGAATTTTAATTCTAGGTCAACTTGCGTATTTCAAGGTTTTTCTTAGAAATGGAGTACACTTTTTAGTGTGTTTGGGAAACGCGTGTATACTGCAGAAGGCTTTACTATCAACGTGAAACGTTACAATTAGCAGACGCAGGAGAACACAAGGGGGATTTCGAGTACAGTCATTGTTACAGCACTGTTCTTTACCATTCTTCTTTCCTTTTATTAAATTTATTTGTTAGACCTTATATTGTCCTTTTAATTTATATATGTGGATGTAGAATTTCACGACAAGGACTAATACAGTTCTATTCAAAATTCATCCCTCATTTGTCTACTATAAC
Source organism: Oreohelix idahoensis (assembly GCA_024509875.1). Lineage (NCBI taxonomy): Eukaryota > Metazoa > Mollusca > Gastropoda > Stylommatophora > Oreohelicidae > Oreohelix > Oreohelix idahoensis. Next base: position 587,921 of record JAMPIV010002477.1, read on the forward strand.
TGCACCTTTTTCGTCTCTACTGAAGAAAGGCACATCTAATGTAATAAAGTGGTCGCAGGATCACCAAACGGCGTTAGACTATATAAAAGGATTTTTTTCAAATGAACCTTTTTTGAGGTTGCCTAACAAAAATCTCACTTTCATTCTTCGCAGTGATGCAAGTTCTTACGCTATTGCTGCAGTTTTGATGCAGGAATATAACGGCACCTTATTTCCGGTGATGTACGTGTCCAGAAAACTTACGGAGAGCGAACTCAAATACTCCGTTCTGGATAAAGAGCTCCTCGCATTAGTGTGGGCAATCACAAAACTGGAACGTTACCTTCTCGGCTCACACTTTGTGGTGGAATCTGATCAAAAAGCTCTTACCGCACTGAACACGAAGAATGTTAAATCATCGAAGTCAGCGCGTTACGCTATAGCGCTTCAACCATTCAATTTTGAAATACGAGCTATTCCTGGAGTGAAGAATGTGTTCGCAGACTGTTTGTCTAGATGCCCAAACGAACTTGTCGAAACTAAACCACTTCCAGATGTTGAAACATCCTCACCGATAACATGAATAACTTTGTACAGTATCATTGAGTGTACATCTATAAAGACTGTTTATATAACTGAATTATTCGTATAAGTATAACTTTCATGATATACTTACTTATAGATTATAACATTACTTCTTGTGTAGTAACGTTTTATTAAAACGGGAACAGTGGTATTAGAGTAACTTTTTATGAGTATGGAAACATTGTTAAGAGCGACAAATATACATTTGTTATTCCTATGGAACATATTACACTACATATCGTGTTCGAGAATATATTTTATCGTGGATGGAACATTGAGAACATCGTCTCGTCGATTACTAACTAGTTGTAACTGAACATTGACATATTGATAGTGATATTGGAATTACTTAGAATATATTAGTAAATGGTTATTTGTTAGTAACTAAGAAATATATATAAATTATAATAATTCAATTTAATCTATTTAATTGATTATGGATCACACACATACTAACTTTCTTAGCTGTCACGTAATACCTGCATTCACGGGTCTTAGTTATGATATCTCACTGTTAGATCACTAGTCAACCATACTAGTGTTAGAAAACGTTAAGGGTGTTGATTCCTAAAGTGTTTAATTTTGCATTGCTTCATTTTTGCACATTGTATTTTCAATTTTTCTGTTTTATTGATTCTCTTGTCATTGATTATCATCAGTGTTGCTGTTCATTTTCATTTTTGAAAATCATATGTTTCAAATTTTTTTTTTTGAAAACTTAGTTGAATTTTATTATCATCTTTTTTTTAATGGTTTTTTCATTTTTCATTTTCAACTTGTTTTTAATTCGAATATTACCACATCGTTCCAAAGTAGGTCGACCGTGGATGTGTGCTTTAATGCATACTATCATTTAGTTATATTGATTTCGTTTAATATTCTTTTCTTAATATGATATAACTTTATGCATTTCATATCTTGTGGTAGTTTTAACTCACCTCTCTCGGGTACTAAGTTCAAAAAAAATTAATAGAATTAATTTTTTTTAAGGGGAGGTAATAAGGGAGCTGTTACGTACATTTATTACCTAAGGGGGTAGTCTTCGGTCCTGCCAAATGTACGCACCAGTCTTAATATAGTTATATTATTTGTGCGTTCGATTGATTCACGCACTGACGTGCACAATGCAGCGTGAGTTGCTTTGGACGCACGGGTAACCTAGTTTAGGATTGTGACGTCATGTTTTGAACGGGGCAGTACGGACCATGTTTATGGCCGTGGAATTTTTCTTGTATTCGTGGCAAGTTGGTGGAAGCCATTAGTTCTATTGATATAGATATTGGTCTTCATGTCGAAGCCAATTGTGGAAGTATCATGTAAGTGTCGCCCCATTTCATATTGAATGTTTATTGATTTTTAATTGAAGTATCAGGCCGCTCCTAGTTATGGTCTAGCGGGAATCCATCGTCGTATGTCATTCCTAGAATGGACTAACGGAGTCGATTGCCTTGTTTGAATTACCGTAGAGGGAGGATACCTACGAGGATACGAAGTTAATGGATTTTGTATGCTTCTCATGTTTTAATATGCCGTTTCGTCAATGCCAAAGTCATGGCATGGATTTTGGGAGAGGTTAGTCAACAGAAGACTCTAACCTGATTGTATTGCCGTGTATAACTTTATCTGGATTATATATATGCTACATAAGTATTGTATGAAGAAAGTCTGGGAATTTTACGGGTATGATATCAAAGATTGATCCTTGAACATGAATCCATTTACCACGATAGACGTCCTTGGAAGAAGGTCAACGGACTTCATTGTAATTATATATTAACGGAGAACAGAAGTGATCCTCAGCTCACTTGGACAGAAGAGGACTTTATTGTTGAAGAATCTCCAAGAATTTAAGAGTATGATCAGCAACTTTAAAGTATGACATTTGTATCTGTAATCTGTAACCATGATCGTCTTGTGTATTCCCGTCTGTACCGTGTCAATAAATAACATGTACTTTCACCAACGACTTGCGTGCAGTCCTGAATTGGAGAATTGACTATTACTTGTTGGAGTTCGTTTTAAGAACACTTCTGAGATATTTTCATTGAGAAAACCATTCGCGTATTTTAAGCTAGCATAGACCAGTGACACCATACACTAGCTTACAACTACCTCTTTACCATGAGAACGAACCACCCAACAGTGGTATATATATATATATATATATATATATATATATATATATATATATATATATATATATATATATATATATATATATATATATATATATATATATATATATATATATATATATATATATATATATATATATATTATAATAGACTGTCTGACTCCTCTAGATCTGTGTTGTAGAAGATAGGCTGAAAGAGAGAAGATTCTCAATTTCAGGGACAGACTCTATTAATTTCTACCATCTCACTCGTGAAAATCTATTTCTATTATCATCTCCCACTGAGCTATCACCTGTTCTATTTCTATTCAGAAGGGACCAACCAATGTCTTAATTCCCCTATCAAAAATCTACGACACAGGTACATCATCGTTTTTCTGTTTTTCGCTATGGAGCAAGCAGCCCCCACTGTAGCGGGTCCCCCTTGCAGGAGGCCTGCACAAAGCATTCACATGCGCTTGCAGCGGTGGGTTTCTGTAGCAATGTGTTCTACAAGATGAGGCTGCCTGCCTTACGTACAACCTCGTATTAGTCGCCACGTGCGATTTGCCGGAGGGAGCAGTATTTATATTCTTTCTCTGTCTCATAAGGACCCCCCCCCCCCTCCCCCCACGGAGAAAGACACGTTACAACGAGGGTATTAAGCGTTATTTTATTTTCCATTTTATGTTTTATTGACATCAGATTGTTGTTCTTGTTTTGTTTGTTTGCTTGTTGTTGTTTATGTTTTGTTTTTTTTAACAAAAGGAAAGCAAATTTCCTCGAAACAAATGTGCTTTCTGTTAAAAGTAATAACTATTACGTTTATTAACTGCCGAAACTGTACCATACGAGACAGTTGAACGTGGACTGCTCACATGTCCAGATTTACCATAGAAACAAGAAGGCTATTGCCGGGCTTCCCAACAATCACTAACACCCTATTCGGCAACCCCCCCCCCTTCTTTCTCCCCAGCAGCTACAGAACACATGCACATTCTTCAGCATCCCGAGTGAAACAACAACATAATTGATTTATCGACGTTATTAGCAGTAGAACTGTAAATATTCCTGCAAATACAAGATCACGAAAGACCAAACTATCTTCTACAATGAAAAACATGACGCAGCGGGCGGCAATCCATTAGTTGTGGGGATCTATTATATAATTACTGAGCTATCTAAAGATCTGCCTTCCTTCACTCCACTAAAAACTGTTTGGAGATCTCAGGAACCTTGAGCTGACTACTGCCTTTATTAGAGTGATTAATGTGGAAGTTTGAAGGCGAGCGAGGAAGAAGGTGTCAGGTACTTTGAGCTGACTACTGCCTTTATTAGAGTCATTAATATGGAAGTCTGAAGGCGAACGAGGAAGCGTATTTAGAATCTGAAATAAATGCTGCCTTATTGTAACTTGTTCTTTTATCTGCTGGGCGGTATGCTTCCTGCAAATCCATCAACAGAGCGGTGGACAATTCAAAATTCAAACAAAATGATGTTTTACTGAAAGTTAATTTCACTCAAGAAAAAAAAAAGATGGCTTCCTATCTTATACAGTTCACGACAAAACAAATGAATGTTAATAAACTATCTTGCGGGTTTTCACTGGGAATGTTGTGAAAGTACCTTTAAACATGGGGAAAACAGTACCTTTAAGTGCCGGAAGGAACTACTTATTACCTAGGTGACAGCATTCTTTTCCCCCCTCCGCCACCAAGAGATCTGCCAAATGTTTCATGTGATCTACCAGTAGATCATTATCCATCGTTTGCCGACCTCAGACAAAAGGAAATTATAGGGAGAGGGAAAGCTCACATTTTCGATATTTCACAGCAAATGTAAAGTGTCGTTCTGGGGTACAGAACAAAACAAATAGTGGGAATATTGAAACACTACTTGAAACTGAAGGCATACAGCTCTTTCAATTATTATTTCTCATATATGTAATTAGCAAATTAATTTAAGAAAATGTTAGAGTACAAAATAGTATGGCGAAACAATAAAGGGGGAGAAAATATGATAAGGAATGAGTTAAATAAGGAGAATAAGAAAGAAAAATGAGGAGAATGAAGAAGAAAGAGAAGAGGAAGAAGAAAAATTTATCAATCAGAAATCGAAAAAAAGAAGCTATTTTAAAACAAAAATTTAAAATAATTCTTATTTGAATTTAAATACTAAAAAAACACATTTTCTGTCTAAATTTTTTTTTTTCACATTTTCTGGGAAGAGAGGGGGGAGGGTTGAAGGCACCATAATATTCTCAGTGCTTAAGGCCCTGCAAGATTATTAATCCCGGCACTGCGCATAAGACAAGCCAGTTTCGATAAACTAGCCTTATATTAGAACCCATAAGCAAATTGTCGATCATTCACAACATGGTAGCAATCTCCAATCACTAAGCTCAAATCCACGTGACTGAACAGAGAGAAAGCAAGAGAAAGAACTCAAGACTGAATCCATTAGCGAGTTTTAGTCAAGTTCTATACTTTAGTCAAGTTCTATACTTTAGTCAAGTTCTATACTTTAGTCAAGTTCTATACTTTAGTAAGAGAAAGTAGTTCATTCCTTCCTTATCATTTAGCTCCCCAAGGACCATAGGCCTTCGACAAACACATGCCAGTATAGGCTGTCAACGATCTCATGCCAGTATAGGCTGTCAACGATCTCATTCAAAGTACACCTGCCCCGTGCCATCAGCTCAAGTTCTTTCCATATCTTCCACATTCCTTCCATATCTGTCTTCAGCAGTGGCGTACTAAGGGGGAGGGGGTGCGAGGGGGCGGGGCGGACCGCCCCGGGTGGTAGCCAGGAAGGGAGAGCCATCGAACACTATCATTACAGTACTTACTGTTGAAAATGTACTTGCATGTGTTTTTTTTTTTTTTTTTATGTTGGGGATGGGTGCCAAGGGTATGATCCGCCCCGGGTGCCAAAGACATGAGAGACGCCTCTGGTTTTCAGTTCTATCCTCCATGTGTTTTTCTGTTGCTCTCGAATCCAAAACAAGAACTGCCTTGTAATGCTATCAATAGGTTCTTCATTGTGTGTCTCAACATTCGATACGTCAAGGTCTAAAATGCCACCCGCTGTAGACCCAAGTAGAACAGTCCCAACTGAGATGGTTTGGCCATGTCTGCAGAATGGGAGAAGATCGGCTACCACGGCAAGCATGGGAAACTAACGAGCCAGGGATCCAGACCTCCCGGACGACCCAAAGTCCGCTGGGAGGACAACATCAGAGAATCTTTGAAGGACCGAGGACTAGAATGGAACCAAGCCAGAAGGAAGGCAGCCGATAGAATCGTATGACGCTCTCTCTTACAAACATCTACACCTCACGGTAGAAGAGGAACGACTAAGTAAATAAGATTCTTAACGTTCGCCAGCGTCTTCCTTCCTCTTTTCTCTCGTTCCATTGGCACATGTTTGGTTCCTGTTATCAGTTTCACGTTAGTGAACTTGTCATACCATGTCAGTCCTTCTATTCTAGGTTAGCACCCATTTATGACAATCTGTAACTTCCTGATTGTTATTTTTATTGTTGTCCATGTTTCAGACCATGTTTCATATAATAGGGGTAAAAAGGTAAAGGATCCCGTTACATGCCCATTGAGGCATATTGGGAATATGGTGTTAGACCCATATTTTCTTGACCATAGGCACACAATGTGGTCAGCATCACGCCGGCCACCTTAACCTCCCCAGAGTTACTCTGGTACCCAATTCGTGAGGCTTGGTCGACCCCGGAGCCGTTTGCGGTCTAAAGAATCCCAACTAAACTGGGGATCGAACAATAGACCACCGAGCTAGGAAGCCAGTGCACTAGCCACTGCGCTACCGCGACTCCCCATACAATAGGAATATCTTGATATTTGCATTGAATATTCTGATGTACGTGTTGGGCTTGATTTCATTTAAAACGTATAAACAAATAAGGAGAGGAAACTCGAGGCCTGTGAACAGCAAATAAATAATACACAAAGGTATGTTTCATGCACTCGTGAGAAATAAAGAAGTAGAAGACTAGACAATAGAACAACAACAGAAGTGATAGGCTTACCGGAAATTGAACCCAGGACCTTCCGAACGACACCACCGCCTAGCTATGGGAACGAATCGTTACTATTCTCTCTGCCAACGCAGTTTTTCTGTTGTCTAGTCTTCTACATCTTTATTTCTCGCATGTGCCTGAAACATATCTTGTATATTATTTATTTACTTGATTTATGTTTTCCCCCACATGTTTCCTAATGCAACGAAAGCTGCTCTTGCCTTGTAAATTCTTATTTGAATACCACTCTGTTCCTCCAACTTTGTTTCTATTTCTCCCAAGATGTATGTAAGATTCTAAATCTTGTATGGTGTTTCTTTACGTTTTAAAACCACTAAGGGTAATATGGTACTGTTACTGTCACTGGAATATGTACTGAAAGTTGACCTACCCAGGGAGCTACACAACATAATGACATTTTATATTACCAAAACAAGAACCAACATATAACAACTAGAACAAATTAGAATGACTAGGAAAAACAAACAAACAAACAAACAAACAGACAAATCAAAAAAGTCCATTCAATATCAGTAGAAGAATTAAATAAAAAATAACAAACAAACAAACAAAAACTGCGAGAGAGTGTCTGATGATGTTCTTGTTTTGCTGGGAATTATCCATAAATCTGATTGTCTAAATTTTGTTTACTTTACTTGGTCTTATAGTGTACCAATATTGTTTTATTCTGTAACCTAGTGCTAACATTCGCCCTTTGGGTTAATAATTTTGGGTTTTTCTCTCCTGTGCACCTCTCTTCTTTTTATTTCTATATGTAACCGTGATACTTTTAGATAACTTGTTTAGTGATAATAAATTACAAACTTAACTTTGTGTGTTGGTCAGACCTGTGATAAATTTAACCGTGATACAACGTTAAAATATCTCCAACTATCAAGATAAAATGTAGGGATAAAAATAATGCATAAGCTACTAGAAGACATGATCGCCCATGCCGCGGTTCACTACCCGCCATGGAAACTAACTTGTTAGACGTGCAGACAAAACGTTTACCCTTGGAGACGGGAGGGAACGGAGATCAAAAAGAAAAAATATGACTGAACACGTGTTTGAAACTAGCAAGGCTAAAAAGACGCAATTGGTGGGGAAAGGAAAAAATTCACGTCCACTAGTGACACAATGTAAAGAAATGGACAAAAGGGACCTTAGCTATTATATGCAACAGTCATTTCTTGGACGCTTTTGCGATACTTGGTTGTTTTATTTGAAATCAGCGGCAAACGCATTACAGAAGCTTCTCGAAGATATTTCCAAAAAAAAAATAGACGAGAAAAAAAAATATGTTTTCTTAATAATAATGTTACGAAAATAAAACTTAGCTAGTTTGATAGCACATCTTGAGCTGACAAATAATATACTTTAAATTATCCAGACGAATAGATAATAAGGAAGATATTGACAAAAGACTGTATTGTTCATATCAGACGAACGACTACACTGTTAACCCATGTCATTAAAAATAACCAAAATCTTGGCCTTGAGTCTGCAAACGTAAAAATCTAGTTGAAATGAAAGAGAGGGAATGTGGTGGAGAATTGTGGCTAAAAATAACTTTAAAGGCAAAATTGTGTAGAGGACGGCAGAGTTGGTTCAAAAAAAACATGTGTGTTTTTTTGTGAAACGCAAGTAGAGACAGACGGACCAACAGACAATAATACATACTTGACTGAGGTATGACTGAATTGACTTTTGGTTGTAGGTTTGAAATTTGAAAGGGGGAAGTCGGTGATTGGCCAAAGATAATCATATTATTGGCGCACAGACGCGCATTTTTGCCATTCAACTAAAAGCTGTCCAGTAGTAGACACAGTAAATAATTCAGTGGTGTATTTCCCAGAAAGCTATTCCATATTTAGAGGGACGCCATACTAGAGCCAGCAGCTCAGCTGAGTTTTGCTAGAATATAACTGTGTTCTCTATTCGTAATTCTGGTAAGAATGAAAGCATTTCTTTTGTATATTTTAATATTGTTTAATATTTCGAGTGATTTGATACTGCCATATCAAAATCTGTCTCTTACAACAAGTAAGGGGTTCGCTCTAGATCCCCAGCCCAAGTTCAGGGTCTAGAGATAAACAAAATACATAGACGCCAGCAAGGATTATGAAGGGCGGATCAAGTATTGAGATATGTGGGAACATATCACCTATCTTATTGGATAATAGAAAACTATTGAACATATCTCATATGCACTGCAGACTTTGGGGGAATTGATACAATATGAAACCAACTTGGTAAGATGTGCTGTATGGTCAGAGAGATCTGACCCATTTCTGTATATTGTTGATGTGTTGTGCTGTGTAAAAGTGGTGCAGTGTATAGAGTACTGACACAGCACCAATTTTGTTTCAGAAGTGTGAGTTTCTGATGTGGCACTAAGCTAGTGCTACATAAGTATTCAAAGTTACACCAGCAGACGTGTATGCAGGCAAACAGCGTATAGAAGCAGACTATCGTTCTATTCTAGCTGTCGAAAGAAGTGGACCACCTGATTCTGCATCAGTTCTTCGCAGACCAGATGAGTACTAAATGGCCTGCTGAAGATTCACCATATTTCTAAGGAACTTATAATAATTTCCCCACCACGGTTTACTGAACTTTGGGAAAGACACAGTATAAAGTTGTAATCTAATGGACACAGCTCCTGTAGTTACAGAATGGGAGTGATGACGCCACCCCATCAGCACATCCATTAGTCGTTCTCCCAGAGAAGTTTAAAAATATAAACAGTATTAATATTAACTAGTCTTGTAAAATACATATGTATACACCTTTCATTTTATTATGACATATATCCATGCATTTCATTCATAACTTCATAACCTTTCATATGTTCTGACCAAAATAAAACCTTGGTTCAGAACAAATAAACTTAAAGAAAATTTCTATATCTAAAACTAAAACAGCTGAGTCAGTTCAGTGTGTTATAAATTTTATTAATATTATTACACTTAGTAATTATCTGTGTGTGTGTTTGTATATACTAATACAACACAGTACATATCAGTACCCTAGAATTTAACGTAGCCACATTCATTAGTAAAAAAGATATGTGTGAGGTCGTAAGTGGTAGTACGAAGGGCCTTCTGTAATTCACATCTACATTTATCTCAGGAGCCTTCACAACTGACCTCATACATCCCACTAAGTGACATCAACCATACAATACCATCAAAACCCACTACAGGACCCATACCCAGTTATCCTTAGTTTTTCACGTTTGTGTGTCATTGTTGTCACATATTGTTGTGTGTGTGTAGAGTAACCTGTTCTTTCATTAGACAGGGAGGCAAAGACTGTCCTATAATAAAACATAGTTGTACGGATAGGCTGGATGAGAAACATATCTTTCCCTCAACTTACCACCTGTGAAATCTATTTCCTATACATTCTCGTGTATCAGTCAACCTTTACTCTTTACTTAGAATGGGCCCAATAAACCAATGAACCTACCGTACGACACAATCCAAAACCAACACATGCCCAGCAGATAAAAAAGATGTCAATAGCGAGAGAGCGCAATATGGTATCACGGAAGAAGATACATTACAAACAACATAGACATTAAACATTGCCACAACAAACAGCAGATAAATTACAGCCTGGAACAGCCAACACACAAGAAAAACAACAAAGTAATACACTATATGGAATGATGAACACTATATACCCAAATTATAACCCACATGGGGTTGAACCGGTATCCCTTGCACACAAAAAACACCAGTTTTCAAGTGCGGGGGTAAAAAACCAAACCAAAATCCTGTATTTATTTTGATAATTTATTCTGATAATCTCTGTCGTTTCTCGGTGTATTTTCAAACCCACTTGCTGTGACCTCTCATCAAGTATTTTCATTTTGTCTTTTATATAGTTTCGGTTACGGAACATAAGAGACAGGTAAATGAAAATTCTCGACGAGAGGTCACAACAAGTGGGCCTGAAAATACACAGGGAAAAGACAAAGATTATGAGAATAAATGCAAGAACTGATAACAAGGTTGAACTTGAAGAAACACCACTGACGGATATAAAATCGTACACATATCTTGGCAGTAATATAGACAAAGTTGGAGGGACATACAATGATATATAAAAAAAAGAATACAAAAAGCAAGAGGAGCTTTCATTGCATTGGGAAACATATGGAGAACAAGAGAAATCAAGTCCAACACGAAAATAAGAATCTTCAAATCAAAGTCAGTCCTATTGTATGGCTCTGAGACATGGAGAGCAACAAAAACAACAACCAAAAAGCTACAAACTTTTATAAACGGGTGAGCTTGTGGGTAGAACTTAGAAGGACTGAAATCAGGTGGGGAGTTGTGTCACAAATGTGGAATTGATGACAAGAACCAGTAAAGTGGAACTCGAGTGAGAAGATAAAATTTGGGATTAAAATACATAATGTTGATCCTAGACCGCGGGTCATCACCCGCCATAAATTTGACTTGCGAGACCGGAGGGGAACGGAGGATCAAAAAGGAAAAAATATGACTGGAAAGGCTAAAGAGACGCAATTGGGGGGGGGGGGGGGGGGGGAAATGGATGAAAGTAAAAAATCAATAGTTCCCCAAATTGACACGAGGTACGGAATTGGACGTTTTGCGATACCAAGCGCTTGATTTGAATTTGAGCGGAAGAACGCAGATGTCTGAAAAAAATTACAAAAATTAAAAAGTAAATTTTTCTTAATATTAATGTTAGGAATATAAAAATTAGCTGGCCAGATGGCCTATTCTGAGCAGTGAACGAATATGGTCTTAATTTTACAGACGGATAGATAATATTGAAAATAATGACAAAAGACAGTGTAGTTTACATCAGCCACAGACTGCATTGAATCTAACATATCGTTATTTGCACACAAAAACACGACCTTGGACGCAGGTGTTCAAATTTACTTAGCATAGAAGTGAAGGGACATTGGTGGAAGCTGTGTCTAAATATAACTTTTTACAACAAAAATTTGAAGGGGAGAGAACGGTTGGGTCAAAAATCGAGCACAATTTTGTAGAAACACAAGTAGAGACGGACAGACTAACAGATAACCATCCATACGTGACTGAAGCTTGACTGAAATGACTTTAGTGAGGAAATTTGAAATTAAAAATAAACCTCGGCAGTGATTGGCCACAGACAATCATATTATTAGCGCTTAGAGCGCATTTGGGGTCATTCTTCAATAATTGTTCAGTGTTAGACACAGATTTTAAAGTGTGGTGTTTTCCCATATGAAAGACAGTGAGTTAAATTTAGGGACGCCATCCTATAGCCAGCAGCTCAGCTGAGTTTTGCTAGCACTTCTGTGTTAATTATTCATAATCTGAGCTGCGAGTTTCTGTCGTCAACGAAGCAGTATCTATTCGGGTGGTGATTACACAAGTGTATCTGTGCAGTCCTTGTGACAGAGACCACCATTATTGCCCGCCAGCACGGAGAGGTGGGACCACCTGATTTCAGCACCAGAGCTACAAATACCAGATGAGTGAGCCTCTGGTCTGCTGGATATTCACCAACCCCATTAAGTTGCAGATACCCCATAAAAATTCCCACCATTTTCTGGACACTATGTAGTCAATATAGACAGGTGTGATGAGACCACCCCAACAGCACAGACAATAAATATCCTCCCTAGTAGCTGACTACCAGAACATTTTAATAAAACTAACTATTCTAGTACTTAAATATGTACACTTTTGCATTTATTATGTAACATTCCATGCATAATTTTCATAAATTTTAAATCCTTCTTTTAAAACAAGTTCTGGTCAAAATAAAACTTGATCCAGAACAAATAAATGTAATATAATTATATCAAAAACTTTACACACGTGAGTTAGTTCAGTGTATTGTAACACTTGTTAATCTTATTAGTCTTGTTAAATATCTATGGGTATATTTATAACTATCACACCACAGTACACATCATAACCCTAGACACTTTACGCAGCTACATTCATTAAAAAAAAAAATTAAGTGTGAGGTCGTAGTGGTAGCAAGAAAGGCCTTCTGACAATTCTCAATTACATTTTATCTCAGGAGCCTTCACAGCTGGCCTCATACAATTTACATGTAGTACCATCATCATCATCATACAATACCATCAATCCCACTACATATATTGGGGTCTTGTCCAGGGATAATTAGCCCAACAGTAATATTAAGATCTCCTGGTGGGAGAAATAAAAGTAGGGAAATAAATTGTAAAATTTCCTTTAAAAGTAAAAGTGTCCCTGCAGATAAAAGTTGGTGAATCTTCACAGCCAGTAATAATTAATTAGTTAACTGGTTAGTTAGAATTAGTTAGATTATAGTCATAAGAAGTACTTAGCTTGTATATTATTATATTGTCTGAAAAGTATGGCTGAGCTAGCAAAGTTTAGATCAGCTGCTGTGCTCACTGCGAAGGAGATGGGGATGGATGGTCAAATTTTAATTCAATACGTAACGACTGAATGTGATAAATATATTGAAAGGGAAGATAGAAAGGTAGCTGAAGAGAAGAGGTTACAAATTGAGGCTGATAGAGAAATTAAGAGGCTGCAGATTGAGGCAGAAGAAAAACGACAGCAAAGGGAGGCAGAAGAAAAACGACAGCAAAGGGAGGCAGAAGATAAAAAGGCCGAAAGGGAGGCAGAAGATAGAAGGTTGCAGAGGGAGCACGAATTACGACTAAGGGAGCTGGAATTACAAGGCCCGGCCCCTGAAAATGGTGCCAGCCCTTTTGCCTCAGATGCTACGCCCAGTATGGGAGCCTCAAACTCAGCTATGGGGTTTCATTTAGACCATTTTGTTGAGAAAGACGATGACATAGAGGGGTACCTGGGACGTTTTGAGTTATTAGCTACTACATATGGGTTAGAGAGAGAGAGGTGGAGTTTAAAGCTATCACAGGGATTGAGGGGTGCTTCTTATGAAGTATTTGCCAAAATGAACAGGGAAGACCAAGACAATTATGACATGTTAAAGCAGGCTTTGTTATTAAGGTACGAGAAGAATGGTGAATTTTATCGTAAGAAATTTAGAAATGCCAAACTGTTGTCTGGGGAGACATACCACCAATTCTCGGCCAGACTAGAAACCTATTTGGAGAAATGGACGGCTCTGGGGAAGACCCAAGATCTTAAAGAAATGATCATGATTGAGCAATTGAGAGAGTCCATGGCTCCAGACATGAGAAAATTTCTCATGGAACAAGGTGCAGAGAAGTTGGGGGAAATTTTAAATGTTGCTGAGAGGTATCAGGCAGCTCAGGCAGAGGTAAGTGGTGCTAAGAAGAAGCACATAGACAATTTTAAAGCTCCACAGCAATTTAATAAATTTGATAATAGAGAGCAGGGAAATAAAGGTAGGACAAATTTTGAGCGGCCAAGAAATGACTATCGCGACAGAAACTCACAGTTCAATGACCAAAAGTTCAATGAAAGAAAACCGTTGAACCAAGGAAAAAGATGGTGTAAATGGTGCAAGAAGGATAACCATAACACCGAATTTTGTAGAAGGAAACCTTCAAACATTGCTGCAATGAAGTCGGGGACGCAAAGATTAAAGGTTAATCCTAAGGGACAACAGGAACCTTATCACCCCCCAGTTTGTGAGGATGTTATTTGTAATGGGGTCACCATAAGGTGCCTTTATGATACAGGTTTGGATTATGATTCAGTTGTGAAGTCTAGCCTAGTGGACCCAAGTCAGTATACCACAGAAACAGTGGAAATACAAGGGGCGACTAAGGACATACCACTCATGACACTTCCCATCGCAAGGATAACGGTGAAAACTCGCTATGTGGAAGGAGAAATCAGAGCAGCAGTGATAGATGAACCAATCTACCCTCTATATTGGGGTGTAGATACGTCTTCTTGGGGAATCCCGAGAAACCTGTGATCATGGCGACAGTGCAGACCAGGTCACAGAAGAAGGAGGAAGAAGGTGAACCTATAAACGCTCATCCAGAGGAGATGAGGAAGGCGCAGGCTGAGGATAGGACACTCCAGCCCTGTTTTAAAAAATTGCCCAAATGCCACACACCTCCGAGCAAGGGGGAATATTTCATGAAGAATAGATTATTATACAGGAAGACAGGAACTAGATCCACTGGTCACGGACAGTTAGTTCTTCCCAAGAGATATAGGGCAAATTTGATAAGGAGCTTACATGTTGGAAAAGATGGTGACCATGAGAAAGTCGGTACCATCTGCCAAAAGATTGCTCTAAAATACTATTGGCCCGACGTAAATGTCGATGTTGAAAACTTTGTAGAAGCATGTGGCGTATTTCATGAGGGAACACCCACAAAGGGAAAATATGTGCAGGACCTAGAACCGCCACGGGGCAACTTTAGGCCTGAAAGGAAAACTAATTATACACGGGTAGACAAAGTGGAATGGGAGCCCCCTTTTCACACCCAGTCTTCACTTGAATGGATTAACATGGCCGCTATGCGAAGAGTACAAAGAAGAAATTTAACCCAGGATAGGATGACAATCCCTCGGTCAGACTTATATAAACTGGAGGAACAGACAAGAGAGCGAAGATCTCTCATAAACAATCTTAAGTGGGGAGACAAACCCCAGAGAAAAATTGGTAGTGGTCGATTTGTGAGTGATGATTCTAGGAAGAAAAGTCCTCATTATAAAGCTTCTAATGGACGGGACCAGATGAGTTCCATGAAAAATAAGTATGATAAATTAAAGATCCAGATGTAACTTTATTAAGGACCTGGACAGATGAGAAGGCGGAAGAGACTGTTACCTCATCGTATCAATATGTGAACGAACTGACCACTCGTTTGAAAGCTGGATGGAAACTGGCAAATGATAATTTGAAACAAGCCAGGAAGAAACATGCAGCATATTTTAATAGGAAGGCAAAGGACAGGGAACTGGCAGTCGGAGAGAAGGTGCTGCTTCTACTACCGGGAAGCCAGAATAAATTACAAATTGGTTGGCAAGGTCCATATACGGTTCTAGAGAAGGTGTCTAGAACAAACTATAAAATTGACAAAAAGGGGAAGGAAAAAGTTTATCATGTAAACCTGTTAAAGAAGTATCTGGACAGACCACTCCAGGAAAGCACCCCCTTATTGACCTTGGCTATTGCAACCCAGATGCAAAAAGAACCACTCACCTCACATGAATACCCATTACATCCTTGTGAAACAGCAGCACAGGTAAAAGTCAGTAAGCACCTGACTAAAAACCAGAGGGAGAGAGTTCAACAAGTTCTGGAGGAACATACAGATGTATTAACAGATAAACCAGGCCATACAAATTTGCTACAGTATGACATGAAACTGGTAGACTCAAACCCAATCTGTATGAGAGCCTATTCTATTCCGTTCGCGAAGGAGAAGGCATTAAAGGAAGAAATAGATTATTTATTGAAGGAGGGGATTATTTCGCACAGTGAATCATCTTTTAGTTCTAGTGTCGTTTTGTTGAGGAAACCGTCTGGGGAACACAGACTGTGCATAGATTACAGGAAACTGAATGCTGTCACAGAAGGACAAGTGGATCCATTACCAGACACAAAACAGCTATTTGCCAGACTGAACAAGGCAAAATACTTTTCAAAAGTGGATCTTAGTAAAGGCTATTACCAGATCCCAGTGAAGCCTGAAGTGAGACCTTATTTGGCTTTTAGCACTTCGGATGGACATTATGAATTCAATATGCTACCATTCGGACTGAAAAATGCTCCGAGTGTGTTTTCAAGGATGATGCGAAAATTGTTGGACCCCCTGAATAACCCATGTATCACAAATTTCATGGATGATATTCTCGTCGCCACCGAGACATTTGAAGAACACATTGAAGCTCTGGAGATGCAAGTAATGTGGGACTAGGAGGGGCTTTGTTGCAAAGATCATCTTCACCTGATGGGGAACTGAAACCAGTCGCTTATGCAAGCCGCAAATTGAATAAGGCGGAACAAGGATACTCCACAAGCGAAAAAGAATGTTTAGCATTAATCTGGGCAATAAAGAAGTTTCAAATCTATCTGTATGGTAGGACATTTGTGGTGGAGACGGATCATCAGCCTCTCGTGTTCTTGTCTCAGGCTAAGCATGAAAACGCAAGATTGCTGAGGTGGTCTTTATTGCTTCAACCTTATCAGTTTAGTATCCAATATATCCCAGGCAAATTGAATGTCGGTGCAGATTTCCTCAGTCGGCATCCCTGTGATCAAAATTAGAGTAATGGCAGACGGGAGGAGTAATTTTACCTATGTGTATCGCTGGTTTTGGAACTTGCCATAGGCATGTTTTCAGGTGGGGAGATGTGTAGTGAAATTGACAGAGATACAACGGTAAAATTCCTCCAAGGATAACATTTAAGGATAAAACATAATGCGTAGGCTGCTGATGTACATGATCGCCTAGACCGCGGGTCATCACCCTCCATAAATTTGACTTGCTAGACCGGAGGGGAACGGAGGATCAAAAAGAAAAAAAATATGACTGGAAAGGCTAAAGAGACGCAATTGGGGGGGGGGGGAAATGGATGAAAGTAAAAATCCACGTTCCCCAAATTGACACGAGGTACGGAATTGGACGTTTTGCGATACCAAGCGCTTGATTTGAATTTGAGCGGAAGAACGCAGATGTCTGAAAAAAATTACAAAAATTAAAAAGTAAATTTTTCTTAATATTAATGTTAGGAATATAAAAATTAGCTGGCCAGATGGCCTATTCTGAGCAGTGAACGAATATGGTCTTAATTTTACAGACGGATAGATAATATTGAAAATAATGACAAAAGACAGTGTAGTTTACATCAGCCACAGACTGAATTGAATCTAACATATCGTTATTTGCACACAAAAACACGACCTTGGGGACGCAGGTGTTCAAATTTACTTAGCATAGAAGTGAAGGGACATTGGTGGAAGCTGTGTCTAAATATAACTTTTTACCACACACAAAAATTTGAAGGGGAGAGAACGGTTGGGTCAATAATCGAGCACAATTTTGTAGAAACACAAGTAGAGACGGACAGACTAACAGATAACCATCCATACGTGACTGAAGCTTGACTGAAATGACTTTAGTGAGGAAATTTGAAATTAAAAATAAACCTCGGCAGTGATTGGCCACAGACAATCATATTATTAGCGCTTAGAGCGCATTTGGGGTCATTCTTCAATAATTGTTCAGTGTTAGACACAGATTTTAAAGTGTGGTGTTTTCCCATATGAAAGACAGTGAGTTAAATTTAGGGACGCCATCCTATAGCCAGCAGCTCAGCTGAGTTTTGCTAGCACTTCTGTGTTAATTATTCATAATCTGAGCTGCGAGTTTCTGTCGTCAACGAAGCAGTATCTATTCGGGTGGTGATTTACACAAGTGTATCTGTGCAGTCCTTGTGACAGAGACCACCATTATTGCCCGCCAGCACGGAGAGGTGGGACCGACTGATTTCAGCACCAGAGCTACAAATACCAGATGAGTGAGCCTCTGGTCTGCTGGATATTCACCAACCCCATTAAGTTGCAGATACCCCATAAAAATTCCCACCATTTTCTGGACACTATGTAGTCAATATAGACAGGTGTGATGAGACCACCCCAACAGCACAGACAATAAATATCCTCCCTAGTAGCTGACTACCAGAACATTTTAATAAAACTAACTATTCTAGTACTTAAATATGTTCACTTTTGCATTTATTATGTAACATTCCATGCATAATTTTCATAAATTTTAAATCCTTCTTTTAAAACAAGTTCTGGTCAAAATAAAACTTGATCCAGAACAAATAAATGTAATATAATTATATCAAAAACTTTACACACGTGAGTTAGTTCAGTGTATTGTAACACTTGTTAATCTTATTAGTCTTGTTAATTATCTATGGGTATATTTATAACTATCACACCACAGTACACATCATAACCCTAGACACTTTACGCAGCTACATTCATAAAAAAAAAATTAAGTGTGAGGTCGTAGTGGTAGCAAGAAAGGCCTTCTGACAATTCTCAATTACATTTTATCTCAGGAGCCTTCACAGCTGGCCTCATACAATTTACATGTAGTACCATCATCATCATACAAAACCATCAATCCCACTACAAAGGCCTATGCACCTCGGGGGAGCTAAAGGGTATTGATGAAATGGGTACCTGTTTCTGCTCTTGAATTAGGAAAGCGAAATGCAGCGAGGTATGGTCACCCCCACCTCATAAAGCTGGACCTAGTTTAGCGAAGTCTCTAACGCTTCACTTCTCTACGTCAGTTTCTGTTATGGGACGTCCTTTAACTTTTTATTGTAGGAGCCTCTCTTCACCCAGTCTGAAACGACGCAGTAAGGGGCATCTTCACCTGGTGCGATCGGCAGCTAAGATAATACACATGATAGAGTATATTAACGAACGTAAGCTGAACGCGGTCGGCGTCTGTGGCCTAATGGATATGAACGCAGTTTCATAATCCAGATATACCAGGTTTGAAACCTGCTGCAGGCGGTTTGGTAGCAGATCGCTTTGTGTGGATTTTTAACAATGGTATAAGCACCGTACCGTTCAGAAAGCAATGGCAAACTACTGAATGAAAAAAAATTGCCTAGAAAAATCACAAACAGCCAATAAAAGCTGGGGTTGATTGCCACGTCCTGTAAAAGATAAGCAACTAACTTTAAGCTGAACGCGAGGTAGGATCTGTATTGAATTATTTCACTGGGAAAAAAAAAAAGGATTAGCCGCACAATTTTCACACCTCAATTCCATCTGATAAATTACGCTACATCGGCCATTAAGTAATAACGTGAGATTAAATTCCGATCAGTGAATTAGCGAAAAAAATTAATTAATCAAATAAACAGCGGCAAGCAGTCACAGCAACGAATACATTGTCGGCACATTCGAATTCACGAACACACGTCTGACAGCAGATTACAAATAAAATCAGTCGGGCACCTTAGTTATAACAAGAAAAAACACACGAAACTTGTGGGACGTTCGATGTGTGTAAATGCATTCGATGTGGTGATTTACTCCATACTTTGGAACTTTCGACACTGTTCTAAACACATTTAAGATAATCCGAATTTCGGGCATATCCGGTGCGTATAGAAAACGCCACTATTAGACATGACTTGTGTTTTTGTAAGCTATCTTTCTTCAGAGCGTGTGCCTCGCTTAGCTGGTCCGTGTGTAAAGCCGAAAGCCGCAGCAATCGCCATTGTGGGGGCGTCAATATTTTGCGACGAAGTGTGACGATACGGAGAATAGGGTTACATAAATGTGACGTCACACACAAACTTCGAGTGAGGATCGCTTCTGTCATAAATGATGTCAGAACAAAATGTATGTTTAACCCTATATCCTCAGTCTACTTATATACGTATAGTTAACAACTCCCTCGTGAACTACTTACGTTAATACTATAATCTCAGCTGACATATCGGAAAATATTGTAACTTTTAACTGGTTTAAATTGTTTTTTAATTATAAATTTCTGTTTTCTTAAAAAAAGATTGTTATTTGTCTGCGCTAGTTAACTAATTTACATTCGATTACATTCTTTATTTTCAGTATTATCAATAAAAGAGGGGGGAAGAGGAGATTAAGAAATTTGTAACTTTACATAAGACGAGGTGTGTGTGTGTTTTTTTTTTTTTTTTTTTGTGGTGACGAAATGTGGCAAAAGTGAGGTGGGGTTGGCTAAAATGGCAAAAATTGTGTGATGTGATACGTGCAAGACGCCTAACTGGATAGTTTAGGAGCAAGAAATACAGGACAAAATAGGTTGTGCTTGTAAGCATACGGGAAGGTCAAGTACCTGTGAAAGAAAAGTTAAGAAAAAAGGGTATTGGGTGTTGGATGGGACAAACAATAAGCACACGAGTTGGTAGCATTACAAGGCAGTCCAAGTTGTTTGAAACACACGGGGTAAGAGACAAAGAGGGTGACCTAAACCATATGGAGCATGAAAAGGGAGATACATCATCATTATTATTTTCCTTTGGAAAATGGAGCCAACCTCTGTAGCGTTACTCTATGCAGGAATCCCTGCCTCAAGCAATCACGTTGCTGTTGTAGCCATGGTTTCTGGGATCATTTGTTTTACATTATGAGGTTGCCAGACTCAGGCACAACCTCATATTAGTGGCCTTGTACGACATGCATAAGAGTGAAGTAGTTATATTCTTTCCTTGTCGCTTCAGAGACCCCCGGGGAACTACACGGGACAATTGGAGAATGGAGATGGAGAATGGGGATGGAGAATGGGGATGGAGAATGGGGATGGATAATGGAGATGGAGAATGGGGATGGAGACTGGGGATGGAGAATGGAGATGTAGAATGGAGATGTAGAATGGAGATGTAGAATGGAGATGGAGATGTAGCATGGAGATGTAACATGGAGATGGAGAATGGAGATGGAGCATGGAGATGTAGCATGGAGATGGAGAATAGAGATGTAGAATGGAGATGTAGCATGGAGAATGGAGATGTAGAATGGAGGATGTAGAATGGAGCATGTAGAATAGAGAATGGAGATGAGAATGGAGATGTATAACAGGGATAAAGCAGGATTGAGGTTCCCATTAGACACTGCAGGCTTAGTGTCTGAAGCCTACGAATATCGTAGGGCCTACGAATGAAGGGAAATTGCCTTTTTTTTAAAAAAAAAACCCATTTCAAAAGTATATTTCGAAATGAAAGTGCATAGTGCACGTGAACCCATAAACCCGGCCCTGGGATAAAGAAGGCACGGAGAAACCAGGAATGGATAGCAAAAGGTAGGAAGGATTAGCGTGAATTTTTGTATGGCTTATACCATCCGATTGGTTGAGTGGTTCGAGCGCTGGTCTTTCGAGGCAAAGGTGCGGTGTTCGAAACACGATGGCGTCACGTTTCAGTCCATCCAGTTATAAATCGGTACAAGATTCTGCTATTGAGCTAGGGAAGGCAAAGACAGCGAGAAAATGATCTGGTAACTCCACCTCTCGAAGCTTGACCTAGTATAGTGAAATCTCTAACACTTCACTCCGCTACGGTAGTATCTGCTATGTGACTACCTTTACCTAGTTATACTATCCTGGGAGCTGAATGGTAATACATAAATAAATCATAAAACAGAATTAAATCCAAACCAGGAATTTCATTACAGAAGTACACGAACGCCTTTATAGATTTGTGTTATGAGAGAGGAATAATAAAAAAATATAATCCGAGAATGCGGCTTCCACGAATAGTTGTGTATGCTGTGTTCTCGATGTGCAAGCAACACACATATGTATGTTCTGAATATAATAAAAGGGGAATCATATCCAATAACGAATGACGTCAATGAATGTAGCTTCTTGTGTTCGTAAATCTAACAGATCAAATATTATGTTTAAGTAACGTGCCTAACGGTTTTCTGATTCGGATTATGGTTTGTATTGAACGTAATGTGCAGGGCGGGAGGTTATCAAGAGAATTAAGAAAACCGCAGGATTGTAAGAAAGTAACAAAAGAATGGATGAAACCAGGATGTTATTGCTAGACAATAAAATGATATAGTTTAAGATAAAAAAAGTGGATAAGATGATATTGTTTAAAATAAAAAAGTGAATTAGATGATATAGTTTAGAATAAAAAAGTGGGTAAGATAATATAGTTTAAGATAAAAAAGTGGATAAGATGATATAATTATAGATTAAAAAGTGGATAAAAAGATATAGTTTAAGATAAAAAGTGGATAAGACGATATAGTTTAGATGAAAATGTGGATAAGATGATATAGTTTAAGATAAAAAGTGGATAAAATTACATTAAGATAAAAAATAGATATGATCACATAGTTTAAGCTAAAAAGTGAATGAGATATCTTGTAAGATAAACAAAAATGGATAAGATTCTATAATTTGATGGCGAAAGAAAATAGATCAAATAATACGGTATGACAACTTAAATGAAAATTGACAGTAGCAATATTTAATGAATTTTTCAAAGAAAATCCTGAAAATGTCCAGTAACCAAACTCCACACACAAGATAGGATAGCAGGAAGGTGTCTGTTACATCCTTTTTTCGCCTTTTTAATGACGATGAGTAAACACGGGATCTAAGTAATCATGAAAGAGGATTGGATTCAAGCTACGACTGAAAGTAGTCAAATAATAGAGAGCGCTTTGCTCTCGTGCCACAGTCACGCTCCATTCTACAAATCTGTAAAAGGATACCTGATTTTCCTTGAGTTAGGCTCGGCTTAAGCAGCGAGGTAGGGAACTAGTCACACCAATTCACAAAAAAGCTTGACCTAATATGGCAAAGTCTCGAACATTTTACTCCCCCTACAGCAGTATCTTCTGTGGGACTACCATTACCTTTTATCAATGGTTAGAAATCAAAACTTATTCAGCCGGAGAGCATGCCTGTTTCAGCTCATTCAAGTATGTCCCCCTGAAGTTGACCTGAGATCAAGTATTTTAAACAAAAATCTTTTCAAATATTATTCTCGCTCTTCACGGTTCGTTGTGTCCTTTCACAGTTCTCAAATATCCCATGTCTGTTTATATAGTTCTAGTTAAACCTTCTATGCAACATAAAACAGTGATTCCCAACCCGTACAAGGTAGGGGTCCAGGAAGAATCGTTGTCCACAGGTCATTCATTCGTTCATTCATTCATTCGTGCATCGTCCTTCTGCTTCCCAACAAGCACAGGTCATCAGCAAACATATTAGACGTCTTCTTGTCTCGTGCCAGCAGGTCAAGGTCTTTCCATGGCTTTCTCATTCCTTTCATATCTGTCTCCAGTCCTCTTCTCCGTGTGTTCCTCGGTCTCCCTCCACCTCTGTTATTCCTGGGAATTCCAGAACAAGGATTGTTTGTAATCCTCATGTTGCCTTTCCACCATGTCTGGCAGAATCCCAGAATTTCTGCTGCCACCTGAACAGCTTTCCCTTGTTCGTTTCATGTACGAACATTCCATGTGCCAACGCTAGAGGTTTTCTGTCGTTGACCTGTCCATGTTGTTTGTTGAAAGTTTTTTGGGTTTAAAATTTCTACAGGGTAAGGTAACCCGTCACGTCCGCAGGTAATCATCACCATGTCGATTGCTAAAGGGGTCAGCATCTAGCTCCCTGTGGAGCAGATATTTTCAACAAATTCCAGTCAAGTCCTCCTCTCCTGTGCTATCCGTTTAAGGCCTTGACACATCTTCTTTACCCCTTGGATGTCTGTATCCAAATTTTCTCCATGTATTTCCAGGTCTCCTTCTCTATTTTTCTTCCTCTTTACCCTGTTAAATTTGGAACAAGGACTGTCATGTAAATCAGTAAGCTGGTTGCCAAATGTGTATTCTATCCAACAGCAGTATGACAAGTTGACTCAGAATTTCTGTCAATTTTCTCAGCGTTAGAACCGCCCCTTTCTTATCTTTGATTTGTGTCTGCTCTCCCCCCGCTTTTCAGTTGAGTCTACTGTAAAATTCCAGACCCCGTTGTTGTCAATCTTCATTTAGACAGCCCTTGAGGTCCCTTCACTCATGCATCTTTTGCTCGTCTACACAGAGCGGACCGAATACTTTCATGCTGGTCACAGTGTATTTTCTAATGTCTTTGATTCAGCGGAGAGCTACCTTTATAGCCTTCCTTTGCTCTCATCTATGATCTAACTTTCCGCAGGCAGACGGGAAAACGAGAACACCCGTACGACCAGGGTTTTTTTTTTTTTTTTTTGCCTCCTGAGCTGCGCAGTCTTCGGACCCATGGTAGGCCGGACAATTCTCAAATCTCCCAGTCAACAGGGGACCTTATTCTTTTATCTTGTCGCACCGGGGAGAATCATCGTTCCCCCAAAACCGTTGTCACTGGCCAGTCCCGCTGCCTTTTGTGGTCAGAAAAAAGCAGATGGGCTCAAAAGTAAGACAGTTTCCCTATAAAAGCTAGCACTTAACCTTTCCTACTTACTAACAGCAGCGAACACGGAACTGATATGTAAAGTGGATAATCATCGTATTTCAGTCACAATAAGTCAACAGATACTTTTTCTGCTAGGTAAGCGACACTTAGTTAGGTTAGAGTTGCAATGGGTTAACATACAACTAATACTAACTCTGACGAAATCAGTTGTGCCCTTTTCGTCAATTTCGTTCTCTCCTGCATTATTAATTCATTTCTTCATTTTCCTCACCGATCGTCCTATTACTTGGCATATTTTATGCCCTACCTTTTTTGCTCTGACCACTCCCTAGACTTTTTTACGTTTCACCATGTGAATCGTAGTATTACAAGGCTAATTAGGCAGGTCAGAGGATAATACTTTTATCACTTAAGTCGTCTAGCCACCTTTGATAGAGACGATATTTGTTGACACAAGGTGGTCGCGCATGATTGATGAAAAGAGAACCAGATTGGCTGCCTAAGAAATTCGTCTGGGAGATTTATGCAAACACGAGTGATAATATGTAATCACTTCTGCTGGACCATTTCTATAGCAATGGTACGGATAACCTGTCAGAGGAGACAATATGGGCGGAAGGTATTAGTCAGGAAATAAGTTCACCGAAGTGTTTGTGAGTTTATACAATATCGTGGTGGGTTTTGATGTTATGAAATGATGTTGATATGTTTCCTTAATGTACTGAATGAGGCCAGCTGTGAAGGTCCCTGATGCTAACAAAATTAGGGTTGAGTTATCAGGGTACCTTGCTGCTACCACCTTATGGCCTCAAGCAGACTTATTCTTGACTAGTATGAATGATAGCTACAGAGTTAGTGATTCTAGGATATGCAAAGTGTGAGTGTGATGGTTACTTTAACGATAATACACATAAAACACAAACAAGTAGTCAATAAGGTCTATGATGGCCACCCCAAATGAAATAACTCCCTGTGTATTTTTACATTTTAATAAAATAAATATGTTGTACTTATTTATTATTGTCATTTATTATTTTCTGTATGATTTATTTGTCCTCCAGAACCTAGTTATTCTTCTGGTCAGGACTTTAAAATGAAAAGAATGCAAGATATATACAAAATATAAATTTTAGACCCACAGGGACAAGTGTCCAAACAAATATTGTTAAGTTATACTAATAATGGTTACTAAAATCTGTCTATTACTGGTTTCTAACACTGGATGGCTGTATGGGATTCTAATTAATAAAATCTGTCTATTACTGGTTTCCAGTCTCTTTACACTACAATGTTACTGTTAATTTCACTAGGGAAATATTTTATTTCTTGGATACATGGGTATACTGCACTTAAAGCTGATGTACAGTTTGGGTGCCAGATATTTCACTTATCTGGTCCACTGGAACTGTCTGAATTCTTCCTGCTAAATGACCACTGCTCCAAAAGTATAGGGGGGATACTGGCGACCCCTATCACTACTGGACTCCAACTTCTCAACAGCTTTCACATAGAACTCTGGCACCGGCTAGTGCCAGATAAAACCCTGTAATAATGAAACAATGTCTCTTGGTTGATATCTTATTTAGACTGTGTTTCATATACAAAAGAGCATATATAAGAAATAAAGAGCTGGGTCATATCCAATGGACCCATTCAGCACATCCATTTCACAGTGTACCAGTGTTGTTCACATGTCTCTCCTACAAAGGCGGTACTGCATCTGCAATAATATTATCAATCTGTCATTTCTGCTATACAATAGGATAGGTGAGCTGTGTCCCTCTGGTCACCTAAGAAAACATTTTATTTCACAAAACATGTGCATTTACAAAACTGGCAATGTGTTTTAGCCTAATTCTCCTTCAGGCCCTGCACAAATCAGCTTGGGACCTGATTACTTACAGTCGTGATGGCAGCATCTCTCACTCACATTTTTAAACAAAATATATATGAATAATGTCGGTCTTACCAGAAATTCAATGAAAAAAACACAGGTACGTTGAATAGCAGATTCCAGATAAACTGCTGGCTGAACTGTGATGCCTATTACTTTAATATATATTTGCTTTAATAAGGCTAATCACTTTTTCCAGAAATACACAACGTCCTGCTCTCGGGACTATCTTCTACAAATGGCGTCAAGCCTTTGAATGTACTCAATAATATGAATTGTTTTGACCAATGGGATCTACTACTAAGATTTTCCATTCAAATTTTTAAATCTAAGGTCCAATTTCGGTCCAATGTTAGTGTACTTCGATCGGTCTGTCCGTCCGAATTTGGCATTCCCAAAAAATACACTTGGTTTTGGCCTAACACTACAAAACATATTCAGTTTATGCCATCCCATAATTTTTTTTCCTCTCCTTGTCTATCCCTTTCTACATGTACCCTTTCTTGCCTTTTTCAAGGACGCGTCAAAAAATGTTACTGTTAGTGCAAGTCCAGACGAGCATGTGTCAGTCTGTCTGTACGAACAAATACCGTCTTTTGTCTATAACTTTATTTCTATCTGTCGGATTTTTTATTCGAAAGCATATTACCCATCAGGACAAGACCAGCTCTTAGACTAGCTAACTTTTATGATCATAAACCTATTAATAAAGAATTCCATATATTTTCCATTTAGGTGTTCGTTGTTTTCTAAGTCTCAACTACCGTAAAATCTCGCGTATAATACGCACTCGTGTATAATACGCATGCTTGATTTAGCCCAAAATTTTCTGGTAAAATGGAAATTCGTGTATAATACGCACCGTAATTTTTCAAGATTTTAGTTTATGAAACATTTGTTAAAAAACTGAAAGAAGATGGAAGATGCTGCGCGATAGTAGTTCTTCGACGAACTGAAAGACCATGTCGCTTCATAAAATGAACTGCCCATCCATATGACGCTTTAAATGCTGTTGTGCCTGTAGGAGATTTTTTAAGTTCCAGAGCTTTAAGTCGGATTTCAATGCATGAAACACCGATGCCTTGTTGCCTTCTATCCACTACCCACTCCAATAATGTTTTTTTCTAGGTCTGGAAGAACTGGTGGTGACCCACGATTCGCCTTTTTCTTACTAGGCAACACTTGCAGCGCCTCTTTGTTTTTTCGCCATAATCGAATGTTGCACTCGTAAATGGAAAAATGTCGACTTGCTGCCCGATTGCCGTTAGATTCTGCATATTTTACCACCAAGAGCTTTTCTGCTGCAGTACAACATTTTCTAGAATTCATTTTTAGGGCTCAAAATAATCAAATGACAAACTTCACAACCAAGCTTAATATCAAAACAGATTGAAGACCAAGAGTGTGAAATGCGTTTTGCAACAATGTCTGACACATAAGAAAACACATGGCACATTCAATTTTGCGCCATTTTCACTGTCAAATTGTGACAAAAACTTGACAGACTTTCCAATGTAGGTTAATTTCGATATCCAAAATTACGTATTTTTTAGTACTCGCGTATAATACGCACCCGAGTTTTAGCGGGCAAAAATGAGTAAAAATTGTGCGTATTATACGCGAGATTTTACGGTACTTGAATGTTATAAAAAATCATCTCAGATCTTCCTTTTCCCCGATGTAGTGAAATTGACAGAGATACAACGGTAAAATATCTCCAAAGATAACATTTAAGGATAAAAACATAATGCGTAGGCTGCGAATAGTACATGATCGCCTAGACCGCGGGTCATCATCCTCCATAAAAATTGACTTGCTAGACAGGAGGGGAACGGCGGATCAAAAAGGAAAAAAATATGACTGGAAAGATTGCGTGAGACTAGAAAGGCTAAGGAGACGCAATTGGGGGGGAAACGGAGAAAAGTCACGTTTCCCAAGTTGACATAAAAAGTAAGCAACTCGACAGAAGGGACCATATAGATATGTTACGCCACAGTCATTTATTGGTTCGCTTTTGCAATACCAAGCCCTTGATTTGAATTCAGCGGCTAAACGCAGATGTTAGGAATATTACAAAAATTAAAAAGTACTTTTTAATATTAATGTTAGGAATATAAAAATTAGCTGGCCGGATGGCCTATTCTGAGCAGTGAACTAATATGTTCTTAATTTTACAGACGGATAGATAATATTGAAGATAATGACAAAAGACAGTGTTGTTCACATCATCGACAGACTGTATTGAATCTAAAAGTGTCGCTAATTGCACAAAAAAACACGACCTCGAGACGCAGGTGTTCAAATTTACTTAGTATGGAGGAGAGGGTTTTTGGGTGGTAGCTGTGTCTAAATATAACTTTTAACGACAAAATTTTGGAGGGGAGAGAAAGGTTGGTTCAAAAATCTAGTACATTTTGTAGAAACACAAGTAGAGACGGACAGACTAACAGATAACCATCCATACTTGACTGAAGCATGAACTTGAAATGACTTATTATGGTAGGAAATTTGAAATTAAAAAATAAACCTAGGCAGTGATTGGCCACAGACAATCATATCATTAGCGCTCAGACGCGAAAGTGGGGCCATTCTTCAATAGTTGTTCAGTGATAGACACAGATTATAAAGTGTGGTGATTTCCATATGAAAGAAAGTGTAATAAATTTAGGGACGCCATACTATAGCCAGCAGCTCAGCTGAGTTTTGCTAGCAATTCTGTGTTATTTATTCATAATCTGGTAAGATTGAAATTATTTCTTTATATATTTTGAATATTGTTTCATGTTCGAGTGATTTGATACTGCCATATCGAAATCTAGCCTTACAAACAAGTAGGGATTTGCTCTAGACCCCCCGCCCTAGTCAGGGTCTAGGGACCAACAATGTACATAAACTCCAGCCAGGGTTAGGCAAGACAGATCAAGTGTTGAGAATAATGAAACATATTACCTATCCTCTTTTAGGGCAGAAAACTAATAAATATTTTTTCAGAATCTATAGTCTGGGAGGATCTATCTGATGTAAAACCACCATGGTAAATGTGCTGTTTGGTCAGAGAGATCTGACCTGTCTGTATGATGTGGTTGTTGTGTCAGTGTTGTGTCCAGACGTGGGTAGAGAATAGATTTTGACACATGGCCCATACTTTGATTGCAGAGCTGTGAGTTCCTGTTGTCAACAAAGCAGTGTCTATTCAGTGGGTGACTTTACTCGAGTGTATCTGTGCAGTACTTGTGACAGAGACCACCATTATTGCCCGCCAGCACGGAGAGGTGGGACCACCTGATTTCAGCACCAGAGCTACAACGACAAGATGAGTGAGCCCTTGGGTCTGCTGGGACATTCACCAAAGCCATTAGTTACTAATAACCCCATAAAATTCCCACCATTTTCTGGACACTGTG
This sequence comes from Oreohelix idahoensis, assembly GCA_024509875.1. NCBI lineage: Eukaryota > Metazoa > Mollusca > Gastropoda > Stylommatophora > Oreohelicidae > Oreohelix > Oreohelix idahoensis. Next base: position 617,825 of record JAMPIV010002477.1, read on the forward strand.
TAGTCAATATAGACAGGGAGTGATGAGGCCACCCCAACAGCACAAACATTAAGTATCCTCCCAAGTAGATGACTACTAGAACATTTTAATAAAACTAACTAGTATAGTACATATATATGTACACTATTGCATTTATGATATAATATTCCATGCATTTCTTTCATAATCTCTAAATCCTTTTAAGTTCTGGTCAACCTAAAAAATTGATCCAGAACAAAATAAATGTAATTCTACAAAAAATTTTACACACGTGAGTTAGTTCAGTGTATTTTAACATTTATTAATATTATTAGTCTTGTTAAATATCTGTGGGTATATCTATAACCTATTACACCACACTACATATCATAACCCTAGACACTTTACGTAGCCACATTCATTAAAAAAATTAAGTGTGAGGTCGTAGTGGTAGCAAGAAAGGCCTTCTGACAATTCACAACTACATTTTATCTCAGGAGCCTTCACAGCTGGCCTCATACAATTACATTTAGTAATATCACCATCATACAATACCATCACCACCACTACATAAATTGGGGTCTTGTCCAGGGATAATTAGCCCAACAGTAATATTAGGATCTCCTGGTGGGAGAAATAAAAGTAGGGAAATAAATTGTAAAATTCCCTTTAAAATTAAAAGTGTCCCTGCAGATAAAAGTTGGTGAATCTTCACAGCCAGTAATAATTAATTAGTTAACTGGTTAGTTAGAATTGGTTAGACTATAGTCATAAGAAGTACTTAGTGTATTTACTGGTTAGAGATTTATCTTGTATATTATTATATTGTCTAAAAAGTATGGCGGAGCTGGCAAAATTTAGATCAGCTGCTGTGCTCACCGCGAAGGAGATGGGAATGGATGGTCAAATTTTAATTCAATACGTAACGACTGAATGTGATAAATATATTGAAAGGGAAGATAGAAAGGTAGCTGAAGAGAAGAGGTTACAAATTGAGGCGGATAGAGAAATTAAGAGGCTGCAGATTGAGGCAGAAGAAAAACGACAGCAAAGGGAGGCAGAAGATAAAAAGGCCGAAAGGGAGGCAGAAGATAAAAAGGCCGAAAGGGAGGCAGAAGATAAAAAAGGCCGAAAGGGAGGCAGAAGATAGAAGGTTGCAAAGGGAGCACGAATTACGACTAAGGGAGCTGGAATTACAAGGCCAGGCTCCTGAAAATGGTGCCAGCCCTTTTGCCTCAGATGCTACGCCCAGTCTGGGAGCCTCAAACTCCGCTATGGGGTTTCATTTAGACCATTTTGTTGAAAAAGACGATGACATAGAGGGGTACCTAGGACGTTTTGAGTTATTAGCTACTACATATGGGTTAGAGAGAGAGAGGTGGAGCTTAAAGCTATCACAGGGATTGAGAGGTACTTCTTATGAAGTATTTGCCAAAATGAACAGGGAAGACCAAGACAATTATGACATGTTAAAGCAGGCTTTGTTATTAAGGTACGAGAAGAATGGTGAATTTTATCGTAAGAAATTTAGAAATGCCAAACTGTTGTCTGGGGAGACATACCACCAATTCTCTGCTAGACTAGAAACCTATTTGGAGAAATGGACGGCTCTGGGGAAGACCCAAGATCTTAAAGAAATGATCATGATTGAGCAATTGAGAGAGTCCATGGCTCCAGACATGAGAAAATTTCTCATGGAACAAGGTGCAGAGAAGTTGGGGGAAATTTTAAATGTTGCTGAGAGGTATCAGGCAGCCCAGGCAGAGGTAAGTGGTGCTAAAAAGAAGCACATAGACAATTTTAAAGCTCCACAGCAATTTAATAAATTTGATAATAGAGAGCAGGGAAATAAAGGTAGGACAAACTTTGAGCGGCCAAGAAATGACTATCGCGACAGAAACTCACAGTTCAATGACCAAAAGTTCAATGAAAGAAAACCGTTGAACCAAGGAAAAAGATGGTGTAAATGGTGCAAGAAGGATAACCATAACACCGAATTTTGTAGAAGGAAACCTTCAAACATTGCTGCAATGAAGTCGGGGACGCAAAGATTAAAGGTTAATCCTAAGGGACAACAGGAACCTTATCACCCCCCAGTTTGTGAGGATGTTATTTGTAATGGGGTCACCATAAGGTGCCTTTATGATACAGGTTTGGATTATGATTCAGTTGTGAAGTCTAGCCTAGTGGACCCAAGTCAGTATACCACAGAAACAGTGGAAATACAAGGGGCGACTAAGGACATACCACTCATGACACTTCCCATCGCAAGGATAACGGTGAAAACTCGCTATGTGGAAGGAGAAATCAGAGCAGCAGTGATAGATGAACCAATCTACCCTCTGATATTGGGGTGTAGATACGTCTTCTTGGGGAATCCCGAGAAACCTGTGATCATGGCGACAGTGCAGACCAGGTCACAGAAGAAGGAGGAAGAAGGTGAACCTATAAATGCTCATCCAGAGGAGATGAGGAAGGCGCAGGCTGAGGATAGGACACTCAAGCCATGTTTTAAAAAATTGCCCAAATGCCACACACCTCCGAGCAAGGGGGAATATTTCATGAAGAACAAACTATTATACAGGAAGACAGGAACTAGATCCACTGGTCACGGACAGTTAGTTCTTCCCAAGATATATAGGGCAAACTTAATAAGGAGCTTACATGTTGGAAAAGATGGTGACCATGAGAAAGTCGGTACCATCTGCCAAAAGATTGCTCGAAAATACTATTGGCCCGACGTAAATGTCGATGTTGAAAACTTTGTAGAAGCATGTGGCGTATTTCATGAGGGAACACCCACAAAGGGAAAATATGTACAGGACCTAGAAACGCCACGGGGCAACTTTAGGCCTGAAAGGAAAACTAATTATACTCGGGTAGACAAAGTGGAATGGGAGCCCCCTTTTCACACCCAGTCTTCACTTGAATGGATTAACATGGCCACTATGCGAAGAGTACAAAGAAGAAATTTTACCCAGGATAAGATGACAATCCCTCGGTCAGACTTATATAAACTGGAGGAACAGACAAGAGAGCGAAGATCTCTCATAAGCAATCTAAAGTGGGGAGACAAACCCCAGAAAAAAATTGGTAGTGGTCGATTTGTGAGTGATGATTCTAGGAAGAAAAGTCCTCATTATAAAGCTTCTAAGGGACGGGACCAGATGGGTTCCATGAAAAATAAGTATGATAAATTAAAGATCCAGATGTAACTTTATTAAGGACCTGGACAGATGAGAAGGCGGAAGAGACTGTTACCTCATCGTATCAATATGTGAACGAACTGACCACTCGTTTGAAAGCTGGATGGAAACTGGCAAATGATAATTTGAAACAAGCCAGGAAGAAACATGCAGCATATTTTAATAGGAAGGCAAAGGACAGGGAACTGGCAGTCGGAGAGAAGGTGCTGCTTCTACTACCCGGAAGCCAGAATAAATTACAAATTGGTTGGCAAGGTCCATATACGGTTCTAGAGAAGGTGTCTAGAACAAACTATAAAATTGACAAAAAGGGGAAGGAAAAAGTTTATCATGTAAACCTGTTAAAGAAGTATCTGGACAGACCACTCCAGGAAAGCACCCCCTTATTGACCTTAGCTATTGCAACCCAGATGCAAAAAGAACCACTCACCTCACATGAATACCCATTACATCCTTGTGAAACAGCAGCACAGGTAAAAGTCAGTAAGCACCTGACTAAAAACCAGAGGGAGAGAGTTCAAACAGGTTCTGGAGGAACATACAGATGTATTAACAGATAAACCAGGCCATACAAATTTGCTACAGTATGACATGAACTGGTAGACTCAAACCCAATCTGTATGAGAGCCTATTCTATTCCGTTCGCGAAGGAGAAGGCATTGAAGGAAGAAATAGAGTATTTGTTGAAGGAGGGGATTATTTCGCACAGTGAATCATCTTTTAGTTATAGTGTCGTTTTGTTGAGAAAACCGTCTGGGGAACACAGACTGTGCATAGATTACAGGAAACTGAATGCTGTCACAGAAGGACAAGTGGATCCATTACCAGACACAAAACAGTTATTTGCCACACTGAACAAGGCAAAATACTTTTCAAAGGTGGATCTTAGTAAAGGCTATTACCAGATCCCAGTGAAGCCTGAAGTGAGACCTTATTTGGCTTTTAGCACTTCGGATGGACATTATGAATTCAATATGCTACCATTCGGACTGAAAAATGCTCCGAGTGTGTTTTCAAGGATGATGCGCAAATTGTTGGATCCCCTGAATAACCCATGTATCACGAATTTCATGGATGATATTCTCGTCGCCACAGAGACATTTGAAGAACACATTGAAGCTCTGGAGATGTTGTTTGATAGACTTCGGGAGGCGAACTTAACTGCTAGGCCAACAAAATGTTGTATTGGATGCAAAGAGTTTGAATTCTTGGGACACACTGTATATCAGGGTAATATGACCCCTGATCCTAAGAACTTGGAAAAACTGCAGAGAGCACCTAGGCCACAAACAAAAAAGGACGTGCGATCATTCGTGTCGTTATGCGGATTTTATCAGAAATACATCAAAAATTTTAACGCTATTTGTGCTCCTCTGACTGATCTGACTCGCAAGGGACTTCCAGATAAAATTATTTGGACTGCACAATGTGAACTAGCGTTCCAAGAGTTAAAGGAAAAACTCACTAGCAAGCCTATTCTCAAACTGCCTGATTTGACACAGGACTTTGTCTTAAGACCCGATGCAAGTAATGTAGGACTCGGAGGGGCTTTGTTGCAAAGATCATCTTCACCTGATGGGGAACTTAAACCAGTCGCTTATGCAAGCCGCAAATTGAATAAGGCGGAACAAGGATACTCCACAAGCGAAAAAGAATGTTTAGCATTAATCTGGGCAATAAAGAAGTTTCAAATCTATCTGTATGGTAGGACTTTTGTGGTGGAGACGGACCATCAGCCTCTCGTGTTCTTGTCTCAGGCTAAGCATGAAAACGCAAGATTGCTGAGGTGGTCTTTATTGCTTCAACCTTATCAGTTCAGTATCCAATATATCCCAGGCAAATTGAATGTCGGTGCAGATTTCCTCAGTCGGCACCCCTGTGATCAAAATTAGAGTAGTGGCAGACGTGAGGAGTAATTTTACCTATGTGTATCGCTGGTTTTGAAACTTGCCATAGGCATGTTTTCAAGTGGGGAGATGTGTAGTGAAATTGACAGAGATACAACGGTAAAATATCTCCAAAGATAACATTTAAGGATAAAAACATAATGCGTAGGCTGCGAATAGTACATGATCGCCTAGACCGCGGGTCATCATCCTCCATAAAAATTGACTTGCTAGACAGGAGGGGAACGGCGGATCAAAAAGGAAAAAAATATGACTGGAAAGATTGCGTGAGACTAGAAAGGCTAAGGAGACGCAATTGGGGGGGAAACGGAGAAAAGTCACGTTTCCCAAGTTGACATAAAAAGTAAGCAACTCGACAGAAGGGACCATAGATATGTTACGCCACAGTCATTTATTGGACGCTTTTGCAATACCAAGCCCTTGATTTGAATTCAGCGGCTAAAACGCAGATGTTTGGAATATTACAAAATTTTAAAAAGTACTTTTTTCTTAATATTAATGTTAGGAATATAAAAATTAGCTGGCCGGATGGCCTATTCTGAGCAGTGAACTAATATGTTCTTAATTTTACAGACGGATAGATAATATTGAAGATAATGACAAAAGACAGTGTTGTTCACATCATCGACAGACTGTATTGAATCTAAAAGTGTCGCTATTTTGCACAAAAAAAACACGACCTCGAGACGCAGGTGTTCAAATTTACTTAGTATGGAGGAGAGGGTTTTTGGGTGGTGGCTGTGTCTAAATATAACTTTTAACGACAAAATTTTGGAGGGGAGAGAAAGGTTGGTTCAAAAATCAAGTACATTTTGTAGAAACACAAGTAGAGACGGACAGACTAACAGATAACCATCCATACTTGACTGAAGCATGACTGAAATGACTTTATGGTAGGAAATTTGAAATTAAAATAAACCTAGGCAGTGATTGGCCACAGACAATCATATCATTAGCGCTCAGACGCGAAAGTGGGGCCATTCTTCAATAGTTGTTCAGTGATAGACACAGATTTTAAAGTGTGGTGATTTCCATATGAAAGAAAGTGTAATAAATTTAGGGACGCCATACTATAGCCAGCAGCTCAGCTGAGTTTTGCTAGCAATTCTGTGTTATTTATTCATAATCTGGTAAGATTGAAATTATTTCTTTGTATATTTTGAATATTGTTTCATGTTCGAGTGATTTGATACTGCCATATCGAAATCTAGCCTTACAAACAAGTAGGGATTTGCTCTAGACCCCCCGCCCTAGTCAGGGTCTAGGGACCAACAATGTACATAAACTCCAGCCAGGGTTAGGCAAGACAGATCAAGTGTTGAGAATAATGAAACATATTACCTATCCTCTTTTAGGGCAGAAAACTAATAAATATTTTTCAGAATCTATAGTCTGGGAGGATCTATCTGATGTAAAACCACCATGGTAAATGTGCTGTTTGGTCAGAGAGATCTGACCTGTCTGTATGATGTGGTTGTTGTGTCAGTGTTGTGTCCAGACGTGGGTAGAGAATAGATTTTGACACATGGCCCATACTTTGATTGCAGAGCTGTGATTTTCTGTTGTCAACAAAGCAGTGTCTATTCAGTTGGTGACTTTACTCGAGTGTATCTGTGCAGTACTTGTGACAGAGACCACCATTATTGCCCGCCAGCACGGAGAGGTGGGACCACCTGATTTTAGCACCAGAGCTACAACGACAAGATGAGTGAGCCTCTGGTCTGCTGGACATTCACCAAAGCCCTTTAGTTACTAATAACCCCATAAAAATTCCCACCATTTTCTGGACACTGTGTAGTCAATATAGACAGGAGTGATGAGGCCACCCCAACAGCACAAACATTAACTATCCTCCCAAGTAGATGACTACTAGAACATTTTAATAAAACTAACTAGTATAGTACATATATATGTACACTATTGCATTTATGATATAATATTCCATGCATTTCTTTCATAATCTCTAAATCCTTTTAAGTTCTGGTCAACCTAAAAAATTGATCCAGAACAAAATAAATGTAATATAATTCTATCAAAAATTTTACACACGTGAGTTAGTTCAGTGTATTTTAACATTTGTTAATATTATTAGTCTTCTTAATTATCTGTGGGTGTATTTAGAAACTATCACACCACACTACATATCATAACCCTAGACACTTTACGTAGCCACATTCATTAAAAAAAAATTAAGTGTGAGGTCGTAGTGGTAGCAAGAAAGGCCTTCTGACAATTCACAACTACATTTTATCTCAGGAGCCTTCACAGCTGGCCTCATACAATTACATTTAGTAATATCACCATCATACAATACCATCAACACCACTACATAAATTGGGGTCTTGTCCAGGGATAATTAGCCCAACAGTAATATTAGGATCTCCTGGTGGGAGAAATAAAAGTAGGGAAATAAATTGTAAAATTTCCTTTAAAATTAAAAGTGTCCCTGCAGATAAAAGTTGGTGAATCTTCACAGCCAGTAATAATTAATTAGTTAACTGGTTAGTTAGAATTGGTTAGACTATAGTCATAAGAAGTACTTAGTGTATTTACTGGTTAGAGATTTATCTTGTATATTATTATATTGTCTAAAAAGTATGGCGGAGCTGGCAAAATTTAGATCAGCTGCTGTGCTCACCGCGAAGGAGATGGGAATGGATGGTCAAATTTTAATTCAATACGTAACGACTGAATGTGATAAATATATTGAAAGGGAAGATAGAAAGGTAGCTGAAGAGAAGAGGTTACAAATTGAGGCTGATAGAGAAATTAAGAGGCTGCAGATTGAGGCAGAAGAAAAACGACAGCAAAGGGAGGCAGAAGATAAAAAGGCCGAAAGGGAGGCAGAAGATAAAAAGGCCGAAAGGGAGGCAGAAGATAAAAAGGCCGAAAGGGAGGCAGAAGATAGAAGGTTGCAAAGGGAGCACGAATTACGACTAAGGGAGCTGGAATTACAAGGCCAGGCTCCTGAAAATGGTGCCAGCCCTTTTGCCTCAGATGCTACGCCCAGTCTGGGAGCCTCAAACTCCGCTATGGGGTTTCATTTAGACCATTTTGTTGAAAAAGACGATGACATAGAGGGGTACCTAGGACGTTTTGAGTTATTAGCTACTACATATGGGTTAGAGAGAGAGAGGTGGAGCTTAAAGCTATCACAGGGATTGAGAGGTACTTCTTATGAAGTATTTGCCAAAATGAACAGGGAAGACCAAGACAATTATGACATGTTAAAGCAGGCTTTGTTATTAAGGTACGAGAAGAATGGTGAATTTTATCGTAAGAAATTTAGAAATGCCAAACTGTTGTCTGGGGAGACATACCACCAATTCTCTGCTAGACTAGAAACCTATTTGGAGAAATGGACGGCTCTGGGGAAGACCCAAGATCTTAAAGAAATGATCATGATTGAGCAATTGAGAGAGTCCATGGCTCCAGACATGAGAAAATTTCTCATGGAACAAGGTGCAGAGAAGTTGGGGGGAAATTTTAAATGTTGCTGAGAGGTATCAGGCAGCCCAGGCAGAGGTAAGTGGTGCTAAAAAGAAGCACATAGACAATTTTAAAGCTCCACAGCAATTTAATAAATTTGATACTAGAGAGCAGGGAAATAAAGGTAGGACAAACTTTGAGCGGCCAAGAAATGACTATCGCGACAGAAACTCACAGTTCAATGACCAAAAGTTCAATGAAAGAAAACCGTTGAACCAAGGAAAAAGATGGTGTAAATGGTGCAAGAAGGATAACCATAACACCGAATTTTGTAGAAGGAAACCTTCAAACATTGCTGCAATGAAGTCGGGGACGCAAAGATTAAAGGTTAATCCTAAGGGACAACAGGAACCTTATCACCCCCCAGTTTGTGAGGATGTTATTTGTAATGGGGTCACCATAAGGTGCCTTTATGATACAGGTTTGGATTATGATTCAGTTGTGAAGTCTAGCCTAGTGGACCCAAGTCAGTATACCACAGAAACAGTGGACATACAAGGGGCGACTAAGGACATACCACTCATGACACTTCCCATCGCAAGGATAACGGTGAAAACTCGCTATGTGGAAGGAGAAATCAGAGCAGCAGTGATAGATGAACCAATCTACCCTCTGATATTGGGGTGTAGATACGTCTTCTTGGGGAATCCCGAGAAACCTGTGATCATGGCGACAGTGCAGACCAGGTCACAGAAGAAGGAGGAAGAAGGTGAACCTATAAATGCTCATCCAGAAGAGATGAGGAAGGCGCAGGCTGAGGATAGGACACTCAAGCCATGTTTTAAAAAATTGCCCAAATGCCACACACCTCCGAGCAAGGGGGGAATATTTCATGAAGAACAAACTATTATACAGGAAGACAGGAACTAGATCCACTGGTCACGGACAGTTAGTTCTTCCCAAGATATATAGGGCAAACTTAATAAGGAGCTTACATGTTGGAAAAGATGGTGACCATGAGAAAGTCGGTACCATCTGCCAAAAGATTGCTCGAAAATACTATTGGCCCGACGTAAATGTCGATGTTGAAAACTTTGTAGAAGCATGTGGCGCATTTCATGAGGGAACACCCACAAAGGGAAAATATGTGCAGGACCTAGAAACGCCACGGGGCACTTTAGGCCTGAAAGGAAAACTAATTATACTCGGGTAGACAAAGTGGAATGGGAGCCCCCTTTTCACACCCAGTCTTCACTTGAATGGATTAACATGGCCACTATGCGAAGAGTACAAAGAAGAAATTTTTACCCAGGATAAGATGACAATCCCTCGGTCAGACTTATATAAACTGGAAGAACAGACTAAAGGAGAGCGAAGATCTCTCATAAGCAATCTAAAGTGGGGAGACAAACCCCAGAAAAAAATTGGTAGTGGTCGATTTGTGAGTGATGATTCTAGGAAGAAAAGTCCTCATTATAAAGCTTCTAAGGGACGGGACCAGACGGGTTCCATGAAAAATACGTATGATAAATTAAAGATCCAGATGTAACTTTATTAAGGACCTGGACAGATGAGAAGGCGGAAGAGACTGTTACCTCATCGTATCAATATGTGAACGAACTGACCACTCGTTTGAAAGCTGGATGGAAACTGGCAAATGATAATTTGAAACAAGCCAGGAAGAAACATGCAGCATATTTTAATAGGAAGGCAAAGGACAGGGAACTGGCAGTCGGAGAGAAGGTGCTGCTTCTACTACCCGGAAGCCAGAATAAATTACAAATTGGTTGGCAAGGTCCATATACGGTTCTAGAGAAGGTGTCTAGAACAAACTATAAAATTGACAAAAAGGGGAAGGAAAAAGTTTATCATGTAAACCTGTTAAAGAAGTATCTGGACAGACCACTCCAGGAAAGCACCCCCCTTATTGACCTTAGCTATTGCAACCCAGATGCAAAAAGAACCACTCACCTCACATGAATACCCATTACATCCTTGTGAAACAGCAGCACAGGTAAAAGTCAGTAAGCACCTGACTAAAAACCAGAGGGAGAGAGTTCAACAGGTTCTGGAGGAACATACAGATGTATTAACAGATAAACCAGGCCATACAAATTTGCTACAGTATGACATGAAACTGGTAGACTCAAACCCAATCTGTATGAGAGCCTATTCTATTCCGTTCGCGAAGGAGAAGGCATTGAAGGAAGAAATAGAGTATTTGTTGAAGGAGGGGATTATTTCGCACAGTGAATCATCTTTTAGTTCTAGTGTCGTTTTGTTGAGAAAACCGTCTGGGGAAACACAGACTGTGCATAGATTACAGGAAACTGAATGCTGTCACAGAAGGACAAGTGGATCCATTACCAGACACAAAACAGTTATTTGCCAGACTGAACAAGGCAAAATACTTTTCAAAGGTGGATCTTAGTAAAGGCTATTACCAGATCCCAGTGAAGCCTGAAGTGAGACCTTATTTGGCTTTTAGCACTTCGGATGGACATTATGAATTCAATATGCTACCATTCGGACTGAAAAATGCTCCGAGTGTGTTTTCAAGGATGATGCGCAAATTGTTGGATCCCCTGAATAACCCATGTATCACGAATTTCATGGATGATATTCTCGTCGCCACAGAGACATTTGAAGAACACATTGAAGCTCTGGAGACGTTGTTTGGTAGACTTCGGGAGGCGAACTTAACTGCTAGGCCAACAAAATGTTGTATTGGATGCAAAGAGTTGGAATTCTTGGGACACACTGTATATCAGGGTAATATGACCCCTGATCCTAAGAACTTGGAAAAACTGCAGAGAGCACCTAGGCCACAAACAAAAAAGGACGTGCGATCATTCGTGTCGTTATGCGGATTTTATCAGAAATACATCAAAAATTTTAACGCTATTTGTGCTCCTCTGACTGATTTGACTCGCAAGGGACTTCCAGATAAAATTATTTGGACTGCACAATGTGAACTAGCGTTCCAAGAGTTAAAGGAAAAACTCACTAGCAAGCCTATTCTCAAACTGCCTGATTTGACACAGGACTTTGTCTTAAGAACCGATGCAAGTAATGTAGGACTCGGAGGGGCTTTGTTGCAAAGATCATCTTCACCTGATGGGGAACTTAAACCAGTCGCTTATGCAAGCCGCAAATTGAATAAGGCGGAACAAGGATACTCCACAAGCGAAAAAGAATGTTTAGCATTAATCTGGGCAATAAAGAAGTTTCAAATCTATCTGTATGGTAGGACTTTTGTGGTGGAGACGGACCATCAGCCTCTCGTGTTCTTGTCTCAGGCTAAGCATGAAAACGCAAGATTGCTGAGGTGGTCTTTATTGCTTCAACCTTATCAGTTCAGTATCCAATATATCCCAGGCAAATTGAATGTCGGTGCAGATTTCCTCAGTCGGCACCCCTGTGATCAAAATTAGAGTAGTGGCAGACGTGAGGAGTAATTTTACCTATGTGTATCGCTGGTTTTGAAACTTGCCATAGGCATGTTTTCAAGTGGGGAGATGTGTAGTGAAATTGACAGAGATACAACGGTAAAATATCTCCAAAGATAACATTTAAGGATAAAAACATAATGCGTAGGCTGCGAATAGTACATGATCGCCTAGACCGCGGGTCATCATCCTCCATAAAAATTGACTTGCTAGACAGGAGGGGAACGGCGGATCAAAAAGGAAAAAAATATGACTGGAAAGATTGCGTGAGACTAGAAAGGCTAAGGAGACGCAATTGGGGGGGGGAAACGGAGAAAAGTCACGTTTCCCAAGTTGACATAAAAAGTAAGCAACTCGACAGAAGGGACCATAGATATGTTACGCCACAGTCATTTATTGGACGCTTTTGCAATACCAAGCCCTTGATTTGAATTCAGCGGCTAAAACGCAGATGTTTGGAATATTACAAAATTTAAAAAGTACTTTTTTTCTTAATATTAATGTTAGGAATATAAAAATTAGCTGGCCGGATGGCCTATTCTGAGCAGTGAACTAATATGTTCTTAATTTTACAGACGGATAGATAATATTGAAGATAATGACAAAAGACAGTGTTGTTCACATCATCGACAGACTGTATTGAATCTAAAAGTGTCGCTACTTTGCACACAAAAACACGACCTCGAGACGCAGGTGTTCAAATTTACTTAGTATGGAGGAGAGGGTTTTTGGGTGGTGGCTGTGTCTAAATATAACTTTTAACGACAAAATTTTGGAGGGGAGAGAAAGGTTGGTTCAAAAATCTAGTACATTTTGTAGAAACACAAGTAGAGACGGACAGACTAACAGATAACCATCCATACTTGACTGAAGCATGACTGAAATGACTTTATGGTAGGAAATTTGAAATTAAAATAAACCTAGGCAGTGATTGGCAACAGACAATCATATCATTAGCGCTCAGACGCGAAAGTGGGGCCATTCTTCAATAGTTGTTCAGTGATAGACACAGATTTTAAAGTGTGGTGATTTCCATATGAAAGAAAGTGTAATAAATTTAGGGACGCCATACTATAGCCAGCAGCTCAGCTGAGTTTTGCTAGCAATTCTGTGTTATTTATTCATAATCTGGTAAGATTGAAATTATTTCTTTGTATATTTTGAATATTGTTTCATGTTCGAGTGATTTGATACTGCCATATCGAAATCTAGCCTTACAAACAAGTAGGGATTTGCTCTAGACCCCCCGCCCTAGTCAGGGTCTAGGGACCAACAATGTACATAAACTCCAGCCAGGGTTAGGCAAGACAGATCAAGTGTTGAGAATAATGAAACATATTACCTATCCTCTTTTAGGGCAGACAACTAATAAATATTTTCAGAATCTATAGTCTGGGAGGATCTATCTGATGTAAACCCACCATGGTAAATGTGCTGTTTGGTCAGAGAGATCTGACCTGTCTGTATGATGTGGTTGTTGTGTCAGTGTTGTGTCCAGACGTGGGTAGAGAATAGATTTTGACACATGGCCCATACTTTGATTGCAGAGCTGTGAGTTCCTGTTGTCAACAAAGCAGTGTCTATTCAGTGGGTGACTTTACTCGAGTGTATCTGTGCAGTACTTGTGACAGAGACCACCATTATTGCCCGCCAGCACGGAGAGGTGGGACTACCTGATTTCAGCACCAGAGCTACAACGACAAGATGAGTGAGCCTCTGGTCTGCTGGACATTCACCAAAGCCCTTTAGTTACTAATAACCCCATAAAAATTCCCACCATTTTCTGGACACTGTGTAGTCAATATAGACAGGAGTGATGAGGCCACCCCAACAGCACAAACATTAAGTATCCTCCCAAGTAGATGACTACTAGAACATTTTAATAAAACTAACTAGTATAGTACATATATATGTACACTATTGCATTTATGATATAATATTCCATGCATTTCTTTCATAATCTCTAAATCCTTTTAAGTTCTGGTCAACCTAAAAAATTGATCCAGAACAAAATAAATGTAATATAATTCTAACAAAAATTTTACACACGTGAGTTAGTTCAGTGTATTTTAACATTTGTTAATATTATTAGTCTTCTTAATTATCTGTGGGTGTATTTAGAAACTATCACACCACACTACACATCATTACCCTAGACACTTTACGTAGCCACATTCATTAAAAAAATTAAGTGTGAGGTCGTAGTGGTAGCAAGAAAGGCCTTCTGACAATTCACAACTACATTTTATCTCAGGAGCCTTCACAGCTGGCCTCATACAATTACATTTAGTAATATCACCATCATACAATACCATCAACACCACTACACCCGATAGGAAGTAATTATGCGTATGTGTATATATATATTTTTCCATAGTGTCTGTGGTTAGAAATGTATTGGACTAGCGGGGTATTTTTAAATTTTCAAACTCACGACAACGTTTTCGACACAGGCTAACGGCATCGTCTCGCACTGTTGGCCTGAGTAGCAAATTCAAGCTTCTAACACTTGACAAGCCGGCAGCATGTGTCCGCTCTCTCAATCTTATGCGTTTGTGTGTTTTATTCTTTCTATCTTTCCTGGAACTACTACGCTTGTAGATTTTTCAAATTTTTTATCGTTAACCCTTGACGGGCGGGCTACAAAGTCCAATACTACTAGCGCGGCAATAAGGTTTTAGACTACGTTCTATCCTACCTAAATCAATGCGTTTTCTGGCGCAGGGAAGAAGACGCGTTACAACTTTACTAATTCTTTACATATTATTATGACTTTATTACATATAATTAATGATTTTATCGCTGTATCAATGTATTTCATCACATACAAATATAATCAAAAGTATTACTACCATATTTGAAAGAGGTCACGATTTTAAATTTTAAAATTGATATTTTAAAACACGCGGGGGGGGGGGTAGTAATGATTTAACACCCCGACCCACATAGTTCTAAAGAGCTTACCATTGGTTTAATTTGAGAGCTGGGATAAACGTTGGCTTTCATTGGCAAATTGGTCTAAAATACCATCTGAGACCTGAACTAAGAAATGGAAATATAATCTAGCGAAATCGGAGAAACAAATCAGACTGCATCGCAACGTCAAATTAGCAACTCCCAGGAGCCAGAGAGACATCGGACTAGTATTCCAGAATTAAAAGTGACAGATCAAAGTATTTGGGCGTCTTTATAACTTAAAAGAGAACGCCCAATTGTAAATACCAAGACTGGAAACTTAAGGAATCAGAGCACCCGTTATAAGAGAAATACTAACATTTCCCCGACCAAGTGTTCGAAGCATCGAATCAAAGTTGCTGTGTCCATTCATCTGTGCCAGGAGATTGTGTTCCCAAGTAATTTGGGGTAAGTTGTGAACATATATTTTACAAAAGTGAATGTGACATGTTACTTGCTAAGTGGTTATACAAGTCATACTACAAATCTAACCGACGCGACCTCATCAAACACTCTTCTGAGTGTGCGCCAACTAGCACTCAGGGGAACATTACGCATCCAAACTGTGCGATCACTAGCTTTCGGACCCTCGTATCAGTTCCTACTGTTCCTATTCATGTCATTTGGTCCTTGCCTCAAACCACGTCTATAATGTACCTTTTGGTCATCCCCTTGGGAGTTTGGTGATGCTGAGCCTTTGCTCCAGCCGCACCCATGGCCTTGTGCAATCCCCGTACATTACTTACTTACTTACTTACTTAGTCGTTCCCCTTCTACCGTGAGGTGTAGAGGTTTGGAAGAGAGAGCGCCAGACTATTCTATCGGCTGTCTTCCTCCTGGCCTGGTTCCATTCTAGTCCTCGGTCCTTCAAAGATTGTCTAATGTTGTCCTCCCAGCGGACTCTGGGTCGTCCTCGGGGTCTGGATCCTTGGCTCTTTGTTTCCCATGCTTGTCGTGGTAGCCGATCTTCTCCCATTCTGCAGACATGGCCAAAACATCTTAGTTGGGACTGTTCTACTTGGGTCTGTAGGGGGTGGCATTTTAGGCCTTGACGTATCGTCTGGTTGCGTACCATGTCTCTTCTTGTTACTTCAACCACCTTCCTCAGATACCTCATTTTTGAGTTTTGGATCTGGCTTTTATGGGTTGTAGTCATTGCCCATGACTCGCATCCATATGTCAAGACTGGGACATAGGTGGAGCGGTATACAGCCATCTTCGTTTTCTTACCAACCTCTCTCTTGCTGAGGAATCCTCGATTTATGGCCTGAAAAAGTCTCCCAGCTGCTGCTTTTCGAGTGGCCAACTCTTCTTTGATGCCTCCCTTTCGGTCTATAATAGCTCCGAGGTATTTAAAGTGGTCAACCTGCTCCAGGACCTGTTCTCCCAGCTTAATCTGATGTCTTCTTTCTTCTCGTGATATCACCATGGATTTTGTTTTAGAGCTGCTTATGACCATCCCTCTCTTCTCCAGCTCTTCCTTCCAGACTTGCAGGTTGGATTGGAGATGTGCCTCTGATTTAGCAATCAGGGCAACATCATCAGCAAATGCCAGCTCTGAAATATAGACCTGTCTCATCTTCCAGTACCCCACTGAATACTTTCTTGTTCTCTCCTTACATGCCTTGATGACATCGTCCATAAGGAGTATGAAGAGGTAAGGTGATAGGATATCACCTTGT
The DNA here is from genome assembly GCA_024509875.1 of Oreohelix idahoensis. Taxonomy (NCBI): domain Eukaryota; kingdom Metazoa; phylum Mollusca; class Gastropoda; order Stylommatophora; family Oreohelicidae; genus Oreohelix; species Oreohelix idahoensis. Next base: position 634,411 of record JAMPIV010002477.1, read on the forward strand.
CTTACACCAGTGGTGGTCCTGAACTCTTCTGACTTATGGTTTGCTGTCCTCACATAATTTCTGCAAGACTTGTAGAAGCTCTGTATAGCATGAATCAGAGGTGTTGGAATATTCTTCCTTGCCAAACAGTCCCAAAGTTTGCTCCAAGGGACCCTGTCAAACGCCTTTTCCAGATCTATGAAACAAAGATGGATCTCACTCTTATACTCAAGGGCCTTTTCACTCAGCTGTCTGAGTGTGAAGATTAGGTCTTGAGTACTTCGGTTTGCTCGGAATCCGCACTGGACCTCATCCAATTGTGGCTCAGCTAGGCGTCGGAGTCTCTGCTCTAGGATTCTAGAGTAGATTTTTCCAGGGACACTGAGAAGGGATATGCCTCTATGGTTTCCACACTGTCGGTTGTCACCCTTTTTGAAAATTGGTGTTATGATGGCGATCTCCCAATCCTTTGGTATGGTCTTGTTGCACCATGCTGCCTGTAGGACCCTTAGGAGTCCCGTACATTAACGACGATTAAATCGGCAATTGGATCCTCGAGAACGAACGCGTTCACCGAGAGGAACGGAGTGTCCACATTAATACTCGCCTGCGGGTAAGACTCGACTTTGCCCCCGAACGTGGTGCACTTTACAGTTTTGTCTGTAAGGCAGGAGTCGTCGATACACTACCGACGCACCCCAATTGTGGTGCATCCAGTGTCCCTCAACACCCGGACTGGTCTATTCTCCACCTTGCCTTCATGGAGCATCACCTTGCCAGTCTCATGGACTGCCGATAGGCATGGTGCCGCATGCCCGCATTGAAGCACTAACCTCTCGTTTGCGTGGAACAGAGGGCGGCACCCCGCACAGCCCTCATCGTTGATTGTGTCCAACACAAACGCGGAATTCGCGTGTTCTATTGGGGTGGGGCACCTGTCAGCGCAATGATTATTGCCACCACAATTGGAACACATGCGTCCTTCTTTGACTCATCGCGTGAACTCTTGCTGGAGCTGTTCGATGAGGAAGACCGCGCATCAGAGTCGGAAGATCGACTCTCTGAGGAACCACTCCTCTGCTTGGAATGTTTTGCTTTGTACCAAAACTGATCTTCGTCCCGTGACTCTTCGAAGTGTACCTGCTTCCGCGTTTTGTACTCTACTTCGTCGCTATTACTTTTAAATTGTCGGTTCTGCCGACTCGGCCGACCATTCCGATGAGATTGGAAGTTCCCATAATTCCCTCTACGTGGCTGATAGAGGCTGGAAGGCTTCTCACCCTTCTGCTCTTGGCCCCTGTCTACATTGCCTGACTGATTTCGCCAAGGATGTCGCTGAACTTTGCCGACACTGGCAACTATGTCATCTGACAGACCTGACTTGTGAATGGGTTTGCCCTGATGGGCAAGAACATAATGGTGCCCCAATTGGGCCATGGACTCAATGTCCTTTGGTTGACGTTCCTGAAAAAACGCAACCAACTCACTAGAACACGAGGACAACACTTTGTCTCGTAGCACCAAGTCTAGCAAGCCATTAAATTCCTTAGAAATTCCCTCCATTTCGATCCATCTATTCAGCAGGAGCTTTATCTTTGAGATAGTCTTCGAAGTCTTGGTCCGAGCTTGGTATCGCGTTTCTGAAACGCGTCCGGTAGCCGTCAGCAGTCAGACGGAACTTCCGGAGCAATCTCTCCTTTACTTTATCGTAATCCGCCCTTTCCTCTAACGGGAGGCTATAGAAAGTCTCCATCGCAGGCCCCACTAGCAGCGTCGACAGTAGACATGGCCACTGGTCTCTGTCAGCCTTCCAGGCCACGCATTCGGCTTCGAACCTCTCGAGGAAAAAATCTAAACTATCGATTTTATCATTAAAATTAGGCAGACGTAGCCTAAAGAGACGATGAGACCCCCCAGGAGTCGAGTTCTGACTGCTCGCACTCACTTCCAGTCTCTTTAATTGTAATTCTTTATCAATTTTCATTCTCTTCATCTCTAATTCAAATTCTCTATCTTCTCTCATCTTCTTTTCTTGCAATTCTCTCTCTATCTTCTTTTCTTCAAATTCTCTATCTTCTCTCATCTTCTTTTCTTGCAATTCTCTCTCTATCTTCTTTTCTTCAAATTCTCTATCTTCTCTCATCTTCTTTTCTTGCAATTCTCTCTATATCTTCTTTTCTTCAAATTCTCTATCTTCTCTCATCTTCTTTTCTTGCAATTCTCTCTATATCTTCTTTTCTTCAAATTCTCTATCTTCTCTCATCTTCTTTTCTTCAAATTTTCTATCTTCTCTCAACTTCTTTTCTTTGAATTCGAATTCTCTTCTTTTTAGCTCTAGCTGTCCAGCACGAGCATCTCTTAAGGCATTCTGATTCTCGACTGAATAAGTTTCAGCCTTGGCATATTCACTTAGTTCTGTGCCAGTGTACCCACATTCTTTCCCAATCTGAATGAACGCCTGTAGGTCCATGGTGTACACCCAGAATACTCACTATTATCTCTAGTTATAGATTTTTCTATACCACTACTCAGTCGTATATATTTCACTTATATCACCAGATAACTCTCTGCTTACAAAATATGCAGTAATAATAGTAAATATTAATATCACTGCTCCAAATTACGCATATATATATATATATATATATATATATATATATATATATATATATATATATATATATATATATATATATATATATATATATATATATATATATATATATATATATATATATATATATATATATATGCATGTAAGTATAAATCACCTCACTTCTCACTGTATATACATCATAAACCTTTACCTCTTATAATATAAATATAGTCTTACTTTGCCACTTGGCTACTGTCTTATTATTCTGAAAAATTGGTCTTTCCGACCACTTAGTCTCTGTGATACACTCACCGACCCTTATAATAGTCGATAGTTGTATAACAACAGCTGATGAAACTTTCTGGTGCTATGACACCACTATACCAACTTGACCATAAATCAGCTTTTACTCCAAAGTCTGTTACTGGCACCTACACTGGTGCTATACTCAGATAACACTTCACTTATAACTAATCTTAATAATCTATGTTATGCAAGTGTTTCCCTTGGCAAAATGAGACAAACACTCTTCTGAGTGCCCCCAGCTGTCAGGAGAACTATTTATACTGTGGATTTAACAACTATCTAAACTTTGGCTCATCCTCTAAGGATACGACCACAACATACAATAGCTGACAATAATCAAACACAACACCTTAAACAGGCAAGTTCCCTTTTAATAGTACACTGCACACAATGAAGCCCCACACGGCTCATAATACACTGAACATAATGCCAAAACAGATTTCGCTACTAACAACTTAATATATCAGTATCATACCCACTGGTATGGCCATCCTGAATGGACATCACAATGATTTTCGCTCACCAGCGAAGGTATGTACTAAGATCAGGCAAAACTAAATCACAAATAACTCAACATCACTGGTCTAAGAAAATGCCACTAGAAAATACAATATCACTTTAGAATTATGCAATATAATCCAACGCGCATGAAGAAAAGGCAAGCACTAAATCTGAACAATGATGGCAAACTCATCCCAGCGAAAATACTGATAGGGAACATAAAGACGACCTATCCCGGTCGAAGTAAAACTTCCTATTTGCGCCAGAATTCGTCTTCACTTCCCTTCCGGTCAGCTGACCAACCGGGTTTTTACATTATATCAATGTTGTCACTCTCAGCGTGACCAACCTGATATTTCGGCGAACATATCGCCATGACACCTTATAAGAGGATTTCGTGGGATTACACCAACTGGGGGCTTGAACGGGCTAAACCATTGCTTAAACCCTTCACAAAAGGCGACGGACCAGATAATAAGTTAACAAATTGCTCAGCTCTAAACAGCTTTTGTTCTTGACTTCTGTGAATATCTTGTGAAGTCTCCCTTAAGGTAGAAGTGGCATTCATCTTCTATCTACATCTCTGCTTAGAGTAATCTTGCGCACAGGTAGATACCTTGGAAGCCAATATTAGATACTCTTGAGTTTTGGTCACTTTTGGACCACTATTGCAAAGCTGGTTAGGCAATCCGTGACACGCTGGCTTGGCCTTATCCGCCGCTTGAAAGATGGTGGCATCCCGAAAGATAACTTATACGGACAACTGGCAGATGGCAAAAGAACAGTTGGACGACCGCAGCTGAAGTTCAAAGACGTGTGCAAGAGAGACATGAGGGAACTGGGCATAAATCCAGCAACCTGAGAGGATGAAGCTACCAATCGCACCAAGTGGGGATGCTCTATACGGTGCTACCTCAGATTGTGCAAAAAGAAGCTCTTACTGCAAGCAGGCGAGAGGAGAAAACGTTGAAAGGAACACCGGGAAAATAACCAGCTAGGGGCTGTCACTATGACGCATTCCCATAGTCAATTATGATTGAAGGGGCTATTATCTAGCCACAGAATCAGTCGGTTATATTAAGGCGCATGTCCAAATATAAAAGACCTTGTGGTCTGGATTGTGTACAGTTGATAATTTTGTCACATAACTAATATAACACATAATCATAGGTCGTTAAATAGTTGAATCAACGATATGTAGAAGTGAAAGAGGTTATTACATAGTCGCATACACAATATATAACACTGAAAGAGGTCACTAAAAAGTCACATAAATAATATGTGACACAGAGGGAGGTCAGTAAATAACCAATAAAAGCAATATACAACATGCATTAATGCTTTCACGGTGTCTTGACCAAAAGTCACGATAAGTTTGACAACAAAAGTTAGAAGAAATTTGAAATGAAATGGAAATGAATTAACTGACCACAGCAGAAATAATGCCGTCAACTAGACAAAGGAGCAGAATGAGCACATTATAATTAATTCCCATAATTTTTGGTGGGTTACTCGCTCATTTTAATATAATTTCTGGCATGAAATGAGAGCCGCAACACAGGCTAGTAAGAGCCGCATTCAGCTCGTGAGCCGCGCTATGGTTCATAACCTTCCACTCCCAAAGGAGCATAGGCCTTCAACAAACACATACCAAGTCCTCCTGTCATGTGCCATCATCTCAAGTTCTTTCCACGTTCTCCTTATCATTTTCACCTCTGTTTCCAGCTCTCTTCTCCATGTGCTTCATGGTCTACCTCTGCTTCTCTTGCCCTGGGGGTTCCAGAACAAGGACTGCCTTGTAATGCTATCAACAGGTTTCCTCAGTGTGTGTCCTATCCATCGCCATCGTCTTCTTCTCATCTCTTGTTCCACTGGCACGTGTCTAGTTCTTGTCATCAGTTCCACGTTGGTAACCTTGTCATACCATTTTAATCCCTCTATTCTACGCAAGCACCCAATGAAAGTCTGTAGCTTTTTGGTAGTTGTCTTTGTTGTTCTCCATGTCTCAGAGCCATACAATAGGACTGACTTCACATTTGAGTCTTATTTTCGTGTTGGATCCGACGTCTCTTGATCTCCATATATTTTCCAATGCAATGAACGCTCCTCTTGCTTTTTGTATTCTTATTTTGATATCACTGTCTGTCCCTCCAACTTTGTCTAAACTGCTGCCAAGATATGTGTACGATTCTACATCTTGTATTGGTGCTTTTTCAAGTTCAACCCTGTTATCGCTACCTGCATTTATTCTCATTATCTTTGTCTTTTCCCTGTGTATTTTCAGACCCAATTGCTGTGACCTCTCATCGAGTGTTTTCAATTTGCCCTGCATCTGATTACGGTTATGGGACAGAAGAGCTAAGTCATCAGCAAAATCCAGATCATCCAACTGCTTAGTCAGAGTCCACTGGATTCCATTTCTGTTGTGTGTTGTCGATGTTCTCGTAACCCAGTCTATTGCTAGTAAGAAAAGAAATGGAGACAAGAGGCATCCCTGTCGTACTCCTGTTCTTATCCCACACGGTTCTGTAAGCTGTCCTTCATGAAGAACTCTGCATGTCATGTCTTCATATGTTTTCTTTATTAAATTAATAATCTTCAGGGGAATTCCATAATGCCTCATCAATTTCCAAAGTGATTCTCTGTCTACACTGTCAAATGCCTTTTCGTAGTCCACAAATCCGATGTATAGTGGTGAATTCCATTCCAGACTTTGTTCAACTATTATTCTCAAAGTGGCTATTTGGTCTGACATGATTAGTTTTGTCGAAAACGTGCTTGTTCTTCTCTCAGTTTCTTGTCTATGGACTCTTTTAATCTTTCAAGGATAATCCTGTTTAATACTTTTCCTGGCACTGAAAGTAACATTATTCATCTATTTCGCGCTATGGTTACTATTGATATATAACATAGAAAAAGGTCAGTAAATAGTCACGTAACCAATATATAACGTAGAAGGAGGTCAGTAAATAGTCAGAGAAACAACTTATAACATAGAACGAGGTCTGTAAATAGTCACATAAACAATATATAACATAGAAGGAGGTCAGTAAATAGTCTATAAACAATATATAGCATAGGAAAAGGTAAGTAAATAGTCACATAAACACTTTATAACATAGAAGGAGGTCAGTAAATAGTCATATAAACAATATATAACATAGAAGGAGGTCAGTAAATAGTCATATAAACAATATTTAACATAGAAGGAGGTCAGTACATAGTCACATAAACAATAGATAACTGTAAGAATACGGCACTAAATAGTCATATAAACAATATTTAACATAGAAGGAGGTCAGTACATAGTCACATAAACAATAGATAACGTAAGAATACGGCACTAAATAGTCATATAAACAATAGATAACATAAGAAGACGGCACTAAATAGTCATATAAACAATATATAACATAGAAGGAGGTCAGTACATAGTCACATAAACAATATATAACATAGAAGGAGGTCAGTAAATAGTCACATAAACAATATATAACATAGAAGGAGGTCAGTAAATAGTCACATAAACAATAGATAACATAAGAAGACGGCACTAAATAGTCACATAAACAATAGATAACGTAAGAATACGGCACTAAATAGTCATATAAACAATAGATAACATAAGAAGACGGCACTAAATAGTCATATAAACAATATATAACATAGAAGGAGGTTAGTACATAGTCACATAAACAATATATAACATAGAAGGAGGTCAGTAAATAGTCATATAAACAATAGATAACATAAGAAGACGGCACTAAATAGTCATATAAACAATATATAACATAGAAGGAGGTCAGTAAATAGTCACATAAACAATATATAACATAGAAGGAGGTCAGTAAATAGTCATATAAACAATTTGTAAAAGAAGAAGAAAGCCCTAAATAATCACGTAAACAACATATCACTCAGGAAAAGAAAATAAATAGACACAGAAACAACTTATGACATAGGAAACAGACAATCAGTTGTCACAGAAACAACTTATGACACAGGAAAAAGACAATAAGTAGTCACAGAAACAACTTATGACATGGCAAAAAGACAATACGTAGTTACAGAAAGAACTTATGAAATGGGAAAAAGACAATAAATAATCACAGAAACAACTTACGACATAAGAAAAAAGCAATAAATAGTCACAGAAACAACTAATGACATATGAAAAAAACAATAAGTAGTCACAGAAACAACTTATGACATGGAAAAAAGACTAAGTAATCACAGAAACAATTTGCGACACATGGAAAAGACAATAAGTAGTCATAGAAACCACTTATGGCTTGGGAAAAATACAATAAGTAGTCACATAAACAACTAATGACATGGGAAAAAGACAATAAGTTGTCACAGAAACAACTTATGACTTAGGAACAAGAAAATAAGTAGTCACAGAAACAACTTATGACATGGGAAAAAATAAGTAGTCACAGACACAACTTATGACATAGGAACAAGACAATAAGTAGTCACAGAAACAACTTATAACATGGGGAAAAGACAATAAGTTGTCACAGAAACAACTTATGACATGGGAAAAAGACAATAAGTTGTCACAGAAACAACTTAAGACATAGGAAAAAGACAATAAGTTGTCACAGAAACAACTTAAGACATAGGGAAAAAACAATAAATAGTGAGCGAAACAACTATTAACATATGAAGAAAGCAATGCCGGTTTTTGGTTATGCGAGGCCTTAGGTAAGCGTGAATTTTCGAGGCTCCTGTTGAAAAATTTCCCGTTGTATCAACAAGCATATATTAATGCGCGAGGCCCTTCAAAGCACGAGGTCCCTTACAAAAGCCTAGGCTGCCTATATCTAGAACCGCCACTGAAAGAAAGCACAAAAAGTTACATATTCCGACCTGGCGTAGAACAATTAATGATCGCAACTTGGATACCGCTTGCGGACTAGAGGTTGAGAACCACACATTCACACCACAAGGTCATACCTCGGTTTGTCTTCTGTGTACACACCAGCGGCTTCGGCACGCCCAGACACACAGCACCCATTAACTCTTTGACTCCATAATTATTTTCCACCCTGTGCCATAATTATTTTTTTAAGAATTATAAACGGTGAAGTGTACTGTCTTTCAGTGTACATTTTATGTTAATCATTTTTTGTGAACATATACTTATTATATACCAACCTGTAGGGAAATGGACAGAGAATTGTAATATATAAAGTCTTTGGTAGTATTAACACAAGTGTGTTCGGTATACTTAAAACATTTTGCATGGAAAATTTAAAAACACTAAAAAGTTAACTTTAGAATACGATCTTACCAAAGACAAATTACTGTTGTAGACAATAAAACTTTCTTTTTAGTCTTCAAACATCATTAATCCATATACAAAATTAAAAAAAAACATTGCTTATGGCCACAATTAGTGAGAGCAGCAATGAAGCCTGACCTACTTTACACCTCTTGTTCCATAAGATCTATTGCTGTTGACCTTCGGGGCAGATGGCATCTGGTGATGATGATGATGATAATAGACACGTGGTGCCTGGGACAGTGTTAAAAAAATTCGGCATTATGGGAGATAACAAAGACTTTGAGCACGTTAATATTGTCAAGGGAAGTAAAAAAATGTGTTAATTAACCAAGGGAAATAAAAATAACAAAAAAATGTTATTAGATTTATGTGATTAAAAATGGTAAAATTTGTTGATTTCTTAGTAATAATTTAAGACTTTTAAGTAAGAAAGAAATAAGGATTATGTAATTTTTGAGAGTGAAAGTTTAAATATTTTGATTTACTAAAACAAAACACATAAAAATTTTAGCCAGTTAATATTTTTTCACGCTCCACCTATGTCCCAGTCTTGACATATGGATGCGAGTCATGGGCAATGACTACAACCCACAAAAGCCAGATTCAAACCTCAGAAATGAGGTATCTGAGGAAGGTGGTTGAAGTAACAAGAAGAGACATGGTCCGCAACCAGACGATACGTCAAGGCCTAAAATCCCACCCGCTGCAGACCCAAATAGAACAGTCCCAACTAAGATGGTTTGGCCATGTCTGCAGAATGGGAGAAGATCGGCTACCACGACAAGCATGGGAAACAAAGAGCCAGGGATCCAGACCTCCAGGACGACCCAGAGTCCGCTGGGAGGACAATATTAGACAATCTTTGAAGGACCGAGGACTAGAATGGAACCAGGCCAGGAAAAAGACAGCCGATAGGATAGTCTGGCGCTCTCTCTTCCAAACCTCTACACCTCACGGTAGAAGAGGAACGACTAAGTAAGTAAGTAATATTTTTTCAGCCAGTCTTAAATTTTAGTATTAGAACTAGTCTTTCAGCTTACAGTTTTAATCAAGCAATATCCACAAATCAATTACGTACTGTGGTCCACACCTTAGTGGAACACGAAACTATTTTTGACCGCGTAACTGCCTTACATAAATTTAAAAAAGAATGTATGTGTCACGAAATAAAATAATACCGTAGTGACAAAAAAAAATTAACAAAAGCTTGATGCAAAAGTTTCACACACACACACAAATTTGTGAATGAATGTGTGCAGGGTGGTACCGGTTTTTATTTTTTTTTAATACAGCTGCTCATTGTATTTTCATTTTTATACTAATATTCACGCTATTATTGTCAATGTATAAATGCATATGGCTTTGTAAATTTCTAAGGAATGTGAATAAAGATGTTGACCAAAAGAAACAAAAAAATATATATATATTTTTTTTAATGGTAATTTATTTTTTGGCTCGGCTTTAAAAAGCCGACACAACAAAAATTGTTTCAGAAGTAACTAACAATTTTCATTTCTAGTTTTTTTTGGTTGTAGGTCAGGCGTACCCCTTCAGAACAAACCCTAGCTTCATCTTCTACCTAGGACTAGTGATTAGATGTTACGGTAGGTCTAGTTTTGTTGCTTTTTGATCGGCCAGAATATGACTACGCCCAATTATCAACTAAATCTAATCTGTCTAGCTTTTCTGCGCCGATTCCGCATGTTGACAACAAACTGTGGCTACCGAACAATCATCACCAATGTCAGCAATGTTTCAAAGTAGTTTGACACAATTATTTGCTTAGGAGATTTAGAAAATATAAAGCGTGACATATTTCTCTAGCAATAGCAACGAAAAAAACAAACACTCGAATCGTCACACAAATTGTGATAATAACATCAAAACACGCACTTGTGCTGCTTAACTACAGTCAAATTAGTTGTTTAAATAGTAGCGGAAGTCATTCTACGAGTTTTAAAATATGAACTGCATTAAACAGACGATTTTTTTTTTGGGTTTATTCGTGATAAACTAAAAAAAAAACGCCCTGAGCGTTGCGCTGGCACGGCGCATTGAATTACGCAACGCTCAGAGCGTTGGTCTGGAGTCAAAGATTTCCTTCACCCACTCCAGTCAGCGTGTAATGATGACTCTTCTACGAGATACAAAGACAAACATCTACAAATCGGAGCAAGCGAAACAGTGTTCCTCGGCTTTCTAGAAAGCACAGACCCTAAGAGAGGGTCAGTTAATTCTAGAGACAGCCTTCTCAAAATTACGCTACGAATAGAATACCATTATCGTTATCAAATTTGACGACGCGAACATGTCTTTCAACAGATCTCAATCCTTTGATATAAACAAACAGAAATAAACAAGTTGATGATGAGTTGGTCGTGTGCCCTGATATGATTCCCTCCCGCAGCGAGGCCATGACGACGTTAATATGGTCCCTCGTTCGATTTTCACAGTGAGCCTGTCGCTTCTGTTACTTTTCTGTTGACTTGAGTTGTCCTTTCTTTCCTTGTTTTAAAATTTACATGAGCATGTAAAATGGATGTAAGAATAAATGAATTCAGATTTAAATTTAGAAAGAAAGGATGAGGGGACTGTTGTTGACCTTTTCACATAGCAATGGGTGGAGTAGCCAATTGTGTTTTCTCTCTCTCATTATCCTTTTAAAAGTCTTTCTTTTAATGGGTTTTTTTTTCGTAAATAGAATACTAACTTTAAGTACCCGGCGTTGCTCGGTCCTAATAATAGTTTATTAAAACATAGTCCAAAAAGGTTTCTGAAGGAGTAAAATTCACTGACTTTTAAATTTAATTCATATTGTTTTTTTTTCTGGCAGGCATGCAGGTAGATTGTTATATAGTTATGTAGGTGGGTGGGTGGGGGTTGGGTAGGTAGGTACGTATATAGATAGGTAGATATCTAGGTAGACAGACAGGTTGGTAGGTTGGCAGATAGGTAGGATGGTAGGAATGTAGTCTGGCTGTTAGGCAGGCAGATAAGTCTTCATCAGAAGATACGTTTCTTACCTTAGGCATGGGGAAGGGATAACTTTACAGACGATTTTATGCATGTGGACATATATATGGGAAGTTGATAAACAGATAGACAGAGAGAGAAAGACAGAAACAAATGACGCTGAGGGGTTTATACAGCAGGTACGTTTCTATATTGGTAATCAGAATGTTATAATCTGGCTTAAAAAAAGAAGCGCAGTGAAGAAATCTTAAAAGCCGTGAACTATACATCATCCTCATCTTTTTCCTTTGCGCTCCTTACAGAGCATGAAGCAACCATTGCAGCTGGCTCTTAGTAGAAAGGCTGCACCAGCAGTCACATGCTCTTGGAGTGATGGTTTTTGTGGCATTTTGTTTATCATTACGAAGTTACCGGTTCCATGCACAACCTCATATTAGTCGTCTTGTACGGCACGCCTGAGAGTGTAGTATTTCTACGCTTTCTTTCTACACTTTCAGAGTCTTCAGAGACCCTGGGAACTACGTGGTGCCAATAGAATGTATGGAACATTTATTTTCTGTTTTTAGTGCATATGGTATCAATAATAAAAGTGGATCACTAAAGGTTGGTTCTTCATTTACCAGTTTAAGTGCTGAAATTTCAGTATTGATTGCAAAATATATACCGTACTAAATTATAACAAGCGAGGATATTGGACCACAAATGTAGGACAGGCCTTGATAAAAATCGTAACGGAACGAACAAAAGCAACGAGAAAATAAAGGAAACCATATGATACAAGTAATCTTCTTTTCCTGAACTTCTTGTCTACTTGCTTTTATTTACTTCTTTCTACCAATGCCGTTAAGGGTAGGGGAAGCTGAAATTTGCGTTCTTGAACCAACTGTATCGCATTAGCTGCTGTAAGTCCATGTTGTTGTAGGATTTCTGTGACATTGTCTATCTAGTG